>CM048844.1:43893400-45093400 GCA_026545765.1 Plantago major
CACATCAGGAATCGCCAAAGCTGCATTATAAAATACCCTTAAATCAAGGGTCACTAAAAATCTCAAATTTCCAATGGATGACGGCAATTTGTTAAATTTGGAACCTCGGAAGCTCAGAAACCTCAAGTGAACCAAGTTACCGATAGATTCACAAAGCTCCTCACCAAATTCGAACCTTTCCAGATCTAACACTCGTAGCAGTTTAAAATTATCGCATAGCAACTTCAGTGTGCTCCGGAGACTTTTTCTCTCCTTAAGACCCGGGAAAAACAAAGCAGATCTGACATGTTCTATATCTTCCTGTTCAGAAGTCAAATTCATTTCAACGTGACTGTCTACATGGCATAAAAGTGAGTGGCTGGCACCGGAACTGGTTGATGTTGCCTCGGATGCTGAAGACGAGAAATTGTTGTAGGCTTCAGATTCAGGCAAAGAGGAAATTACTTTCTGGAAATTTTCCTCCTTCCCTTTAAGGATACACATTTCTCTTACGAGTGCATGTAGCTCACAAGACTTCCAAGTACCCGTCGACTCCTCCACTTGCACTTGAACCATAAACCGTTTCTCTAGTTCACATAAATACCGTTGCCCCACGTCCATAACTGACTCTTCCCTCTCATTTATTGAATGTGAAAATCCTTCAGCTGCCCATAACTGATACAATTTTCGTGTACGTATGTTAATGTTAGAAGACTTGGGGAAGTTGCCCAAGTGCCAAAAACACTGCTTGATCTGATACGGCAGATCACGATAACCTAACGCTAACACCTCATACACTCTTGCTGTCTCTTCAAAAGATCTTTCCCTCAAAAGAGATTTGAAGCTTTGATGGACTGCCATCCATTCATTAGACATTGCCATCAAAATTCCTCCAAGTAAATTGACTGCTAACGGCAAACCTCCGCAGTGTTCGACCATCTCCTTTCTGATTTCCTCCATACCGACTCTATTATCTGTCAACAAGTCATATGTATTAGCATGATTGGTGCAGACTACAATAAAACATATATTAAAAAGCTGTGGATCAGGTCAGATCTCAGACTTAGATTCAAATTTTAAAACTCAATCAAGCATCCCCATCACTGGAAAAGATTTTATGTTACAATTGAATCCAGAACATATGATTGTGTACCGTGTTTCTTAGTTAGATTGAGCCATATAACTATAGAATCCAATTATAAATTGATCTGGAAAAGTGGTTCATGTATATCAAACAAACTCAATCTGGTAATGCTAGAGCATAATATCTTAGTTCTATATCATAGTACCATCAATCAAGCTATGATTATGACTCTTCCATGATATAATATCATCCCTCATTTATACAACAGGAAGTATTAGAAACAGTAGTAATCTAGTTAGTGCAGGTCTGTCTAACCTTCAGTAACTTCAATAACAACTTCAGAATGTGCTGACAGTGGTGTTTCAATGTTACCCAAGAACTCATCCTCCTCTTCAACACTTTGACAAGAACGAAAGCTACCGCCATTTGAAGTTAGGTCTTCAAGGTCAGAACTAGCGCGCTGATGCTCATATCTAACTGTATATCACCATTCAAATGTAAATTATGACAAAAGGTGAAATGAAGAACATCACAAGTTGAATGACATGCTCATGAGTCTCCATATAGTTCGGGAAGGTTACGATCACATGAAATGCTAATAACAAGAAAGATACAATCGACACGTTGACAGAAAAAACTTACACTAGCCAGTTGCAGCTTGAGATGGGTCTACACTCTACATTACTCCTATCGACTAATCACACCTAAATCATGCTAAACGAAGCGATCCAGAGGAGCAAGCACCTAAATGAGTGCTAACGGCCAACACTTGGCAGGTTTCAGGCCAAAGGAAGTATAGGTGTACTAAGTAAGAACCATCTACTGTATTCTATATGTAAGAGTGAAAAAAAGAATAAACCAAGTACAGTATCCATGTGTTCAGGAGCCCTTGACCCGCACCAGATAGAGGAGAATTTATTCAATCTTGCTAATTCGAATTGAAGGGTGGGGCCTAGTTCCGACATCCTATCTATAGTTGGCGCATTCATCATAGTTAGCTCCGACCAAAATGGAAATGGGGGAAAATCAAACTTCCATCGAAGAGAAGCAAATGAAAGGCAATGAAATATTGAAAACTGTCAGGAGTATAGAAAATGAGGGACAGAGCACGTCTTTACACGTAGACTAGGAGAGCAGAACTTGCAAATAACTAGTGAAGACAGACCATATATTGCTTTGGAGAAACAGTCATAAAAGATAAAAGTTTGTAGAGAAAATGGTGAGGCCTGTTGTTACTATCTAGCATCACAACTATGGACGGAAATAAATTTCACAAAGACATCACAATTTTCTAGAAAATAAACCAAGTATGAGGGACAACAAACATTCAGTGACATGTCCAGTATTGAAGAATGGATTCTTGAATCGTTTTCACGAAATTACCAATGCAGAAATCAAGATAATTTATCACCAATTAAGCTCAAATAATAATTGGACAATGTTTTGCCCGACAGACATAACTTCCCCAACAACAAAAAGTGATGTAAACACAGATGAAATATACTAATGTTTCACATGTGTGCTTATATATGGAGATCATTCGAGAACAGAAGTACCTGCAAAATTCATATGGAAAGCTTTCTTCTGAAGTAGATTCCAACTCTCATTATCACTAAGACGCCTCTGCTCATAAGGATAACATGTGGTATCCGTATCAATATGAAGAGCAACGCCCCTATCACGGGTCGTGAGCAATACTCTGCTAGCCGACTTCCGGTTAAGAAAGGCAGGCCTGAGGCTGTCCCAAACATTCATCCCACGAACATCATCCAGCACAACCAAGCATTTTCTAGTTTTCTGAACTTCAAAAAGCTCCTTTACAAGCACGTCAATATTCCCCATGGTGACAATTTGCACTTTTTTCTCCGGCACGAGCTCAAAAAGGATCCTCTGAAGAATCTCTTCTGGCTGCCAATGTTGAGATACAATAGCCCAGGCGAATGCATCAAAGTGACCACGAACATCTTCGTGATAGTAAATCCTTCGTGCAAGTGCTGTCTTCCCAATTCCACCTTTACCAATGATCGAAACCACATGATAGCAACTAATAGCATCATCATTTACCACTTGAGCAACCAGATCATCAATAACCTCATCTAAGCCAACAAAATCCTCTTCCAAAGGTGTTCTAATCTGATGACGCCGCTCGGAAACAGAACTCAGGATTTCATCTTGGCTGTTACGAGCTTGCCAGGCTGTTTCTTGAGAAGTGATTTTAGACTCAATATCATGCAGGGTGTTGAACTTCTTCTGTGACGGTCTTCTCAGCATACTCCTCTCATTTCTCGACAAGATTTCAATCGCAAAGACGTCGAGAAGATCTTCTGCGTCAAGAGCGACCTCCCTAGTCTTGGAAATCCATTCGTTGATCCAGATATCTTCATGTTGCCGAGCATCTGCAATTTTGGAGATAGCCTGAAATTGATAGAGTTTTGACTCTAATCTGTCGATCTGTTGGCGTATACCAAGTGACAATTTTGCTTCAGGTGAATGCAACTTTCGAAGGCTCTGTATAACACTAGAAACAGCAGATTCAGACATTTCTTTACAACACAACAAGCGGATACATAACAATACTGTCTCTCTTATGCTGCTGCTGCTGCTATCACTTTTAGGGATCAAAAGCTAACTTTTGTTACTACATACATGTTTGTGGCTAAAAATCAATCTAGGATTGTTGTAACGCGTCAAACAGGTTTCATTGTATTACACATCAATTAAATAAAATGACAGGACGGCAAGAATTTAAACATTTCATCAATTGTTAATTCAATGTACCAAACTAGTAGCTCTGACTATTCAAGGTATTGGCTGTAAGGACTCAGAAAACTCATTCCTAGTTAACAAACAAGTTGACAGTTGACTTGGAAGGAGGTTTTGTCATGCTAGACCTATTCTTCTATTCTGTGCTTTTGGTACAATGCTTAGAGATGTTTGTCACTTTGTTATTTTTGTTTACTTATTTTCAAATATGAAAAAATGACAGTTGTTTAATCCACTAAATAATGAGAAATGATGCCATATTTGGCTCTGGAAACAGATTAAATATCTCCATCCCAGCCGACAGTTTTAACAACTCAGTTAATGATCCAACTTAACATAATACCATCTGTCATGTCGGAAAATGAACAAACATCATTCAAATATGGCAGACTATCATACGCGCTGCGAGCTTAGCTAACAGTGGCTCAAGTGCATTAATTACATCGGCAGAAAAGCCGCTGAAGCACAGTCCTCTCTGAGACATGAGACAAGGACTTCTGAGTACTCATTTCAAGATAAGTATGGACTGAATTTGAATTGTGTCTAACGGATATCATTCCAACAACTCTCAAATTCATCTATATATATCACACACTTAGATGCTGAGAAAGATACACCTTAGAACGCTCTATCTTGCAAACTTACCATCAAGCAAAGTATTCTCTCAAGCACTCTACTACCCTTTCTTGCTTTATGTTGCTCGAAGAATCACTAGTAGTTCTAAGTTGTCCTGAACCTTAACAAGAGATTGTTATTCGTGAAAGAGTTGAACTATCAGATACCCTTTCTGAAGCTCATTCTCTAGAACGAACATCAATTACTTGGGTCAGTAAAGAGCAGACTGCCATCCACTGAACAAGTGTATTAAGTAGTCTTGTTCTATTAAGCTCTCTGAAAACATAACTGAAAAGTTATACGAGAAGCCTCTATGACAAACCTTATAACCAACACCATCAAGGCGTGGAGTAGAGGAAGTACTTGATTTGGGAAATCAAGGAATAACTCCAAGGTTATCTGAGTAGAGGAAGTACTTAGCTCTAGGAGCTGGGGAATAACTCAGGGGGAACATTTGGTTGGGAACCATTTGTTTAGGAATCTTAAATAGGATTATTGTAAGGTGAACTCAATTATCTGTTCTAGTGAATTCTAGGTCTCAGAAAGACCGAAGTGGATTAGTTGGAGGATTACGCCACCTCCAGATACCACTATACTTGTTGTGTCATTTACCTTTCTGTATTTACATTTCAAAGAAAGCACACACATACTTATTGTTTCTGCACTTACCTATCTTAAAGTCTTCCGCGCTCTGAATTTAAGTATCAGAAACCCCCAGGTTTCTGAGAAACTGTGTTTAGCGACAAAAGTTTTAAAAGACTATTCACCCCCCCCCCCCCCCCCGGAGGTTCACAAGCCTTCTGCACTGAACCTAGATCCCCAGATAGGTGAAGGAACTTTGTCCCTTTCTGAGGACTATATAATTTCTATGTTAAAGTGTGCAGTATGTCTCTGAGTGATGCACCCGTTCTGAAGCCAGAAAACTACGAGAAATGGAAGAACAACATGATGCTCCATCTGGAGGCTATTAGTGACGAGATGATCTATGTCATCAATGAAGGGCCTATAGAAATCAGACAACTCAAACAAGTTATTGAGGTGTCTGATGGAAGAAAAACCTCAGACAAGATTCTGAATATCACAGGAACAGGCACAAGACCAAGACTTGCTGTGGAACCCTATGAGTCGTTCTATCTGACAGAAGATCAATACAAGGGTGACATCAGATATCTGAAGATTATCTATGAATACTTCAAGCTTTCAGATATCAGAATAGAGCATGCCTGGAAGTGGGGAAAGTACCTATGGGTCAAGCATTTTGCCAAGAAAAATCCAACCAAAACCTACAAAGAAGTCTGTGGATTTGCCAGAGACACAGAGATGCTTGTCAGAACTCTTCTCTATGATTATTCTGATGACATCAAAAGGCTTGGAGATAGGAAATTTGCAGACTGATCCATAGAAATTTTGTTGAAGATTTGAAGATTGAAGACTTGAAGACTAGTTCTTTAGGATATTTACTTGGAGCTTGGTTACTCCTGTTGTCCTAATTTACTATGTAGTTTTTGTATTTTCTTGATCGAGCTTAATCGTATCCTGTATTAAAGTTATCTGTAATCTTAAGTTCGACTTATCCAAGAACTTACTCTCAGATAGTATTCTATAAAAGATAACTTGTCAGCAAAGATCACACCTTGTGATTTGGTTGATGTCTACTTTCTGCACTTAATTATATGATTTGAAAGATCTCAAGAAATGATTAAGTGGTGGATTGTTTCCTCATCCAGATTTGTAATAGGGAAGATAGTCATCGTTGACTGATCAAAATGGGGGAAATTTGTTAGATATTTTGTTAGAATATCTGTTTAGATTTTGTTCAGCAACATGATGACTTATCTTAGTCTCAGAAAGGTGATTAGTACTCTTGGTTCACTTGAACATTGTAAAAGAGGAAACCCACTAAGTATGATAGTCTAGCTAATCTTGTATAGGATGTTAGGTCTCAAAATGTAATTTTTATTTTATGAAGAGAAGACCAAGAAGAAGACATCCAAGCAGAAAGCTCAACAACATTTGAAGATTTGAAGAAAACTGCACAAGATTACTGAATCTGTTATTCAGATATCTTGTAGACGCGAACAGTTTCAAACAAACTGTGTCACAAGAGATATCTGAGAAATGAGATACATATCTGAAAACAAGGAAAGTGTCCACAGATATCTATTCTCAGATACCTTGAGCATTAACCACGTTTCTGAAAAAGAAACATATATTGAAAACAAAGTTGTTTCAATGAATAACAAGTGGTATCTGAAGAATGAAGATAAGGACGTGCAAAGAATCAGATAACACTGGTTTCTGATACAAAGCATAGTTCCGTTGACACTACAGGACAAAAAGTATAGTACAAAGCATTTAATGCACGGACAGAGATGTCTGAATAAAAGCAACGGCAACTTCTGAGAAGAAGACAAAACCTGCTACAGTACTATACACAGATATCGATAGTTTGAATTTGAGCCTAACGGATACTATTCAAACGGCACTCAAATTCATCTATAAATATCAACACTTAGACAACTTGAGAGAACACACGGAACACAACTCAGAACACTGAATACGCTGAAACATACGATCTCTGATCTTACTCTCTCAAAGCATCTTACTTATTATCAAAGCTTTCTGTTGCGACTAAAGCTTTTGATCTTGAGTAAACACTGAAGTTCTAAGTGTCCTGATCCTAAACAAGCAAAGCTATCTGTGAAGGAGTTGAATCAAATATCAACAATCTGAGATTCATTCTCTTGAACAGATATCATAAGACTTGGGTCAGTAAAATCGAACAAGATACCATACGCTGTAAAGTGTATTAAGTAACTTAGTTCACAGAGCTATCTGAATAACTGAAAAGTTATTAAGACGCTCATCTGACAACTCAAACCGAAACCAACACCAAAACTTGCGTGGAGTACAGGAAGTACTTAGTTTGAAAAATCAGGGAATAACTTCAAGGTTACCGGAGTATAGGAAGTACTTGATTTGGGAAACTAAGGAATAACTCCAAGGTTATTGAGTATAGGAAGTACTTAGCTTGGGAAGCTAGGGAATAACTCAAAGGTTTCTGAGTATAGGAAGTACTTGGCTGAAGAAGCTAGGGAACAACTCAGGAGGAACATTTGGTTGGGAACCAATTGTTCAGAATCTTAGAATAGGATTATTGTAAGGTTATCTCAATTATTTGTTCTAGTGAATTCTAGGTCTCTGATAGACCGAAGTGGATTAGTTGGAGGATTACGCCACCTCCAGATACCACTATACTTGCTGTGTCATTTACGTTTCTGTATTTATACTTCAGCAACACACACACACTTATTAACTGTTTCTGCACTTATCTTTATTAAGTCTTCCGCACTCTGATTCTAAGTATCAGATATCTATTCAGATATCTGAGAAACATTTGTTATCGACAAAAGTTTTAAAAGACTATTCACCCCCCCCCCCCTCTAGTCTTTTACTTTGCCGTTATCTAGACCAACAAGTGGTATCAGAGCAGGAGGTTCACCAGCCTTCTGCACTGAACCTAGATCCCCAGATAGGTGAAGGAACTTTGTCCACTTTTGAGGACTATTTAATTTGTGTGTTAAGTGTGCAGGTATGTCTCTGAGTGATGCACCCGTTCTCAAACCAGAGAACTACGAGAAATGGAAAAATAACATGATGCTCCACCTTGAAGCCATAAGTGACGAGATGATCGAAGTAATAAAGAATGGCCCAATAGTCATTCAACAACTTAAGCAAGTCATGGAGGTTTCGAGTGGAAGAGACAGAGATCAAAGCGAAGGATCTTCACATACAGTGTAAACTGTGGGGTGCTAAAACGGCGAAGGTTGCCTGGCAACTGATTGAAGAAATCTGTGCCGGAACTGAGAAAACCAAGGAAAACAAGTTCGAAGTTCTAAAGTTGAAATTTCAAAATTTCAAACAAGGTCCCACTGAAACTCTGGAAGAACTTGATTTCAGATTTACCACTCTCATGAGTGATATGGCAGCACTTGGGGAAAGCAATAGATACTCTCAGTCAGAGAAGATTAAGACTATTGTCAGAAGTCTTAACCACAACTGGGAGCATACTAAATTCTTTTATTTTAACCAAGGTATGCCAAATATCACTCCAAAGGAACTTTTCTCTCATCTTGCTCGTTGACTATGAGACAACTCGGAGAGAACAAACAACCTAAAAGTTGCGAATGTTGCTCTAGTTACTCAAGGAACTTCTGAAAAGAAGAAAAGCAAGGAGGAGACTGAGGATTCTCTTGCTGCAAAGCAAATGAGGAAATTTCTCAGTCAAGAAATTGAGAGAAGAAAGGCCAAAGAGAAGCTGAAAAAGCATCTAGGCTCAAACTATCACCAGTACAAAAATATGCAAAGCTCGCTGAACAAGCCAGCTCAGAAAGCATCATGTACTGAGGAAGCAGAAATTGGAAACGATATCTGTTTCTATTGTCAAAAACCTGGCCATTTCAAGAAGGATTGTCCTGCCCTCAACAAATTAAGGACAGGGGACAAGAAAGATAGAAGAATCTTCAGAAGAAGCGTAAAGCTTTGTTAATCAAGAAAGAAAGAAAATCCAAATTCAACCGGATGCTCTAGACGTTGAGATGATTCAAGATGACAATTCAGATGATTCAACCCTACCATCACCGAATTATGTGGAGTTACTCATGATATAATCGACTTGACCTCAAGAAGAATGAAATGTGTGGAGTTCTTTGAAATTGTGGACCAGACATCTCCAACATAGAAAACTGTCTTATGGCTGATGAGGTAACACATACTTCTTGCTACACTTATGAAAGTGATGAAGAGGAAATAAAAAATCTAGAAAATCTCAAGAAAGAACTTGACATCTATGAAAGAGAATTTCTAATGATCCGAGCTAGAGCAGAAAACCTTGAAGAAGAAAAGAATTCTCTTGAAAAGGAAAATTCTCAATTAGTTAAAGAATCTGAGAGAAAGGATGCTGAAAATGCATTTCTCAAAGCTCAGATATCTGAGACTGAAAAGTCACATGAAAAAGCAATGGCTGAGTTACGAAAGAATTATGAAAATCTTCTTTCTGAAAACAAGGAACTCAAGAAGAAAGAACTATCTTTTCAATCTTATGCCAAAGCTAGTGACACTCTTACTGAAGTACAATATTACTTAAGAGATCCTTCAGAGAAGAAAGGACTTGGGCTGAATACACAGACAGATTGTTCTATCACTCTGAGTAAGAGTAAGGAGAAAAGAACATTTGTAAGTACTCAGCAAGACGGTTCCCATGCAATCTATAGTATCGGTGAAAAGACAAAGATTGTTGACAAAGGAAAGGCAGTTGCGACTAGACCTTTGTGGGAAAAACAAGTCAAAACAAAAGCTGGTATGTTTACGAAAAACAAAGACCGAAAAGTGTAAACACCCATTATATGTCTCTCAAAAGGTAGAATTGGGAGTCGCAAATTCTCCCATGTCACTTTTTCTGGAAAGAAATTGGATCAACCAGAGACTAGCAAAGCTGCTGAGAAAAGACCTCAGATAGCTTCAAGTGCTCGAAACGGCATTGGCTACAAAGGCATCGGAAAACAACTTGCTCATGAGTACAAGCAGGAGCAAGAACGATGGCTGAAAGCTAGAATTGCTCAAAGCAATTATCAGAAGTGGAAGTTAAATCAAGCCACTGAAAATCTGAATGCCAGGGCTAGAAGAAATCTGGCAAGGAAGGCTAAGTTCTTGAAAGCAAACGTAAAACCTGACAGGTATCTGAAAGCATCATATGGAGCACCTAGGAACACACCAAGGAAGAAAATAATTCTTACTAATGATAACTTTCATTCAAAAAGAATTCCTCCTTACGTTCCTGTCAGACAAAAGCATATTTCAAAGAAATTCATTCAAAAATGGATTCCTACTGGAAGAACTTTTGATTCTGACGGTTCCATCAAAGATATGAGAACCTAATCTCCTGTTTCCTGTTGTGTGCAGAATGCTTCCTGGACTAAAGCACAATGGCTATTTGATAGTGGATGCGGAAAGCACATGACAGGAGACAAAGCAAATCTGGTTGATTACAAAGCTTGCAACACAGGACCAGATATCAGATTTGCTGGAGGAGAATTAAATCCCTCTCTGGGATTTGGCAACGTCAAATTGGGAACTTTAACAATCACTGACGTATTACATGTTAAGGATTTGAAATACAATCTATTTAGCATGAGCCAGTTTGCAGACAAGGGTTTTACTATAAAATTCAAAGCTAAATACTGCAAACTAATTGACAATGAGTCAAAGCAGACAGTCTTAGTTGGTCGGCGGAAAGGCAGTCTTTATGTTGCCGATTGGGCATCTGCCACAACTGAAGAATGTCTCATGGTGAGTCAATCTGGTCACACAGAAGAGCACTGGTTATTGCACAAAAGAATGAGTCACTTGAACTTCAAAACTCTGAATAGACTTGGCAAGAAAGAGTTAGTGGTTGGTCTTCCCAGAACA
Source organism: Plantago major (assembly GCA_026545765.1). Lineage (NCBI taxonomy): Eukaryota > Viridiplantae > Streptophyta > Magnoliopsida > Lamiales > Plantaginaceae > Plantago > Plantago major. The sequence goes on from CM048844.1 coordinate 43,904,310, forward strand.
TCTTTCAGAAAGGATGGTATCTGTTCTGCCTGTCAGATGGGGAAACAATCTAAGATCTCTTTCAAATCCAAAATCAGACACTCTAGTGTTAGACCACTGCAACTTTTACATATGGATCTATTTGAATCATCTGTAACTAGTTATGCAGGAAAGAAGTATGGTCTGGTTGTTGTAGATGACTTCTCAAGATTCACTTGGGTTGTCTTTCTGAAACACAAGTCTGATGCCAGGGTGGAGATACCAAACTTGCTGAAAAAGCTTGAAGTCATGAAGAATGACAAGGTATCTGAAATCAGAACAGACCATAGTACTGAGTTTGTCAATCAGTACATAAAGGAGTTTTGTACCTGCAAAGGTATACAACACCAACTTTCCTCTGTAAGAACACCTCAACAAAATGGGGTTGCAGAAAGGAAAAACAGAACCCTTAAAGAAGCTGCAAGGACAATGCTAGCTGACACTGAGATAAGTGAAATATATTGGGTTGAAGCTGTAAACACAGCCTGCTACACTTAGAACATATGCTTGATAAACAAACACCATGACAGGACCCCCTATGAAATCTTGGTTGGAAGACCTCCTAATATCAAACATCTGAGAGTATTTGGTTGTAGATGTTTTGTTCTAAACAATGGGAAAGATTATCTGAGAACATTTCAACCAAAGGCAGATGAAGGTGTTTTTCTTGGCTATTCCACAAATAGCAAAGCTTACAGAATTTACAACAAAAGAACAAACAAAATTGAAGAATCAGTTCATGTTGTATTCTATGAAGGAAGTAAGAAAACACCTCCTATTGATGAACTCTCAGAAAAGTTCAAAGAACTATTACTGAGGGATCCTAAAGAAGAATCCTCAGAAAGGAAAAACATCTTTATGGAAAGTGAGGATGACTCTGACGTAGAAAAGCTTGAAAAGCCTAGTAACAACAAGATGACTCACAGACATGATGAGGAATTTCCTATGAGTTTTCCAGAAATGGAACAGGTTACTGAGAACCTTCATCATGAAGAGGTATCTGAAAAAGAGAATGCTGAAATGCATGTCTCAGATATCTCTAACACTGAAAAAGTGTCAGATATCCATGACATTTCCCATATGTCAGATATCTCAGAATCGAAAAGTATCAAATCAAAATCTTAGTGATTCACATTCAGATCACCTGGATATTGATCCTACTAGCACTAAACCTATGATGAAATGGATCAAAGATCATCCTACAAAGGATATAATTGGACCAATTAATCAGGGTGTTAGGACTAGGAGAGCAATAGCTGAAAATGCTAACTCTCTCTTTGGATGTTTCATCTCGAATATTGAACCTAAAAACATAGAAGAAGCATTAAGAGACCAAGACTGGATCTCTGCAATGCAAGAAGAGTTGGATCAATTTGAGAGAAACAAAGTCTGGAAACTAGTTCCATTTATAGAAGGAATATCTGTGATTGGAACTAAATGGGTTTCGAAACAAGATGAATGAATCGGTGAAATAACCGAAACAAAGCAAGATTGGTTGCGAGGATTTACTCGCATGAAGGCTTAGATTTTGACGAGTCATATGCACCGATTGCGATTGGATGCAATAAGACTCTTTCTAGCCTTTGCAGCTCATAAAGATTTCAAAGTTTATCAGATGGATGTCAAAAGTGCATTCCTAAACGGTGAACTTGCAGAAGAAGTCTATGTTGAGCAACCACCTGGGTTTGAAGTTTCCTCAGAAAGTAGAATGGTCTATAAACCATGTAAAGCTCAGATGGATTTGAACAGCTCCAAGAGCATGGTATGACACTTTGGCCAAATACCTTCTAGAAATTGGTTTCAAGAAAGGTGAAGTTGATAAAACTTTATTTACCTTAAACCATGATGGGAAACTACTCTTAGTTCAAGTATATGTTGATGACATCATATTTGGATCTAAGGACAAGCAACTTTGTAATGACTTTGCAAATCTCATGAAAAGCAAGTTTGAGATGAGCATGATGGGAGAAATGAATTACTTCTAGGATTGCAAGTCAAGCAACTCAATGATGGAATATTCATTAGTCAAACAAAGTATGCAAAAGACATGCTCACAAAATTCAATCTTAAGCCTTCTGAAAAGAATGCTAAGATACCTATGAGCTTTGGAACCAAAATGACCTATACTGAATGAGATAAGAGTGTTGAAGAACATAAGTATAGGAAATTGATAGGTTCACTACTTTACCTCACTGCAAGTAGACCTGACATTCAATATGCCGTTGGAGTATGTGCTAGATTTCAGACAAATCCAATGCAAACACACTACAACATTGCTATGAAAATATTAAGGTATGTGAAGGGTACAGTAGATGTAGGATTGTGGTATCCTAAAGAAAGTGGATTGAGTTTAGCTGGGTACTCAGATGCTGATTATGCTGGATCATTGCTTGATAGGAAAAGCACCTCAGGAACTTGTCAGTTTCTCGGCACTAGACTTATCTCATGGTTTAGCAAGAAGAAAAACTCAATTGCAACTTCTACGACAGAGGCTGAATATATTGCTGCTGGTTGTTGTGCAACACAAATTCTGTGGATACAACAACAACTTAAAGACTATGGACTCGATGAGAAGAAAACTCCCATTTTCTGTGACAACACAAGTGCTATTGCGATTACACAGAATCCTAAATTTCATGCCAGAACAAAGCACATTGATGTTAGACATCACTTCATCAGAGACCATGTTGAAAAAGGCAATATAGAGATACTCAAGATTGGCACTGAAGACCAACTTGCAGATATCTTCACTAAGCCACTACAAGAAAGTAGATTCTTAGCCTTAAGACATAGTCTTGGACTAATGGAACTACCAATGAACTGAAAAAGTTCAGATATCTGGAACGGGTATCCAGAAGTAAAAATGGATAAAGAGCAAAAAGATAGCTTAAGATCTCTGAGACGGGAACTCAGATATCTGAATCATTCTATAAACGGGGAACACTAAAGAGAATAGTATAACTATCTGCAGTCAACTACTCTCTTGAAACTCGCATTATTTCTATCTTGATGAACAACTTGGAAAAATCCTATGTATAAGACAGATTCAGATGCGAACAGTGTCCTTGCTCAAACAGAATTGTGATTCAGATAGCTATTAGCCAAAATTCATTAAATGGGCACAATTACATTTGTTGATTGTGATCATTGCTGGAGAAGCAATGGTGACCCTTGATGAATTCAAGCGCTTGATCTGAACGGCAGAAATTAATTCACAGTAAATAGTGAACTGTAAAAATTCCGACACAGACCACTTTGCATTTAATGCCGAAGTTACTTTTGATCATGCCGGCTTGCAAATCACAGATACGTACACACAAAATCAATTTGTATGTATTTGTCTGTTGGGATTCAACTGCTATATATATAGGATTTTGGCAAATGAAATCACTTTTGCCTAATCCGAAATTTCAACTTGCATCAAAATAGCAAAAACCTTCTCCTAATCCTCTGCAACATCTCTAAAATCTCTGCAAATCTTGATTAAGTTTTTCTGAAAAGAATCACTCAATCGAATCTCTTTCAAACACAAGCTTCAAATCCCTATACTATATAAAGAGATGGCTTCCAAGAACACTTCGACACAGAAATCCCAAACCTCCACTGGTACTGCTGAAAAGCAAGCACCAGAGTTGGTTATTGTAAACAACCGACTGGTAGGAGTTTTTAATCCTAACCATTGGACTTCAAATCACAGAATGATTTGGGGTGGTGCCATGGTTGAGGAATACCTCTCTGCTGCAATAGAGAACCAAACCGATAGAAAATTGATTCTTGACATGCTTGAAAAGGCACAAATCAAGGGTTTTCTATCTGCTCGCCCAAGTGGAATTTCATCACTCGATGTGTTGGAATTTTACAACAACTCCAGGATTATTTCCTGTGTTTCTGAAGGCACTGAAATAGTGTCTATCAAAACCTCAGTCCAAGGAAAGGAAATCCTTCTGGACTTGACAACTTTCTGTAAGTTGTTTGAGTTTCAAAATCTTGGAAAGGATTTTGAAATAAAAACCAAGGATGATGAACTCCTTGAAGGTGTTAAAGAACTTTACAGTGACGTGTGTGATCTTGAAAAATCAGATACACCCACTGAGTTCAAGCTTGCTGACATCCGAACCAGACATCTGTTGGTTCACTGGGATGTACTAGCTTGCATTCTTCACAGATGCTTTGATGGTCTACAAGGAGGTCTTGACGGATAAGCCAAGAACGATGGATCATGATGTTCTTGCTGAATCAACAAGACAAAAGGCTGGAAAACCCTTTTAACTGGGGAAAGTACACCTTCATGAAATTCGTGAAGAAGATTCAAGGCTTCGAGCCTAAGATTGTCAAAGGACTAGCTGAGCTAAAGGCCACAGTAGGATATGGTCTGAAGATATGCTACTTGCTGGAAAAGCTTGGCATTGAGCTCAGAGAGGCAATTTGAAATCGCCAATGAACTTACTCTACAAGTACGAGTATACAAATCTGATGAAAAAGGTTACTGGGTCTCAGAAAGGTCCTAAAAAGAGAAAATCTGAAAAGATATCTGAAGAAAAGGTTGCGACCAAGAAGCCCAGAACTTCAAGAAAGAAGTCTGCTGGCAAATCAGAAGACACACCTAAAGAGGTTGTCAATTCTCAGATATCTGCAAGCATGGCAGATGAACTCATCAATGCTGCAAAAGAGTTATCAACTACTGAACAAGTAAACTCAGCAAGAGAAAGTGCTTTCAGAAATGTTGCGACTAATGCAGAAAGCCCTGCTGATGAACTCATAAATGCTGCCATGAATGGTGAATAGCACCAAGCCCCATCTGCAGAAACCACAGGAATAATGGACCAATCAGTTCCCAATGCTGATGAGAGCTCTGACGATGAAGATGATGAACTAGTCATCTCTCAAGTCCTAAAAGGAACAAAGAGGGCTAAGGTTACTGAAAAATGGCGGTGATAAGGTATCTGAAGAAGAACCTACACCACAGGTTGCTGAACCTATAGCAAAGGTTGTTGGTGCAAACACATCATCAGGGAATGACTCTCTTGCACAACTTCACAAAGCCCTGATGAGTGGTATTTTAGTGCTGGCAGATGTTGATGGAAATGCCACATCTAAGAATCTGGAAGAACACTCTACTGATGAATCTTCTGCTTCCAGACAACCACAACAGCCACAAGTGGTTGATGAAATGGTAAATGAACTCCATTTTGAATTACCAAAGAATACAAGATGTCAAGAAAATCCAGAATTGAGCGGTGTTCCCCAACTCAATGAGAGGGATCAAACGAGACATCTACTCGTAATGATCAACGGGAGGCAAATCGAGTTGCATACTCGTGAAAGGTGTGAAGTACCGTAAACTTCAAACAAAGAAAGCACCTTTGGGACAAGACGACCAATGTATAGAAAGGTCACAAGTTCCAGAGACCAATCACTGAATCGCCGGGTAAATGACCGGTTTAACTCTTACCTTGTGAAAAATTTTATACTTATAAATCCTGTTACCTTATAAGAATTTCTTTGTTACAAATGAGTTAGAAGCAGAAACAAGAGGAAGTCGAGAAGCTTACCTCGAATCTTGAAAAGAGGTTCCTTCAACCTCAACTCTTGAGAAATCGAGCACGTGCCACGGGTAAATGATTCTTAAAGAGAACTAATTTTTCAAGAAAATGTTTGTATGCTCATTCATGATAAATGTTTCTAACAGGCTCCATGAGATGGAAGAAGATAAGGAAATGCCAGAGACAAACCCGTAAACCAACAAGGTTTCAAGAACTCATCACTGAGCCTTCAAACTTGAAGGTATATGACAATCAAGTGATAAGTATTCTTCATCCTGGGTTATCATTTATCTCTTCTAATAATCAATACTTTCTACTTACAGGCTACTTCAGAAGTAGAAATGCAAGGGGATAAAGTTGCAACTTCCCCTTCATTAATGGAAATTGATGAAGCCCCTGAGGCAACATCACTCGAAAGAACACCAGAAACTGCACAAGTTTCTGAGAAAAATGAATCTGAGCTTCCTGATGAGGAAGTAAGTAGCTCAAATCAGAATTCATTAAAATCATATTTATGCATAGATTCTTTCAAACTATTTCCTAAGTATTGTATTTATCTCAGGTTCAAGAAAGAAAGGTTGATGAGGACCAGACTCCCAAGTCTCCACCTCACAACAAGATATCTGAGACACCAATCGTCTCTATAGAACAAGTATCTGAGCCTGATGTTCATACTCAGGTAACTCAGAAACTAAACTACACTTCTACTCAGATATCTACAAAAGTTTTTGAAACTCACTCAAAACTCTTTCTTTCAGGCTCAAACAGATGCAAAGCAGGTTCCCATTGACGAAACAAGGGACCTACTTCACTTCTTCAAAGCTCACACCCTGCCAAAGCATATTCAATGCTTCAAGAAATGGCAGAAGTTAAGGTGCTCTGATCTCTCTGAAATATTGAGAATAACTGATCAACCAACCAGACGAGCACGAGCTCTTGACCTGGAAACGTATGTCCAAGCAATGTTCCCTACAGAACAACATTCAGTTGCGACTCTACTACACAAGGACTTTTCCAGAGAAGTGGCGCATAGTTTGATACATGCCTTTGAACAGGCAGATGGTCAGACAAGATTACAGATGGCATTCAAGCCAGTCCTGCCCCAGACTCTGCAATTCATACCTTCTGAACAAGAAGAAGTTAATGGGCAGAAGATCACTATCCCGGAAGTGATCAATCTTGTATCTGAAGATGATGAGGAGGAAGAAATGGATGAAAATTACTTTGATGAACCTCCCACTGACCATCACCAAAAGGATGATAATGACAAAAAGGATGATGATGATGCCCCTGCACCAGGGACCGGAGGAATTTCACAGAAAAACATTGCCTCAACTGCTGAAAAGCAAACTGAGAAGACTTCACAGAAATCTCCGTCTTCATCACCTCAGAAATCTACTCATCCATCTTCTAACCAACACGCAGTTACTACAGAACAAGTAGTTGATCTCTCTGAGGAAATCAATCAGAAAATATTAAACACTCAGACCAGAAGTTCTCAACTCAGACAACTGTTGGAAGAAGAACAACAGCTACATCTTCAACTGGAAGATCAAATAGCTCAATCCAGAGAAAAGCTTGATCAACTAGAAGATCAATACCTCAAAGAAATCAATGCTTACTCTGCGGTTGAAGAACTAAAGGATGCTGTTAATGCTAAACGACAAATACTCGATACTGAACAAGTATCTGAAGTCAAGCATGATGCTAAGGCTGCATCATCTTCGAAAGAAGTACCATCCTCCTCCCAGAAAGGAAAGAAACCAATCTCTGAGATGGTTGCTGGACTTGATACGATTGATGAAAATGTCCAAGAGGATGAAGATCACTGGGATAATCACTCAGATGATGAAGAAGACAAGACTTTGGTAGAGCACCGCCATGAATATTTAGCGGTTTCTCACTTGAAAAGAAAGTTGATTGCTCCTACAATCTTCAATAAACTGCCAAACGTCCACTCCCATGAATACATGAGCAGGTACCAAGTACTGGCTGCTCTGAATAAGGAGATGCCTTCACAGAACAAGGAAGTAATTGCCTCAGTCCCCTTTGAAATGAGAAAGTTCACTGAGCTCATCACTCAGAGAACTACTAGCATGGTCATTGCTCAGAAAGATCTGGGAATGTTAAGGGACGATGATGTGTCTTTAGCTGAAAAAGCTTTTCAAGAGGCAAGTTACATTGCTGGAAAAGCAGATGCCACCCTAGGCCCATTGGCAGAGCTCACTGATAAGGACAATGGACTTATCAAGCAAAATCAGGAACTCAAAGCCGAACTTCAGAAGTTGGTCACTGCCTACAACTATTTACAAGGGCATTTTGACTCTCTCTCAGATTCCTTTATGAGACTGAGTCAGCCAACAATGACTAAGGGGGAAAGAAAGTACAAATCTGGACCTCAAAGTCAGGGGGAATGGGAAGAAGGAGATGAAAACAAGAAGAAATCTGGAGCTGGTGCGACTCAGAAAGGAAGAAGAAAAACTTCCCAGCCACCACTCAAAATCAATGAACCCTCCTCAAGCCAAGTTGCTTCCCAGAGACCTACTGAAGGAACCAAAATGGTAACAAGGGCCATGGCACAGAAACCTCCAAGGAGTACCAAGGCTCCAAGGAGAAGACAAGTTAGAGGGATTGATGAATCTTCTGAAGAAGAAGAAGAAGAAGAAGGTCAAATCAAGTCCCAGGGCAATGAAGAAGGCTGCAAAGATCTCACAAGAATTGATCTTGATGAAGATGATGAAGAGACTGATGAAGATGAAGCTCCTTTTCACAGAAAAAGGAAACTTGAAAGCCTAACTGAGCCCATAGCTGCAAAGCCACAAGCAGCTAAAACACCCTCTGGAAATACCAAGTCTATCCAGGGTGGTGGTTCTTCAAGCAACAACCCCAAAGAGAATTCAAGACAGAAAAGGAACAGACTGAGATCTGAACAAAGACAAAGTCAACTTCCACTCAGGCCAGAAGAAGCCAAAATTGAGTATGCGAAGTATGACAATGATTCCTCTGTCTACAGGTGCATCAATCAGAAAAATGGCTATTGGATTCTGGAACTTAAGCATCTATTGGTAAATTCAAGATTTCCAGAACCAATCCTCAAACAGCTTATGGCATGGAGAAAGAATAAACCTACCTTGATCAACACCAATCACATCAAAGCATGGTTGGATTTTGAAGTTGTCAAGAGAACTGAAGCCATGAAGAAGGACCTCTCTGATGATTGTCCATATGGAAAGCCAGATGATGTGCACAAGATTCTGAATATCACAGAACAGCACAAGACCAAGACTTCTGTGGAACCCATGAGTCGTTCTATCCGATGTAAGATCAATACAAGGGTGACATCAGATATCTGAAGATTATCTATGAATACTTCAAGCTTTCAGATATCAGAATAGAGCATGCCTGGAAGTGGGGAAAGTACCTATGGGTCAAGCATTTTGCCAAGAAAAATCCTACCAAAACCTACCAAGAAGTCTGTGGATTTGCCAGAGACACAGAGATGCTTGTCAGAAATCTTCTCTATGATTATTCTGATGACATCAAAAGGTTTGGAGATAGAAAATTTGCAGACTGATCCATAGAAATTTTGTTGAAGACTTGAAGATTGAAGACTTGAAGACTAGTTCTTTAGGATGTTTACTTGGAGCTTGGTTACACCTGTTGTCCTAATTTACTATGTAGTTTTTGTATTTTTGCTGACTGAGCTTAACTGTATCCTGTATTAAAGTTATCTGTAATTTTAAGTTGCGACTTATCTGAAGAACTTACTCTCAGATAGTATTCTACAAAAGATAACTTGTCAGCAAAGATCACACCTTGTGATTTGGTTGATGTCTACTTTCTGCACTTAATTATATGATTTGAAAGATCTCAAGAAATGATTAAGTGGTGGATTGTTTCCTCATCCAGATTTGTAATAGGGAAGATAGTCATCGTTGACTGATCAAAATGGGGGAAATTTGTTAGATATTTTGTTAGAATATCTGTTTAGATTTTGTTCAGCAACATGATGACTTATCTTAGTCTCAGAAAGGTGATTAGTACTCTTGGTTCACTTGAACATTGTAAAAGAGGAAACCCACTAAGTATGATAGTCTAGCTAATCTTGTATAGGATGTTAGGTCTCAAAATGTAATTTTTATTTTATGAAGAGAAGACCAAGAAGAAGACATCCGAGCAGAAAGCTCAACAACATTTGAAGATTTGAAGAAAACTGCACAAGATTACTGAATCTGTTATTCAGATATCTTAGCCAGATATCTTGTAGACGCGAACAGTTTCAAACAAACTGTGTCACAAGAGATATCTGAGAAATGATATACATATCTGAAAACTAGGAAAGTGTCCACAGATATCTAATCTCAGATACCTTGAGCATTAACCACGTTTCTGAAAAAGAAACATATATTGAAAACAAAGTTGTTTCAATGAATAACAAGTGGTTTATGAAGAATGAAGATAAGGACGTGCAAAGAATCAGATAACACTGGTTTCTGATACAAAGCATAGTTCCGTTGACACTACAGGACAAAAAGTATAGTACAAAGCATTTAATGCACGGACAGAGATGTCTGAATAAAAGCAACGGCAACTTCTGAGAAGAAGACAAAACCTGCTACAGTACTATACACAGATATCGATAGTTTGAATTTGAGCCTAACGGATACTATTCAAACGGCACTCAAATTCATCTATAAATATCAACACTTAGACAACTTGAGAGAACACACGGAACACAACTCAGAACATTGAATACGCTGAAACATACGATCTCTGATCTTACTCTCTCAAAGCATCTTACTTATTATCAAAGCTTTCTGTTGCGACTAAAGCTTTTGATCTTGAGTAAACACTGAAGTTCTAAGTTTCCTGATCCTAAACAAGCAAAGCTATCTGTGAAGGAGTTGAATCAAAAGATCAACTATCTGAGATTCATTCTCTTGAACAGATATCATAAGACGTGGGTCAGTAAAATCTAACAAGATACCATACGCTGTAAAGTGTATTAAGTAACTTAGTTCACAGAGCTATCTGAATAACTAAAAAGTTATTAAGACGCTCATCTGACAACTCAAACCGAAACCAACACCAAAACCGGTGTGGAGTACAGGAAGTACTTAGTTTGAAAAATCAGGGAATAACTCCAAGGTTACCGGAGTATAGGAAGTACTTGATTTGGGAAACTAAGGAATAACTCCAAGGTTATTGAGTATAGGAAGTACTTAGCTTGGGAAGCTAGGGAATAACTCAAAGGTTTCTGAGTATAGGAAGTACTTGGCTGAAGAAGCTAGGGAACATTTGGTTGGGAACCAATTGTTCAGAATCTTAGAATAGGATTATTGTAAGGTTATCTCAATTATCTGTTCTAGTGAATTCTAGGTCTCTGATAGATCGAAGTGGATTAGTTGGAGGATTACGCCACCTCCAGATACCACTATACTTGCTGTGTCATTTACGTTTCCGTATTTATACTTCAGCAACACATACACACTTATTAACTGTTTCTACACTTATCTTTATTAACTCTTCCGCACTCTGATTCTAAGTATCAGATATCTGAGAAACATTTGTTATCGACAAAAGTTTTAAAAGACTATTCACCCCCCCCCCCCTCCTAGTCTTTTACTTTGCCGTTATCTGGACCAACAATGTTGCTCATCGAAGCATTATGTATGAAGACAAGCCAAGAGAGCTCTGGACATCTGAAGATGCCAAGAGACATAGATTGGATGGTCAAGCTCGTAATATCATCATCAGATCGACACCTGAGCACATACAGTGTAAACTGTGGGGTGCTAAAACGGCGAAAGTTGTCTGGCAATTGATTGAAGAAATCTGTGCCGGAACTGAGAAAACCAAGGAAAACAAGTTCGAAGTTCTTAAATTGAAGTTCCAAAACTTCAAACAAGGTCCCACTGAAACTCTGGAAGAACTTGATTTCAGGTTTACTACTCTTATGAGTGATATGGCTGCACTTGGTGAAAGCAACAGATACTCCTAGCCAGAAAAGATTAAGACTATTGTCAGAAGTCTCAATCACAACTGGGAGCACACTAAGTTCTTTTATTTCAACCAAGGGATGCCAAATATCACTCCAGTAGAGCTCTTCTCTCATCTTGCTACTGTAGACTATGAGACAACTCAGAGAGAACAAACAGCTGAAAAGTTGCAAAGTGTTGCTCTAGTTTCTCAAGGTACTTCTGAAAAGAAGGATACCAAAGATGCATCTGAAGAAAATGCTCTTGCAGTAAGACACATGAAGAAATTTGTGAGTCAAGAGATTGAGAGAAGAAAAGCTAAAGAAAAGCAGAAAAAGCATCTTGGCCCAAACTATCATCAGTACAAGAACATACAAATGAACAACTCTTTGAACACCCCCATTCAGAAAGGTGTTAGTACTGAAGCTGCAGAAATAGAAAATGATATCTGCTTCTATTGTCAAAAGCCTGGTCACTTCAAGAGAGATTGTCCTCTTTAAACAAGCTCAAGACAGGTGACAAGAAGGACAGAATAAATTTCAAGAGAAATCAAAGGGCCTTACTGACTGAAGAAAGGAAGAAGATTCAAATTCAACTTGATGCTCTAGACATTGAGACATATTCTGAAGATGGAGATTCAGATGACTCAAACCTACCATCACCAGAATTGTGTGGAATCACCCACGATGTAATAGACTTTGGCCTTAAGAAGAATGAAATGTGTGGAGTTGCTGAGATTGCTGGTCCAGACATCTCCAACATTTAAATATGTCTTATGGCTGATGAGGTAACTAACAATTCACAATTTCTTTATTATGAGAGTGATGATGGAATTGAGGATCTGGAGTTGGTCAAAAGTGAATTGGATCGTTATGAGAAAGAATTTCTGGAAGCAGAATCCAAAACCAGAATTCTAGAGGAAAGCAAAGAAACTCTTGAAAAAGAGGTTTCTGAGCTAACCAGAGTATCTGAGAACAAGAACGCTGAAATAGCCTTTCTGAAAGCTCAGATATCTGAGAATGAAAATTCTCACAAACTAGCCTTGGATGAACTTAATAAGAAAATGATGAAGTCGCTTCTGAGAATGAAGAACTCAGAAAGAAAGAGCTATCCTTCCAATCTTATGCAAAGGCTAGTGACACTCTCACTGAGGTTTAATCCTATCTGAGAGATCCCTCTGAGAAAGGTGGACTTGGACTTGATGAACAATCAAGTAATTCTTCTCCTCTGAAGAAGAGTGATGAAAGGTTGACCTTTGTAAAAAGTCAACAGAATGATTCTTCAACCACCTATAGCATTGGTCAGAAAGCTAGGGTAGTTGACAAAGGAAAAGGAGTTGCAACCCAGCCTTTGAAAGAACAACAAGTTCACAAGAAACATGTGGATAAGGTTTCTAAAAAGAAACACAACCCTCAGATATGCAACCATCCACATTGCTGCATTACTATGAAGGGAAGAATTGCTGGAATAGGCAAATTCTCTACTGAACCATTTTATGAAAATAAAGATGGTGCAGAAACTAATAAGGCTTCTGAAGAGTGCATTCAGAAAGCCAAAGGTGTTTGAAATGGCATTGGCTATCATGCTATTGGAAAGGTCCTTCTGCAACAATATAAGGAAGGACAAGAACAATGGCGCATAAGGTCGATATTACGCGTAATGAAGCGAAGTGGAAGAAATCTCAAGCCACTGAAAAACTGAATGCCAGAGCTAGAAGGAACCTGGTCAGAAAGGCTAAGTCTGCTGAAAAGCAACCCCAGAAACCCAGGGTCCAGAAAGCACCAAAGGGAACACCTAGAAACAACCCAAGAAGGAAGATTGAGATCAAAATTACTGATTTTATTGCATCTCCTTCTGATCAAGTTAGACAAAAACAAACTCCCAAGAAATTCACTAAAATGTGGATTCCTACTGGAAGAATGTTTAGTCTAAGTGGTTCTATCTCTGAGGCAAGAACCTAACTCCTGTTTCTTGTTTTGTGCAGAACGCCTCTTGGACTAAGGCTCAATGGCTATTTGATAGTGGATGCGGAAAGCACATGACAGGAGACAAAGCAAATCTGGTCAACTACAAAGCTTGCAACCTTTGGACGCATAAATGATTTCTCGGAGGAGAATTAAATCCCTCTCCGGGATCCGCAACGCGTCAAATTAGGATCATTAACAATCACCGCGTATTACATGTTAAAGGTTTGAAATATAATCTATTTAGCATGAGCCATTTTGCGCATAAGGATTCACTTGTGAAATTCAAAGCAAAGTATTGCAAACTTATAGACAATGAGTCAAAGCAGGTCTTGGTTGCTTTCGGAAAGGTAGTCTTTATGTTGCCGATTGGGCATCCGCCACAATCAAGAATGTCTCATGGTGAGTCAATCAGTCACAGGAAGAACCGGTTATGGCACAAAAGAATGAGTCACTTGAATTTCAAAACTCTGAACAAACTTGCCAAGAAAGAGTTAGTGGTTGGTCTTCCCAAAACATCTTTCAGAAAGGATGGAATATGTTCTGCCTGTCAAATGGGGAAACAATCCAAGATCTCTTTCAAGACCAAAACCAGACACTCTAGTGTTAGACCACTGCAACTATTACACATGGATCTTTTTGAATCATCTATAACTAGTTATGCAGGAAAGAAGTATGGTCTGGTTGTTGTAGATGACTTCTCAAGATTCACTTGGGTTGTCTTTCTGAAGGACAAATCTGATGCTAGGGTGGAGATACCAAACTTGCTGAATAAGCTTGAAGTCATGAAAAATGACAAATTATCTGCAATCAGAACAGACCATAGTACTGAGTTTGTCAACTAGTACATAAAGGAGTTTTGTACTAGCAAAGGTATACAACACCAACTTTCCTCTATGAGAACACCACAACAAAATGGTGTTGCAGAAAGGAAAAATAGAACCCTTAAAGAAACAGCAAGGACAATGCTAGCTGACACTGAAATAAGTGAAGTTTATTGGGTTGAGGCTGTAAACACAGCATGCTACATTCAAAACAGATGTTTGATAAACAAACACCATGACAAGACCCCATATGAACTCTTGGTTGGTAGACCCCCTAATATCAAACATCTGAAAGTGTTTGGTTGTAGCTGTTTTGTTCTTAACAATGAAAAAGAGTATCTAGGAATATTTCAACCAAAGGCAGATAAAGGTGTGTTTCTTGGTTATTCTATGAATAGCAAAGCATAAAGAGTTTACAACAAAAGAACAAAGAAGATTGAAGAATCAGTTCGTGTTGTATTCTATGAAGGAAGCAAGAAAACACCCCTTGCTGATGAACTCTCAGAAAGGTTCAAGGAACTAATGATAAAGGATTCTGAAGAAGAACCCTCAGAAAGGAAAAACATCATTGTGGAAAGAGAGGATGACTCTGATGAAGAAAAGCATGAAATGCCTAGTAACAACTAGATGATTCTCAAACATGATGAAGAATTTCCTATGAGAATTCCAGAAATGGAAACTGAAGATGTTCATCAGAGAGCTAACTCTGGAAATGACCTCTCTGACAGGCATGTCCCAGAAAGCTCTCACACTGAGCAAGTGTCAGACATTCACTGCCCCTCTGAGGTGCAAGATGTCACAGATACTGAAGAAGTATCAAGTCATAATCATAGTGATTCACATTCAGATCATATAGATGTTGACCCTACTAGCCCTAAACCCATAATGAGATGGATCAAGATCATCCTGCAAAAGATGTAATTGGACCAATCAATCAAGGTGTTAGGACTAGGAGAGCAATAGCTGAAAATGCTAACTCTCTCTTTGGATGTTTCATCTCAAACATTGAACCTAAAACTGTAGAAGAAGCATTAAGAGACCAAGACTGGATCTCTGCAATGCAAGAAGAGTTGGATCAGTTTGAGAGAAACAAAGTCTGGAAACTAGTTCCATTTGTAGAAGGAATATCTGTGATTGGAACTAAGTGGGTTTTCAGAAACAAGATGAATGAATCTGGAGAAATAACCAGAAACAAAGCAAGGTTGGTTGCCAAGGGATTCACCTGCATCAAGGTTTAGATTTTGATGAGTCATATGCACCAGTTGCCAGATTGGATGCAATAAGACTCTTTCTGGCCTTTGCAGCTCATAAAGACTTTAAAGTTTATCAGATGGATGTCAAGAGTGCATTCTTGAATGGTGAACTTGCCGAGGAAGTCTATGTTGAACAACCACCTGGCTTTGAAGTTTCCTCGAAGTAGAATGGTCTATAAGCTACTGAAGCTCTATATGGACTGAAACAGGCTCCAAGAGCATGGTATGACACTTTGGCCAAACACCTTCTGGAAAGTGGTTTCAAGAAAGGTGAAGTTGATAAAACTTTATTTACTTTAAATCATGATGGGAAACTACTCTTAGTTCAAGTATATGTTGATGACATTATATTTGGATCTAAGGACAAGCAACTTTGTGATGACTTTGCAAATCTCATGAAAAGTAAGTTTGAGATGAGCATGATGGGAGAATTGAACTATTTCCTAGGATTGCAAGTCAAGCAACTCAATGATGGAATATTCATTAGACAGACAAAGTATGCAACAGACATGCTCACAAAGATCAATCTTAAGCCTTCTGAAAAGAATGCTAAGATACCTATGAGCATAGGAACCAAGATGACCTATACTGAATCAGATAAGAGTGTTGATGAACACAAGTATAGGAAATTGATAGGTTCACTACTTTACCTTACTGCAAGCAGACCTGATATTCAATATACAGTTGGTGTGTGTGCTAGATTTCAAACAAATCCAATGCAATCACACTACAACATTTCTATGAAAATATTAAGGTATGTGAAAGGTACAGTAGATGTAGGTTTGTGGTATCCTAAAGAAAGTGGATTGAGTTTGGCTGGTTATTCAGATGCTGATTATGCTGGATCAATGCTTGATAGGAAAAGCACCTCATGATCTTGTCAGTTTCTGGGAACTAGACTTATCTCATGGTTTAGCAAAAAGAAAAACTCAATTGCAACTTCTACCACAGAGGCTGAATATATTGTTGCTGGTTGTTGTGCAACACAAATTCTGTGGATTCAACAACAACTCAGAGACTATGGACTCAATGAAGAGAAAACTCCCATTTTCTGTGATAACACAAGTGCTATTGCAATCACACAGAACCCCAAGTTCTATGCCAGAACAAAGCACATTGATGTTAGACACCACTTCATCAGAGACCATGTTGAGAAAGGCAATATAGAGATACTCAAGCTTGGCACAGAAGACCAACTTGCAGATATCTTCACCAAGCCCCTACAAGAAAGCCGGTTCTTGACCTTAAGACATAATCTTGGATTAATGGAGATGCCTAAGGACTGAAAAATGTCCTGAATCTCTAAAGTCTGAGTAAGTGAGGTAGAAAAAGAAGTAGGCCTCTGAGAACATGTTCTTAGAAAGCCAAGTTGATAAGAAGTGATGCAAAGGTTTCTGAGTAGCAACACTCAGAAAGGCAAAACATTTCTGGAACGGGTATCCAGAAAGGCAAAGGTTGGTACACACTCAATAAGTAAATAAAATTAGAACTTACTTACTGAGAGTGGGTCAAATACATTCAAACAACTGAAGCTTCTGACACTTGAATTCAGAAAGCTATTTAGCATAAAGAGAAAAGACACACAAAGCCCTAAAAGTATAAGTTTTGAAAGTCAAACATGTCCAATGTCTTGTATTTTTGCCATTTTTATGATAAACAATATAAAGATAAGGACTTGACACTCAGAATGATAAGTTCAACCGATTGAGTGCTCTTACTGTTTACATAATGGATGTAACTTGTTAAAAATCTATCAAGTCGGCACAATACCATTTGTTGATTGATATCATTACAAGATATTCAATATAAGCCCTTAATGAATAAACGTTTCATCTCAACGGTTGAGATTAAAACCAAGCAAGTAATGTCTGTTGAGAAATGCAGACATGGCCCACTACGCATTTAATGAACTACAAAGGACGTCCCACGCTTATGCAGATACAAAGACACGCATTCATATTCAGTTGTATGTATGTTGTATCTATGTACATTTTGTCTGCTATATATATAGGATTTGGGCAAAAGACATACACTTTTACCAATTCCGAAATTTCATACTTGCATCAAAACAGCAAAATCTCTCAAGATTTCTGCAAAACCCCCTCTGCAAACTCAACTTCTTGTGTTTAGTCTTCCGAAAAGATAGACTAATCTCGATTAATTGTGCAAAATTCATCTGAAAAACACTCACTCAAAACTCTATATAAGAGATGGCACCCAAGAAGATGACCACCAAGAACCCTAAGGCCGCATCATCTACTCCTGCTGAAAAGCAAGGAGGAAAGGAACTTAAGGTGTTGAATAAACGCCTTCTGGGAAAGTTCACCCCATCGGAGTGGAACCCTAACCACAAAATGAATTGGGGAGCTTTTCTGGTGAAGAGGTATGTACCAGCAGTTATACCTTCAAGACCAGAAAGGAAACTGATATTGGGGATGCTGAAGAATTCCCATATCTACAAGCTTCTATCTGCTACACCTAGTGGACTATCCAAACTTGATTTACTAGAGTTCTATAACAACTCCAAAATCTTCACAAAGGTTGTGAATGATGAAGAAGAGAAATACATGCAGACTGAAGTCCAAGGACAAGAAATTGTTCTAGACTGCAAGACTTTCTGCAAGATATCCCGATTGAAAAATCGAGGAACAATTGAAGACATCAACATCAAGGACGCTTCCATGATTCAAGGCGTCAAAGAGCTATTTGAAGCAATCCAGTTAGAAAATGCAAAGGGTTGCCCAGGAGACTTTGTTCTGAAAGCCATCAGAACTATTCATCTCCAGAAACACTGGAGTACTTTAGCTCTTATTCTGGTCCATTGCTTTGATGACAACAAACGTGGAGTAGACCAAATAAGCATGGAGAGATGGATGATGATGCATCTTCTGAACAAGAAGCATGAAGGGCAGGAAACCCACTTCAAATGGGGGAAGTACGCCTTCAACAAATTCCTTGGACATATTGAGGAATTTGAGCCCAAAATCATCAATGGCCTTGCCGAGCCAAAGGCCAATATGCACTTTGGTCTCAGAATCTGTTATATTCTGGAAACAATGGGAATCACTCTTACGTAAACAAGAAATCCTACCACCAACTCCCTTTTCAGACACGCCTTTGAAGAAAAGGAGAAACTTGCTGCTGAGAACGCACTCAGAAAGGCAGAAGAAGAAGAAACTACACAGCAAGGTGAGGAGGTCTCTGAGCAAGCTCAAGCTAAACCTCCGGTTGCCAAGAGAAAGAGGATTCAAAGCAAACGAGCCTCCAAGTCCCTAAGCATACAAGAGGCACAACCTTCTGGAGACAAGGTCTCAGAAGATGTTGGACGCCCAGAAAGGCAACTCCAGAATGCTCCAAGAATCCTGAACCAGACTGCTCCAGAACTCTCCAGAGATGATAGAAATATCATAGATGGGTCTGCACCAACACAGAATAGTGATTCGGAGGATGATGAAGTACTTGCAAAAGTACTCAAAAGATTCAAGTATGAGACCCATGGAGGAGCATCAAGCTCAGCTCTTCAGAGAGACAAGAGCCCCTCTGCCCAGCAGGAAGAAGAAGGCCTGGGTGAGGAAGATAAAATGCTGGAAGATCCTGACATTGCTTCCACATTCACAATGACAGCACTTAATGTTGCTGAAGAAAATCCTGTTTTAACACAGGTTCCTCAACCTTCTGAGAAAGCTCAACTCTCAGAAAGGAATCAAACTGAGATGGAGACTCAGAATGATACTGCAGTGGAGAACAACAATGAGCACAGAGAGACTGTGGAATCACCACAAGTCCAAGAGATCAATGATCAGCCTGACTCTATTCAGGTAACAAAGATGGTTTGTATTTAACTTGTGAACATAGGTATATGTTAACTAGTTATTCATAAGCTTTGCTTGTTACAGGCCAATATAGAGGCAATCTTTCAGGGGGAAGAAAACTTGTCCACCCCTTTGAATCAAGAAGAGGTTCCTCCAACCTCAGAACATCAAGAAGAGCCTATCCCACAGGTAGTAAAGTTATCTCTGAACAAGAAATAACTAACTAAAAATGCTCTTATCTTATGTTCTAATATTCTTAATGTCTCTTCTTAGGCTCCAACTGAGGAAGTAGTGGTGGTGGAACTAACACCCCAAAACCAAGAGATTCCAGAGGCTGAAAAGCTCTATGAGGAAGTATTTACTGAGCCTTCTGCTGAGAAGGTAAGTAATCAGTAATAGTCTTCTTCACTAATGCTCTGGAAAACCCACTACTAAATCTTTTATGTTTGTTCTTATAGGCTCAGTCAGAAGAACACTTGGTAGGAAAGGCTGTGGTCTTATCTCCTCCAAAAGAAACTGGCAATGCTGAAGAAGCAGAGTCAGCAAAAAAGGTTCCAGAAACCCCCAAGGTTTCTGAGAAAGATGCCACTGAGCTTCCTCACTTGGAAGTTCTAGCAGAAAGAAGGGTTGATGAGGATCAGACTTCTCCTCACAGCAAGGTATCTGAGGCCTCTGTGCCCAAACAAGCAGAAGTCCAAGCAGATGAGCCTAGTGTTTCTACACAGGTATGCTCAGAAAGCTTACTTTTGCACACAGATACTAACACAAGTGGTTTGAACAAAACTAACTTGATCCCTTTCTTTCAGGCTCAAAGTCTAGTGCGAGTTGATTTACTCAAGGCTTTCCAGAAGCACACTTTAAAGAAACATCTCAAGTGCTTCAGACATTGGCAGAAACTCAGAAAGGCTGACCTTTCTGAATTAGCCAGAGTAATCGACGTCCCAGAAAAGAGAGCAATCGCCTTCAATCTGGAAGATTATATCCATGCATTGTTCCCAACAGAGTCCTACTCTTTTTCCACTCTGATGCATGAAGACTTCATTCATGAAGTAGCACAAAGACTTATAGCAGATTTCAAGTCTGCGGATGCTCAAACCCAAGAGCAGATGGTTACCCATCCTGCCTTGCCCAGCAAGCTCACTACTTATCCTGATGAACAAGAAGAAGTTAATGGGAGGATGATTACATTCCCAAATGTGATCAACCTGGTTTCAGAAGATGACGTGGAGATGGACGAAAATGATTATCAAGAACCTCCCTCTGAGCATCCAAACCAAGAAGCTAAGAACAAGAGTGATGATGATGATGATGATCAGAATGATGATCCCTAACATGGACAAGGCGGGATTCAGAAAGCTAGCAAAGGAATTGGAGAAAAGGCTACTCCTTCAAATGATCAGAAAGCTCCATCATCATCACCTTCCAAGTCTCATCAAGGTATCCAACAGGCTGAGCACAATGATGCCATAGAAGAAATTTCAACCACTGAGTTCAGGATTGAACAACTCAGAAAGGTGTTGGAAGAAGAAAAGAGAATCAGCATTGAGTGTCAAGCTCTTGTTGATGAAAAGGAGGCCAAACTCAAGAAGCTCAAAGAAGCTAATGCCAAGGAATTGGCACTCCTAGATGATCAAAGAAATCTGAAGAATGCCATTGTTGTCACAGCTGCTGAGATAGATGCCATGGATGACAATGATGATGAAGAGCATGATGCTGAGGCTACATCAGAAAGACCTTCTACATCCTCTCAGAAGGCCATCATACTCCAAGGCAAACAAAATATGTTAGCCAGCTTGAAAACAATCCCAGAGAAGGATTATGAGAGTGATGCTGAAGAAGACCACAACTTGATTACTGCAGAAGAAGATGAGAGACTTATCACTCAGCAAAAGAGAGCCCTACTTGCTCCTCATATCTTCTCTGCACCAGGTAGTTCAAGAAGTGAAGAGCACTGTGCAAGGAATAGTATCTTTTTGGAACTCAGAGAGACACTAGTTGCCCAAGACACAGAAGTGCTAAAATCCGTCCCAGAAGAGATGAAGCCATTGGCTGCTTCTTTACTCAATAGAGCAACCAGCATAGCTCTCTCTCAGAAAGACCTAGGGTTGGTCAGGGATGAGGATTGTAACAATGCTATTGCAGCATTGAATGAAGCCAGCCATGCTGTCCTGCAAGCCAACGCCATCCTAAGGCCACTTGAAGAGCTCAACAGAAAGGAGCAGGAACTGGTTAGGCAGAACAAAGAGCTGAAGAAGGAACTTCAAGAATTAGTCAGGGTGCACAACAACCTCCAGAAAAACTTTGAATCACTCTCTGAAGCTTATGCTATCATGAGTCAGTCATTCATGACTAAGGGGTTAGAAGAGATGCCTCAGAAAGGCAGAGGAAGAAAAAGAAAACAATCAATTCCTCCCTCCTCAAGTCAACTAGTCATCAAAAACACTGGAGAAGTTATTCCAGATCAACCAGCCACAAGGCTGAGAAGTATGGTTACTAGGGGAACCATGTCCCTTAGGATCTCAGATGGGAACAACCAGAATAATCCTGAAGAAGGAGAAGACCAAGAAGAAGGAGAAGTGAGAATCCAAGAAAGCTGCAAGTCTCCAGTTTTGGACTTCAATGATGATGAGGATGATTCTGATGAACATCCACTTCACAAGAAAAGGAGACAAGCAACTACTTCACAACCTCCTCTGGCAGCAAACCCTTAGCAACCAGAACTCCTTCTGGCAACACCAAGTCTATACAAGGAGGATCTACCAGCACAGCCCCAAGGCAGGAAGAAAGGGTTAGAGGATCTCCTGACAGAAGGCCACCTAACAGAAAAGGAAGAAGGGATTCCCAGTTTGGCAGAGTAAATAGAGAAACTCATCCAGAAAGGCCAATTGATGCCCACATTGAGTATGTGAAGACTAGTAATGAAGAGTCTTCATGTAGGTGCATTCTGAACAAGAGAGGGTATTGGATTCTGGAACTACAACATCTACTTGTCAATGATAAGTTTCCAACTCCCATCCTCAACCAGATTCTGAAATGGAGAGAAGGCAAGCCAGAATTGCTAAAACCTGAGCACCTTCATGCCTGGCTAAACTTTGAAGTAGAAAAGAGGAATGAAGCCAGAAAGATGGATCTTTCTTTTGCCTGTCCTTACCCAAAGCCTGATGATATACACAAGGTAAGAGCACTGGATGGTAGCTACAGCAGGAAGAACAAACTAGGTTTTTCAACCTATGAGTCATTCTATATGACATTGGATGAATACTAGATGATATACACTATCTGGAAGAAATATACAAGTATTTCAACCTATCTCAGCTGCAAGTAGACCATGCCTGGGTCTGGGGAAAGTACTTATGGGTCAAACATTTTCTGCGGAAGAATAACTAGCTTGGCAAGAGTTACCATGAAATATGTGACTTATCCAGAAAGACAGAGCTCTCTGTGAGAAGGATTCTTTATGACTATGTCCAAGAATGCAGAAAAGTGGATGATTATGTGAACTGATCCAGAAAGGATGCTGAAGAACTTGAGGTATCTGAACCCAAGTTGCCTTTCGGAAGACTTGAAGACTAGTAACATTAGAATACTCTCGTGGAGCTTGGATTCTCCTTTGTTCTAATTTACTTGGTATGTTTTGTTACTTTTAGTAATCTTGCTTATTGTTTCTAAATTTCTCTATCTGTAAAAGTTGCATCTTATTCTGTAAACTGTACCTATCTGAAGATCATACTCTCAGATACATTCTAATAGATGACAACTTATCAGCAAAGATCACTTCTTGTGATTTGGTTGATGTTTACTTTCTGCACTCAATTCAACTAAAATTGAATATCATTCGAAATGATTAAGTGGTGGATTGTTTTCTCTTCCAGGATTACAAATTTGTAATAGGACTTAAAAGATAGTCATGGATGACTGATCAAAAAGGGGGAAATTTGTTAGGAATATATGTTAGTATTTTGATCACTCATCACATGTTCTTATCTTAGCCAGAAAGGTGATTAAGTACTCTTGGTTCACTTGAACATTGTAATAGAGGAATCACTGAGTATGATTAGTCTAGTAAATCTTGTATTTGGATTATAGGTCTCTGAGTGTAATTTTTATTTCCAGAAGACCATGAAGATCAATCCTAGCAATGGAGATTTTCTGAAGATTAGAAGACTGAAGATTGCACAAGATTTATGAAGATATCAAGGTTTAGTCTAACTCAGAAAGACTATGTCCTTAACACTTTCTTAAGTGTATTTACTTACTTTTGAAATATGATTCTGGACATATGACATCATGAGTATGGAGCATGCAAGCCATCAGAAAGGCTCATGTATCCGTTGAAGACTACAGGACAAGAAATAGTACAAGTGCATTAATTGCATCGTAAAGTCATGAAGCACGATCCTCTCGAGACACGAGACAAGGACTTCGAGTACTCATTTCAAGATAAGTATTTGAATTTGAATTGTGTCTAACGGATATCATTCCAACAACTCTCAAATTCATCTATATATATCACACACTTAGATGCTGAGAAAGATACACCTTAGAACGCTCTATCTTGCAAACTTACCATCAAGCAAAGTATTCTCTCAAGCACTCTACTACCCTTTAAAAGCTTTACATTGCTCAAGAATCACTAGTAGTTCTAAGTTGTCCTGAACCTTAACAAGAGATTGTTATTCGTGAAAGAGTTGAACTACCAGATACCCTTTCTGAAGCTCATTCTCGAGAACGAACATCAATTACTTGGGTCAGTAAAGAGCAGACTGCCATCCACTGAACAAGTGTATTAAGTAGTCTTGTTCTATTAGGCTCTCTGAAAAAACATAACTGAAAAGTTATACGAGAAGCCTCTCTGACAAACCTTATAACCAACACCATCAAGGCGTGGAGTAGAGGAAGTACTTGATTTGGGAAATCAAGGAATAACTCCAAGGTTATCTGAGTAGAGGAAGTACTTAGCTCTAGGAGCTGGGGAATAACTCAGGGGTAACATTTAGTTGGGAACCATTTGTTTAGGAATCTTAGAATAGGATTATTGTAAGGTGAACTCAATTATCTGTTCTAGTGAATTCTAGGTCTTAGAAAGACTGAAGTGGATTAGTTGGAGGATTACGCCACCTCCAGATAACACTATACTTGCTGTGTCATTTACCTTTCTGTATTTATATTTCAGCAAAGCACACACACATACTTATTGTTTCTGCACTTACCTATCTTAAAGTCTTACGCGCCCTGAATTTAAGTATCAGAAACCCCCAGGTTTCTGAGAAACTGTGTTTATCGACAAAAGTTTTAAAAGACTATTCACCCCCCCCCCCCCTCTAGTCTTTTACTTTGCCGTTATCTGGACCAACACCTTCTTTTCAGAAGTACCTTGAGTTATGAGAGCAACATTCTGCGATGTTTCAGCAATCATATGTCCTCTTTTTTTTTTTTTTTTTAAGGCGGAGTCAAGCTCCTATTATTAGAATAAAAACCATACAATCATAGGGGTTTATAAGAACCCGTGTTCAACTCCAAGAAATTATCCAAATGAAAGTCAAACTAGCACAAAAGACATAGAAACAAAAGCTTGTCCATCTAAGAGTTCTTCTAAACTACAAGCTAGCACCACAGACAACATAAGAGAATCCACGCGCAAGCATTAAATACTTCTGCTGCACCAACAAAGTACCAATCATCCAAGTCAAACATACAAAATACCAAACTCCAATCCACCAACACAAATGCCAACGAGCCCAACCCATATAATAGATCTTCATTTGACTTTTCTGGGGCTATACCTACGGGACTTTCTCAACACAGCTTTCATCGTAGGAAGTAAGGAAGAGTATGATGCTTTAATCGAGTTCTTGGTGGTTCTTCCTTTTTTCTTTTCGGGAAAGGGAGGGTGCACAAGAGATGAAAGTTGCACTGTGAGAAAAGCTCGAGGAAGGGTATGATGCTTTAATACGTCGGTCATATGTCCTCCTTGCTTTGTCTCATAATTGACAGTTGCCAAGTGTGAGAAAAGCTCCACTGGAGTGATGTTAGTCATTCCATGGTTGAAATAGAAGTACTGAGTATGTTCCCAGTTTTGATTTAAGCTTCTCACGATAGTCTTAACCTTTTCAGAGTTAGAGTATCCTTCACTTTCACCAAGTGCAGCCATTTCACTCATCAGTGTTGTAAACCTGAAATCAAGTTCTTCAAGTGTCTCAGTAGGACCTTGTTTGAAGTTTTAGAATTTGAGCTTCAAAACTTCGAACTTGTTTCCCTTGGTTTTCTCAGTACCGACATAGATTTCTTCAATCAGTGACCAGGCTTCTTTTCATTGCTTTTAGCACCTACGCTTTGCCTTGTATGTGATCTGGAGTAGAACGTATAATGATGTTTCTTGCTTGACCATCCAGCCTGTTTCTCTTCGAATCTTTAGATGTCCAGAGATGTCTGGGCTTTGCTTCATAAGCAATGGCTCCTGTTGGTCTTACGCCTGAGGATGTGCTGGTTGTTGAAGATCCAACAACATCTGCTGTATCTTTATCTCGACCACTAGATACTTCAGTGACTTATTTCTCTTGTAGAATGACAATTGGGACATTTTTTTTATCACTTTGATCATTTCATCATTGATAGCTTCCAGGTGAAGCATCATGTTGTTCTTCCATTTATCATTGTTCTCTGGCTTGAGAGTGGGTGCATCGCTTAGAGACATCCCGCAGCAAACACACTAAACAAACAAATCAAGTGTCGGTGGTGAGCTGTTAGTAGGTACTTATCTAGTATCTAGGTACAATGCAGAAGGTTAAAGAACCTCCTGCTCTGATACCACTTGTTGGTCCAGATAACGGCAAAGTAAAAGACTAGTGGGGGTGGGGTTGAATAGTCTTTTCATACTTTTGTTGATAAAACAATTTCTCAGATATCTATAGAGGTATGTGATACTTATAATCAGAAAGCGGAAGACTTTTGTGATAAGTGCACATGCTCAACAAGTAATAAGGTGTGTAACTACTCAGTAAGCAATAGATAAGCAATAAGTAAAGTGCAGTAAGTAAATAACACAGTGCTTTATAGTGGTATCTGAAGGTGGCATGATCCCTCAACTAATAAACTCGCCCTTTATCAGGACTTGAATCCACTAAGATAAGATAATGAGTTCTCCTTACAAAATCCTATCTCTTTATCCCTTTTACACTAGGTTCCCAACCAAGTGTCCCCCCTGAGTTATTCCCCTGCTTTCTCAGCCAAGTACTTCCTCTACTCAGTAACCTTTGAGCTATTCCTTAGTTTCTAAAACTAAGTACTTCCTGTGCTCAACGCCTGTTTGGTGTTGGTTATGGTAATTTGTCAGGTGAGCTAGCTCTTATAACTTATTCAGTTATCTCAGAGAGCTCTATAGAATCAATCTTACTTAATACACTTCACAATGTATGGTAAATTGTTCTTTACTGACCAAAGTCTTGATGTTGTTCAAGAGAATGAATCTCAGATATAAATCGCAACTTTATCCTTGGATTCAACTCTTTCACAATATGCAATTCTTGTTTAAGGATCAGGACACTTAGAACTTTCGTGCTACTTAGAATTCAAGAGCTTTAGTCGCAACAGAAAGCTAGAGAGTAAGTAGGTAGAAGGCTTGTATGCTTGAAAGAATAAGTTCGTAGATGTGTGTATTCAATGTGTCTTTCAAGCATTCTAAGTGGTGATATTTATAGTTGAAAATCATGCCATTTGAATAATATCCGTTAGGCACAATGTAATTTAAACTATTGATATTTGAAGATAGTACGGCAGTGAGCTTGTCTCTTTACAGAGATTTTCTCTTTTGCTCAAACATCTCTGTCTGTGTAATAAATGCACTATACTATCTTTTGTCCTATAGTCTCAACTGAACAATGCAAGCTATCTGAGGCTTTGCATATCCTTACTCAGTGAGCTTTGGGTATCAGAAACCTATTGAAATGCTTGTCTTCCAAAGACACTTAATTTCTTCAAGGTATCTGAGCCAAGCATTCTGTGGAGACATTTCTCCTTAGTCTTCAACAATCTTGTGCAGTCTCTTGATCTTCAATAATGAGCTCCTTTCTACTGGATGCTTGCTTCTTGGTCTTCTTCAAAGATATAAAAATTACAATCTGAGACCTAAAATCCTATACAAGATTTGCTAGACTAACATACTCAGTGAGCTTACTCTTTTACAATGTTCTAGTGAACTCAGAGTACTAGTTACCTTTCTGCACTAAGATAAGTCATTAGGGTTTACTGATCAAAATCTAAATAGATATTCCTAACAAAGACACAAAGCATGGAATTCAAATCTTAAAGCACGTAAAAGCAATCAAAGGAAATCGGGGTTGTTTTGAGACAAATCAAATTTAAGTTGTTGAATCATGCAAGAAAGTAATGAGATCGTATTTAATTGCAAAGCGTAGACGAAATAATAAAGATTTTAAATAGTGGTTTTGATGATGTAAAGGTTTCCCAACCTCCCTAGTACTATGCTACTCACGACTACTTAGTTTTAAACAACGTAACTGATGTGTCAATATCAATGTTTTAATATTTTTTTACTTAGCCAAGAGCTAACTCTCGACACTACGAATACCTGTAGTGTAGTGAAGTTAACCCCGAGGTCGGTCTCTAGGGACTTAACTAGGCTGAGCTTCAGTTTACGAATAAAAGTAACAATATGAAAAGCATGTAAGGTTTGTTTGCTTCGACAGCGAGATGATAAACTAATGTAAACAACTACTTGCAACTACTAGAAACCGATTTGACACTAACGAGATTGAAATATGAATGGGGGAAATTATGGAGTGGTAATGTCAACAAGCTAGCTTGTAGGATACATGTGATTCACGGGATTGACTACGCAAGTAGTCACAGTCTTGAGTTCAAAAATGAATAGCACTAGTGAAGGCGTCAGTTTCACTAGGCTACAATCAATTCGACTAACCTACTATCACCGTTTGCAACTAACTGTTAGATCAAGCAAGACGAAAGACATTTTGGTTTGCAAGGCTTAAATGCCTAATATAACAGTGATTTTGTCTAGAAGATCATCAAACGTGATAGCAGGAATAGTAATTAATCTAAAAGGTACAAGTAGTCGAATTCCGATGCACTTCGAATCACATAAACCCTAGCTAGCATGCACTGAACCAGTCACCACCCCATAATAGGGGTGTTTAGCTACTCATGACAAGCGAAAGCATAATCATACTAGCAATAAACATAATCTCAAGCACAAAACAAAGATTCGAGGGGATTGATACAATTTTACCCTTCGTTGTCACAAACCCTAGGTAGAAATTGAAGCACGAGAACGAATCGATGTAAAAGTTGTGTAGATAATCTCCCAATCAACGTCAATCGTCAGATTATAAGAGAAAACGGTTCAATTACCACAAATCGGGTAATTGTCTTTGAAACTAGGTCTAGCTCTAGAGCAAAATGTGTGTTCTTGACAATAGAATGATTACGAAAAGTAATTCTGTCTTGTTCTAACTAATAGAAAGGAGAAAAACTAAGTCTGGGCGAATTAGGAAATGAAATCGCAGAAAAACGGCAAAAGAAGAAATCAAGGCCGCCAGCTTTGGTCCGTGAACAACAAGAAGTTCTTGGCGTCATGATTTGAGCAAGCGCCAATTCTTCTGGAATGACTTTTTTGCCACTTTTGACACCTTTTGACTCCAATTCTTGATATTTTGGCCTTCCCGCTCCACTTCTAGCATCCATACGAGGCATTGGAACTCCATATCTTGTAGATGCATATAAAATACACCATTTTGCGTTCAGTTAGCGCGGTTTTAGCCAAATACCTACAAAACACACCAAGAACAAAACAAGTAAAAATACTTTAGGAAAACTAATAAAACTATACTCAACGATGACAAAAAGACGGTAAAAAAGATCATATGAGACGATGTAAAACCGACTCATCAAACTCCCCAAACCGAACCCTTGCTTGTCCTCAAGCAACAGACTCTCTAAAAGAAACTAGAAAAAGGAAAAAAAACACATAGACACAAAATAAAGTCTAGCTCCCAAGCTACCGAGCCTACGATTGCAAATAATAAGCCTGAAAAATGCAAGAGGTTTGACATCACACTGACATTCACAGAATCACATGCAGAAGTCCAAAAAGTTCGTTTCCCTAGTAAATAGAACTTAAGTCTAACCCGGTAGTCCCTCACAAGTGGATCCTATGCAACTAATCTCTCACACTCCTGGAAGTGTCCAGTAAGATAATCACTCAAAAATATAAAGAGAAAAGAAAGGTGACTTGCGTCACAAAATTGCCTCAAATACCTCATGCGTTGTACTCAATCAGTTAAGTTATAAGGGACTTTTATCACAGCTCTAAAAACAATCAGCAGTAGACTCATAAAAAGGCAGTCGTTCTCTCTTTTTTCAATATTTTTTTCATTTTTTGCAAACTCTTTTTTGCAATCTTATATATGACCCATATGCTTATATATTTTTTCTGGCTCAATTTTTTGGTAGTGTCTGTTTTACCGAAAGTCCGCACTTTTGTGCATGCTGGTTTGGTGTACATGCCATCAACCCTCACGGACATATAGCTTTTAAAGGCCACGCCGGTATATAGGTAGTATCTGAAACATGCCCAACACGACTAACGGTGGTAACTAGTACCATAGATCCACTCTGACACTTATTTTATTTGTTTGAGAGAACGAAAAACCTAAACACAGTCTTTATCAATACAAGTAGGGCACATAAACCTCCTCCCCAAACCTGTTCTTGGAACGGTTTTGGCATAAGCATATACGAATGTAAAACATGTCGTTCGTCATACTTAACTTACACAGAGTACACATGAGAATGATGAGGTGCAAACAAGGGAGTTTGCACTTCCCGAATTAAATCACACAGGCGCCGGTATAATATTTTTTCATCGGCTTTGGTTTACTCACAGGCTTTTTGGACTACAGAATTAGAACAGACTTTCTATTTACAACAGAAATGAACTTAGAAAACTTAAACATGCAAACTGCTAATAGTCAAGGATCAGTCAAAGCAAAATCATTAAACAGGTTTAGTACATGCAATAGACACTCGACTTGGGAGACAGACTTAGACTCAACAGACAGACTCGAATAAGAAATACAAAAAGAAACACATCCGAAAACATGTAAGCAAGAAGCCTAGCAGATCAAAACTCAAAACACCCCTCCCCAAACCTAAACCCGTGCTCGCCCTCGAGCAAACGAGTGAAAAGAGAAAAATAGAGAGTTGATAGGAGAGGGCTTCCCTGATTGAAGGTTTCCAAGATGTGTAGAAGACTGGTGGTGTTCATTTGCGATGGTGGGTACTAGACTTCCCCATGCTCGAATTCCTCTGCCCTTGCACCTGTGAATAGATATAAAGGGGTCCAACATACCCCCGCAGAATAATCCTTGCAGATAAAATCCTTAGGCAAATAATCCAATGCCTTCACCATGCCGACCTTACCATTCAACTTGTATGTTGCAGTGCGACTAAATACGCTAATATCCATTCTAGAGGCGAATAAAAATGGCCAACCAAGGAGGATTGTATCGGCTCATGTCTTCTGATCTTCCGGGACATCCTTCAGAACAACAAAATTGGTGATAACAATCTCACCATTCAGTTTAACCGCGACACCCTTTGCCAATCTAACTGGTCTTCTGTGTGACCCATTCGCCATTAGGAGTCGAGCTTTCATCTCTTCCAAGCCTGTAAAGCCACATCCCTTAAACAGACCGTATGGGATTGTATTACATGTAGCTCATGTATCTAAAGTCGCAATGACTTTTTAATTTACAATCCCAACTACGATGTTAAAGATCTTTTTACTGAGAGGATGCTCCTTCACATTTTCTGCTAACTCTTCTTCCTTGGCAGGAACTTCAATTGCTCCAGTTTCCGGGGTGCTCACTATAACTGTAGAATCTTCCCCTTTTGCAGAACCCAATTCTTCAACGGAAATGGCTGGATCTTCCTCTTGTTTCGGGGTCAACTCCTCAACAGAATTACCGGGGGTTATCACCTCTTCTACTGTTGCTTCTCCAGCAATCGGAATCAACGATGCACACCCACAAGCTACGCAAATCTGTTTTGAAACCTCAACACGGGTCTCATTTTCCGAGACAGTCACCTCAACCGGTGTTTCTGTGATCACCTTAATAACCATAGCTCTCTCAAAAGTATTACGGAATTTACCCCTTTCCCTTTCTTGGTTTTTCTCTACCAGCTGCTGGAGGGTACCTTTGATCTGGTCGTTGTCCCTTTCAAATCTTTGAACTATGGCTTCTAATGCATCCAACCTCTCAACGGTAGCTGCATGTATCATTGATGTGTGTTGCATGGTGGGATGGCAACTTTTCACAAACCCTATCAGATTCTCCAAAAAACCTTCTGGAAGTTGTGATTTGGGAAGGCGGCGTTCCGGGCAATTAGAGCCGCTAAGCTTAGCACGCTTACTCCTATGCTCTGAGCTTTTTGCTATCCTCTCGAACACAACACTTAATCCGACAGGGGTGCTCTCCCCCATCCATCCTCCACATGCCATATCAACCAGCACTTGTGAAGACTCTTCAAGCCCATCAAAGAAGAACTGGTTTAAATCTGCTGTACCAAAACGGTGATGGGGGCACTGACGCTGTAAATCACGGAATCTCTCCCATGCTTCGAAGAAGTGTTCTCCTTGTCGCGGCTGAAACTCACCAATTTGTGCTCTGAAGCTCGTAGTCATCGATACAGGGTAGTATTTGCCCATAAAGGTTTGGAAAGCTTTGTCCCAAGTAGTGATGCTTCCTTCTTCCAGACCGTTCATCCAAGTTCGTGCCTTGCCAAAGAGACACATAAGGAAGATCATGAGCCTCAAATCATCATCCTTAACCCCTTCGGGTTTCTCCAATCCAGAGATGAAATGCTCAATTTCTCTGAAGAAACTTGTCACGTCCTCATTCTCGAATCCATAGAACTTCAGAAGTTGTTGGAGGAGATGCTTCTTAACCTCGAGACCCCGCACATTAGATGGTGTGACTATGGCTGGGCGACAGGTACCCTACACAGGTAAAAGGAGTGTGTACATTAAAGGTTGCTCCACGGTAGCTATATCTACGACCCTGTGCTATACGACAGACAAAATACGAGAACTACGCAAACGTAAGCACCCGTTCGTTAAAACAAGCACTCAAGATGAAGAACCAAGAGGTAACAAAGGGAAAAGACTAACAAAAACAAAAACTTGAAAAAGATAAAAAAAACAAAAATACTGTAACTAAAATTCGTAAACTAAACAAAGGAGTTAAGTCCCCGACAACGGCGCCAAAAACTTGATGTGTCAATATCAAAGTTTTAATATTTGTTTACTTAGCCAATAGCTAACTCTCGACACTACGGAAACCTGTAATGTAGTGAAGTTAACCCCGAGGTCGGTCTCTAGGGACTTAACTAGGCTGAGCTTCAGTTTATGAATAAAATTAACAATATGAAAAGCATGTAAAGTTTGTTTGCTTCGGCAGCGAGATGATAAACTAAAGTAAACAACTACTTGCAACTACTAGAAACCGATTTGACACTAACAAGATTGAAATATGAATGGGGGAAATTATAGAGTGGTAACGTCAACAAGCTAGCTAGCAGGATACATTTGATTCACGGGATTGAACTCGCAAGTTGTCACACTCTTGAGTTCAAAAACGAATAGCACTAGTGAAGGCGTCAGTTTCACTAGGCTACAATCAATTCGACTAACCTACTATCACCGTTTGCAACTAACTGTTAGATCAAGCAAGACGAAAGATATTTTGGTTTGCAAGGCTTAAATGCCAAATCTAACAATGATTTTGTCTAGAAGATCATCAAACGTGATAGGAGGAATAGTAATTAATCTAAAAGGCACAAGTAGTCGAATCCCGATGCACTTCGAATCACATAAACCCTAGCTAGCATGCACTGAATCAGTCACCACCCCATAATAGGGGTGTTTAGCTACTCATGACAAGCGAAAGCATAATCATACTAGCAATAAACATAATCTCAAGCACAAAACAAAGATTCGAGAGGATTGATACAATTTTACCCTTCGTTGACACAAACCCTAGGTAGAAATTGAAGTACGAGAACGAATCGATGTAAAAGCTGTGTAGATAATCTCCCAATCAACGTCAATCGTCGGATTACAAGAGAAAACGGTTCAATTACCTCAAATCGGGTAATTACCTTTGAAACTAGTTCTAGATCTAGAGCAAAGTGTGTGGTCTTGACCATAGAATGATTATGAAAAGTAATTGTGTCTTGTTCTAACTAATAGAAAGGAGAAAAACTAAGTCTGGGCGAATTAGGAAACGAAATCACAGAAAAACGGCAAAAGAAGAAATCAAGGCCGCCATTTGGTCCTGCTAACAAACAGAAAGTTCTTGGCGACGCGCTTGATAATCAGCGCCGCCATTCTTTTTAGAATGATTTTTGCCCCTTTTGATGCCTTTTGACTCCCCTTTCGCCAGTTCTTCTTCCCGCTCCACGTGTAGCATCCATACGAGGCATTGGAACTCCATATCTTGTAGATGCATATAAAATACACCATTTTTCCTTCAATTAGCGCGGTTTTAGCCAAATACCTACATAACACACAAAGAACAAAACAAGTAAAAATACTGAAAACTAATAAAACTATACTCAAGGATGAAAAAAAGACGGTAAAAAAGACCAGATGAGACGATGTAAAACCGACTCATCAAACTGTAGTCTGATGGACGCAAGGATACATGTCATAAAAATCAATTCGTAATTAATCAAGATACCCCCACGTAAACCAATGAAATTATTGTATCACTCAACAAACCATCACATCAAAGTATGATAAAAAAGAACAATCACGGTTGAAGTATAAAACTAATTCATCAATATATCAAGATATAAAGAGTAGCACAACAAATTTTGGCAGTTCGCCTTTACAGAAGGATTTAGCTACTCATAGCAAGAGTAGTAACCATCATGACAATATCAATAATATAAAAAGAAAATAAAGAGTTTGCTTGTTGATGACGGCAGCATTCTTCATTGGTGTTGACAGTCAAGGTTTATATTTTTAGGGTTTCGGAATGCTTTTCCTTCTCTTGAATCTTGCTGCCCTTCAAGAGAAGTAGGGTTATGATTTAAGGTGACCCATGACATGCTTATATAGTGTAGAAAGCCTGTGAAAACCGTCCATAGTTGTATAAGGAAGGTGGAAGATGACGGCCCAGGATTTTACGGACTTGGGCCAGCAGAAACCCATGAACAGACACCTTTGGGACAGCAGAAGGGTCATTGCGGTCTCAAGGGGACCGCACTCCTTCGATTGTCAGCTCCCTTCTTGCGTTTTTCTCTTCCGGACTATTTTTGGACTCTGAAACTTCGTTATCTTGAAAAGTAATATTCTACAATGTTTTAGCATTTTAAATAAGCATTGCAATGGTAAGTCATGTGTCTCAATTGGATTCTTCTAACTCCTCGTACGGCTTGATAAGCGTCTATTGGTATTTTCTCGGATTAAGCATAAATATCTCGTTTTTGCACCGAAAATCGTGTAAATCCTCAAAAACAAAAGAGGCACCTGCAAAATAAGTAAAAAACTTGTAAATGGCTATGATATGATATAAATATTCAATATTGCACAAAAAATGAGGGTTTAAAAGTGTGTTAAATCGCACATTTCATGGTCACATCAACTCCCCCAAATCAATTCTTTGCTCATCCTTGAGCAAGGCCTAGAATGACAAAATAAAAGAGTGACTATGAAATGGGTAAAGGGCATAAACCGTGGGATAGACAAGCAACTAATCCTTTAGGTTTCACACCTCACAAACTTTCTTAATTTCAACTTAGACTTCTATGACTCCACATCAAACAAATAACAAGTAAAAAATACTTATGACAACAAGCGGTTACTAATGTAACCCAATGCCCCTTGTAGCATATAATATTTATTACCTCGTGGCAATGTTGTCCCACTTTGTTAATAAACTTTTAGATGCCTCAAATAAAAATGTGTAAGTAGTAGATACTTTAAATCAAATACTAAATTACTTTTTCTGAATTCTTGTGACCAGTTGGAGATGATGCAACACTTATTATTCTTTTGTCCACAACAAGCAGTATATCGAAATAAATTATGGCATAGATGCAAGTTATGCGCAATCTGGGGCTTTGGGATACATAACTGACTTGCGTGTTGAAGCACAATATAGGAAATGGGTGAAAGCACAAGTACTGAAACTTTCTTTTACAGAAACTGTATATGAGATTTTGAGGTATATAAATGATAGATGGTTTGGCAATACAAAAGTTAGACCAGGAATAGTGCAAAAAATCATAGATATGATTGTGATGGAGCTTGTATTAAACCCATCTTGAAATCTCAAATGGATAGGATAGGATTGTGGTTGGTTAATTTCCTTAAATTTCCTAAATTATTTTTGTTATTTTAATTTGTCAAGATTGGATCACTTCAGTTTCACCATTTCTACGTACAAATTATTTGAATAACTTTTAGAAAATCATGACTGTAAAATAGAAAGGTAGAGAATTTAGGAAAGAAAGTTAAATATGAAACATAAATTGACAACAAGTTCTACATACACATATCATGTAAACATAAACTGCCGCACAAGTTCTTATACATCAATTTCTTAACCATAACCTTCACAAACGATATCTCAAAATGAAGATATAAGAACAACTGAATTCTTGCCAGACCGCATAAACATTCAACATTATTGATTAAATAATCTAGAGCCTTAGAGTCAAGTCGATGACATCCTCTTCGTCATCACTAATGACGATTATTTCTTGTGCTTGAAATTCTGGCTTCATGACAGTCGATTCATAACCAACCACATTGGCAGAAGTAGATGGCTTGACTGGAGTGATACCTTGCAATGATGGTGAATATTCTACCATCCCTGAAATCATCGCATCATGACCGTTAGGTGTATTGCCAACATTTAAATCGATAAGGTGATGAAAATTTTGCAGTGTTTCTACAGTTCTTCTTCTTTTAACATGAGTGATAATCTCATCTAACTTGTGAGACTTCTCAACATGAAGAACAAGACTGACATTGCTATTGAAAACCATACCACAATTGCAGCATGAAATTGGTTGTGCTGTTTTGGATGCTTCCATCGGATTTTCAAATTGAAATGTTTTGTAAGTAAGAGTTCGAGATAATAAATCAGATATGTAGTGCAAAAGAACGGAAACTAAACTAGGTATTTTGTGAATCTACCAAACTAAAAATGATGAATGGAAAAATGAATAAAATGTCGATGAATATCAAGAGAATGAAAAATAGAGAGGGTAGACATTGTGGTAGATTCTCATAATGAGCTCAAATTTATAGAAAGTATCGGTAGACTGCTTTAGTGAATAGTTGGTGTGAGTAGTAAATGGTAGTGAACTGGACAAAAATGGATGCACTGTAAACCTAAAAAGCTAATTGAACTAAATTGTTTGTTGGGTTTAATTGTCGTTATCTTACTAAAAGCAAATGGTATTGAATACGTTATTTGAAATCCATCGAAAATATTGGCAATGCAATATTTTTAAATTAAGAATATACTCCATCCGCCCGCTAAAGAATGTAACTATTCCTTATTGGAACGTTCCACTAATTTAGGCCACTTTCTTAAATAGTAAAAAAGTGTTGGTCCAGATAACGGCAAAGTAAAGGTGGGGGTGAATAGTCTTTTAAAACTTTTGTCGATAAACACAGTTTTTCAGATATCTGTGAAGATATCTTATACTTAATTTCAGAGAGCGAAAGATTTTCTGTGATAAGTGCACGTGCTCAGCAGAGTAAAAGTGTGTAAATGCTTAACAAGATGAATAAAGTAAGGTAAATGCAGTAAGTAAATAACACGTCAAATTATAGTGTATCTAAAGGTGGCGTAATCCTTCAACTAATCCACTTCGGCCTTTCTCAGACCTAGAATCCACTAAGATAGATAAATGAGGTACCCTTACAAATATCCTATCTCTCGATTCCTACAACACTTGGTTCTCAACCAAATGTTTCCCCCTGAGTTGTTCCCCTGCTATCTGAGCCAAGTACTTCCTCTACTCTGAAACCTTTTTGAGCTATTCCTTAGTTTCCAAAACTAAGTACTTCATGTGCTCAGTGACCTTGGAGTTGTTCCTTAGTTTCCCAAACTAAGTACTTCCTGTACTCCACGCCAGTTGGTGTGTGGTTAAAGTAGTTTGTCAAGTGAGCTTCTTTATAACTTACACAGTTATTTCAGAAACTTTTATAGAATCAAGATTACTTAATACACTTCACAATGTATGGTAACTTGTTCTTTATTGACCCAAGTCTTTGTTAAATGTTCTAGAGATTGAATCTCAGATACTTGATCTTTTGATTCAACTCCTTTACAGATAGCAATGATTGTTAAGGATCAGGACACTTAGAACTTGTATACTACTTAGAGTTCTAGAGCTTTAGTCGCAACAGAAAGTTAGAAGATAAGTAGTAAGAAAGCTTGTATGCTTGAGAGATCACTTGAAGATATTCAGTAAGTTGTAGTTTCAATGTGAGTTCAAGTTGTAAGTAAGTTCTTGGTGTCTCTTTAAGCATTCTAAGTGGTGATATTTATAGTTGAATTTGAAGCCGTTTGAATAGTATCCATTAGGCTCAATTCGATTTCAAACTATTGATATCTATATATAGTACTGCAGAGTTCTTTGTTTTCTTCTTCAGAGACTGCTTTTGTGAAGATATTTATGTCCGAGCAATAAATGCATTGTACTATATTTGTCCTGTTGTCTCAACGGATACGTGAAGCTTTATGAGACTTGACACGTTCCTTACTCAGTACGCTTGTGTTCTCAGATATCCTTTGTGTAACTTGTTTAATCAAAACACTTGTTGCCTCAAGGTTTCTAGACATAGGTATCTGAGGAGACTTTTCTCCTTAGTCTTCAACAATCTTGAGCAAACTTCAATCTTTTGGAAATGAGTTCCTTTGCTTGGATGCTTCCTTCTTGGTCGTCTTCAAATAAATAAAAATTACATTCAGAGACCTAACATCCTATACAAGATTTGCTAGACTAACATACTTAGTGATTTTCCTCTTTTACAGTGTTCAAGTGAATCAAGAGTACTAAGCACCTTTCTGAGCTAAGATAAGTTATTAGGTTGCTGATCAAAATCTAAACAGATATTCCTAACAAAAAGTAAACCCCACTAACCACACTATTTTATAATTTTCATTCTTTATCATTTCTCTCACTTATCTTTCATACTTTCTCCATTCTTTATCATTTCTCTCTCCACCAACAAACAATAAACTATTGACCGACTTAAAAACAGAGCTGAAAAAATTGTGACCTATGTTAACGGGACAGAGGGAGTATTAGAATGTCAATCATTGGCCATAAAACCTATCGCGTTGTAGATTAGTAAATTTTTATATTTTGCAATCAGTCTTCCTGTGTAAACCTAAAATTCGGGGTGAACGAGTCTACCCATGAAATTTGAACTCATAAACAATTCAAATGCATTATTCAGACCTAGTTCTATACAAATGAAAATTATATTGGTACCATATATCGAACTAAATTAACTTAGATGTTCAAGATTGGATAATTCACCTTTCCTTATAACAACTTGCACAACATAAGTTATAGGTGGAGTTTGTTTTAAAAAAGGTTAATTATTTGTTTTAAAAGTTTATGTAACTTATTAATGTGTGATGTGCAGTTTATTTATTTAGTACAATTTTCTCTACAAGAAGAGAAAACCGTTTTTGGGTTTCTTCTAGTAAAGATCTGATTTTAAATAATAGTTTAAGTGTGTAATTCATTTGAGAAAATAATTTGAAAGATCACTCTTAAATTTATCTTTATTAATAAATAATATAATAAGACATGTTTTTAATTGTCTAACATAATATAAGTCTTTATGTGAGTGTCTTTATTGATGAACTATGCGAAGAGTCTTCTTTTTAACTTTCAAATTCAATACATATCATTATTTGTGTGCTTTAATTGATGTAAAATGTGAAGAGACCATTTTTAATAATATAATTTAAATGTAATTCTTTATTTGTTTGGCTCCCTTAAAGATTATAAATATCTAATTCAATTATTTTCATTAATCGTATTGATGCCATTCGATATAATAGGTACATAGACGTTGGGGCAACAATTCAACAGTATCCTGGCAAACCTTAGAGTAGATATCTTGTTTTTCCTAGTTTAATCACAACTCTTTGCATGAAAGTTGGTATGGAATGCATACCACCCAAGGGTGTTGAAGAACAAATGCTATTCATGGAGATGACCTTTACTGATACGATCATGTTATGGAGGCCCAACTGCGGGGTCACACGGATCGCCCAACCATTCTACCATTATAGACGACTCGACCGAGACTACATACCCCTAGGGGAAGTGTCAGTTTACAGTAGTTTACCTCTTTTCTTTTTATAATTATGTGGTAAGGACTAGCATCCGTATAGATTGGAGGATATCGGTAAATTTGCCGTAAACTTTGATTGATTTGCTTATGTGGTCTCGTTTCATTCGTACTTTATGTGATTATTTACGTCTTTATAGAGTCTTTTTTTTTACTTATGTTTTGTCCGGTGATATCAAAAAAATTATCTTAGTCATTTATTTTTGTCTATGATTGTCCCGTACATTTAAAAAAACTTTTCAAGTCGAGTCAGTTGATGTGATGTGAGACTGTTATTGCTTGAGATAAGCCGATTGGTCAATACTTGGAGTGGATCTATGGTCCTTGTGATCACCGTGAGGGTTGATGACATGTATACCAAACCAGCACGCACAAAAGTGTGAAATTCGGTAAAACAGACACTACCAAAAAATTGAGACAAAAAGAGCCCAATGATGGCCAACAAAAAACATACTAGTCGACAAAACGACTGTAAAAAATAGTACGTCAAAAGAAAAGAAAAGAAAAAAGAAAAACTAAAGGAGCAATTAGTCGATGTGTGAAGTAACTAGTGAAGTATTTATGATGATGAAAGTTGAAGGTGGAGAAACGTTGTGAGACCCCACGAAAAAAAATCCTTAGGAACTCAGTTAGAAGAGTAAGGTAAACGCTTGAATAAAGAGACTGACTATCTTATACTCCCTCCATTCCACCAATTTCTTTCCATTTTGTTTTTGCACAAATTTTAAGAAATTTGAGTAAAAAATGGGTTTATATAGATAAAGTAGTAAGTGTATAGTAAAAAGTAAGAAAGAGAATTGAAAAAGTATGAAAGAGAGAGATTAAAATATTAATAATGGAGATAGTGGGTTTCCATAAAAGGAAATGAAAAGTTTCTAATGGAACGCCCAAAATGGAAAAATGGAAAGAAATCTATGGAACGGATGGAGTATTAATTTATAAATTAGTCATTTATGGACATTTAATGAAATTACGATTAACGCAATGGCATGCCCGAAGGAGAGCACCACGAAGAGTCGAAGTAACCTCAGGTCGATAATGTGACAACGAAATGTGCAATATAGCATGCTTTTAGACCTTTGTTTTCTGCCTTAAATTCAATATTTATATCGTTTTATGGTCAATTACCAACTTTGCGTGTTTTCTGTAGGTCATGATCGCGTTTTTGAGGATTTGCACGATTTCAGGCACCAAAATAGCATAATTGTGCCAAATCGGGACAAGGAAGAGAATATACCGGATTGACCGTTGCACGGAGTTCGAGGAGTCAAAACCTGTCATGTGACCAACCAGTGCGAAGATAATTGAAGATGCTACAACTTTGTAGAAGACAATTTTTCGAGGAAACTAGGTTAAGAAGCCCGAAAGTGAAGAACGAAGATATTCAGACAGAACCTGGAGATATCGCAGATGGCGGTGACCTGTGCACCGCAGAGAGGGTCACAGCGGTCCCCAAGCAACCACAATGCACCGTCTGTTGGCTTCTAGTCCATTCTGCTGGCCTGTCAAGCTAGGGCCCGTCTTCCTAAACCTTCCTTATACACCAATGGCGGTTTGAGCTCGAGATTTCACCTATAAATAAGACATCAGGGGTCTCAGAATCAACACAAGCTCACAAAGAATCTCTCCTGAGAGAGAACCAGTCCTCAAGGAAGTGAAAACCTAAAACCCTAGCCGTCAGCAAGCAACCAAGGGAGCCATCAAGATCGATCAAGCAAGGAGGAATCGAAGATGAGAAGCAGAGGGTCGACACTCGCCATCTTCTTACAGTTTAGTTGTTTCAAACATGATTTCAATTCAGTTTTCTGTTTATTTACTTTCAGTTATGTCAGGCTAATTCACTTGTGTAAGGGTTAGCCAGGATCTTTGATTATTTGGTTTCTATATGATGGAATAGTTTTAGCATCAATGTTGGTTATGCGATTGTTGTTCATATCTGTGTTGTTTGAGAAAGATGCTTTGTTTTTTATGTTT
Organism: Plantago major; assembly: GCA_026545765.1. Taxonomy (NCBI): domain Eukaryota; kingdom Viridiplantae; phylum Streptophyta; class Magnoliopsida; order Lamiales; family Plantaginaceae; genus Plantago; species Plantago major. The sequence goes on from CM048844.1 coordinate 43,946,110, forward strand.
TCGCGAGACATGATTCATTGTATTAGATTAGGAGGTATCAGCTGTGTTTATAGGTTTATATTCTGCCTGAGGTATGATGTTGAGCTAGCAACTGGTGACAGCTTTGAGCTAGACGATAGTCTACACTGCACATTGGTATAAGATATGTGACTTGTGTGACTCTTCAGTCGTAACTATCGCTATCTATTATTCCTGATATAAACCATTTATCAAAGTAAGGTTAATGCTTACATGCTTTTCTCTATAAGTTCTTAGTTCGTCAACTCTTATTAAAATTATTTTCCTGCTTACGTGTTTATTTTACTCATTCAAAAATACCAAAAATCTGTTATTTACTTTTTATTGAAAATTAACCATTTAATATTCTATTTCAGTCGAGCGTTATTCCCGAGAGAACGACATCTCGAGTTAACTTACAGCTATAAACTGCGTGTTAGTAAGCTTTTGCAATTATAAATTTAATCTTTTGTGTTGGTCCAGATAACGGCAAAGTAAAAGACTAGGGGGGGGGGTGAATAGTCTTTTAAAACTTTTGTCGATAAAAACTATTTCTCAGATATCTGAATAGATATCTGATACTTAGAATCAGAGCGTGGAAGACTTAATAAAGATAAGTGCAGAAACAGTTAATGTGTGTGTGTGTTGCTGAAATGTAAATACAGAAATGTAAATAACACAGCAAGTATAGTGGTATCTGGAGGTGGCGTAATCCTCCAACTAATCCACTTCGGTCTATCAGAGACCTAGAATTCACTAGAACAGATAATTGAGTTCTCCTTACAATAAACCTATTGTTGGTCCAGATAACGGCAAAGTAAAAGACTAGAGGGGGGGGGGAATAGTCTTTTAAAACTTTTGTCGATAACAAATATTTCTCAGATATCTGAATGGATATCTGATACTTAGAATCAGAGTGAGGAAGACTTAATAAAGATAAGTGTAGAAACAGTTAATAAGTGTGTGTGTGTTGCTGAAGTATAAAAACAGAAATGTAAGTGACACAGCAAGTATAATGGTATCTGGAGGTGGCGTATAATCCTCCAACTAATCCACTTCGGTCTATCAGAGACCTAGAATTCACTAGAACAGATAATTGAGATAACCTTACAAAAATCCTATTCTAAGATTCTGAACAATTGGTTCCCAACCAAAAGTTCCCCCTGAGTTGTTCCCTAGCTTCTTCAGCCAAGTACTTCCTATACTCAGAAACCTTTGAGTTGTTCCCTAGCTTCCCAAGCTAAGTACTTCCTATACTCAAAAACTTTGGAGTTATTCCTTAGTTTCCCAAATCAAGTACTTCCTATACTCCGGTAACCATGGAGTTATTCCCTGATTTTTCAAACTAAGTACTTCCTGTACTCCACGCCGGTTTTGGTGTTGGTTTCGGTTTGAGTTGTCAGATGAGCGTCTTAATAACTTTTCAGTTATTCAGATAGCTCTGTGAACTAAGTTACTTAATACACTTTACAGCGTATGGTATCTAGTTCTATTTTACTGACCCAAGTCTTATGATATCTGTTCAAGAGAATGAATCTCAGAAAGTTGATCTTTTGATTCAACTCCTTCACAGATAGCTTTGCTTGTTTAGGATCAGGACACTTAGAACTTCAGTGTTACTCAAGAACAAAAGCTTTGGTCGCAACAGAAAGCTTTGTGAGTAAGTAAGTTGCAATGAGAGAGTAGAGAGTTCTATGTTTCAGCGTATGCAATGTGTCGTGTTCTCTCAAGCTGTCTAAGTGTTGATATTTTATAGATGGATTTGAGTGCCGTTTGAATAATATCCGTTAGGCTCAAATTCAAACTATCGATATCTGTGTGTATAGTACTGTAGCAGGTTTTGTCTTCTTCTCAGAAGTTGCCGTTGCTTTTACTCAGACATCTCTGTCCGTGCATTAAATGCTTTGTAATATACTTTTTGTCCTGTAGTGTCAACGGAACTATGCTTTGTATCAGAGACTAGACTTGTTGTCTGATTCTTTGCACATCCTTATCTTCATTCTTCAGATACCACTTGTATTGATTGAAACAACTTTGTTTGCAATATATGTTTTTTTTTTCAGAAACGTGGTTAATGCTCAAGGTATCTGAGAATAGATATCTGTGGACACTTTCCTTGTTTTCAGATATGCATCTCGTTTCTCAGATATCTCTTGTGACACAGTTTGTTTGAAACTGTTCGCGTCTACAAGATATCTGGCTAAGATATCTGAATAACAGATTCAGTAATCTTGTGCAGTTTTCTTCAAATCTTCAAAAGTTGTTGAGCTTTCTGCTTGGATGTCTTCTTCTTGGTCTTTTCTTCATAAAATAAAAATTACATTTTGAGACCTAACATCCTATACAAGATTAGCTAGACTATCATACTTAGTGGGTTTCCTCTTTTGCAATGTTCAAGTGAACCAAGATTACTAATCACCTTTCTGAGACTAAGATAAGTCATCATGTTGCTGAATAAAATCTAAACAGATATTCTAACAAAATATCTAACAAATTTCTCCCATTTTGATCAGTCAACGATGACTATCTTCCCTATTACAAATCTGGATGAGGAAACAATCCACCACTTAATCATTTCTTGAGATCTTTCAAATCATATAATTAAGTGCAGAAAGTAGACATCAACCAAATCACAAGGTGTGATCTTTGCTGACAAGTTATCTTTTATAAAATACTATCTGAGAGTAAGTTCTTCAGATAAGTCGCAACTTAAGATTACAGATAACTTTAATACAGAATACAGTTGAGCTCAGTCAGCAAAAATACAAAAACTACATAGTAAATTAGGACAACAGGAGTTACCAATCTCCAAGTAAACATCCTAAAGAACTAGTCTTCAAGTCTTCAATCTTCAAGTCTTCAACAAAATTTCTATGGATCAGTCTGCAAATTTCCTATCTCCAAACCTTTTGATGTCATCAGAATAATCATAGAGAAGAGTTCGACAAGCATCTCGTGTCTCCGCAAATCCACGACTTCTTTGTAGGTTTTGGTAGGATTTTCTTGGCAAAATGCTTGACCCATACGCATTTCCCCACTTCCGGGCATGCTCTATTACGATATCCGAAAGCTTGAAGTATCCATAGATAATCTTCGATATCCGATGTCACCCTTGTATTGATCTTCCGCCGATAGAACGACTCATGGTTCCACAAGTCTTGGTCTTGTGCTGTTCTGTGATATTCGTAATTTTGTGCACATCATCCGCTTTCCATATGGACAATCAGAGAGGTCCTTCTTCATGGCTTCAGTTCTCTTGACAACTTCAAAATCCAACCATGCTTTGATGTGATTGGTGTTGATCAAGGTAGGTTTATTCTTTCTCCATGCCATAAGCTGTTTGAGGATTGCAATTGGTTCTGGAAATCTTGAATTTACCAAAGGATGCTTAAGTTCCAGAATCCAATAGCCATTTTTATGATTGATGCACCTGTAGACAGAGGAATCATTGTCATATTTCACATACTCAATTTTGGCTTCTTCTGGCCTGAGTAGAAGTTGACTTTGTCTTTGTTCAGCTCTCAGTCTGTTCCTTTTCTGTCTTGAATTCTCTTTGGGGTTGTTGCTTGAAGAACTACCACCCTGGATAGACTTGGTATTTCCAGAGGGTGTTTTAGCTGCTAGGGGCTTTGCAGCTATGGGCTCAGTTAGGCTTTCAAGTTTCCTTTTTCTGTGAAGAGGAGCTTCATCTTCATCAGTCTCTTCATCATCTTCATCAAGATCAATTCTTGTGAGATCTTTGCAGCCTTCTTCATTGCCCTGGGACTTGATTTGACCTTCTTCTTCTTCTTCAGAAGATTCATCAATCCCTCTAACTTGTCTTCTCCTTGGAGTCTTGGTACTCCTTGGAGGTTTCTGTGCCATGGCCCTTGTTACCATTTTGGTTCCTTCAGTAGGTCTCTGGGAAGCAGCTTGGCTTGAGGAGGATTCATAGATTCTGAGTGGTGGCTGGGAAGTTTTTCTTCTTCCTTTTTGAGCAGCGCCAGCTCCAGATTTCTTCTTGTTTTCATCTCCTTCTTCCCATTCCCCCTGACTTTGAGGTCCAGATTTGTACTTTCTTTCCCCCTTAGTCATTGTTGGCTGACTCAGTCTCATAAAGGAATCTGAGAGAGAGTCAAAATGCCCTTGTAAATAGTTGTAGGCAGTGACCAACTTCTGAAGTTCGGCTTTGAGCTCCTGATTTTGTTTGATAAGTCCATTGTCCTTATCAGTGAGCTCTGCCAATGGGCCTAGGATGGCATCTGCTTTTCCAGCAGTGTAACTTGCCTCTTGAAAAGCTTTTTCAGCTAAAGACACATCATCGTCCCTTGTCATTCCCAGATCTTTCTGAGCAATGATCATGCTAGTTGTTCTCTGAGTGATGAGCTCAGTGAACTTTCTCATTTCAGAGGGGACTGAGGCAATTACTTCCTTGTTTTGTGAAGACATCTCCTTATTCAGAGTAGCTAGTACTTGGTACCTGCTCATGTACTCATGGGAGTGGACGTTTGGCAGTTTGTTGAAGATTGTAGGAGCAATCAACTTTCTTTTTAAGTGAGAAACCGCTAGATGTTCATGGCGGTGTCCTGCCAAAGTCTTGTCTTCTTCATCATCTGAGGGATTAGCCCAGTGATCTTCATCTTCTTGGACATTTTCATCAATCGTATCAAGTCCAGCAACCATCTCAGAGATTGGTTTCTTTCCTTTCTGGGAGGAGGATGGTGCTTCATTCGAAGAGGATGCAGCCTTAGCATCGTGCTTGACTTCAGATACTTCTTCAGTATCGAGTTCTTTGGTGATCTCTTGCACAGCATCCCGTAGCTCTTTAACCTCAGAGTAAGCAATCATTTCTTCTAAGTATAGATCTTGTAGTTGATCAATCTTATCTCTGGATTTAGCTAATTGTTCTTCCAGTTGAAGATGGAGCTATTGTTCTTCTTCCAACAGTTGTCTGGGTTGAGCACTTCTGGTCTTATTGTTTAATATTTTCTGATTGGTTTCTTCAGAAAGCTCAACTACTTGTTCAGTAGTAACTGCGTGTTGGTGAGAAGATGGATGAGTAGATTTCTGAGGTGATGAAGACGGAGATTTCTGTGAAGTCTTCTCAGTTTGCTTTTCAGCAGCTGAGGCATTGTTTCTCTGTGAAATTCCTCCGGTCCCTGGTGCAGGGGCATCATCATCATCCTTTTTGTCATTATCATCCTTTTGGTGATGATCAGTGGGAGGTTCATCAAAGAAATTTTCATTCATTTCTTCCTCCTCATCATCTTCAGATACAAGATTGATCACTTCCGGGATAGTGATCTTCTGCCCATTAACTTCTTCTTGTTCAGAAGGTATGAATTGCAGAGTCTGGGGCAGAACTGGCTTGAATGCCATCTGTAATCTTGTCTGATCATCTGCCTGTTCAAAGGCATGTATCAAACTATGCGCCACTTCTCTGGAAAAGTCCTTGTGTAGTAGAGTCGCAACTGTATGTTGTTCTGTAGCGAACATTGCTTGGACATATGTTTCCAGGTCAAGAGCTCGTGCCCGTCTGGTTGGTTGATCAGTTATTCTCAATATTTCAGAGAGATCAGAGCACCTTAACTTCTGCCATTTCTTGAAGCATTGAATGTGCTTTGGCAAAGTGTGAGCTTTGAAAAAGTGAAGTAGGTCCCTTGTTTCTTCAATGGGAACCTGCTTTGCATCTGTTTGAGCCTGAAAGAAAGAGTTTTGAGTGAGTTTCAAAACTTTGGTAGATATCTGAGTAGAAGTGTAGTTTAGTTTCTGAGTTACCTGAGTATGAACATCAGGCTCAGATACTTGTTCTACTGGGACAATTGGTGTCTCAGATATCTTGTGGTGAGGTGGAGACTTGGAAGTCTGGTCCTCATCAACCTTTCTTTCTTGAACCTGAGAATTAACATTATCACAATACTTAGGAATTTTTATCAAGAAGAACGTTAAGAGACAAGTCAGATATCTGAGAGGTCAATTACCTCCATGGGAGGCTCAGATACTTGTCTCTCAGAGACTTGTGCAGTCTCTGGAATCTTTTCTTGTGATGAAGCCCTTGATGCCTCATCAATTTCCATAGGTGCAGGGGATGTCGCAACTTTGTCCCCTTGCACTTCTACTTCTGATTGAGCCTGTAAGTAGATAGTATTGAATAATTTAGAAGAAGTTTTAAGATAACCCAGGCTGAAGAGTACTTATCACTGATTTTCATATACCTTCAGGTTTGAAAGCACAGTGATGTGTGCTTCAGAAACCTTGTTGGTTTCTGGGTTTGTCTCTGGCATTTCTGCCTTATCTTCTTCCATCTCAGTTGGAGCCTGTAAGAAACATTTATCATTAATGATCATACAAATATTTTTACTGAAAAGTTAGGGATATAAACTCATTTTTATAAAGCTAAGACCACTTCAAAGTATTTAATAGAAATTAATTGCTGCATATTATATGAAATACTAAGAGCCCCAAATTGTGTTAGTTCTGATAAAATAACTATTCTCTTTAAGAATCATTTACCTGTGGCACAGGCTCAGATTTCTCAAGAGTTGAGGTTGAAGGAACCTCTTTTTCAGTATCTGAGGTAAGCTTTTTAGCTTCCTCTTGTTTTTCCGTTTCTAACTCAGCCTGTAACAAAGAGATTCTTATAAGATAACAAGATTTGTAAGTATAAAATTTTTCACAAGGTAAGAGTTAAACCAGTCATTTACCTGAGCAGTTTCAGGCTGATTGGTCTCTGGAACTTGTGACCTTTCTATACATTGGTCGTCTTGTCCCAGTTCAGTTTCTTTGTTTGAAGTTTCTGGTACTTCACACCTTCCTTGAGTATGCAACTCAGTTGCCTCCCCTGGTTGATCATTCTGAGTAGATGTCTCAGTTTGATCCCTCTCATTGAGTTGGGAACCTTTCAATTGAGGATTTTCTTCAAAGATCTTTGTATGGCTGATATTTCAAAATGGAGTTCATTTACCATTTCATCAACCACTTGTGGCTGTTGTGGTTGTCTGGAAGCAGAAGATTGATCAGTCGAATGTTCTTCGAGATTCTTAGATGTGGCATTTCCATCAGCATCTGCCAATACTAAGATACCACTCATCAGGGCTTTGTGAAGTTGTGCAAGAGAGTCATTCCCTGATGATGTGTTTGCACCAACAACCTTTGCTATAGGTTCAGCAACCTGTGGTGTAGGTTTTTCTTCAGATACCTTATCACCAGTTACTTGTTCAGTAACCTTAGCCCTCTTTGATTTTTCTAGGACTTGAGAGATGACTAGTTCATCATCTTCATCGTCAGAGCTCTCATTGGGAACTGATTGGTCCATTATTCCTGCGGTTTCTGCAGATGGGGCTTGGTGTTTTCACCACTTTTGGCAGCATTCATGAGTTCATCAGCAAGGCTTTCTGCATTAGTCGCAACATTTCTGAAAGCACTTTCTCTTCGAGTCTACTTGTTCGATGGTGATAACTCTTTTGCAGCATTAATGAGTTCATCTGCCATGTTTGTAGATATCTGAGAATTGACAACCTCTTTGGGTGTGTCTTCTGATTTGCCAGCAGACTTCTTTCTTGAAGTTCTGGGCTTCTTGGTCGCAACCTTTTCTTCAGATATCTTTTCAGATTTTCTCTTCTTAGGACCTTCCTGAGACCCAGTAACCTTTTTCATCAGATTTGTATACTCATATTTGTAGAGTAAGTTACTGTTGGCTATTTCAGCCGTCTCTCTAAGCTCAATGCCAAGCTTTTCCAGCAAGTAGCATATCTTCAGACCATATCCTACTGTGGCCTTTGGCTCAGCTAGTCCTTTAACAATCTTAGGCTCAAAGCCTTGAATCTTCTTCATAAATTTCATGAAGGCGTACTTTCCCCAGTTGAAAGGGTTTTCCAGCCTTTTGTCTTGTTGATTCAGCAAGAACAACATGATCCATCGTTCTTGGCTTATCTGGTCAGCACCTCCTTGTAGACCATCAAAGCATTTGTGAAGAATGCAAGCCAGTACATCCCAGTGAACCAACAGATGTCTGGTTCGGATGTCAGCAAGTTTGAACTCAGTGGGTGTATCTGATTTCTCAAGATCACACACATCACTGTAAGTTCATTAACACCTTCAAGGAGTTCCTCATCTTTGGTGTTTATTTCAAAATCCTTTCCAAGATTTTGAACCTCAAACAACTTACAGAAAGTTGTTAAGTCCAGAAGGATTTCCTTTCCTTCCACTGAGGTTTTGATAGACACTATTTCAAAGGTGCCTTGATACATGTGAAATAATCCTGGAGTTGTTGTAAAATTCCAACACATCAAGTGATGAAATTCCACTAGGGCGAGCAGATACAAAGCCCTTGATTTGTGCCTTTTCAAGCATGTCAAGAATTAGCTTTCTGTCGGCTTGGTTCTCTATTGCAGCCGTGAGGTATTCCTCAACCATGGCACCACCCCAAATCATTCTGTGACTTGAAGTCCAATGGTCAGGGTTGAAAGCTCCTACCAGTCGATTGTTAACAATAACCAACTCTGGTGCTTGCTTTTCAGCAGTACCAGTGGAGGATTGGGATTTCTGTGTAGAAGTGTTCTTGGAGGCCATCTCTTTATATAGTAAGAATTTGAAGCTTGTGTTTGAAAGAGATTCGATTGAGTGATTCTTTTCAGAAAAACTTAATCAAGATTTGCAGAGATTTTAGAGAAGTTGCAGAGGATTAGGAGAAGGTTTTTACTGTTTTGAAGTAAGTTGAAATTTCGGATTAGGCAAAAGTGATTTCATTTGCCAAAATCCTATATATATAGCAAGTGAATCTCAACAGACAAATACATACAAATTGATTTTGTGTGTACGTATCTGTGATTTGCAAGCCGGCATGATCAAAAGTAGTTTCGGCATTAAATGCTTAGTGGGCCATGTCTGAATTTCATCAGTCCACTATTTACTGTGAATTAATTTCTGCCGTTCAGATCAAGCGCTTGAATTCATCAAGGGTCACCATTGCTTCTCCAGCAATGATCACAATCAACAAATGTAATTGTGCCCATTTAATGAATTTTGGCTATTAGCTATCTGAATCACAATTTTATTTGAGCAAGGACACTGTTCGCATCTGAATCTGTCTTATACTTAGGAGTTTCCCAAGTTTTTCATCAAGATAGAAATAGTGCGAGATTCAAGAGAGTAGTTGACTGCAGAAAGTTATACTATTCTCTTTTGTGTTCCCCGTTCACAGAATGATTCAGATATCTGAGTTCCCGTCTCAGAGATCTTAAGCTATCTTTTTGCTCTTTAGCCTTTTTGACTTCTGGGTTCCCGTTCCAGATACCTCTTCTCTCTTTTCTGGATACCCGTTCCAGATACCTGAACTTTTTCAGTTCATTGGTAGTTCCATTAGTCCAAGACTATGTCTTAAGGCTAAGAATCTGCTTTCTTGTAGTGGCTTAGTGAAGATATCTGCAAGTTGGTCTTCAGTCCCAATCTTGAGTATCTCTAAATTGCCTTTTTCAACATGGTCTCTGATGAAGTGATGTCTAACATCAATGTGCTTTGTTCTGGCATGAAATTTAGGATTCTGTGTAATCGCAATAGCACTTGTGTTGTCACAGAAAATGGGAGTTTTCTTCTCATCGAGTCCATAGTCTTTAAGTTGTTGTTGTATCCACAGAATTTGTGTTGCACAACAACCAGCAGCAATATATTCAGCCTCTGTGGTAGAAGTTGCAATTGAGTTTTGCTTCTTGCTAAACCATGAGATAAGTCTAGTGCCCAGAAACTGACAAGTTCCTGAGGTGCTTTTCCTATCAAGCAATGATCCAGCATAATCAGCATCTGAGTACCCAGCTAAACTCAATTCACTTTCTCTAGGATACCACAGTCCTACATCTACTGTACCCTTCACATACCTTAATATTTTCATAGCAATGTTGTAGTGTGTTTGCATTGGATTTGTCTGAAATCTAGCACATACTCCAACGGCATATTGAATATCAGGTCTACTTGCAGTGAGGTAAAGTAGTGAACCTATCAATTTCCTATACTTATGTTCTTCAACACTCTTATCTGATTCAGTATAGGTCATTTTGGTTCCTATGCTCATAGGTATCTTAGCATTCTTTTCAGAAGGCTTAAGATTGAACTTTGTGAGCATATCTTTTGCATACTTTGTTTGACTAATGAATATTCCATCATTGAGTTGCTTGACTTGCAATCCTAGGAAATAATTCATTTCTCCCATCATGCTCATCTCAAACTTGCTTTTCATGAGATTTGCAAAGTCATTACAAAGTTGCTTGTCCTTAGATCCAAATATGATGTCATCAACATATACTTGAACTAAGAGTAGTTTCCCATCATGATTTAAGGTAAATAAAGTTTTATCAACTTCACCTTTCTTGAAACCACTTTCCAGAAGGTATTTGGCCAAAGTGTCATACCATGCTCTTGGAGCCTGTTTCAGTCCATACGGAGCTTTCTGTAGTTTATAGACCATTCTACTTTCTGAGGAAACTTCAAAGCCAGGTGGTTGCTCAACATAAATTTCTTCTGCAAGTTCACCGTTTAGGAATGCGCTTTTGACATCCATCTGATAAACTTTGAAATTTTTATGAGCTGCAAAGGCTAGAAAGAGTCTTATTGCCAATCCGCAACTGGTGCATATGACTCATCAAAATCTAAGCCTTCAGTCTGAGTGAATCCCTTGGCAACCAATCTTGCTTTTTTTCTGGTTATTTCACCAGTTTCATTCATTTTGTTTCTGAAAACCCACTTAGTTCCAATCACAGATATTCTTTCTATAAATGGAACTAGTTTCCAAACTTTGTTTCTCTCAAATTGATCCAACTCTTCTTGCATTGCAGAGATCCAGTCTTGGTCTCCTAATGCTTCTTCTATACTTTTAGGTTCGATATTCGAGATAAAACATCCAAAGAGAGAATCAGCATTTTCAGCTATTGCTCTCCGAGTCCTAACACCCTGATTAATTGGTCCAATTATATCCTTTGTAGGATGATCTTTGATCCATTTCATCAAAGGTTTAGTGCTAGTAGGATCAATATCCAAGTGATCTGAATGTGAATCACTAAGATTTTGATTTGATACTTTTTCAGTATCTAAGATATCTGACATATGGGAAATGTCAAGGATATCTGACACTTTTTCAGTGTTAGAGATATCTGAGACATGCATTTCAGCATTCTTATTTTCAGATACCTCTTCATGATGAAGGTTCTCAGTAACCTGTTCCATTTCTGGAAAACTCATAGGAAATTCCTCATCATGTTTGTGAGTCATTTTGTTGTTACTAGGCTTTTCAAGCTTTTCTACGTCAGAGTCATCCTCACTTTCCATAACGATGTTTTTCCTTTCTGAGGGTTCTTCTTTAGTATCCCTCAGTAATAGTTCTTTGAACTTTTCTAAGAGTTCATCAGTAGGAGGTGTTTTCTTACTTCCTTCATAGAATACAACATGAACTGATTCTTCAATTTTCTTTGTTCTTTTGTTGTAAACTCTGTAAGCTTTGCTGTTTGTGGAATAGCCAAGAAAAACACCTTCATCTGCCTTTGGTTGAAATGTTCTCAGAAAAACTTTCCCATTGTTTAGAACAAAACATCTACAACCAAATACTCTCAGATGTTTGATATTAGGAGGTCTTCCAACCATAATTTCATAGGGGGTCCTGTCATGGTGTTTGTTTATCAAGCATACATTACGAGTGTAGCAGGCTGTGTTTACAGCTTCAACCCAATATATTTCACTTATCTCAGTGTCAGCTAGCATTGTCCTTGCAGCTTCTTTAAGGGTTCTGTTTTTCCTTTCTGCAACCCCATTTTGTTGAGGTGTTCTTACAGAGGAAAGTTGGTGTTATATACCTTTGCAGGTACAAAAATCCTTTATATACTGATTGACAAACTCAGTACCATGATCTGTTCTGATTGCAGATACCTTTTCATTTTTCATGATTTCAAGCTTTTTCAGCAAGTTTGGTATCTCCACCCTGGCATCAGATTTGTGTTTCAGAAAGATAACCCAAGTGAATCTTGAGAAGTCATCTACAACAACCAGACCATATTTCTTTCCTGCATAACTAGTTACAGATGATTCAAAAAGATCCATATGTAAAAGTTGCAGTGGTCTAACACTAGAGTGTCTGATTTTGGACTTGAAAGAGATCTTAGATTGTTTCCCCATCGTGAGCGAGCAGATACTATCCTTTCTGAAAGATGTTTTGGGAAGACCAACCACTAACTCTTTCTTGGCAAGTCTATTCAGAGTTTTGAAATTCAAGTGACTCATTCTTTTGTGCCATAACCAGTGCTCTTCTGTGTGACCAGATTGACTCACCATGAGACATTCTTCAGTTGTGGCAGATGCCCAGTCGGCAACATAAAGACTGCCTTTCCGCCGACCAACTAAGACTGTCTGCTTTGACTCATTGTCAATTAGTTTGCAGTATTTAGCTTTGAATTTTATAGTAAAACCCTTGTCTGCAAACTGGCTCATGCTAAATAGATTGTATTTCAAAACCTTAACATGTAATACGTCAGTGATTGTTAAAGTTCCCAATTTGACGTTGCCAAATCCCAGAGAGGGATTTAATTCTCCTCCAAATCGATATCCGTCCTGTGTTGCAAGTTTTGTAGTCAACCAGATTTGCTTTGTCTCCTGTCATGTGCTTTCCGCATCCACTATCAAATAGCCATTGTGCTTTAGTCCAGGAAGCATTCTGCACACAACAGGAAACTGGAGATTAGGTTCTCATATCTTTGATGGAACCGTCAGAATCAAAAGTTCTTCCAGTAGGGATCCATTTTTGAATGAATTTCTTTGAAACATCCTTTTGTCTGACAGGAACATAAGGAGGAATTCATTTTGAATGAAAGTTATCATTAGTAAGAATTATTTTCTTCCTTGGTGTGTCCCTAGGTGCTCCATATGATGCTTTCAGATACCTGTCAGGTTTCTGAGTTTGCTTTTCAGCAAACTTAGCCTTCCTTGCCAGATTTCTTCTAGCCCTGGCATTCAGATTTTCAGTGGCTTGATTTAACTTCCACTTCTGATAATTGCTTTGAGCAATTCTAGCCTTCAGCCATCGTTCTTGCTCCTGCTTGTACTCATGAGCAAGTTGTTTTCCGATGCCTTTGTAGCGAATACCGTTTCGAGCACTTGAAGCTATCTGAGATCTTTTCTCAGCAGCTTTGCTAGTCTCTGGTTGATTCAATTTCTTTCCAGAAAAAGTGACATGGGAGAATTTGCCACCTCCTGCAATTATACCTTTTTGAGAGACATAGCACTGTGGGTGTTTACACTTTTCAGTGTTGTGTTTCTTTTCAGAGACGTACCCAACAGTTTTGTTTTTGATTTGTTTTTCCCACAAAGGTTTAGTCGCAACTGCCTTTCCTTTGTCAACCATCTTTGTCTTTTCACCGATACTATAGATTGCATGGGAACCGTCTTGCTGAGTACTTACAAATGTTCTCTTCTCTTTACTCTTATTCAGAGTAATAGAGCAATTTGTTTGAGTATTCAGCCCAAGTCCTTTCTTTTGTGAAGGATCTCTTAAGTAAGATTGTACTTCAGTAAGAGTGTCACTAGCTTTGGCATAAGATTGAAAAGATAGTTCTTTCTTCTTGAGTTCCTTGTTTTCAGAAAGAAGATTTTCATAATTCTTTCGTATCTCAGCCATTGCTTCTTCATGTGACTTTTCAGTCTCTGATATCTGAGCTTTGAGAAATGCATTTTCAGCATCCTTTCTCTCAGATTCTTTAACTAATTAAGAATTTTCCTTTTCAAGAGAATTCTTTTCTTCTTCAAGGTTTTCGGCTCTAGCTCGGATCATTAGAAATTCTCTTTCATAGATGTCAAGTTCTTTCCTAAGATTTTCTAGATTTTTTATTTCCTCTTCATCACTTTCATAAGTATAGCAAGAAGTATGTGTTACCTCATCAGCCATAAGACAGTTTTCTATGTTGGAGATGTCTGGTCCGTCAATTTCAAAGAACTCCACATTTCATTCTTCTTGAGGCGAAGTCGATTATATCATGAGTAACTCCACATAGTTACGGTGATGGTAGGTTGAATCATCTGAATTGTCATCTTCGTAACTGCTTCAACGTCTAGAGCATCCGATTGAATTTGGATTTTCTTTCTTTCTTGATTAACAAAGCTTTGGCTTCTTGAAGATTCTTCTATCTTTCTTGTCGCTTTGTCCTTAGTTTGTTGAGGCGGGACAATCCTTCTTGAAGTGGCGTGTTTACGACAATAGAAAGCAGATCGTTTCCAATTTCGCTTCCTCAAGACATGATGCTTTCGAAATGGCTTGTTCAATGAGCTCTGCATATTTTGTCTTGGTGATAGTTTGAGCCTAGATGCTTTTGACTTCTCTTTGGCTTTTCTTCTCTCAATTTCTTGGACAAATTTACTCATTTGCTTTGCAAAAGAGCATCCTCGCTCCTCCTTGCTTTTCTTCTTTTGAAGTTCCTTGATTAACTAGAGCAACATTCGCAACTTTTCGCTTGTTTGTTCTCTCCGAGTTGTCTCATAGTCAACGAGCAAGATGAGAGAAAAGTTCCACTGGAGTGATATTTGGCATACCTTGGTTGAAATAATAGAATTTAGTATGCTCCCAGTTGTGGTTAAGACTTCTGACAATAGTCTTAATCTTCTCTGACTGAGAGTATCTATTGCTTTCCCCAAGTGCTGCCATATCACTCATAAGAGTGGCAAATCTGAAATCAAGTTCTTCCAGAGTTTCAGTGGGACCTTGTTTGAAATTTTGAAATTTCAACTTTAGAACTTCGAACTTGTTTTCCTTGGTTTTCTCAGTTCCGGCACAGATTTCTTCAATCAGTTGCCAGGCAACTTTCGCCGTTTTAGCACCCCACAGTTTACACTGTATGTGCTCTGGTGTCGATCTGATGATGATGTTACGAGCTTGACCATCCAGACGATTCCTCTTGGCATCTTCCGATGTCCAGAGTTCTCTGGGCTTTGGTTCGTAAATAACGTGACCAGTAGATCTTCCACTAGTTGACGCATCTGTTTGTGAAGATCCTTCGCTTTGATCTCTGTCTCTTCCACTTGAAGCCTCCAAGACTTGCTTAAGTTGTTGAATGATTATTGGACCATTCTTTATTACTTCGATCATCTCGTCACTTATGGCTTCAAGGTGGAGCATCATGTTATTTTTCCATTTCTCGTAGTTCTCTGGTTTGAGAACGGGTGCATCACTCAGAGACATACCTGCACACTTAACACACAAATTAAATAGTCCAAAAAAAAATGGACAAAGTTCCTTCACCTATCTGGGGATCTAGGTTCAGTGCAGAAGGCTGGTGAACCTCCTGCTCTGATACCACTTGTTGGTCCAGATATCTGAATGGATATCTGATACTTAGAATCAGAGTGCGGAAGACTTAATAAAGATAAGTGTAGAAACAGTTAATAAGTGTGTGTGTGTTGCTGAAGTATAAAAACAGAAATGTAAATGACACAGCAAGTATAGTGGTATCTGGAGGTGGCGTAATCCTCCAACTAATCCACTTCGGTCTATCAGAGACCTAGAATTCACTAGAACAGATAATTGAGATAACCTTACAAAAATCCTATTCTAAGATTCTGAACAATTGGTTCCCAACCAAAAGTTCCCCCTGAGTTGTTCCCTAGCTTCTTCAGCCAAGTACTTCCTATACTCAGAAACCTTTGAGTTGTTCCCTAGCTTCCCAAGCTAAGTACTTCCTATACTCAAAAACTTTGGAGTTATTCCTTAGTTTCCCAAATCAAGTACTTCCTATACTCCGGTAACCTTGGAGTTATTCCCTGATTTTTCAAACTAAGTACTTCCTGTACTCCACGCCGGTTTTGGTGTTGGTTTCGGTTTGAGTTGTCAGATGAGCGTCTTAATAACTTTTCAGTTATTCAGATAGCTCTGTGAACTAAGTTACTTAATACACTTTACAGCGTATGGTATCTAGTTCGATTTTACTGACCCAAGTCTTATGATATCTGTTCAAGAGAATGAATCTCAGATAGTTGATCTTTTGATTCAACTCCTTCACAGATAGCTTTGCTTGTTTAGGATCAGGACACTTAGAACTTCAGTGTTACTCAAGAACAAAAGCTTTGGTCGCAACAGAAAGCTTTGTGAGTAAGTAAGTTGCAATGAGAGAGTAGAGAGTTCTATGTTTCAGCGTATGCAATGTGTCGTGTTCTCTCAAGCTGTCTAAGTGTTGATATTTTATAGATGGATTTGAGTCCCGTTTGAATAATATCCGTTAGGCTCAAATTCAAACTATCGATATATGTGTGTATAGTACTGTAGCAGGTTTTGTCTTCTTCTCAGAAGTTGCCGTTGCTTTTACTCAGACATCTCTGTCCGTGCATTAAATGCTTTGTACTATACTTTTTGTCCTGTAGTGTCAATGGAACTATGCTTTGTATCAGAGACTAGACTTGTTGTCTGATTCTTTGCACATCTTTATCTTCATTCTTCAGATACCACTTGTATTGATTGAAACAACTTTGTTTGCAATATATGTTTCTTTTTCAGAAACGTGGTTAATGCTCAAGGTATCTGAGAATAGATATCTGTGGACACTTTCCTTGTTTTCAGATATGCATCTCGTTTCTCAGATATCTCTTGTGACACAGTTTGTTTGAAACTGTTCGCGTCTACAAGATATCTGGCTAAGATATCTGAATAACAGATTCAGTAATCTTGTGCAGTTTTCTTCAAATCTTCAAAAGTTGTTGAGCTTTCTGCTTGGATGTCTTCTTCTTGGTCTTTTCTTCATAAAATAAAAATTACATTTTGAGACCTAACATCCTATACAAGATTAGCTAGACTATCATACTTAGTGGGTTTCCTCTTTTACAATGTTCAAGTGAACCAAGAATACTAATCACCTTTCTGAGACTAAGATAAGTCATCATGTTGCTGAACAAAGTCTAAACAGATATTCTAACAATATATCTAACACCTATTCTAAGATTCTTAACAATTGGTTTCCAACCAAATGTTCCCCCTGAGTTGTTCCCCGGCTTTCACAGCCAAGTACTTCCTATACTCAGAAACCTTTGAGTTATTCCCTAGCTTCCCAAGCTAAGTACTTCCTATACTCAATAACCTTGGAGTTATTCCTTAGTTTCCCAAATCAAGTACTTCCTATACTCCGGTAACCTTGGAGTTATTCCCTGATTTTTCAAACTAAGTACTTCCTGTACTCCACGCCAGTTATGGTGTTGGTTTTGGTTTGAGTTGTCAGATGAGCTTCTTTAATAACTTATTCAGTTTTTCAGATAGCTCTGTGAATCAAGTTACTTAATACACTTTATAGCGTATGGTATCTTGTTCGATTTTACTGACCCAAGTCTTATGATATCTTTTCAAGAGAATGAATCTCAGATAGTTGATCTTTTGATTCAACTCCTTCACAGATAGCTTTGCTTGTTTAGGATCAGGACACTTAGAACTTCAGTGTTTACTTAAGATCAAAAGCTTTGGTCGCAACAGAAAGCTTTGAGAATAAGTAAGTTGCTTTGAGAGAGTAAGATGTTCATTTCAGCGTAGTGTAGTGTGTAATCTCTCAAGCTGTCTAAGTGTTGATATTTATAGATGAATTTGAGTGCCGTTTGAATAGTATCCGTTAGGCTCAAATTCAAACTATTGATATATGTGTATAGTACTGTAGCAGGTTTTGTCTTCTTCTTCAGAAGCTGCCGTTGCTTTTATTCAGACATCTCTGTCCGTGCATTAAATGCATTGTACTATACTTTTTGTCCTGTAGTGCCAACGGAACTATGCTTTGTATCAGAGACTAGTGTTGTCTGATTCTTTGCACGTCCTTATCTTCAATCTTCAGATACCACTTATTTATTGAAACATTTTTGTTTGCAATATATATATTTCTTTTTCAGAAATGTGGTTAATGCTCAAGGTATCTGAGAATAGATATCTGTGGACACTTTCCTTGTTTTCAGATATGTCTCTTATTTCTCAGATATCTCTTGTGACACAGTTTGTTTGAAACTACTCGTGTCTTCAAGATATCTGGCTAAGGTATCTGAACAACAGTTTCAGCAATCTTGTGCAGTTTCTTGAAGTCTTCAATGTCGTTGAGCTTGTTCTGCTTGGATGTCTTCTTCTTGGTATTCTCTTCATAAAATAAAAATTACATCTTGAGACCTAACATCATATACAAGATTAACTAGACTATCATACTTAGTGGGTTACCTCTTTTACAATGTTCAAGTGAACCAAGAGTACTAATCACCTTTCTGAGACTAAGATAAGTCATCATGTTGCTGATCAAAACTAAACAGATATTCTTAACAAAATATCTAACAATATTCCTAACAAATTTCTCAAGAAATTTCCCAACAAATTTCCCCCTTTTTGATCAGTCAACGATGACTATCTTTACCTATTACAAATCTGGATGAGTGAACAATCCAACACTTAATCTTTTCTTTAGATCTTCAAATTAATTTAATTAAGTGCAGAAAGTAGACTTCAACCAAATCACAAGGTGTGATCTTTGCTGACAAGTTATCTTTTATAGAATACTATCTGAGAGTAAGTTCTTCAGATAAGTTACAAATAAAGATTACAGATAACTTCAATACATAAAACAGTTAAGCTCAGTCAGCAAAAATACAAAAACTACATAGTAAATTAGGACAACAGGAGTAACCAAGCTCCAAGTAAACATCCTAATAAACTAGTCTTCAAGTCTTCAACTCTTCAAGTCTTCAACAGTGTTTCTATGGATCAGTCTGCAAATTTCCTATCTCTAAACCTTTTGATGTCATCAGAATAATCATAGAGAAGAGTTCTGACGAGCATCTCTGTGTCTCTGGCAAATCCACAGACGTCTTTGTAGGTTTTGGTAGGATTTTTCTTGGCAAAATGTTTGACCCATAGGTACTTTCCCCACTTCCAGGCATGCTCTATTCTGATATCTGAAAGCTTGAAGTATTCGTAGATAATCTTTAGATATCTGATGTCACCCTTGAATTGATCTTCAGTTAGATAGAACGACTCATAGGGTTCCACAGCGAGTCTTGCTCTTGTGCCTGTTCCTGTGATATTCAGAATTTTGTGCACATCATCTGGCTTTCCATATGGACATTCATCAGAGAGGTCCTTTCTCATGGCTTCAGTTCTCTTGACAACTTCAAAATCCAACCAGGCTTTAATGTGATTGGTGTTGATCAAGATTGGCTTATCCTTTCTCCATGCCATAAGTTGTTTATGGATTGGTTCTGGAAATCTTGAATTTACCAATAGATACTTAAGTTCCAGAATCCAATAGCCATTTTTCTGATTGATGCACTGTGAGCGGAGGAATCATTGTCATACTTCACATACTCTATTTTGGCTTCTTCTGGCCTGAGTGGAAGTTGACTTTGTCTTTGCTCAGCTCTCAGTCTGTTCCTTCTCTGTCTTGAATTCTCTTTGGGGTTGTTGCTTGAAGAACCACCACCCTGAATAGACTTGGTATTTCCAGAGGGTGTTTTAGCTGCTAGTGGCTTTGCAACTATGGGCTCAGTTAGGCTTTCAATTTTCCTTTTTCTGTGAAGAGGAGCTTCATCTTCATCAGTTTCCTCATCATCATCAAGATTAGATCTTGTGAGAGTTTTACAGCCTTCTTCATTACCCTGGGACTTGATTTGACCTTCTTCTTCTTCTTCAGAAGATTCATCAATCCCTTTAACTTGTCTTCTCCTTGGAGCCTTGGTACTCCTTGGAGGTTTCTGTGCCATGGCCCTTGTTATCATTTTGGTTCCTTCAGTAGGTTTCTGGGAAGCAGCTACTAATTGCAAAGCAGCTTGGCTTGAGTAGGGTTCATTGATTCTGAGTGGTGGCTGGGAAGTTTTTCTTCTTCCTTTCTGAGCCACACCAGCTCCAGATTTCTTCTTGTTTTCTTCTCCTTCTTCCCATTCCCCCTGACTTCGAGGTCCAGATTTGTACATTCTTTCCCCCTTAGTCATTGTTGGCTGACTCAGTCTCATAAAGGAATCTGAGAGAGAGAAGTTCCCTTGTAGATAATTATAGGCAGTGACCAACTTCTGAAGTTCGGCTTTGAGCTCCTGATTTTGCTTGATAAGTCCGTTGTCCTTATCAGTGAGCTCTGCCAATGGGCCTAGGATGGCATCTGCTTTTCCAGCAGTGTAACTTGCCTCTTGGAAAGCTTTTTCAGCTAAAGACGCATCATCGTCCCTTATCATTCCCAGATCTTTCTGAGCAATGACTATGCTAGTTGTTCTCTGAGTGATGAGCTCAGTGAACTTTTTCATTTCAGAGGGGACGGAGGCAATTACTTCCTTGTTCTGTGAAGACATCTCCTTGTTCAGATGAGCCAGTACTTGGTACCTGGTCATGTATTCATTGGAGTGGACATTTGGCAGTTTGCTGAATATTGTAGGAGCAATCAGCTTCCTTTTCAAGTGAGAAACCGCTAAATGTTCATTGCGGTGCTCTGCCAAAGTCTTGTCTTCTTCATCATCTGAGTAATCAGCCCAGTGATCTTCATCCTCTTGGACATTTTCATCGATTGTATCGAGTCCAGCAACCATCTCAGAGATTGGTTTCTTCCCTTTCTGGGAGGAGGATGGTACTTCTTTTGAAGATGATGCAGCCTTAGCATCATGCTTGACTTCAGATACTTCTTCAGTATCGAGATCTTTGGTGATATCTTGCACAGCATACCGTAGCTCTTTAACCTCAGAGTAAGCAATCATTTCTTCTAAGTATTGATCTTGTAGTTGATCAAGCTTGTCTTTGGATTTAGCTATTTGATCTTCCAGTTGAAGATGGAGCTGTTGTTCTTCTTCCAAGGTTATGCGAGTTGAGCACTTCTGGTTTTAGTGTTTAATATTTTCTGATCGGTTTCTTCAGAAAGCTCAACTACTTGTTCAGTAGTAACTGCATGTTGGGAAGATGGATGAGTAGATTTTTGAGGTGATGAAGACGGAGATTTCTGTGAAGTCTTCTCAGTTTGCTTTTCAGCAGCTGAGGCATTGTTTCTCTGTGAAATTCCTCCGGTCCCTGGTGCAGGGGCATCATCATCATCTTTTTTGTCATTATCATCCTTTTGGTGATGGTCAGTGGGAGGTTCATCAAAGTAATTTTCATTCATTTCTTCCTCCTCATCACCTTCAGATACAAGATTGATCACTTCCGGGATAGTGATCTTCTGCCCATTAACTTCTTCTTGTTCAGAAGGTATAAATTGCAGAGTCTGGGGCAGGACTGGCTTGAATGCCATCTGTAATCTTGTCTGACCATCTGCCTGTTCGAAGGCATGTATCAAACTATGCGCCACTTCTTTGGAGAAATCCTTATGCAATAAGGTCGCAACTGTGTATTGTTCGATAGGGAACATTGCATGGATATATGTCTCCAAGTCAAGAGCTCGTGCTCGTCTGATTGGTTGATCTGTGATTCTCAATATTTCAGAGAGATCAGAGCACCTTAACTTCTGCCATTTCTTGAAGCATTGAATAGGCTTTGGCAGGGTGTGAGCTTTGAAGAAGTGAAGTAGGTCCCTTGTCTCTTCAATGGGAACCTGCTTTGCCTCTGTTTGAGCCTGAAAGAAAGAGTTTTGAGTGAGCTTCAAAACTTTTGTAGATATCTGAGTAGAAGTGTAGTTTAGTTTCTGGGTTTCCTGAGTAAGTACTTCAGGCTCAGAGACTTGTTCTACTGAGACAATTGGTGTCTCAGATATCTTGTTGTGAGGTGGAGACTTGGAAGTCTGGTCCTCATCAACCTTTCTTTCTTGAACCTGAGAGTTAAAAAGTATCACAATACTTAGGAAATTTTATCAAGAAAAACTTTAAGTGACAAGTCAGATATCTGAGTGGTCAATTACCTCCATGGGAGGCTCAGATATTTGTCTCTTAGAGACTTGTGCAGTCTCTGGAATCTTTTCTTGTGATGAAGGCCTTGATGCCTCATCAATTTCCATAGGTGCAGGGGATGTCTCAACTTTGTCCCCTTCCATTTCTACTTCTGATTGAGCCTGTGAGTAGAAAGTATTGAATATTTTTAGAAGAGATATAAGATAACCCAAGATGAAGAATACTTATCACTAGATTTGTCATATACCTTCATGCTAGAAGGCTCAGTGATGTGTTCTTCAGAAACCTTGTTGGTCTCTGGGTTTGTCTCTGGCATTTCTGCCTTATCTTCTTCCATCTCAGTTGAAGCCTGTTAGAAACATTTTTAAATGAATAAGCACATAAGCATTTCACTGAAACATGTCATCTTAAGAATCAAAAAGTTACTTGTGGTTCAGGCTCAGATTTCTTAAGAGACGAGGTTGAGGGAACCTCCTTTTCAGTTTCTGAGGTAAGCTTTTCAGCTTCCTCTTGTGTTTGTGTTTCTAACTCAGCCTGTAACAAAGAAATTCTATGAGGTAACAAGATTTATAAGTATAAAATTTTCACAAGGTAAGAGTTAAACTAGTCATTTACCTGAGCAGTTTCAGGCTGATTGGTCTCTGGAACTTGTGACCTTTCTATACATTGGTCGTCTTGTCCCAGTGCAGTTTCTTTGTTTGAAGTTTCTGGTACTTCACACCTTTCCTGAGTATGAAACTCAGTTGCCTCCCCTGGTTGATCATTCTGAGTAGATGTCTCAGTTTGATCCCTCTCAGTGAGTTGGGGAACCTGCTCATTTGCAGGATTTTCTTCAGCATATTGTATTGCTGGTAATTCGAAATGGAGTTCATTTACCATTTCATCAACCACTTGTGGCTGTTCTGGTTGTTGTGTTTGTGGTTGTTGTGGTTGTCTGGAAGCAGAGGATTGATCAGTAGAATGTTCTTCCAGATTTTTAGTTGTGGCGTTTCCATTAGCATCTGCCAGCACTAAAATACCACTCATCAAGGCTTTCTGAAGTTGCACCAACAACCTTTGCTATAGTTTCAGCAACATGTGGTGTAGGTTCTTCTTCAGATACCTTACCACCAGTTACTGTTTCAGTAACCTTAGCCCTCTTTGTTCTTTCTAGGACTTGAGAGATGACTAGTTCATCATCTTCATCGTCAGAGCTCTCATCAGCATTGGGAACTGATTGGTCCATTATTCCTGCGGTTTCTGCAGATGGGGCTTGGTGCTTTTCACCACTTTTGGCAGCATTTATGAGTTCATCTGCCATGCTTGTAGATAACTGAGAATTGACAACCTCTTTGGGTGTGTCTTCTGATTTGCCAGCAGACTTCTTTCTTGAAGTTCTGGGCTTCTTGGTCGCAACCTTTTTTTCATATACCTTTTCAGACTTTCGCTTCTTAGAACCTTTCTGAGACCCAGTAACCTTTTTCATCAAATTTGTATACTCATATTTATAGAGTAGGTTACTGTTGTTTTCAGCCGTCTCTCTGAGCTCAATGCCAAGCTTTTCCAGCAAGTAGCATATCTTCATACCATAGCCTACTGTGGCCTTTGGCTCAGCTAGTCCTTTGACAATCTTAGGCTCGAAGCCTTGAATCTTCTTCACAAACTTCAGAAAGGCGTACTTTCCCCAGTTAAAAGGGTTTTCCAGCCTTTTGTCTTGTTGATTCAGCAAGAACATCATGATCCATCGTTCTTGGCTTATCTGGTCAGCACCTCCTTGTAGACCATCAAAGCATCTGTGAAGAATGCAAGCCAGTACATCCCAGTGAACCAACAGATGTCTGGTTCGGATGTCAGCAAGCTTGAACTCGGTGGTGTATCGATTTTCAAGATCACACACGTCACTGTAAAGTTCTTTAACACCTTCAAGGAGTTCATCATCCTTGGTTTTTATTTCAAAATCCTTTCCAAGATTTTGAAACTCAAACAACTTACAGAAAGTTGTCAAGTCCAGAAGGATTTCCTTTCCTTGGACTGAGGTTTTGATAGACACTATTTCAGTGCCTTCAGAAACACAGGAAATAATCCTGGAGTTGTTGTAAAATTCCAACACATCGAGTGATGAAATTCCACTTGGGCGAGCAGATAGAAAACCCTTGATTTGTGCCTTTTCAAGCATGTCAAGAATCAATTTTCTATCGGTTTGGTTCTCTATTGCAGCAGAGAGGTATTCCTCAACCATGGCACCACCCCAAATCATTCTGTGATTTGAAGTCCAATGGTCAGGATTAAAAACTCCTACCAGTCGGTTGTTTACAATAACCAACTCTGGTGCTTGCTTTTCAATGATGCCGGTGGAGGTTTGGGATTTCTGTGTTGAAGAGTTCTTGGAGGCCATCTCTTTATATAGTGTAGGGATTTGAAATTGGTGTTTGAAAGAGATTTGATTCAGTGATTCTTTTCAGAAAAACTTAATCTTGATTTGCAGAGATTGTAGAGGGTTTGCAGAGAATCAAGAGAAGGAATTGCTATTTTTGTGCAAGATGAATTTTCGGATTAGGCAAAAGTGATTTCATTTGCCAAAATCCTATATATATAGCAGTTGAATCCCATGTATACATACAAATTGATTTTGTGTGTACGTATCTGTGATTTGCAAGCAGGCGTGAGCAAAAGCTAGTTCGGCATTAAATGCTTAGTGGGCCATGTCTGAATTTCAACAGTCCACTATTTTCTGTGAATTAATTTCCACTGTACAGATCAATCGCTTAACTTCATCGAGGGTCACCATTGCTTCTTTAGCAATGATCACAATCAACAAGTGTAATTGTGCCCATTTAATGAGTTTTGGCGACTTGCTATCTGAATCACAATTCTGTATGACCAAGGACACTGTTCGCATCTGAATCTGTCTTATACTTAGGATTTTTCCAAGTTTTTCATCAAGATAGAAATAATGCGAGTTTCAAGAGAGTAGTTGACTGCAGATAGTTATACTATTCTCTTTTGTGTTTCCCGTTTTATAGAGTGATTCAGATATCTGAGTTCCCTTCTTAGAGATCTTAAGCTATCTTTTTGCTCTTTAGCCTTTTTGACTTCTGGATACCCGTTCCAGATTTCTCTTTTCTCTTTTCTAGATACCCGTTCCAGATACCTCTTCTCTGGATGCCCGTTCCAGATACCTCTTCTTTGGATTTCCGTTCCAGATACCTGAACTCTTTCAGTTCATTGGTAGTTCCATTAGTCCAAGACTATGTCTTAAGGCTAAGAATCTACTTTCTTGTAGTGGCTTAGTGAAGATATCTGCAAGTTGGTCTTCAGTGCCAATCTTGAGAATCTCTATATTGCCCTTTTCAACATGGTCTCTGATGAAGTGATGTCTAACATCAATGTGCTTTGTTCTGGCATGAAATTTAGGATTCTGTGTAATTGCAATAGCACTTGTGTTGTCACAGAAAATGGGAGTTTTCTTCTCATCGAGTCCATAGTCTTTAAGTTGTTGTTGTATCCACAGAATTTGTGTTGCACAACAACCAGCAGCAATATATTCAGCCTCTGTGGTAGAAGTTGCAATTGAGTTTTGCTTCTTGCTAAACCATGAGATAAGTCTAGTACCCAGAAACTGACAAGTTCCTGAGGTGCTTTTCCTATCAAGCAGTGATCCAGCATAATCAGCGTATGAGTACCCAGCTAAACTCAATCCACTTTCTTTAGGATACCACAATCCTACATCTACTGTACCCTTTACATACCTTAATATTTTCATAGCAATGTTGTAGTGTGTTTGCATTGGATTTGTCTGAAATCTAGCACATACTCCAACAGCATATTGAATATCAGGTCTACTTACAGTGAGGTAAAGTAGTGAACCTATCAATTTCCTATACTTATGTTCTTCAACACTCTTATCTGTTTCAGTATAGGTCATTTTGGTTCCAATGCTCATAGGTATCTTAGCATTCTTTTCAGAAGGCTTAAGATTGAATTTTGTGAGCAAATATTTTGCATACTTTGTTTGACTAATGAATATTCCATCATTGAGTTGCTTGACTTGCAATCCTAGGAAATAATTCATTTCTCCCATCATGCTCATCTCAAATTTGCTTTTCATGAGATTTGCAAAGTCATTACAAAGTTGCTTGTCCTTAGATCCAAATATTATGTCATCAACATATACTTGAACTAAGAGTAGTTTCCCGTCATGATTTAAGGTAAATAAAGTTTTATCAACTTCACCTTTCTTGAAACCACTTTCCAGAAGGTACTTGGCTAAAGTGTCATACCATGCTCTTGGAGCCTGTTTTCACCATCTGATCTTCTCGTAGTTTATAGACCATTCTACTTTCTGAGGAAACTTCAAAGCCAGGTGGTTGCTCAACATAAACTTCTTCTGCAAGTTCACCGTTTAAGAATGCACTTTTGACATCCATCTGATAAACTTTGAAATCTTTATGAGCTGCAAAGGCTAGAAAGAGTCTTATTGCATCCAATCTGGCAACTGGTGCATATGACTCGTCAAAATCTAAGCCTTCAATCTGGGTAAATCCCTTGGGAACCAATCTTGCTTTGTTTCTGGTTATTTCACCAGATTCATTCATCTTGTTTCTGAAAACCCATTTAGTTCCAATCACAGATATTCCTTCTATAAATGGAATTAGTTTCCAGACTTTGTTTCTCTCAAATTGATCCAACTCTTCTTGCATTGCAGAGATCCAGTCTTGGTCTCCTAATGCTTCTTCTATATTTTTAGGTTCAATATTCGAGATAAAACATCCAAAGAGAGAGTTAGCATTTTCAGCTATTGCTCTCCTAGTCCTAACACCCTGATTAATTGGTCCAATTATATCCTTTGCAGGATGATCTTTGATCCATCTCATCATAGGTTTAGTGCTAGTAGGATCAATATCCAAGTGATCTGAATATGAATCACTAAGATTCTGATTTGATACTTTTTCAGTATCTGAGATATCTGAAATATGCATTTCAGCATTCTTATTTTCAGATACCTCTTCATGATGAAGGTTCTCAGTAACCTTTTCCATTTCTGGAAAACTCATAGGAAATTCCTCATCATGTCTGTGAGTCATCTTGTTGTTACTAGGCATTTCAAGCTTTTCTACGTCAGAGTCATCCTCACTTTCCATAATGATGTTTCTCCTTTCTGAGGATTCTTCTATAGAATCCCTCAGTAATAGTTCTTTGAACCTTTCTGAGAGTTCATCAATAGGAGGTGTTTTCTTATTTCCTTCATAGAATACAACATGAATTGATTCTTCAATTTTCTTTGTTCTTTTGTTGTAAACTCTGTAGGCTTTGCTGTTTGTGGAATAGCCAAGAAAAACACCTTCATCTGCCTTTGGTTGAAATGTTCTCAGATAATCTTTCCCATTGTTTAGAACAAAACATCTACAACCAAATACTCTCAGATGTTTGATATTAGGGGGTCTACCAACCAAGATTTCATAGGGGGTCTTGTCGTGGTGTTTGTTTATCAAACATCTGTTCTGAGTGTAGCAAGCTGTGTTTACAGCTTCAACCCAATAAATTTCACTTATTTCAGTGTCAGCTAGCATTGTCCTTGCAGCTTCTTTAAGGGTTCTGTTTTTCCTTTCTGCAACACCATTTTGTTGAGGTGTTCTTACAGAGGAAAGTTGGTGTTGTATACCTTTTGGTAAAACTCCTTTATGTCTTGGTTGACAAACTCGATTACCATGGTCTGTTCTGATTGCAGATACCTTGTCATTTTTCATGACTTCAAGCTTTTTCAGCAAGTTTGGTATCTCCACCCTGGCATCAGATTTGTGTTTAAGAAAGACAACCCAAGTGAATCTTGAGAAGTCATCTACAACAACCAGACCATACTTCTTTCCTGCATAACTAGTTACAGATGATTCAAAAAGATCCATGTGTAAAAGTTGCAGTGGTCTAACACTAGAGTGTCTGATTTTGGACTTGAAAGAGATCTTAGATTGTTTCCCCATCTGACAGGCAGAACAGATACCATCCTTTCTGAAAGATGTTCTGGGAAGGCCAACCACTAACTCTTTCTTGGCAAGTCTATTCAGAGTTTTGAAGTTCAAGTGACTCATTCTTTTGTGCCATAACCAGTGCTCTTCTGTGTGACCAGAATGACTCACCATGAGACATTCTTCAGTTGTTGCAGATGCCCAATTAGCAACATAAAGACTGCCTTTCCGCCGACCAACTAAGACTGTCTGCTTTGACTCATTGTCTATTAGTTTGCAGTATTTAGCTTTGAATTTTATAGTAAAACCCTTGTCTGCAAACTGGCTCATGCTAAATAGATTATATTTCAAATCCTTAACATGTAATACGTCAGTGATTGTTAAAGTCCCCAATTTGACGTTGCCAAATCCCAGAGAGGGATTTAATTCTCCTCCAGCAAATCTGATATCTAGTCCTGTGTTGCAAGCTTTGTAATCAACCAGATTTGCTTTGTCTCCTGTCATGTGCTTTCCGCATCCACTATCAAATAGCCATTGTGCTTTAGTCCAGGAAGCATTCTGCACACAACAGGAAACAGGAGATTAGGTTCTCATATCTTTGATGGAACCGTCAGAATTAAAAGTTCTTCCAGTAGGAATCCATTTTTGAATGAATTTCTTTGAAATATGCTTTTGTCTGACAGGAACGTAAGGAGGAATTCTATTTGAATAAATGTTATCATTAGTAAGAATTATTTTCTTCCTTGGTGTGTTCCTAGGTGCTCCATATGATGCTTTCAGATACCTGTCAGGTTTCTGAGTTTGCTTTTCAGCAAACTTAGCCTTCCTTGCCAGATTTCTTCTAGCCCTGGCGTTCAGATTTCCAGTGGCTTGATTTAACTTCCACTTCTGATAATTGATTTGAACAATTCTAGCTTTCAGCCATCGTTCTTGCTCCTGCTTGTACTCATGAGCAAGTTGTTTTCCGATGCCTTTGTAGCCAATACCGTTTCGAGCACTTGAAGCTATCTGAGATCTTTTCTCGTGACTTTGCTAGTCTCTGGTTGGTCCAATTTCTTTCCAGAAAAAGTGACATGGGAGAATTTGCCAGCTCCTGCAATTTTACCTTTTTGAGAGACATAGCACTGTGGGTGTTTACACTTTTCAGTGTTGTGTTTCTTTTCAGAGACGTGCCCAACAGTTTTGTTTTTCCTTATTTTTCCCACAAAGGTTTGGTCGCAACTGCCTTTCCTTTGTCAACAATCTTTGTCTTCTCACCGATACTATAGATTGCATGGGAACCGTCTTGCTGAGTACTTACAAATGTTCTTTTCTCCTTACTCTTATTCAGAGTGATAGAACAATCGGTCTGTGTATTCAGCCCAAGTCCTTTCTTTTCTGAAGGATCTCTTAAGTAAGATTGTACTTCAGTAAGAGTGTCACTAGCTTTGGCATAAGATTGAAAAGATAATTCTTTCTTCTTGAGTTCTTTGTTCTCAGAAAGAAGATCTTCATAATTCTTTCGTAATTCAGCCATTGCTTCTTTATGTGACTTTTCAGTCTCAGATATCTGAGCTTTGAGAGATGCATTTTCAGCATCCTTTCTCTCAGATTCTTTAACTAATTGAGAATTTTCCTTTTCAAGAGAATTCTTTTCTTCTTCAAGGTTTTCGGCTCTAGCTCGGATCATTAGAAATTCTCTTTCATAGATGTCAAGTTCTTTCCTGAAATTTTCTAGATTTTTTATTTCCTCTTCATCACTTTCATAAGTATAACAAGAAGTATGTGTTACCTCATCAGCCATAAGATGCTTTTCTATGTTGGAGATGTCCGACCGTCAATTTCAAAGAACTCCACACATTTCATTCTTCTTGAGGTCAAGTCGATTATATCACGAGTAACTCCACATAATTACGGTGATGGTAAGGTTGAGTCATCTGAATTGTCATCTTGAATCATCTCAACGTCTAGAGCATCCATTGAATTTGGATTTTCTTTCTTTCTTGATTAACAAAGATTTCGCTTTTTCGAAGATTCTTCTATCTTTCTTGTCACTGTCCTTAGTTTGTTGAAGGCGGACAATCCTTCTTGAAGTGGCTGGTTTACGACAATGTAACAGATATCGCTTCCAACTTCGCCTCAAGACATGATGCTTTACGAAATGGCTTGTTCGTGAGCTTTGCATATTTTTGTTGGTGATAGTTTGAGCCTAGATGCTTTTCGACTTCTCTTTGGCTTTTCTTCTCTCAATTTCTCGACTGACAAATTTACTCATTTGCTTTGCAGCAAGAGCATCCTCAGTCTCCTCCTTGCTTTTCTTCTTTTTAGAAGTTCCTTGAGTAACTAGAGCAACATTCTGCAACTTTTCAGTTGTTTGTTCTCTCTGAGTTGTCTCATAGTCAACAGTAGCAAGATGAGAGAAAAGTTCCACTGGAGTGATATTTGGCATACCTTGGTTAAAATAAAAGAATTTAGTATGCTCCCAGTTGTGGTTAAGACTTCTGACAATAGTCTTAATCTTCTCGACCGGGAGTATCATTGCTTTCCTGCGTCGCCATATCACTCATGAGAGTGGTAAACCTGAAATCAAGTTCTTCCAGAGTTTCAGTGGGACCTTGTTTGAAATTTTGAAATTTCAACTTTAGAACTTCGAACTTGTTTTCCTTGGTTTTCTCAGTTCCGACACAGATTTCTTCAATCAGTTGCCAGGCAACTTTCGCCGTTTTAGCACCCCACAGTTTACATCATGTGCTCTGGTGTCGATCCGATGTTGATGTTCGAGCTTGACCATCCAAATCGATTCCTCTTGGCATCTTCCGATGTCCGAGTTCTCTGGCTTTTCGTAAATAACTTGACCAGTAGATCTTCCACTAGTTGACGCATCTGTTTGTGAAGATCCTTCGCTTTGATCTCTGTCTCTTCCACTCGAAACCTCCATGACTTGCTTAAGTTGTTGAATGACTATTGGGCCATTCTTTATTACTTCGATCATCTCGTCACTTATGGCTTCAAGGTGGAGCATCATGTTATTTTTCCATTTCTCGTAGTTCTCTAGTTTGAGAACGGGTGCATCACTCAGAGACATACCTGCACACTTAACACACAAATTAAATAGTCCTCAAAAGTGGACAAAGTTCCTTCACCTATCTGGGATCTAGGTTCGGAAAGGTGGTGAACCTCCTGCTCTGATACCACTTGTTGGTCTAGATAACGGCAAAGTAAAAGACTAGGGGGGGGGTGAATAGTCTTTTAAAACTTTTGTCGATAAAAACTATTTCTCAGATATCTGAATAGATATATGATACTTAGAATCAGAGCGCGGAAGACTTAATAAAGATAAGTGTAGAAACAGTTAATGTGTGTGTGTGTGTTGCTGAAATGTAAATACAGAAAGGTAAATAACACAGCAAGTATAGTGGTATCTGGAGGTGGCGTAATCCTCCAACTAATCCACTTCGGTCTATCAGAGACCTAGAATTCACTAGAACAGATAATTGAGTTCTCCTTACAATAAACCTATTCTAAGATTCTTAACAATTGGTTCCCAACCAAATGTTCCCCCTGAGTTGTTCCCCGGCTTTCACAGCCAAGTACTTCCTATACTCAGAAACCTTTGAGTTATTCCCTAGCTTCCCAAGCTAAGTACTTCCTATACTCAATAACCTTGGAGTTATTCCTTAGTTTCCCAAATCAAGTACTTCCTATACTCCGGTAACCTTGGAGTTATTCCCTGATTTTTCAAACTAAGTACTTCCTGTACTCCACGCCAGTTATGGTGTTGGTTTTGGTTTGAGTTGTCAGATGAGCTTCTTTAATAACTTATTCAATTTTTCAGATAGCTCTGTGAATCAAGTTACTTAATACACTTTATAGCGTATGGTATCTTGTTCGATTTTACTGACCCAAGTCTTATGATATCTGTTCAAGGGAATGAATCTCAGATAGTTGATCTTTTGATTCAACTTCAGATAGCTTTGCTTGTTTAGGATCAGGACACTTAGAACTTCAGTGTTTACTTAAGATCAAAAGCTTTGGTCGCAACAGAAAGCTTTGAGAATAAGTAAGTTGCTTTGAGAGAGTAAGATGTTCAGTTCAGCGTAGTGTAGTGTGTAATCTCTCAAGCTGTCTAAGTGTTGATATTTATAGATGAATTTGAGTGCCGTTTGAATAGTA
The DNA here is from genome assembly GCA_026545765.1 of Plantago major. NCBI lineage: Eukaryota > Viridiplantae > Streptophyta > Magnoliopsida > Lamiales > Plantaginaceae > Plantago > Plantago major. The sequence goes on from CM048844.1 coordinate 43,978,005, forward strand.
TCCGTTAGGCTCAAATTCAAACTATTGATATCTGTGTATAATCAGAAGGTGTTTTGTCTTCTTCTTGAGTTGCCGTTGCTTTTATTCAGACATCTCCGTCCGTGCATTAAATGCATTGTACTATACTTTTGTCCTCAGAGTGCCAACGGAACTATGCTCATATCGTAGACTAGTGTTGTCTGATTCTTTGCACGTCCTTATCTTCAATCTTCAGATACCACTTATTTATTGAAACAACTTTGTTTGCAATATATATATTTCTTTTTCAGAAATGTGGTTAATGCTCAAGGTATCTGAGAATAGATATCTGTGGACACTTTCTTTGTTTTCAGATATGTCTCTTATTTCTCAGATATCTCTTGTGACACAGTTTGTTTGAAACTATTCGTGTCTTCAAGATATCTGGCTAAGGTATCTGAACAACAGTTTCAGCAATCTTGTGCAGTTTCTTCAAGTCTTCAATGTCGTTGAGCTTGTTCTGCTTGGATGTCTTCTTCTTGGTCTTCTCTTCATAAAATAAAAATTATATCTTGAGACCTAACATCCTATACAAGATTAACTAGAATATCATACTTAGTGGGTTTCCTCTTTTACAATGTTCAAGTGAACCAAGAGTACTAATCACCTTTCTGAGACTAAGATAAGTCATCATGTTGCTGATCAAAACTAAACAGATATTCTTAACAAAATATCTAACAAAATTCCTAACAAATTTCTCAAGAAATTTCCCAACAAATTTCCGAACATTTTGATTGTATTTGGGGATTACAGTCTCTACAACGAAATCAAGATCTCTGGATACACACCAGTCGAGGTAATACAAATACGCCCCTTCTCAACCATCTTATGTTTAACAGAGTGATTCCAAAACTAAGTGACGATTTCAAGGAATCGAAATGACTAAATCGAAAATCCAAAAATGTAAAGAAACTAAAATCAATTTAAACTAAGTTTTCAAATCAACACTCGAATCGAACATTGTAATTGTCAAATGTACAATGATATTAGACCACAAGCCACAACAAAATAATTAACTAGTAGATGGTCATGTAACACATGACAAGTTGACTATGGTCACATCCCTACTTATCCTTCACCATTTCTCACATGCAAATACATATTCCTTATCCTCTCAACTTGAGAAAGCTAATGACACATCTCAATTCATGATCAAGCTACAACAAAGAAGTTATAAGGTAATAAAATCATACCCATTCATTTCCCTTGTTCTTCTAGTTCATCCTTTTCATTCTTTTCACTCTATAACACATCTAAGTCCATTCAACAATTGCTAGGAGTTCGATTTGTCAATTCAATTTCGAAGTGGAGAATGAATTGATCCAAAACTCTATGAAGAAAAGTGAAAAGGTGGGTTAAAATTGTTCTTCTAAAACTAGTTTTTAATCTTGATGCATGCATGTTTTCTTGATAAAATCTTGATGATTTTCCCTTAAAAACTAAAATAAATGAGTAATATGGCCTCACAATCAATTGGGTAAGTCATTTAATGAATTTCATGTTGATTTTGAAGTAGTAGAAACTCAAATCTTGATAATTCCCAAATCCCATAAGCAATATGTCCTGTTTTGGTAAAAAGCAAAATAAATACTTTCCTTCGTTTTTGTTGATGTTGCGAATTTAAGTAGACATGCAAAACATTATCCGTCATCTTTGAGATTTGGAATGAGGTTAAAATATGTTTTAATGTATTAACTAAAATTTGCGAAAGATTCAACATTTGCAATATTGACAGAACAGAGCACTGTTGGTAAAACCCCAATAATACTTCTTCAAAATGATCAAATTGTCGTTAATCACTGAGAAATGAAAGATCCATGAGATGTTGAGATTTTCCAGCAAGAATTATAATATTTGAACTTGTATAAAATATTTTGTGAATATTTTTCCATCATTGCTCACTGCACGAGCAGTCTAGGTATAAAATTCCAAGGCAACAGTCTATATAGGTGTTTTAGACTCAAAAGTATGTTTTGAATAGAACAAACAGTAATCTATCATAGAAAAATTAGAAACACTATAATTAAGAACTTTGGGCTACTGAAATGTATTTTACGATGAAGGACTAGCAAACTGCCAGAATCGGGATTTTATAAACCGAACCTACATTCGGAGTTTATCATACGAATAAATTTAAGGACTTAACTAAACAATTATAGCTATTAGAGTATTAATATAAAATAACTAGATTCCACACCTCTCTACAAGTTCGAGCTTTTAGATGAGATGGAATTCTATCATGGTATCAGAGCCTCTGGCTCACGCCCAACCTGGGTTCGAATCTCCACGGAGACAATCTCCGTCCCATACTAAATTTCCACTCGAATAGCCTCCCCAAAGAGGTTGAAATCGGCCACGAGTGCGGGGGAGTATTGGAGTATTATTATAAAATGACTAGATTCCACACCTCTCTACAAGTTCGAGCTTTTAGATGAGATGGAATTCTATCAATAGCTGACTTAAGACGGCTAAATAAATCATTTTGGAAGCGTTTTGACCCTAGGGGTTAACCTTCCTCAAATGGATAATGAAATTATACGAGGAGGTGATTTGGATTGTCATATCTCTACGAAAACATTTCCACGAAATTTAGGTGTCGTCAATAAAAGTAAAATGTACAAATAAAGCAACGATTATGATAATAACCGAGGGTGGCAACCTCGTCAAAAAGAGTACCAACGAGGGTGGCAACCTTGCGTAAAAAGAGAACAACCAAACGAGGGTGGCAAACTCGAGTAAAAAGAGATCCAAACGAGGGTGGCAACCTCCAGTAAAAAGAGATCTCCAAACGAGGGTGGCAGCATTGAGTAAAAAGGGTCCATGTTGAATTTTAGGAAGGTTGTAAGTGCCATGCGAAACGAAGTGCTACATCGCGATATCGCGGTGGGAGCCACCTCTCGTGTTCGTTGGGGCTACCTCTAGAGGACCGTTCCTACATACTTAAGCCGCCATTGGATAGTTGTAAGTGCCATGCGGAACGAAGTGCTACATCGCTATATCGTGGTGTGAGCCACCTCTCGAGTCCATAGGGGCCACCTCTAGAGGACTGATCCATTCAAACCGGGCAGCTGTAAGTGCCATGCGGAGCGAAGTGCTACATCGCATATCGTGGTGGGAGCCACCTCTCGAGTCCGTAGGGGTCACCTCTAGAGGACTGACCCACAAGGCTTGTAATGATTTAATGAATGATTGAGTTCATAAGATCCCACCAAAAGGGAAACTAAATCGAGATGAAATAGATTCCTTCATACGATAAAAACCTAAAGTCGCTAAGTGACATGCAGAACAAAGTGCTACGCCGACAATGTGGTGGGAGCCACCTCTTGAGTCTGTAGGGGCCACCTCTAGAGGACTACTGATGGTTAGTGAAATAGTCGCTAAGTGCCATGCGGAAAAAAGTGCTACGCCACAAAATTTGGTGGGAGCCACCTCTTGAATCCGTAGGGGCCACCTCTAGAGAACTGATTCCTTCGATATTAAATAATCGAATTACTTGCAAGGACAACAATTTGGATAACCAATAACTTCTCTAAATTTTGAAATTTTGGGATTTAAATTCGAATTTTGCATTGATAAGAGTGATACAAAAGTATATATAATAATTATAAGTTTGACCAACATCGTGGTTTGCTCAAGTAATACCATATTAATTAACATTCCCCTTAAACCATCAACTTCTTTAAATATCATAGTTTTCAAAATAAAGGAAAATATTTTCTTAAAACAAAACCCCACCCCATTACCCACTGGGCTCATTTGGGTCATCCCATTTTTCTGAAAATATTTCAGATGAACTGGGTTTTGGTGGAATTTGCGATGTGCCATCGAGTGAGGATCAATGATCGCAAGAAGAAGCCTTCCGCTGACGAATCAAAAAGTTTACCTTATCGGGATTCTTTGAACAATTTTTAATTGAAATGTTTTCGAAATTAATACCGTGTCAGACGACGAGATGTATTGTACGTTAATTTCTTCAAATTAGGTATTTGATACTCAATCCTATGTATATTATCAGTTGTAATTTTACTTATATGCATCGTATCATCTCTGAAAAATCCGGGGTGTTACAAGTGGTATCAGAGCCTGGCCAGTAATGACCGGGCTACACCAGGACTGGATCCTCCGTCTGTCGGTACCGAGGTGCATATGTTAAACATGAATTGAAAGTATCAAATACCAATAACGAGTTTTTAAAATAATAATAATAATAATAATAATAATAATAATACTATAAGTGTATACTACAACAAAAACAACAATAATTACGATTGTAATCAACTAAAAAATAAATAAATAGTAATAATAGTAAATAAAATAACTCGGGGTCAAATAAAGAAATAGGATAAACATGCAACACTCGTTAGGAACGAACAAAGATTAGAATCGGATCGTGATCCTTGCACGCTATCAATAGAAACAACCATAATGACCGACGAAAATAACCAGGCAAAATCACAACCAACTGTTTTCCCATTCCCTCTTGACGTTCACAAATTGTAAACACTAGTACCGATATTAAATCCACGTCGATCTTTTCCCCCAACTTCATGTCTTCCCTCTAACTAGAAACCCCACTTGCTAACGGAAATTAGAATAGTATTACCGGCAACCTTATTGAATTACAGACGCACGGATATGACGTAATCCTGGGAATGGGTTGGTTGGCATGAGTCTCGCTCGGGTTAAAAGCCATGAGAAGAGTGTCGTTTTAAAAGGGTGACAAGGAAGGAAAGTTTGAAGTGAGATGACGAGTGGTCAAAACATCTAGGGCACGCATGGAAGGCGCTTATAGATACATGGAGTATCAGACCAACATGTCAACGACTGAAGTATACATACCTTGGACAAGTATCGATCCTATCTGAATTAGTTGATGTGTCTTCCAAGGAGCTGAAACATGTGCAACCCCATCAAGGCCAAGGTGAAATTACCATCGAAAGAATTATGGGAACTTCTCGGATTGCCAAGCCTCATTCCCTTAGGGATCACGTGTTGTTCTTGAAGGAAAATAATGTGACCTTTCTGCTATAAGTAGATCATCGAGAATTGAACAAGGTGACTACCAAGAATAGGTATGGTCTGCAACGAATAGATGAGTTTGTCGACCAGCTTCAAGGGGGGGGGGGGGCTAGAATGTTTTCGAAACTCGACATCTAACAAGAGCCTCATCCATTACAAGTCAAAGAAACCGATGTCTCTGAAGCCGCTTTCGGATTCCTCTATGATGCCTACAAACCCACGATTATGTCTTTTGGTTGATGAATGTGCCGCATGATACCCTGATCTACTCAAAAGCACTAGAGAACATCATGCTCACCATCAACAACAACTAGGAGTCCCACAGAAGCAAGTATTGTATCCGAAGTTCAGTAAGTGCATGCTTGATTGAATCAAATGGCCTTCATTGGATAAGATATATACGGGGAAGTGATAGCAATGGACATCTCGAAAGTAAATGCATATCTAGAGGGGAAGAGATCGGAGGCAATAATAGGATCTTAAGCTTCTTAGGTCTAACCGAGTACATTAAAGTCCCATCCAAAACTACTCGGAGATTTTGAGGCTCTTATTTGACTCACGAATAATGGGATAAGATCCAAATGGGATGGTATGATCAAGATGAGTTCAAGTAAATGAAACGACGGTTGACCAGGACACCGATATTTATCTTACCTGAATGGCTCGAGAACATGTTGATATACAATGCTACACCCAGAGAAGGGATGAGAATAGTACTTATACAGATTAGTGAGAGGAAAATTGGTGGGTGAACAGGAGAAATCAGGTTGCGGAATATGTCGTAAGATGTCCCACCTGTCAACGAGTGAAAGAGGAAACTTCAACAACGAATTTGTTACTGAAGCTACTTCATACGCCCAAATGAAAATGGGACCATTCGTTACCGACTCGTCTAGGGCTAAGGATGGGCAGGATACAACGTGGCAATAATTGATCGACTAGCAAAGTCGACACATTTTCATCGACTAAAATATAGATCATTGGGGATTTTAGACCAACAATATATTCAAGGAGTTGTTCGAACTCCAAGGGATATCAACGAGCATAGCGCCAGATAGAGACCGATAATTGGTATCTCAATTTCGGAAGGTACTTCGTAATGGTCTAAGAACGTGTTCACTTTAGGCCATGAGCAAACTCCCAGAAAGATGGATAATTAGAACGTAGCATCCAAGTCATGGAAGATATGTTAAATAGGTATGTAGGACTTTCTAGGTAATCGAGCTAAAATTTAACTTTCTCAGAGTTCGCGTTCAATGATAGCTATCAAATGCACACCAGCATGGTGCCAGACAAGGCTTTGAATGGGAAGGAGTATTTACTACCCTCATTGAAAATTGAAGGATCTGGGCCCTACAGGAGGCAACATAAAAGAAGCCCGAACAATTGGTGGATCTTGTGAATACAAGATACACAAGACCAGACTAATCATGGACAGTTACCTAAGGCACACTAGAAAAGATACACCAACCATCCTCGGTGAGGCTAGAATTTTAGATAGGAGGCCGGGTTTTTTCGACAAACCGACCCACGAAAAAGGAGCCTCGGCAGAAGGAAATAAAGGAAAATTATGATTGAGGTACATGAGATTATACATAGTAGGAGAGCGAGCAAGACTTGCTACCACGTACCGACTCCTTATTCCTATTAAATTCGCAAGCATGCATGACGTCTTTTCCGACTCTCGACTAAAGAAAGGCTACCGCCCACTCGCCATACTCACCGATCAACCACTAGTACCAGCGGACCTCACTTTTAACCGTTTCCATAGTATCTAGAAAGGAAGAAAGAAAAATATAACTACACCATAAGTATTCCGATGGTAGAGGTCTTATCGAAGCACCATTGTGGCACGGGACGAGAACATGGGAAATAGAGGACAAAATGAGGAAGAATTGTCCAGAGTCATTCAAACGAGTGAATTTGGGGGACCAAATTCTCTTAAGGGGAGAAGATTGTGAGACCCCACGAAAAAAAAATCCTTAGGAACTCAGTTAGAAGAGTAAGGTAAACGTTTGAATAAAGAGACTGACTATCTTATATTAATTTATAAATTATTCGTTTATGGACATTTAATGAAATTACGACTAATGCAATGGCATGCCCGAAGGAGAGCACCAAGAAGGGTCGAAGTAACCTCGGGTCGAGGTAATACAAATACGCCCCTTCTCAACCATCTTATGTTTAACCGAGTGATTCCAAAACTAAGTGACGATTTCAAGGAATCGAAATGACTAAATCGAAAATCCAAAAAATTAAAGAAACAAAAATCCATTTAAACCAAGTTTTCAAATTAACACTCGAATCGAACATTATAATGGTCAAATGTATAATGATGTTAGACCACATGCCACAACAAAATAATTAACTATGTTGGTCCAGATAACGATAAAGTAAAAGACTGGGGGGGGGGGGGGAGGGGGTGAATAGTCTTTTAAATCTTTTGACGATAAATCAGTTTCTCAAATATCTGTGAAGGTATCTGATACTTATATTCAGAGAGCGGAAGACTTCAGTGATACGTGCACGTGCTCAGCAAGCTATAAATACGCAATAAGTAAAGTGCAGAAAGTAAATAACACAAAGCTTTATAGTGGTATCTGAGGGTGGCGTAATCACTCAACTAATCCACTCCCCTTTCTCAGGACATGAATCCACTAAGATAAGATAATGAGTTCCCATTACAAAATTCTATCTCTTGATCCCTTTAATACTAGGTTCCTAACCAAGTGTTCCCCTGAGTTGTTCCCTGGTTTTCCCAACCAAGTACTTCCTATACTCTGTAACCTTGGAGCTATTCCTCAGCTTCCAAAGCCAGGTACTTCCTATGCTCAACACCTGTGTGGTGTTGGTTATGGTAGTTTATCAGGTGAGCAGGCTCTTATAACTTATACAGTTATTTTAGAGTGCTCTGTAGAAACAAGCTCACTTAATACACTTTTCAATGTATGGTAAGTTGTTCTTTACGACCCAAGTCTTGATGTTGTTCAAGAGAATGAATAACAGATATGAGTCGCAACTATATCTTCTAGATTCAACTCCTTCACAATATGCAATTCTTTTTAAGGATCAGGACACTTAGAACTTTCGTGCTACTTAGAATTCAAGAGCTTTAGTTTTGTATATTCAGTATGTCTTTCAAGCATTCTAACTGGTGATATTTATAGTTAAAAATCATTCCATTTGAATAGTATCCGTTAGGCTCAATGAAATTCAAACTATTGATATCTGAAGTTAGTACGACAGTGAGCTTTGTCTCTTTACAAAGATTTCCTCTTTTGCTCAGACATCTCTGTATGCATAATTAATGCACTGTACTAAGTTTTGTCCTGTAGTGTCAACGGAACAATGCAAGCTTTCTGAGGCTTTGCAAGTCCTTTCTCAGTGGCCTATAGTGCATCAGAAACCTGTTGAAATACTAGTCTTTCAAAGACACTTGATTTCCTCAAGGTTTCTGAGGAGACACTTCTCCTTAGTCTTCAGCAATCTTGTGCAGTCTTTTGATCTTCAATAAAGGCTTCCTTCTGTTGTATGCTTGCTTCTTTGTCTACTTCAAAGATATAATAATTACACTCAAAGACCTAACATCCTATACAAGATTTGCTAGACTAACATACTCAGTAAGCTTCATCTTTTACAATGTTCAAGTGAACTAAGAGTACTAGTTACCTTTCTGAGCTAAGATAAATCATTAGGGTTACTGATCAAAATCAAACAGATATTCCTGACAAACTAGTAGATGGTCATGTAACACATGACAAGTTGACTATAGTCAACCCAAAAATTGGTTACTCTCTATCTACACATAGTATAGACATACTTGTATACATACAAGTATATACTACAACCTACGTCATTACACACCATAAATAGGTGGACACCATCTTCTTCCTCCTTCACTCTCTCCTTCTTCAACCTCCATTAACAAAACCTCCATAGCCAAACTCCTTCAAGCTTCACATCCCTACTTATCCTTCACCATTTCTCACATGCAAATACATATTCCTTATCCTCTCAACTTGAGAAAGCTAATGACACATCTGAATTCATGATCAAGCTACAACAAAGAAGTTAGAAGGTAATAAAATCATACCCATTCATTTCCCTTGCTCTTCTAGTTCATCCTTTTCATTCCTTAAACTCTCTAACACATCTAAGTCCATTCAACACTTGCTAGGAGTTCGATTTGTCAATCCAATTTCAAAGTGGGGAATGAATTGATCCAAAACTCTATGGAGAAAAGTGAAAAGGTGGGTTAAAATTGTTCTTCTGAAACTAGGTTTTTGTTAAGAAAAAAAGAATAGTAGGAGAGTAAGAGTAGAAGAAAGAAGAGAATATAGGAAGAATAAAATGGAGAGTTCATCCTTATGACAATATGGAAGTACATGGTAGGTATTTATACAAGAGAAAAGGCATACCAATGGACTAATAGTACATGAAGAGACAATTACTTCTCCACTAACTTGTATGCATTACTCCTCTCATCCACTACCCATATATGCATTACTCCTCTCATCCACTAACAAATGTACGCATTAACCTTCTCATCCACTAACCCATGTAGGCATTAACCTTCTCATCCACTAACCCATGTATATGCATTAACATTCCCATCCACTAACTCATGTGCATTTATCCATAACACTCCCCTTGAATGAACATGAGGTGGTGATGGTTGGTATGCGAGAGATATACTGCCTCATTAAAAACCTTGCTAAGAAAAACCCATTAGGATAAAAACTTAGTCAAGGGAAAAAGAGTGCAGTGCGTAACCAACTCCCCTGATTGAAGCATCACTTTACATCTTCGAATCCATGCATTCCAATCTTCTAGGCCAACTTCTCAAGTGCTGATGTTGGAAGTGATTTGATGATCAAATATGCAGAAATGTTGTACTGGCATGTGATCTTCTTCTTGTAGGTCTTGAGCAGGAACAGCCTCGTCGATGTACACTTTTATCTTCGTGTCGAAGAATTTCCCGAACACTTAAATATAATTTCTTCAGATCCAAATGATCACAATCATGAAGATATCGAGATGATTATATGCGCTTATGATGTTGCCTCGTTAAAAACCTTACTAGGAAAAACCCAATGGGATAAAAACCTAGAAAGGGAAAAAAGAGTGCAACTTTTGGTCATGCAATGCACAAAATTAATCATTGTTGCTTGATTACTATGTCGCTTTAATTGACAAGTAAACGCATACCTTCTTCAGGAGGTATAGTAAGGAATATTAAAATTCAAGCTAATGCAACAATTATGAATTTGAATTCTTATTTGACATATGATCGATTAAGGTACTTCTGGACCATGTTAATCTCAATGTTAACAATATGTCATCTTTGTAAATATTCATTTACATGCTCAAACGTCAGGTTTAGCTAATATTGGTGTAACCAATACTACTCTTCACGAGTCTTGAGAATTTTTATCTCGTAGTTCAGTATTTCACTATGGTGAATACATATTTGTATTTTAGTAACGCGAAGTTAAGTATAGAAGTTTCATATATGAAACATTAGTTCTTCAAGAACTTTTCTCATCTAATCCATGTTTGCTAACATGGTACTTTTAGTCTCCTTTCGGGACTAACTGGCGGGGATGATATCTCCCCTCATTGAACTATCTCAAATCATTTTACTTGTAAGTCAAATCAGTCACTATTCATGTCCACAACCTACGGGTTGTGACTAACTGGTAACATATAAGATCACAATTATCATGTGTGTATGAAAATGAGTCCTAAGCCTACTAAATGATATGACAATAAAGATATTATGCATGACAAACTTCATTGTATCTAAACGTACATGACATTGACTCAATAATGCAACGGTACCGTACGTATCTCAAAATTCGTAAATCAAAAGGACTTCAAGTCCATGAGCTCATTTTCTATCATCATCATGATGTCATCAAATGGACTTACATGTAAGATCCCCATTTACATGTCCAATAATATATGTCCATCAAATCTTGCATATGCTTGGTAAGTTTCTCGGTTCCATGTATACCGGTATAACAAATATCTTTGCTAGATTTTCAAGTCAGTACTGATCATTGATATCTGAATATTTTGGAGGTACCATTTCATTTCATATAGGCCATCTAATAATATTCAGATATATGTGCCTTTCATGGGCATATCATACTCTTTAAGATGACCAACTGCTTTATCTTGCCATTTTCCTATATTGTACGTATTTGGAACCGCATATATTGCACTTCAGGTGCATTGATCATTAATACTATAGACAAGATACACAATGTTCAACACATACCATTATATCACTGATCTGTAACTCTGTATGCCTCAAAATTGGAACATAGCGGGTCAGCAGTCAAATCATAAAATTTTATGGTTGAACATATCTCGGAAATTTTGAAAGATATAACTGGTATAATATATGATACATCATCATCCTTTTGGACATCTATTTGATGTATCTCATATTTAACAAGTCTAAACTTCCAGTTTGACTTGGGGATCAAACACTTTTTTATTTTTACCAGCTTTATCCATCATCCTCCCCTTAAGGTGGTAAAAACTATCTCTAAGGGATAGGTTTATGGGGCGTTTTATTATCATGTTTAGTTCTCTTCTGGAGAAGATAACAATGGGGAAGTTAACATATTTGCACAGTTGGATTTTATAAATAGTGCTGAAAAGAAATTTGTCCCAAAATAGAGATCAATTACTCACTCAATAAACTTTAATTGTATAAACAATTGAAAGATACATGTAGACTTCTGGCCACTTATATTGTATCAATCTTATCAACTTGATGAGTGTAATATTGCTCATTTTCAATTTTCGTGCTTACTCAATGTTGTGTCTTGCCACTGATACAATCAGATTACAATACGAGAAAGCTTTCAGCACATAATTATATTAAGCATATGGAAACTTCAGGTTTCACAAAAACAGTTAAGTTGTAACCGGATGGCCTAATTTGTCACATCAAACATGATTTTGCATATTTCAATATTATCATTATCTGCCAACCTTCTAATTGGTAGTGACTAATTCATAGATAATGCACCAATCTTCTGGTTGGCGGGTAGTGAAATTTTATAGCGCTTGTATACAAAATTAATTTTGATACTGGCCAGAACGATGTGACATAAAGAAATGAATTATTGTCTTTTTTTTTATTTGACAAGACATATAGTCATCAACTCCTTCAAGGAGTAAGTCTAACATGTGTTCTTCTGGAACACAATGTTCTTCAACGTAGTTACTCTTCTAGAGCCTGAACTTTCTTTTGAGGCTTCATTTATATTTAAAAACTACTTGAATAGTCTATATCAAGTAAGTTTTGCACTTCAGATGGTAAAACCATCAAGTGATTCATTTGTAATTATGCCTTCTGAGCACTTGTCACTTATGACTTTATACTACTAGTAGCAGCAAACTCTTCTAGTGCTTTCACAAAACATCAAGTTGGAAAAGTAATATGCAAGGACTTGTCAATCCATATACAGTTGGCTAATAGACGTAGTAAATAAAAGTGATTGCCACTTTGGCCAAAAGTTCACCAATAAATATGAGGAGACTAATGAGCATTCACGAAATTACTTGTAATGTCCCCTCTGAATGCTAACATCATTATAGATGTTGTATAAACATTGTTCGATCCCAACTTCAGTTTCGGTAATTGACTTTGTGCTTGAGATAGTTTCATCATCTCAAATATAATTACTTTTACCAACTTGAGATTGGAAATGTATTAGACATGTATTAGATGCGAACTGTTGTATATATATCTTATAATATGTCTGATTATTGACATAATAGATTATAATTTGTACACTCTTCATGTATAACAATAGCTCTATAAGAGTATATATGACATGCCAATTTCTATCCAAATGCTCAAACAACAAAATATATGTGTCCATTTGGAGAATAAAATCTCCCAACTACAGGTTGGCGAGATATATTTTGTATTTCCATTTACTTCCAACTTGAGGTTGGATATTTTAATACATTTCTCCAAACTTCAGGTTGAGATTTATTTGATTACTCATATATTTTTCTCAACTTGAGGTTGATGAGATCTATTTCATGCTCACTTATGGTGAAGCTATGGACAAAGTTCCATATATGCATATAATTAGCAAAATGTTCACATTCACTTCAGGGAATGAGAAGAATCAATTTTTAGAAATTGATTGTGTTCTTTCATTTAAAATTTTAAAACTTTTTTATTTTTCCAACCAATTCTCATGGTTACTTGAGTATGGATCAAATAATGTTGGTTATTTTTAATGTACCAACTTGTCATTAGCTAATCTTGCAACTCTCTTAATTTTCCATGTATCTCCAATCACTTCGGGGAAAGGAGAAACACAATTTGTATTTCTTAGACATTATATAAGATAACGACTTTTACAAATAAAGTGAATTTCTAGTTCATCATCATGTAAAATATGTATGAATAACAATAGTTGCATGACGCATATTATAATAATTTAGTCTACGGGACCAAACATTGTTTTGGGAACTAGGGATAGATCTTTACCACATACATATCAAGTATATAGTGGCCTTCAAGATCCAAGTATGCTCATGATTGCTACTTTGGGAGCAATAATAAGAAATCATATTTTTATGAGAATGACTTCATAATATATATGCTTTACAAAAGGTCACTTGCACACATATGATTCCAACTTCAAGTTGGGCAAGCTATAAAACATTAATACTACCAACTTCAGTTTGGAAGCTATCACTTTCTATTTGCAATTTTTATAAATGGTCAATATTCATTTACTTACCACTTCTGGTGGTTTGCAATTATTAAAAATTTGGATCAAATGTCTGTGTGAATGATTAATAACCATAATTTTCATGGTTTTGTATCTCATATTCACTTCAGGGAATATGGTAAACAATATTGTATTTTATCAATGCTTGAAAGGTTCATCCAAAATATAAGTTTGGGTATGATTCACCACTAACAAGAAAATTAAAGTGGTTAAATGATATCATATGATGAGAAAAATAAATTCAAGGAAGTAAATTATAAACAAAATAAAACTTATCTTGAAAGATGATAGTTTTATACTTTCAAAGGATATGTAGCTCCATTGATCTGTATGTTAACTCCATCAGTAAAAACTCGTAAGTGATCATACTAAAACACATGGCATCTCCTATCAAAATTATTTGCCATGATCTTAAGTATGTCTTCAGTATGCCATCGTCTAAGGTTGCTTCATGCATCTTTAGGATGGAACTACAAAAACAAAGATGGTGGTTCAGATAAAGGCAAAGTAAAAGAATAGGGGGGGGGGGTGAATAGTCTTTTAAAACTTTTGTCGATAAACACGGTTTCTCAGATATCTGTGAAGATTTCTGATACTTAATTTCAGAGAGCGGAAGACTTTTCTGTGATAAGTGCACGTGCTCAGCAAGATAGGTGTAAATACTTTGGAAGGTAAATAAAGCAAGTAATAAAATGTAGAAAGTAAATAACACAAGTCTTTTTATAGTGGTATCTAAAGGTGGCGTAATCCTTCAACTAATCCACTTCGGCCTTTCTCAGACCTAGAATCCACTAAGACAGATAATTGATGTAACCTTACAAATATCTTCTCTTGATGACTAATTACACTAGCTTCCCAACCAAGTGTTCCCCCTAAGTTATTCCCCGGCTTTCACAGCCAAGTACTTCCTGTACTCAGAAACCTCTTTCCTGGAGTTGTTCCTTAGTTTCCCAAACTAAGTACTTCCTGTACTCCATGCCAATTAAGGTGTTGGTTAAGGTAGTTTGTCAAGTGAGCTTCTTTAATAACTTGTTCAGTTATGCAGATAGCTCTGAGAATCAAGTATACTTAATACACTTTGCAATGTATGGTATCTTGTTCTTTACTGACTCACGTCTATGATAAATGTTCAAGAGAATGAATCTCATATATCAAATCTTAATTCAACTCTTTCACAAATAGCAATGCTTGTTAAGGACCAGGACACTTAGAACTTTTGTACTACTTAGAATCAAGAGCTTTGGTCGCAACAGAAAGCATGAAGATAAGTAGTGTGCTTGAGAGAGCTTGTGTGAGAGTATTCAATGTAAGTTCAGTGTTCTAAGGTGTGTTCTCAAGCAGTCTAAGTGTTGATATTTATAGATGAATTTGAGTGCCGTTTGAATAGTATCCGTTAGGCTTCAATCAAATTCAAACTATTGATATCTGAGTATAGTACTGTAGTACGTTTGTCTTCTTCTTCAGAAGCTACCGTTTTTGTTCAGACATCTCTGTCCGCGCATTCAATGCATTGTACTATACTTTGTCCTGTAGTGCCAACGGAACTATGCATTGTATCAGAGTTCTCTGAAGCTTTGCACGTCCATTTCCAGAAATTATCACAACTCCATATACCACTTGTTGAAAAAACTTGTTATAATATATTTCTTTTTAGAAACATAGTTTATGTCCAAGGTATCTGAGTGTACATATCTGTGGGCAATTTTCTTGTTTCAGAAACCTTTTATTTCTCAGATATCTTTTGCAACACTGTTCATTTAAAAACGCTTGTGTCTTCAAGATATCTGGTCATAGGTATCTGAAAACCCTTGTCTTCAGCAGTCTTCAAATCTTCAAATCCGTTGAACTTTTTCTGCTGGATGCCTTCTTCTTGGTCTTCTTTAGAGGAATAAAAATTACATTCAAAGTCCTAACATCCTATACAATATTGGCTAGACTATCATACTTAGTGAGTTTCCTCTTTTACAGTGTTCAAGTGAACCAAGAGTACTAACCACCTTTCTGACCTAAGATAAGTCATTAGGTTGCTGATCAAAATCTAAACAGATATTCCTAACAAATTTCCCCCATTTTGATCCGTCAACGATGACTATCAGACCTATTACAAATCTGGATGAGGAAACAATCCACCACTTAATCATTTCTTATGATATTCCAATTCGTATAATTAAGTGCAGAAAGTAAACATCAACCAAATCACAAGGTGTGATCTTTGCTGACAAGTTATCTTTTATAGATTGATATCTGAGAGTAGGTTCATCAGATATGTTACAATGAAAGTTCAGATAACTTTTACAAGATAAAACAACAATAAGGTACAGTCAGCAAGATACAAAAAAAAAATTACATAGTAAATTAGGACAACAAGAGTAACCAAGCTCCAAGTAGACATCCTAATAAACTAGTCTTCAAGTCTTCAAATCTTCAGTAGCTCCAAGGATCAATTTGCATACTCCCTATCTCCAAATCTTTTGATATCATCTGAGTAGTCATAGAGCAAGGTTCTGACCAACATCTCAGTGTCTCTGGCATAACCACATACTTCTTTGTATGATTTGGTGGGATTCTTCTTGGCAAAGTGTTTGACCCATAAATACTTTCCCCATTTCCAGGCATGCTCAATTGTGATATCTGATAGCTTGAAGTAATCATATATGGTTCTCAGATATCTGATGTCACCCTTGTATTGATCTTCAGTCATGTAGAATGACTCAAAGGGTTCCACAGCAAGTCTTGGCCTTGTGCCTATTCCAGTGAGGTTTGGGACTCTATGCACATCATCAGGTTTTCCATAAGGACATTCATCATTAAGGTCCTTCCTCATGGCTTCAATTCTCTTGACAACTTCAAAATCCAACCAAGCTTTGACATGATTGGTGTTGATCAAGATTGGCTTATCTTTTCTCCATGCCATAAGTTGTTGATGGATGGGTACTGGAAATCCTTTTTCATTTACAAGCAAGTGCTTGAGTTCCAGTATCCATTCCTCTGATGAATACACCTGTAGGAGGAGGAGTTGTTGTCAGTCTTCACATACTCAATTCTGGCTTCTTCTGGCCTGAGTGGAAGTTGACCTTTTCTTCTTTCAGCTCTCAATCTATTCCACCTTTGCCTTGAGTTTTCACTTGGATTGCTTGAAGAGCCACTCTGGATAGACTTGGTATTTCCAGAGGGTGTTTTAGCTGCCAAAGGCTTTGCAGCTATGGGCTCAGTTAGGCTATCAACTTTTCTTTTTCTGTGAAGAGGAGCTTCATCTTCATCAGTCTCTTCATCATCATCATCAAGATCAATTCTTGTAGCCTTCTTCATTGCCCTGGGATTTGATTTGGCCTTCTTCTTGTCGAGAAGACTCATCAATCCCTCTTACTTGTCTTCTCCTTGGAGCCTTGGTACTCCTTGGAGGTTTCTGTGCTCTGGCCCTTGTTTTCATTCCTTTTTCAGGAAGTTGCTGAGTGGTGGCTACTGTATGTAGGGCAGTCTGACTGGAGGAGGGCTCATTAATTCTGAGAGGTGGTTGTTCAGATTTTATTTTGTTTCCTCTTCCTCTTCCTCTTCCTCTTCCTCTCTGAGCATCTTGAAATCCTTCCCCCTTAGTCATTGTTGACTGACTAAGAATCACAAAGGATTCTGAAAGGGAGTCAAAGTTGCCTTGCAGATAGTTGTAAGCAGCAACCAACTGTTCCAGATTGTCCTTGAGCTCCTGATTTTGTTTGATAAGACCTGTTTCCTTATCAGTGAGCTCTGCAAGTGGGCCTTGAGTAGCATCTACTTTTCCAACAGCATAGCTAGCCTCATTGAGGGCTTTTCCAGCAAGATTATTGTCATCATCCCTTACCATGCCTAGGTCTATCTGAGCAATGACCAAGCTTGTTGTTCTTTGAGTGATTAACTCAGTGAACTTTTTCATTTCAAAGGTGGATGCAATTACTTCTTCATTTTGTTGAGACAACTCCTTTCTTAGAGTTGCCAGAACCTGGTATCTGGCCATGTAATCATCGGAGTTGAGATTTGGTTTCTTACTGAAGCTTTGAGGAGCTATCAGTTTTCTCTTTAAGTGAGAAACTCCCAAGTGAACATTTGCATGTTCTGCCAAGGTTCTGTCTTCTTCATCATCTGAGTCATCAGCCCAGTGATCTTCATCCTCTTGTACTTCTTCATCAAGGTTTCTGAAGGCGGCAACCATCTCAGATATGGGTTTCTTGCCTTTGAAGGATGGTTTCTTTGGTGAAGATTCAGCTTTAGCATCATGCTTTGCTTCAGATGCTTGTTCAGCATCTAGCTCCTTAGAAATATAGTCAACAGCATCCCGGAGCTCTTTAATCTCAGAGTACGCTTGCGTTTCCTTGCGTGTTTGTTCTTCAAGTTTGTCTAGCTTGACTTTGGATTCAGCTATCTTTTCTTCCAGTTGAAGATGTAGCTGTTGTTCTTCCTCCAACAGTTGTTTGAGTTGAGCAACTCTGGCTTGTGCATCTGATATTTTCTGAGTATTGTTCTCAGAGTGCTCAACTACTTGTTCAATAGAGTCCTTGTGTTGGGGAGATGGATGGGTAGATTTCTAAGGAGATGGAGGAGGGGATTGTTGTGATGTCCTCTCAGTGTGCTTTTCAACAGCTGAGGTATTGTTTCCTTATGGAATCCCTCATGTCCCTGGTGCAGGGGCATCATCATCATCTTTCTTATCCTCATCCTTCTGATGGTCAGAAGGAGGATCTTCATAATTGTTCTCATCAGTCTCCTTCTCTTCTTCATCTTCAGAGACCAGATTGATCACTTCTGGAATAGTGATCATTTGCCCATTTACCTCCTCTTGTTCAAAGGGTATGCATTATAAGGTCTGGGGAAAAGTAAGCTTGAATGCCATCTGCATTCTGGTCTGACCATCTGCCTTCTCAAAAGCTTCTATGAGCTTGTGTGCAGCTTCTTTCATAAAGTCCTTATGCATCAGAGTAGCAAAAGAGTACTGATCTGTTGGGAACATAGCATGGACATAATTCTCCATGGCAAAAGCTCTGACTCTTCTCAATTGGTGATCAATCACCTTTGTTAATTAAGTCAGATCTGATCTTTTGAGCTTTTGCCACTTTCTGAAACACTTGAGATGTTTCTTTAGTGTGTGGTTCTTGAAGAATGTAAGCAGGTCTTCTGTTGAGAATGCAGAAGCCTTTTGCACACTTGTTTGAGCCTGAAAGAAAGAGTTTTGAGTTAGATTCAAAACTTGTGTAGATATCTGAGTATTTGTGTAGTTAGGTTTCTGAGTTACCTGAATGAATACATCAGGCTCAGAGACTTGTACTACTGAGGTAGGGAGCTCCTCAGATATCTTGTTGTGAGGTGGGGACTTGGAAGTCTGGTCCTCATCAACCTTTCTTTATGTTTGAACCTGAGATTAGAAACATAACACTTAGGAAATTTTATCAAGAAAAATTGTAGTGACAAATCAGATATCTGAGAGGTCAATTACCTACGTTGGAGGCTCAGATACTTGTCTCTCAAAGACTTGTGCAGTCTCTGGAATCTTTTCTTGTGATGAAGGCCTTGATGCCTCATTAATTTTCATATGTTGTGAGGATTGAGTGGGCAATTCCTCAGCAACTTCTACTTCTTTTTGAACCTATTAAGTAGAGTATGTTAGTTTGAGAAAAATGATCAGAGATTTGTTCTTTGAAGAATATAGATATCTGAATGAAATACCTTCTGTGCAGAAGGTTCAGATACTCGTTCTTCAGAGACCTTGGAAGTCTATGGATTCCACTCTGAAGAGATAGACTTTTCAGTCTCTTCATTTTTCTTCTCAGTTGGAGCCTATTAGAAACAAACATTTATTAGTCAAGTGTATAAATCACATATCTGAGTTATATCTTAAGGAACTATTTTCTACCAGTGAGACAGGCTCATGTTCCTTAAGTGGTGAGGCTATGGAAGCCTCCTTCTCAGATTCTGAGGTAAGCTTTGCAACTTCCTCTTGTTGTTGTGTTTCTAAATCAGCCTGTAACAAAGAAATTATAATAAGTAACAAGATTTAAGCATAAGTTATCACAAGTAAAGAGTTAAACCATTCAGCTACCTGAGTAATGTCAGGTTGACTGGTCTCTGGAACTTGTGAAGTTTCCATGCGTTGGTCTTGTTGTTCTTGGACCACTTCTTTGTTGGAAGTTTCAGGTACTTCAGACCTTTCCTGAGTATGCAACTCAGTTGCCTCCACAGTTGATCATTACGAGTAGATGTCTCGGTTTGATCCCTCTCATTGAGTTGGGAACCCGCTTTTTGGATTTTCTTGACAGAAGGAAAGATCTTTGGTGTCGTAACTCAAGTACCATTTCATGATATCCACATCCGCTGTGGGTTGTTGTGCTTGAGACAAACTTTTGAGTGCTGAGGCAATGGCAGTATCCTCCAACACTAGTGTATCACTCATCAGAGCATCTTCAATATGTTTCAGTCTTTCCTGTTCTGATGGTGTAATTTGTCCAGTGACCTTGGACAAAGTTGCTTCTTCAGCAACCTTTGAAACAGGTGCTTGTTCAGCAACCTGTGGTGTAGGTTCTTCTTCAGATACCTCTACACTAGTTACTTTTTCAGTAACTTTAGCCCTTTTTGATTTCTCTAGAACTTGAGAGATGACTAAATCATCATCTTCAACGTCAGAGCTCTCATCAGCATTAGGAACTGATTGGTCC
Organism: Plantago major; assembly: GCA_026545765.1. Taxonomy (NCBI): domain Eukaryota; kingdom Viridiplantae; phylum Streptophyta; class Magnoliopsida; order Lamiales; family Plantaginaceae; genus Plantago; species Plantago major. The sequence goes on from CM048844.1 coordinate 43,998,493, forward strand.
ATAATCCCTGCGATTTCTGCAGATAGGGCTTGGTATCTATCACTAATTTCTTTAGCAGCATTGATAAGTTCATCAGCAAGGCTTTCGGCAGTGGTTTTGACATTTCTGAAAGCACTTTCTCTTGGTGAGTCTACTTGTTCAGTAGTCGATACCTCTTTTGCAGCATTGATGAGTTCATCTGCAGTGGCGGCAGGTATCTGGGAATCGACAACCACAATGGGTGTGTCTTCTGATTTGCCAGCAGACTTCTTTCGTGAAGTTCTGGGCTTTTTGGTCGCAACCTTTCCCTCAGATACCTCTTCAGTCTTTCGCTTCTTGGAACCTTTCTGAGATCTAGTAACCTTTTTCATCAAGTTTGTATACTCATATTTGTAGAGTAGGTTACTGTTGGCTATGTCAGCCTTCTCTCTGAGCTCAATGCCAAGCTTCTCCAGCAAGTATCATATCTTTATACCATAGCTCACTGTGGCCTTTGGCTCAGCAAGTCCCTTAGCGATTTTAGGCTCAAAGCCTTGAATCTTCTTCACAAACTTCATAAAGGCGTACTTGCCCCAATTGAAAGGGTTTTCCAGCCTTTTGTCTTGTTGTTGCAACAAGAACATCATCATCCAGCGTTCTTGGCTTATCTGGTCAGCACCTCCTTGTAGACCATCAAAGCATATGTGAAGAATGCATGCCAACACATCCTAGTGAACCAACAGATGTCTGGTTCTGATGTCAGCAAGCTTGAAATCAGTGGGTGCATCTTATTTATCAGTGTCACACACACCACTGTAAATCTCTTTTACACCTTCAAGGAGATCTTCATCCTTGGTGTCTATTTCAAAATCCATTCCAAGATTTTGAAGATCAAACAACTTACAGAAAGTTGTTAAGTCCAAAAGGATTTCCTTTCCTTGGACCTTAGTATTTACAGACACTATTGCAAAGGTTTTGAAACACAGGATATAATCCTGGAGTTGTTATAGAATTCTAATACATCCAGTGAAGAAACTCCACTGGGAAGAGCAGATAGAAAACCCTTGATTTGTGCCTTTTCAAGCATGTCAAGAATTAGTTTCCTATCGGCTTGGTTTTCAACAGCAGCCGTGTGGTACTCCTCAATCATGGCACCACCCCAAATCATCCTGTGATTTGAAGTCCAATGATCGGGATTCAAGTCTCCTACCAATCGATTGTTCACTATAACCAACTCTGGTGCTTGCTTTTCAGCAGTACCATTGGTAGAAGATTGGGATTTCTGGGTAGACGAACGCTTAGGAGCCATCTCTTTATATAGTACAAGTGTTTGAAAGTCTGAAAGAGATTTAGGTGAGAGATTAGTGATTCTTTGCAGAAAAACTAACAGAGATTTGCAGAGGTTGAAGAATGGTTTTTGCTATTCTTGTGTAAGGCAAAATGTGGGATTAGGCGAAAGTAATTTCTTTTGCCAAAATCCTATATATATAGCAACGTAATTCTAACAAACATATACATACAAATTGGTTTTGTATGTACGTATCTGTGAATAGCAGTAAGGCGTGGGTAAAAGTTTGTTCGGCATTAAATGAATAGTGGACCATGTCGGAATTTCAACAGTTCACTTCTTACAGAGAATTAATCTCCGCCGTTAAGATCAATCGCCCATTTTATCAAGGGTCACCATTGCTTCTTCAGCAATGATCACAATCAACAATTGTAATTGTGCCCATTTAATGAATTTTGGCTATTAGCTTTCTGAATCACGTTTCTATGTGAATGAGTACATTGTTTGTCTCTGAGTCTATCTTATACTTGTTGTCTTTTCACAGTTTTACACAAAGATAGAAATAATACAAATTTCAAGATAGTAGTTGACTGTAGATAGTTGCTATTCTCTTTTGTGTTCCCCTTCACTGAGTGATCTAGATATCTGAGTACCCGTCTCAGAAATCTTCAAATATCCATTTTACCCTTTAGCCTTTGGTTTCTGGATACCCGTTCCAAATTCCTCTTCTCTGGATACCCGTTCCAGATTCCTCTTCTCTGGATACCCGTTCCAGATTCCTGTATTCTGGATACTCGTTCCAGATTCCTTTTCTCTCTCCTTTGATATCTTCTTCAGATATCTGAACTTTTTCAGTTCTTTGGTAGCTCCATTAGTCCAAGACTATGTCTTAAGGCTGAGAAACTACTTTCTTGTAGTGGCTTAGTGAAGATATCTGCAAGTTGGTCCTCAGTGCCAATCTTGAGTATCTCTATATTGCCTTTTTCAACATGGTCTCTGATGATGTGGTGTCTAACATCAATGTGCTTTGTTCTTGCATGAAACTTAAGATTCTGAGTTATGGCAATAGCACTTGTGTTGTCACAGAAAATGGGAGTTTTCTCTTCATTGAGTCCATAGTCTCTGAGTTGTTGCTGTATCCACAATATCTGTGAAGCACAACACCCAGCAACAATATATTCAGCCTCTGTGGTAGATGTAGCAATTGAATTTTGTTTCTTACTGAACCAAGATATCAATCTATCACCAAGAAATTGACAAGTTCCTGAGGTGCTTTTTCTATCAAGTAATGATCCAGCATAGTCGGCATCTGAATAGCCAACTAAACTCAATCCATTGTCTTTTGGATACCACAATCCAACTTCTACAGTACCCTTTACATACCTTAATATTTTCATAGCAGTGTTGTAATGTGATTGAATTGGATTTTTCTAAAATCTAGCACACACTCCAACTGCATATTGAATATCAGGTCTAATTGCAGTGAGGTACAGTAGAGACCTAATCAATTTCCTATACTTGTGTTCTTCAACACTCTTGTCAGATTCAGTATAGGTCATTTTGGTTCCAATGCTCATAGGTATCTTAGCATTCTTTTCAGAAGGATTTAGATTAAACTTGTTGAGCATGTCCTTTGCATACATTATTTGACTAATGAATATTCCATCATTGAGTTGCTTGACTTGCAGCCCTAGGAAGTAATTCAATTCTTTCATCATGCTCATCTCAAATTTACATTTCGTGAGTTCAGCAAAATCTTCACAAAGTTGCTTGTCTTTAGATCCAAATATAATGTCATCAACATATACTTGAACTAAAAGTAGTTTCCCATCATGGTTTAATGTGAAGAGTGTTTTATCAACATCTCCTTTCTTGAAACCACTTTCTAGTATGTATCTAGCCAATGTATCATACCATGCTCTTGGAGCTTGTTTCAGCCTATACAGAGCTTTCTGAAGCTTATAGACCATCCTACTTTCTGAGGAAATGTCAAAACCTAGTGGTTGCTCAACATAGACTTCCTCAGCAAGTTCACCATTTAGGAATGCACTCTTGACATCCATTTGATAAACTGTAAAGTCATTATGAGCTGCAAAGGCTAGAAAGAGTCTTATTGCATCCAATCTTGCAACTAGTGCATAAGATTCATCAAAATCTAGTCCTTGATGCAGGTGAATCCTGGCGACCAACCTAGCTTTGTTTACGTTATTTCACCAGACTCATTCATTTTGTTTCTGAAAACCCACTTGGTTCCGATTACAGATATTCCGTCAACAAATGGAACCAGTTTCCAGACTTTGTTTCTCTCAAATTGATCCAACTCTTCTTGCATTGCAGAGATCCAATCTTGATCCTTTAATGCTTCTTCTATAGTTTTAGGGTCAATATTTGATATGAAACATCCATAAAGACAATTTGCATTTTCAGCGATTGCTCTTCTAGTTCTAACCCCTTGGTCTATGGGGTCAATATTTGATATGTTCTCAAGTATTCTTTTCCATTGTTAAGAATGAAACATCTGCAACCAAACACTCTTAGATGTTTGATACTAGGGGGTCTACCAATCAAACGCTCATAAAGAGTTTTGTCATGGTGTTTGTTAATCAGACATCTATTTTAAGTGTAGCATGCTGTGTTTACAGCTTCAACCCAATAGATTTCACTTATTTCAGTGTCAGCAAGCATTGTTCTTGCTGCTTCTTTCAGGGTCCTAATCTTTCTTTCACCAACACCATTTTGTTGTGGTGTCCTTACAGAAGATAGTTGATATTGTATACCTTTACAGATATAGAACTCTTTTATGTACTGGTTCACAAACTCAGTACCTTGGTCTGTTCTGATTACAGATACCTTATCATTTTTCATGACTTCGTGCTTATTCAGCAAGTTGGGTATCTCAACCCTTGCATTAGATTTGTGTTTGAGAAAGACAACCCAAGTGAATCTTGAGTAATCATCAACAACAACCAGACCATACTTCTTTCCTGCATAACTAGTTACAGAGGATTCAAAAAGATCCATATGTAACATTTGCAGTGACCTTTCACTGGAATGTCTAGTTTTAGACTTGAAAGATGTTTTGGATTGTTTTCCCATTTGGCAAGCTGAGCATACACCTTCTTTTCTATATGCCATTTTGGGTAAACCAACCACCAACTCTTTCTTGGCTAGCTTGTTCAGAGTTTTGAAATTCAAGTGACTCATTCTTTTATGCCATAGCCAATTTTCTTCAGTGTGGCCAGATTGACTCACCATGAGACATTCTTCAGTTGTGGCGGATGTCCAATCAGCAACATAAAGATTTCCTTTACGCCTTGCAACCAAGACTGTCTGCTTTGACTCATTGTCAATCACTTTGCATAGTTTTGACTTGATCTTGATAGTGTACCCTTTGTCTACTAGTTGACTCATGCTTAGGAGATTATATTTTAATCCCTTTACATGTAGTACTTCAGAGATTGTAAGGGCTCCAAACTTCAGATTGCCAAATCCTATGGTTAGATTTTCATCTCCTCCAGCAAACCTGATAATTCGTCCATCATTGCACTTTCTGTAGTCAATCAGATTTGATTTGTCTCCTGTCATGTGCTTCCCACATCCACTATCAAAATGCCACTTTGGATTAGTCTTTAGATTGTTCTACACAAAACAGGAAACAGGAGATTAGGTTCTCATACCAACAATGGAACCATCTGGACTAAAGAATCTTCCAGTAGGAATCCATTTTTGAATGAATTTCTTAGGAACATTCTTTTGTCTAACAGGAACATAAGGATGAATTCTAGTTAAATGATTAGTATCATTGTTATTAAGAACTATTTTCTTCCTTGGTGTGTTCCTTGGTGCTCCATTTGGTGCTTTCAGATACCTGTCAGTTTTCTGAGTCTGCTTCTCAGCAAACTTAGCTTTCCTAGCTAGATTTGTTCTAGCCTTGGCATTCAGATTTTCAGTGGCTTGATTCATCTTCCACTTCTGATAATTGCTGTGAGCAATTCTAGCTTTTAACCACCGATCTTGCTCTTGTTTGTACTCACGAGTAAGTTGTTTCCCGATGGCTTTATAGCCAATACCATTCCGAACACCTGGTGCTATCTGAGATCTTTTCTCAGCAGCTTTGCTAGTCTCTGGGTAATCTATTTTCTTTCCAGAAAACGTGACATAGGGGAATTTGTCAGCTCCTTCAATTTTTCCTTTCTGAGAGATATAGCACTGTGGGTGATTACACTTTTCAGAAATATTCCCAACATATTTCTTTTGGACTTGTTTTTCCCACAAAGGCTTGGCCGCAACTGCCTTTCCTTTGTCAACAACCTTAGCTTTCTGACCGATAATGTAGGTTGTTTGGGAACCACCTTGCTGAGCACTGACAAATGTTCTTCTTTCATCACTCTTATTCAGAGTGGTAGAACTATCTGTCTGTGTGTCCATCCCAAGTCCTCTCTTTTCTAAAGGATCTTTTAAATAAGATTGTACTTCAGTAAGAGTGTCACTAGCTTTAGCATAAGATTGAAAAGATAGTTCTTTCTTTTTGAGTTCTTCATTCTCAGAAAGAAGATCTTCACATTTCTTTTGATGATTGGCCAATGCTTCTTTATGTGACTTTTCAGTCTCAGATATCTGAGCTTTAAGAAATGCAATTTCGGCATCCTTTTCCTCAGATATCTTGAGTAATTTTGAATTTTCCTTTTCACGAGAATTCTTTTCTTCTTCAAAGATTTAGGCTCTAGCTCGGACCATTAGAAACTCTCTTTCGTAGAGATCAAGCTCTCTTCTGAGATGTTCCAGATCTTTGATTCCTTCCTCTTCACTTTCATATGTATAATAAGAAGTATGTGTTACCTCATCAGCCATTAGACAAGATTCAATGTTGGAGATATCTGGAAAGATTTCTTCAGCCACACCACACACTTCTTTCTTCTTTTGACCAAAGTCGATCACTTCATGAGAAACACCGCATATTTCTGGAGAAGGCAGTGTGGAATCATCTGAGTCTTCATCCTCAGAATCAGACTCAATGTCTAGAGCATCCAGTTGGAGTTTAATCTTTTTTCTTTCTTCAGTGAGCATAGCTCTCTGTCTTCTCTTGAAGTTTCTTCTATCTTTCTTGTCACCTATCTTTAGTTTATTGGAGGCAGGACAATACTTCTTGAAATGACCAGGTTTCTGACAATAGAAACATATATCGTTTTCGATTTCTGCTTCCTCAGTACTAGATGCTTTTTTAACTGGCTTGTTCAGCGAGCTTTGCATATTTTTGTACTGGTGATAGTTTGAGCCTAGATGCTTTTTCAGCTTCTCTTTGGGTTTTCTTTTCTCTATTTTCCGACTGAAATATTTTCTCATTTGCTTTACAGCAAGAGCATCCTCAGTCACCTCCTTGCCTTCCTTCTTTTCAGAAGTTCCTTGAGCAACTAGAGCAACATTCTACAACTTTTCAGTTGTTAGTTCACTTTGAGTTGTCTCATAGTCAACAGTCGCAAGGTGAGAGAAAAGTTCCACTAGAGTGATATCTGGCATTCCTTGGTTAAAGTAGAAAAACTTTGTGTGCTCCCAGTTATGATTTAGACTTCTCACAATAGTCTTAATCTTTTCTGACTAGGTATATCTATTACTTTCACCAAATGCAGCCATGTCACTCATAAGTGTTGTAAACCGGAAATCTAGTTCTTCAAGAGTCTCTGTGGGACCTTGTTTAAAGTTTTGGAATTTGAGCTTCAAAACTTCGAACTTATTTTCCTTCGTTTTCTCAGTGCCGGCACAGATTTCTTCAATCAGTTGCCAGGCCACTTTCGCCGTTTTTGCACCCCACAGTTTATACTGTATGTGCTCTGGAGTAGAATGTATGATGATATTACGAGCTTGACCATCCAGTCGATTTCTCTTGGTATCTTCCGATGTCCAGAGCTCTCTAGGCTTTGGTTCGTAAATAACTTGACTGGCAGGTCTCCCACTGGTTGACGCATCTGTCTGTGAAGACCCATCGCTTTGTTCTCTGTCTCTACCATTAGAAACCTCCATGACCTGCTTGAGTTGTTGAATGACTATTGGGCCATTCTTTATCACGTTGATCATTTCATCACTGATGGCTTCTAGGTGGAGCATCATGTTGTTCTTTCATTTCTCATAATTCTCTGGCTTGAGAATTGGGGCGTCACTTAAAGACATCCTGCAGCAAACACACTAACCAAACAAATCAGATGTAGGTGAAAAGCAGTTAGTGGGCACTTATCTGGGATCTAGGTTCAGTGCAGAAGGCTTGGGAACCTCCCGCTCTGATACCACTTGTTGGTCCAGATAACGGCAAAGTAAAAGACTAGAGGGAGGGTGGTGAATAGTCTTTTAAAACTTTTGTTGATAAACACAGTTTCTCAGATATCTGTGAAGATTTCTAATACTTAATTTCAGAGAGCGGAAGACTTTTCTGTGATAAGTGCACGTGCTCAGCAAGATAGGTTTAAATACTTTGCAAGGTAAATAAAGCAAGTAATAAAATGCAGAAAGTAAATAACACAAGTCTTTTTATAGTGGTATCTGAAGGTGGCGTAATCCTTCAACTAATCCACTTCGGCCTTTCTCAGACCTAGAATCTACTAAGACATATAATTGATGTAACCTTACAAATATCTTCTCTTGATTCCTAATTACACTACGTTCCCAACCAAGTGTTCCCCCTGAGTTATTCCCCGGCTTTCACAGCCAAGTACTTCCTGTACTCAGAAACCTCTTTCCTGGAGTTGTTCCTTAGTTTCCCAAACTAAGTACTTCCTATACTCCATGTCAATTAAGGTGTTGGTTAAGGTAGTTTGTCAAGTGAGCTTCTTTAATAACTTGTTCAGTTATGCAGATATCTCTGAGAATCAAGTATACTTAATACACTTTGCAATGTATGGTATCTTGTTCTTTACTGACCCAAGTCTATGATAAATGTTCAAGAGAATGAATCTCAGATATCAAATCTTAATTCAACTCTTTCACAAATAGCAATGCTTGTTAAGGATCAGGACACTTAGAACTTTTGTGCTACTTAGAATCAAGATCTTTGGTCGCAACAGAAAGCTTGAAGATAAGTAGTGTGCTTGAGAGAGCTTGTGTGAGAGTATTCAATGTAAGTTCAGTGTTATAAGGTGTGTTCTCAAGCAGTCTAAGTGTTGATATTTATAGATGAATTTGAGTGCCGTTTGAATAGTATCCGTTAGGCTTCAATCAAATTCAAACTATTAATATCTGAGTACAAGATCAGAGTACGTTTGTCTTCTTCTTGAAGTTACCGTTTTGTTCGGACATCTCTCGTCGCATTCAATGCATTGTACTATACTTTGTCCTGTAGTGCCAACGGAACTATGCATTGTATCAGAGATCTTATACTATCAGAGTTCTCTGAAGCTTTGCACGTCCATTTCCAGAAATTATCACAACTCCATATACCACTTGTTGAAACAACTTGTTATAATATATTTCTTTTTAGAAACATAGTTTATGTCCAAGGTATCTGAGTGTAGATATCTGTGGGCACTTTCCTTGTTTCAGAAACCTTTTATTTCTCAGATATCTTTTGCAACACTATTTATTTAAAAACGCTTGTGACTTCAAGATATCTGGTCATAGGTATCTGAAAACCCTTGTCTTCAGCAATCTTGTGCAGTCTTCAAATCTTCAAATCCGTTGAACTTTTTCTGCTGGATGCCTTCTTCTTGGTCTTCTTTAGAGGAATAAAAAATTACATTCAGAGACCTAACATCCTATACAATATTGGCTAGACTATCATACTTAGTGAGTTTCCTCTTTTACATCGTTCAAGTGAACCAAGAGTACTAACCACCTTTCTGAGCTAAGATAAGTCATTAGGTTGCTGATCAAAATCTAAACAGATATTCCTAAAAAAAGAACTTATTAGTATATAATCTCAAACATAAAAATAATAAAATGCATCAATGTAGTATATGAAATTGAGAGATGGAGGGATGATGTAATAAGAAATCTCTATTCATGATCATCATCATCATGGCCAATCAGAACTCTCCTCTTCTTCTAGCTTTTCCTTCGGATCATAGTTTACATTCTCTATCAGTTGGTTGAGCACTATATCGTGCTGATAACGTGTTAAGAAAAAAAGAAGCCAAAGTCTCGGAAAAGGTAAGATTTTTCTAAAATATACGAAAGTCAAGGTTTTTTGTGGTTTTTGGGTTTTAGTGGTCTGTCCGGCCAAGTTTTTAAAAAACCGCCGAGTCACACATTTTTCGTTATGCTTTTAATAAATTATGTTATCATTTTAAGTTGTTAGCATTGAAAGTTTCAACTACAGTTTTAACGTATTTTGTTAAAGTTTTAAGAGATAATGTGATGGTTTTAATGCGTTGGTATTGTATGTTTCAATTATAGTTTTAACCTCTTTTGTTAATTTTTTAAGAGATGGTGTGATGGTTTTAAGGAGCTACATGATAGTTTTAAGATGGCTTGTTATAGTTTGAAGTGACAATCTAATATCATTAAATCACCATTAAACAAGTCTAAAAGTTCCAGGGATGCCATTAAAACATTAATAAACAAGCTTAAAATAAACTACTTGAAACATTCAGTCATTACAATATTGAAACATTCAATCATAGGTTTTGAAAAAACATATATTCTCATGAGAAAAAGAATACAATAAACGTTTTTGTTTGTGCTTGTTGCTTAAATACTACAGTGACACATTTGAGAGACCTATCATCAAACTCGATGTCGTCATCAACACCTGCATAAAACATTCACTAACTGGGTTAAAATCATAACAACTCTCATCAAAACTATCACATTGGTGCTTAAAAATAAAGAAGGAACATGCAACACAAGCTAAAAACAGTAACATTTATGCTAAAAACCATAACAGCATATCTTAAAACTATAACAAAGCAGGAATATACAACACAAGCTAAAACAGTAACATTGATACATAATACCATAACAGTGCATTTTAAAACTATAACAAAACATTTGCAAAAAATCAAATCATAAATATTTCTCAGAAGCTAAAACACTAACGTTGATGCTTAAAACTACAACAGTAGTTCTTAAAATTATAACATATGCGTTAAAAAAAATAACATGGAGAAATATTCAACATAAGCTAAATATAGTAACATTAATGCTTAAAACTATAATATTGCATCTTAAAATTATATCAATGCCTATTAAAACTATAACAAAGCACGAACATCCAACACAAGTTAAAAACAATAACATTGATGCATAACAGTGCCTATTAAAACTATAACGATGTCTCTTAAAACTATAAAAAAGCATTTGCAAAAAATCAAATCATAAATATTCCACCAGAGTCTAAAAATACTAACATTGATACTTAATATTGATGCTTAAAACTACAAAATAGATCTTGAAACCGAAAATGATTCAAATCGAGCACCTAACGAATCCGAAACTCAACCATTCAGCCTTTCTGCTATCTACTTTTTCTATCAACAACAAAAATCGCACATACATGAACCGATCAACCGAAATCACCATATTCACCAAAACAAATGGTAATACCAGCAATATCAAAGGAAGAGATCGGAAGAGTAAGGTAAACTAAAACTACCAAAATCATAAGAATAGGAAGCAACGGATGGAAATCATTTCTATTCGAAAACCATTTATCAAACAATGATCAGTAAGAACAGGGTGCTACCAAAACCATTTCGACTATTGTACCGTTTGAAAATCACGCGGTGCGACACCGGGAAGATAAAATTCGGCAACGGATGAAGACAAAACAATGATCAGTAACACAACCAACACAATCGCCATCTCCATCGAGCCAAAAATTTCTGATTCAAGGATGGGGGTATGAATGTTTCTCAGTTGGGTTTTTGTAGAGAGAGAAAAATGGTTGAATGGTATGGCTTTTGTGAGAGTGTGTTGTTTATTTGGGGTATTTATATAAAAACTATTGACCGGGTTGTAGTGTTTCTGACCGGTTCTTTATTGTTAAAACCGGATTATCCTACAAATTAGGAAAATCTTCCCTTTTACTATACTTACTCAAAAAAGAATAGTAGGAGAGTAAGAGTAGAAGAAAGAAGAGAATATAGGAAGAATAAAATGGAGAGAATGGAGAGTTCATTCTTATGTCAATATGGAAGTACATGGTAGGTATTTATACAAGAGAAAAGGCATACCAAGGGCCTAATAGTACATGAAGCGACAATTACTTCTCCACTAAGTTGTATGCATTACTCCTCTCATCCACTAACCCATATATGCATTACTCCTCTCATCCACTAACACATGTATGCATTAACTTTCTCATCCACTAACCCATGTATGCATTAACCTTCTCATCCACTAACCCATGTATGCATTAACATTCCCATCCACTAACTCATGTGCATTTATCCATAACATTTTTAATCTTGATGCATGGATATTTTCTTAATAAAATCTTGATGATTTTCCCTTAAAAACTAAAGTAAATGAGTAATATGGCCTCACAATCAATTGGGTAAGTCATTTAATGAATTACATGTTAATTCCCAAATCCCATAAGAAATATGTCCTGTTTTTGTAAAATGCAAAATAAATACTTTCCTTCGTTTGTTGATGTTTCGAATTTAAATAGACATGTACAACATTATCCTTCATCTCTGAGATATGGAATGAGATTAAAATGAGTTTTAATGAATTAAATAAAATTCACAAAAGATTCAACATTTGCAATGTTGACAGTACAGAGCACTAGGTAGAAATTGTTGTTAATTCACAAAAGATTCAACATTTGCAATGTTAAATAAAATACCAATAATATTTCTTCAAAATGATCAAATTGTTGTTAATCTCTGAGAAATGAAAGATCCATGAGATGTTGAGAATTTCCAGTTTGAATTATGATATTTGAACTTGTATAAAATATTTTGTGAATATTTTCCATCATTGCTCATTGCATGAGCAGTCTAGGTAGAAAATTCCTAGGCAACAGTCTATATAGGTGTTTTAGACTCAAAAGTATGTTTTGAATAGACAATGTATTTTACAATGAAGGACTAGCAAACTGCCAGAATCGAGATTTTATAAACCAAACCTAAATTCGTAGTTCATCATATGAATAACTTTAAGGACTTAACTAAACAATTATAGCTGACTTAAGATGGCTAAATAAATCATTTTGGAAGCGTTTTGACCCTAGGGGTTAACCTTCCTCAAATGGAAAATGAAATTATACGAGGAGGGGATTTGGATTGTCATATCTCTACAAAAACATTTCCACGAAATTTAGGTGTCGTCAATAAAAGTAAAATGTACAAATAAAGCAACGATTATGATAATAACTGTTAGGAATATATGTTTAGATTTTGATCAGCAACCTCAAATGACTTATCTTGTCACGCCCCAAAACCAAAATACTTTGGCGCGATCGGCCGTCTATCGTGAGATGGGCTCACGCCAAGACAAAGCCTCAATTTATTTACAAAAAAAAAAAACAGTTGAAAGGTAATTCAGAGAGTCTAAAACACAAATACAATTTTAGAAACATCAAACTATTTACAAGCCTCATAAATTACAAAACATTCACTAACACTACTAGCTGCTCTAGAACGACTAGCTTCCACTAGCAACCACCTCAAACCGCAGTCACTTACTCAACTGAAAAAAAAAGGTGTAAGGGTGAGCTCCTGAAACTTTTACCCGGATCAAGTACAGTAGTAAAACATACATATATATACACTCGCCAATATATAATATAGTCAAAATCATTTGCATGGAACATTATCAAAACAATAGCAATTTACTTTTAGCTCAATCAGACAATACACTATGGCCACACGAACCGTGGTGGCACACAGGTCGGCTTTTACATAACAATACCAATGCCCTACCAAAGGGATAACATAACAATGGAAGATTTCCAAAAGCACGACATTCCCTCGAAAAGGCCAAACAATTCATAGGCATATCGATGAGCATAAAACATATTTTCAATCAATGCTTTTGAACAAAACGATTTTCATACATCACATTTACAATAAAACATTTATGGGTGCACATACTTGATCCTTTTCAAATAGACTATTAAACCAAGTCCCATTACTTGATATAATAACCATAAGTAGTTTGTCAAATCATAAAACGATACATATATACTATAGCAATAAAATAGAAGCAAAAGTGTCAAAGAAACCCCATTACCTCGAAGACGACTCAAAATCAAGCTTAACCTAGCTAAACCGCAAAAGCTCCACTAAATTCACCTTGAACTCTCCCAAAACACCTCTACAATGTAAGAACCCAAAATACATAAATTGATATACATATACTTATACTTTTGGGGCTGAAACGTAAAATTACTATATAAGAGGGTAGGAATTAAATCAAAGATTAAAAGACAGGGACTAGGCTGTAATTTACACAACTTCAATAACAAAACACAAGGCTGGCTGAGGAACAGGCACGTACTAAAGTGTTTGGAAAAGGCATGGAACTTCGGTGAGTCATAACCGCTTCATCTTTCACCCCATTCTCATGAAACAAGTTACTACGGCTTGCAAAGATCTCAACGATATGAACTGGGTCAAGATTGGAAGTTGTTCGATAGGTTTTTGGTTGGAAACGGATTCAACCTACGTGGCAGAACTTCTCCAATTCAGAGCGAGAACTGTCCCTTAGAGATATCGGAATCGCTGGTTGTTGGTTCTTTCTCTCTTGGAGGACATGGATTTTCGGGTCTCGCATATTTTTCGTGAGGGGAATGCTGTTGCAGATGCTCTATCTAATCAAAATATCGACGGGTTTTGGTCCTCATCACCGGATTGCATTCGTTCTCATATTTGTAGAGATATGTCTTGTCGGGCTTTTTACAGGTTTATGCAACATTAACGCTTGGGCACTCTTTTTCCCTGCCATAGGTTTTTTCCCACTGGGTTTTTCTATGGTACGGTTTTAACGAGGCCTGCGGTTGCAACCGTGGGCATTTCTCGCCAACGGGTTATTGTGAAGTTTTGTTTACTTTTCTTTCACTTTGGTTTCTCTCTTGACTGGCCGCATGTGGGATCAACTTGAGAGTCTACCTGACTTTTTTCGTTGTTCTTCTTTTCTTTTCTTTTTTTTTAATACAAGCTTGATTCATTCAAAAAAAAAAAATCTTCAAAGAATGTCTGAGGGTCCATTATTTTTATATTTTGCTCTTGTAAACATAACCATGCAGTTGATCAAAGGAGTAAAGAATGATGAAAAGCTGAAAGAGAAGGGTTTAGATATTTACCTAATAAGATAAATGGGGTCGGGCCTAATAATCAGAAAATTGGTTTTAAAAATATTACTAGGCCCAGTCCACTATAAAAAAAATAAGATTAAACTATAAAATCGAAATAAAATAAAAAGTACGGGTTCTTACATATCTTAGCTCAGAAAGGTAACTAGTACTCTTAGTTCACTTGAACATTGTAAAAGAGGAAGCTTACTGAGTATGTTAGTCTAGCAAATCTTGTATAGGATGATAGGTCTCAGAATGTATTTTTTATATCTTTGAAGAAGACCAAGAAGCAAGCATCCAGCAGAAGAACTTAATTTTTGAAGATCAAGAAACTGCACAAGATTGTTGAAGACTGAGGAGAAATGTCTCCTCAGAAACCTCTTTCCAGATACCTTAAAGAAACAAGTATTTTCAAAGAACAAGTTTCCTAATAGATATCTGAGGAGTAAAGGTTACTGAGAAAGGAGTGTGTCAAGGCTCAGATACCTTGCACTTATCCGTTGAGACTACCGGACAAAAATAGTACAGTGCATTAATTACGCGGACAGAGATATCTGAACAAAAGAGAAATCTCTTAAAAGAGACAAAGCTCACTGCAGTACTATTTTCAGATATTAGTAGTTTGAATTTCAAAGAGCCTAACGGACACTATTCAAACGGCTTGAAAATGAATTATAAATATCACCACTTAGAATGCTTGAAAGACACACCTTGAATTTCACTGAACACAACTTACACTCAAGCATACAAGCCTTCTACCTACTTACTCTCCAGCTTATTGTTGCGACAAAAGCTCTTGAATTCGAAGTAGCACGAAAGTTTTAAGTGTCCTGATCCTTAACAAGCATTGTTCACTGTGAAAGAGTTGAATCCAAAGATTAAGTTGCGACTAATATCTAAGATTCATTCTCTTGAACATACAACAAAGACTTGGGTCTATAAAGAACAACTTCCCATACACTGTGAAGAGTATTAAGGAAGATTGATTCTCAGAGCTCTCTAAAACATAACTGAACAAGTTATAAAGAAAGCTCACCTGACAAACTATCTTAACCAACACCAACATGCGTTGAGAATAAGAAGTATTAAGTTTGGGAAACTAAGGAATAGCTCAAAGGTTACTGAGTAGAGGAAGTTGTCATCTCAAATAGCTGGTGAACAACTTAGGGGAACACTTGGTTGGGAACCTAGTGTAAAAGGGATCAAAAGATATGATTTTGTAAGGGGAACTCATCATCTTATCTTAGTGGGTTCATGTCCTGAGAAAGGGCGAGTGGATTTGTTGAGGGATTACGCCACCCTCAGATACCACTATAAAGTTTTGTGTTATTTACTTACTGCACTTTACTAACTACCTTATTTACTTGCTGAGTACTTACACACTTATAGCTTGCTGAGCACGTGCACTTATCACAAAAGTCAAATATCTGAGAAACTGTGTGATCGACAAAAATTTGAAAAGACTATTCACCCCCCCCCCCCCCCCCGTCTTTTTATTTTGCCGTTATCTAGACCAACAATAACCGAGGGTGTCAACCTCGTTAAAAAGAGTACAAACGAGGGTGGAAACCTCATGTAAAAAGAGAACAACCAAACAAGGGTGGCAACCTCGAGTAAAAAGAGATCCAAACGAGGGTGGCAATCTCGAGTAAAAAAAGAGATCTAAACGAGGGTGGCAACCTCGAGTAAAAAGGGTCCATGTTGAATTTTAGGACGGTTGTAAGTGCCATGCGAGACGAAGTGCTACATCGCGATATCGCGGTGGGAGCCACCTCTCGAGTTCGTAGGGGCCACCTCTAGAGGACCGTTCCTACATAATTAAGCCACCATTGGACAGTTGTAAGTGCCATGCGGAATGAAGTGTATATCGCTATATCGTGGTGGGAGCCACCTCACTACAAGAAAACAGCTTTTTAGTAACGGATAGATCCGTTACTAAATGGATGCCGATCCGTCACAAAATCCGTAGCGACGGATAATAAACTCGTCTCTATTTTGTCGTCTCTAGCCATTTAGCGACGGATAATGAAAATGTATGGACCGGGATTTGGTATAGGATAGACAAGTGTATATAATACACCAAAGAATACTATAGAGTAGTATCTTCGATATACCGTATTAAATAGTGTATATAACAAGTCAAACACTTATCCTAATCAAAATAACCAAAGAGCACTATTACTTAGTGTCTTTGATACAGAAAGAAACAGTGTATTTAAACTACAAAATTTAAACACACAAGTAGAATAGCAACAGCGGAAAAGTAAATGTAATTTAGTGTATTCAGTACACCTAAAAACACTATCAGAAAGTGTCTTCGATATACTGAATGAGTAGAGTAATAACTAGAACAATAAATTACTCTAACACACTATTAATCTACTGAACAAGATAAGTACACAGCAGAAAGTAAAGACACCAAGTTTGGGTTTTCTAGAACGTTAATATATTATAACCTTCTGAGCCTTAAAGGCAAATGTAACTCATTACAATAATGAATTACAAAGACACTCCACGGCTTAATTACAAAAATCCAAGCTATGGATGAATAAGCTACTGAATTGACACACAATTCTACTCTAGCACCTACTAGATTGAACCTTGGACGAATATCAAGGCCGTGCAGTGAATACACTCAGAACAGCTGTATGAACTCGTACTTTGGGTGAACTACGACTAGCTTCTTATATAGGTTTACAACCCTAGACGCTAGATGGTAAGTTCCTTTGTTTGCTGCAGAAGATCTTGACTTGTATCTCCGAATTCTTCTCTTAGGAATATTTCCTTTGCTCTCTTCTTCAATAAGGAAAGTGCAGATTTGCTTTCCTTATTGTTTCTTCCTTTATGCTTTCTTTACACGCTTTCCTTCATCTTTGATTTCTTTCCTTCTTGTTTCAGCCGCCAGTCATATACTTGGAATATTCAGATTTCCTAAGTACATATCCTCAATATCTTTGTCGCAGATTCTCTTGGTCTCCAATAAGGAAATAATTCTTCTTTGATCAGATTTGCTTTCCCACTTGGCTTCGGACTCTTTCTAGGTTTCAATTTCGAATCCCTTGACTTCTTTGAACCTGCAAAATTAACCTAAAACCATGGAACTAGGTTAAGGTTAATTTAGGAACATATCGAACAAGTACTAAAGCTGCAGTTCGAATAGGTGGTGTGAAAACACCGTCGTAACACATGTACTTTCTAATCTGTTTAATGTCCTAAATCAAATAACTCAACTTGGAAACTAGTGAAGTTGAATAAAGGCAAAATATAGTAACTCAAGTGCAATTACAAAGTGTAGTCTTAGTGTTGTGAAAACACTGACTCAAGTGCAGTCTTAATGTTGTGAAAAGACTGACTCAAACACTTGCACTTTCAGATAATTTATCCGTCACTATTTAGCGACGGATAAATCCGTTGACCAAGGCGTTGTACATTAGCGACGGATAGTTTCTCCGTCGCTAATTAGGTGTTTTTTATTTTTATTTTTAATCCAGAAAAGAATACTCCCGAGTTAATTTTTTTAATTTTTATTTTTAATCTGCAGATTTACGCAACGGATAAACCGACAATGATACAATAAATCGATAATTTTATACAATATTCAAAACGGATATACAATATTCAATACGAATATACAATAAATCGACAATTTTATACAATATTCAATAATAAAATATTTAATATCCAATATTCAATAATACAATATACAATATTCAATAATACAAAAAATAAATTATACAAAATTAATAAGAAATCGGACGAATTTCAACGGCTTGGTGGATCTTGACGAATCGGACGAGATCTTGGTGGATCTTGACGAATTTCAATGGAACTTGATGGATCGGACGAGATCTTGGACGGTGTGAGGTGGTGGAAGCAGTGGTGGTGGTGGCGTGGTGGAGGCAGTGGAAAAAGGGAGGTGGTGGAAGGGAGGTGGTGGTGGTCGAAGGGTGGTGGGAAGAGGCAGTGGTGGAGTACGGTGGTGGTGGTGGTGGTGTGAGCGAGGCAGTGGTGGAGTACGGTGGTGGTGTGAGGGCGTGGTGGAAGGGTGGTGGCAGTGGTGGAGTATGGTGGTGGTGGTGGTGTGAGGGCTTGGTGGAGTGGTGATGGAAGGGTGGTGGTGAATGGTGGTGGTGGTGGTGGTGGTGGAGTGGTGGTGGGAGCGTGGAGGAAGGGGAGAAGAGATGAAATGTGTGAGTGATGGAAGGAGGCGTGGTGGTAATATTAGGGTTTCAGCTAATTTAGCGACGGATGGGGTGTGATCCGTCGCTAAATTTAGCGACGGATAACCCTATCCGTCGCTAAATTTCCATTTTTTTTTTGCTTTGGGTCAACTTAATTAGAGACGGATAGATTTATCCGTCTCTAAATTAGACGGATAAATCTATCCGTCTCTAACAGAGACTGATTCGTCACTAATTAGAGACGGATAATATCCGTCGCTAAATAGCGTTACTAATCCACAGTTTTCTTGTAGTGCCTCTCGAGTCCGTAGGGGCCACCTCTAGAGGACTGATCCATTCCAAACTAGGTAGTTGTAAGTGCCATGCGAAGCGAAGTTCTACATCGCATATCAAGGTAGCAGCCACCTCTTAAGTCCGTAGGGGCCACCTCTAGAGGACTGACCCACAACGCCTGTAATGATTTAATGAATGATTGAGTTAATAAGATCCCACCAAAAGGGAAACTAAATCGAGATGAAAGAGATTCCTTCATACGATAAAAATCTAAAGTCGCTAAGTGCCACGCAGAACAAAGTGCTACGCCGATAATGCGGTGGGAGCGACCTCTTGAGTCTGTAGGGACCACCTCTAGAGGATTGATGGTTAGTGTTGCTAATTGCCATGCGGAACAAATTAAGTGCTACGCCACACAATTTAGTGGGAGCCACCTCTTGAGTCCGTATGGGCCACCTCTAGAGATGATTCCGTCGATATTAAATAATCGAATTATTTGCAAGGACAACAATTTGGATAACCAATAACTTATCTAAATTTTACAATTTTTGGATTTAAATTCGAATTTTGGATTGATAAGAGTGATACAAAAATATATATAATAATTATAAGTTTGACCAACCTCGTGGTTTTCTCAAGTAATACCATATCAATTAACATTCCCCTTAAATCGGTAACTTCTTTAAATATCATAGTTTTCAAAATTAAAGGAAAAATATTTTCTTAAAATAAAACCCCACCCCGTTACCCACTGGGCTCGTTTGGCTCACCCCATTTTTTTGAAAATATTTAAGATGAACCGGGTTTTGGTGGAATTTGCGATGTGCCATCAAGTGAGGATCAATGATCGCAAGAAGAAGCCTTCTGCTGACGAATCAAGAAGTTTACCTTATCGGGATTATTTGAACAATCTTAATTGAAATGTTTTCGAACTTAATACCGTGTCAGACGGCGAGATGTATTGTACGTTAATTTCTTCGAATTATGTATTTGATACTCAATCCTATGTATATTATCAGTTGTAATGTTACTTATATGCATCGTATCATCTCTGAAAAATAAGGGGTGTTACAAACGTAATAGAAAGAAGACGAAGTTGGAAAAAGGGAACTTTGTGTCTTATGTGCACTTAGAGATTTTGATTTTCGTTGTAGAACCTGTAATCCCTAAATACAATCAATGATTAAATCCATAAGTCGGAAGTCCTCAAATCCACATTTTATAGCGGAAAGCTGACTCGGGCTGTCGTTCTCCACGGACACTTAGCATAGGAACAAGCAAATATCGTATGTAAATTGTATCCAGAAAGTAAACAGATGATTGTAGACAGAATGATTGAATCGCAATAAAACCTAATTAATTGAGATGAAATTGATGGTGGGAAGGCGTAAAGGATCCCAACCTCCCTCTGCTATGCTACTCCCAACTTCCTAGCTAAATTCCTACGTGATTACCTCTAACGACAGCAGGGCATAATACTATGGTGCAGGAGGCGCAGTTGGCACGAGTACCCCTACTCAGTTCAATGAAACTACTGTGTCACTCAGCAGAACATCACACCACGAAGGATGTATAGAGTTATATAACCACGATTTGCGTCTAATACTATTCCATTAATATATCACGGTTTATAAAGAAGTAGCAAAAACAGAGTTACGGCGGTTCGTCTTTACAAAAGAAACTTAGCTACTCATAGTAATACTACTAACTGAAATCGAAAAGAAGAAGAAAAGAAGAAGAAGAAGCTTAGTCTCTG
Source organism: Plantago major (assembly GCA_026545765.1). Lineage (NCBI taxonomy): Eukaryota > Viridiplantae > Streptophyta > Magnoliopsida > Lamiales > Plantaginaceae > Plantago > Plantago major. The sequence continues at coordinate 44,019,174 of CM048844.1, forward strand.
ATGTCTTCGTACTGCTTCTAGGGTTTCTCCTTCTGGGTGCCTGACGGCCAGCGGTTTTGGGGTTTAACTTCCCCGAGGACTGGTTCTCTCTCAGGAGAGCTGCTTTATGAGTGGTGTAGAATTATGAGACCCCTGAGGTCTTATTTATACTTGAAAATTCGTGCTCTGGCCGCCATTCTTCATTAAGAAATGTTTAGAAAGGCGGACTCTAGCCTGACAGGCCAGGAAAAGGCCCAGAAGCCAGTCAACCACCTCACTGTGGTCGACAGTGGGCCGCAGAGAGGCTTTTGTGGTCCACAGTCGTCCGCAGAGTGCGATCTCTGTAGGTTCTGTCTGTTCTTCGATTTCGGGCTTCGTAACTTCGTTTTCTTGAAAAGTGGTCTTCTACAATGTTGTTACATCTTTAATTCTTCACATTGGTTGGTCACGTTAAATGTTTTGACTCCTCGAACTCCGTGCAACGGCCAATCCGGCGTATTCTTTTAACTTTCTTGATTTTGCTCAATTATGTCGTTTTAGCGCCTGAAATCATGCAATTCCTCAAAAAACGCGATCCAACCTATAAAATACACATGAAGTTGGTAATTGACCATAAAATTATACAAATGTTGAATCTAAGGCCAAAAACGAGGGTCTAAAAGTATGCAATATCGCACATTTCATTGTCACAACACACCCCCAAACCTGTTTCTTACTCATCCCTGAGCAAGGCAATAACGATAATTAAGAAGTGACTATGAAATGAGTAACAAGAATAAACCACCACATAGACAAGCAGCCAGTTTCTAGGCTTTCAAACTCTACTGACTCGCTTAGTTTCAACTCCAACTTGATGACTCCACCGCAAACAAATAACAAGTAAGCAATACTCACTACGACCAGCAGTTACAAGTGTAAACCAATGTCCTTCTAGGTGTACTTTAAAATCATTACCTCACGGTAACGTTATGCAATCCTGCTCCAAAAAATCAAGGCACAAATCAAAGTAGTACTCAGGTTGGCTTGGTATGTAAAAATAGGTAGGGTAATATAGAGGAGTGTTTGGCTAAGCATCATTAAAAGATGAGCAAGGCAGAACAAATGGTATTTCAGGGGGACTTATCCTTTTCGAAACCGAGTTCCTTCCATCAACTTCATCCTCTCTCAATGACAAATTTTAAACTTCTCCTTCATCATCATAACTACTTCATCGGTTACTTCACACATAGACTACTTGCTCCTTTATTTTTCTTTTTTCTTTTTATTTTGACATACTATTTTTTGCAGTCGTTTTGCTGACTCGTATGCTTTTAGTTGGCCATCATTGGGCTCTTTTAGTCTCTACATTTTTTGGTAGTGTCTGTTTTACCAAATAAGGACTCAAGGGTAGCAGTGTTCACACGGTTGCACACAGGACTTCAATTAGAGTAGCAAGTAAACTCACTCATCAAAGTAGCATGGGTCGGGTTTGGTCAGAGCATATATTTAGCAAGCAGCGAAGCATGAAAATAAATCCACAGCCCCTCATCTTAGTCATAATTTACACTTAGTACTCTTCCACAGATCAACCCTTTTTTCAAAAAGTAAAAGACCTTAGACGTAACAGATGAAAATAAAACTAGTACTTAAGCTAAAATTAAACTACAAACTACTATGTGCGAGTATTTAAAAGTTATTACAGACCGAGAAATTTAGAAAGTTGCAGTCAAATTCCTCCCCCAAACCTAGCTAAGAGCAGATAGAAAAACTAGGAAAGTAAAGAGAAAAGGGAAAAGATACTCCCCTCTCAGTGTTGTGCTTCCATTGAGAAATGCATCCAGGATGGAGGATCATCCGCTGGAGGAGAAAAGAAATCATCCTGGCTTCCATAGTATTGGCTCGATCCTGTGCCAGGTGGCAGATGGAACGGTGGCTGAGGGTAGCAAGGTGGGTAATTATGCTGAGGATAGTTCGCCTAGCTTGCTTCCATAAAGGAAGTTCTTTGTTGCGCTTGAAGGCAATTCAAGTATGAATTCAATTCTCTCCTTTAGTAGTTAGCGTACATCTCCTCTTGCTGCCTTATCTCTTCTTGTCGATTAGCTTGGCACTGGTCTAAGAAAGCTTGCATCTGGCTCAGATCAAAGGCTCCTTACTGCTCGTTCCTCCTTTCCCTTGCTTCCCGAATCGCTTCATGGTGTCTAATGAACATCCGCTCGACTCCTTTTATAGAGAACTAGTTGAGGTATTCAATTTATTGTTTATCTTGTCTAGGAATGTGGCGTGATGAACTGTTGAGTGACATAGCAGTTTGTTGAACTGAGTGGGGGTGCTGGTATCGACTGTGCCTTGGTATTTAATATTATGCCCCGCTGTCATTAGAGGCAATAGAGTAGTCTAATAATCCGGAAGTTGGGAATAACATAGTAAGAGCTAGGTCAGGGATCCTTTACACTTTTCCACCCATTGATAACAAAACCGTTAGAATTCATCTGCTATATAATCTATTTGTCTACCAACTGCATGCAAACCACTTTCGTTATTTGTTTGTTCCTTTGCTAAGTGTCTGTGGAGAACGACATCCCGAGTTAACATTCTGCTATTTAGTGATTTGAGAACTTCCGACGTAATATAAATTTAATCTTTGACTGTATTTAGGAGTTGCAGGCATTACAACGATATTAAAACTCCTGAGTGCACATCTTTGTTCCTTCTACACTTTTTGCATCTTCAGCCCCACTGCTAGCAATTTGTTCTCACTTCCTTCTATTTACTTGAGCTATTCAGTATATGATTTGTAACTTTAACTCTACGGTCCTTGTGATCATGACGGATGTTTGATGAAACGAATGTCGTTGAGGTGAGACGATCACCTAAACACTCGCAAAGTTTCGTAATTTATAAAGTCGGAAGCCTACAATCCACGAACAAACAAATTAGGATAGTAGAAAGATGACTCGGGGTGTTGTTCTCTCTGCATACTTGGAATAGGAACGAACAAATCAAGACACAAAGTTGAGAAATCGAATTGCGAAAGATGTAATTGTAAACAAGATTCTTTTGGGGCTGTTTTGAGACAAATCAATTGAAAGCTTTGAAAACATGAAAATTCCGTAAACAAATTGAAAGCAATAATGAAAGCGTAAAGACTGAAAGGTTTTAACAATGATGTGACGGTGTAAAGTTTCCCCAACTTCCCTCTATTGTATTTGCTCACGACTACTTAATTTCAAACCACGTACGTGTTGTCGAATGGCCCTCGTTTTATGTCCAAATTTAATATTTATATCATATTATGGCAAATTATCATTTTTTTACATATTTATGCCGAATCCGAAAAAACAAAATACGATTATCAAGCCGCACAAAGAGCTAGAGGAGTACAATCGAGGCACATGACTTACCGTTGCGAAGCTTATTCAAAATGCTAAAACTTTGTAGAAGACCACTTTTCGAGATGATGAAGTTACGAAGATAAAAAATTGTCCGGAATATGAATCAGCAAGCACCTGCTGAAATCGAAGGATTGCGGCCCACAAGGGATCACGGTAAGGTGTGTGGTCCCTTACCGTAGTGAGGGTTCTGGCGACCAAATTGGTCCAGTCCAAGTCCGTTACTTCAAGGCCCATCATCCTATACCTTCCTTATATGAGATGGTCAGTTTTCAAAGCTTTCTCACACTAATATAAAAGCACCTTGGGTCTCAAAAATCATACACCATTCTTCTCTTGAGAAAGAAAAAGACTAGAGAGAAGAGAAAATCCTAGGAGGCGGAAACCCTTACCTTTAAGACCATTGAAGAACGAAGAAAGCAGCCGTTAAGAATAAGCATACTCTTTCCTTTCTTTTCTATTATTAGATTAATGATGATGCTATTTACGTACGTTATGAGTAGCTAAACCTTTTAGTAAAGGCGAACCGCCGTAACTCTATTGTGCTACTTCTTTATATACCGTGATATATTACTGAATTAGTTTTAGACATAATTCGTGCTTGTTCTTTATTCGTCCAACTTTCTACGTGGGGTACCTTTACTGACTGCGCCTTGGTTTATGGTATTATGTCCTGTGTAACCTGTCATCAAGAGACATTATGTTGAGAGACACAACATACTATTGGTATAACACGATGGTGTCTGGATTGACTGTACCTTGATCCTCCTTGCATGTCTCCTTGCGGCCGCTAGACGGCAAGTACGTTGTTTTTAACTAAGTAGTTGGGAGTAGCATAGTACGAGAAAGGTTGGGGAACCTTTACACTTTTTAAACTATTGATAACACTTTACTTTCTTTATGCAATTATATACGATCTGATTAAGTTTATGCATGATTATTTAGAATTGATTTCAAAACAACCACCAATAATCATGTTTACTTTTACGCACTTTAGAATAATTGTTTTAAACTTGTATCTTTATTTGCTTGTTCCTATGCTAAGTGTCCTTGGAGAACGAAATCCCGAGTCAACTTTCCACTATATTAATCTTTTAATTATGTAGAATTGTAGACTTCCGGCTAATATAAATTTAAATCTTTGCGAATGTTTGGAAATAGCTGGACTACAACGATAATTGATTTCCCTACCACCCGTCGTCACCCCACGTGGACCAATGTTTAACTCACGGGTCACAATCTAGGCTATCTCATCATACCTTCAATACTCTCATGAGCTTACAAGATGACATCAAGAACATGCACAATGTTACGTCTAAAACTAATTCATCAAATATATAAAATATAATGAGTAGTACAATAGAGTTCGGCGGTTCGCCTGTACGAAAAGGTTTAGCTACTCAAAGAAGGAGTATTAAGCATAGTATCAATAACAAGAACTGATGAGTCAATATTCTAACATCTCATTTGGTCATTTTTAGCAGTTTTTGTGAGTCTTTGTCTTTAGTTTTATAGTCTTTTTAGTTCGTTTTTACGCTTTGGTGTTTTGTTTACTTTTTGCAGAAATCGAACAAGTTGGTTAGCATGGCTTGCCATGTAGATTTTACGAAATGAACTGAAATTGAAGGAGTCTCACCAAGTGTGAAATCAATTCGCCGCGGTGAGATTTAGCGAGTGGTCATCTTCTGTGATTTAAGAAGGCTCGCCGCGGCGAAGGAATTGGTCCGCAGCGGCGAGATTTTGCGTATGGAGCCTTTGATTTGAAGATTGAAGCTCGCCGTGGCGAAGGGATTTTCCCGCTGCGGCGAGATTATGCGAGAGTTATATTTTTTCGATTAAGAAGGCTCGCCGCGGCGAGCTACTCCTTCCTCCGCGGCGAGAGATGCAAAATCAACGTTTTATTTTCCTTATTAGAATAGAATTTTGATTCTTTCTTTTCATAACTTCTTTTAACCTAGTTTTGAGGAAAAGCTCCTAGAGACACACATAAACATTGAGACATTTTTGGAGCTTGATTACTCATTGATTTTTATCATCAAGATTATTGGTATTGATTTCTCCATTGCTTTGTTCTTTACAATTCGTTCTTTATTCTCATTGATTGAATTGTATGTTATTCCATGCGAGTTTATCATCTATGTTTCACATGATTATTACCATGAATCTCTGCATGCAATCATCTATTATGAGTAGCTAAACACCTTTGAGTACAGTAGTATGTGAAGATTATGCATATTCGTTCTAGGGTTTATCAAAGCACTCATATAGGTTAGTCTCATATAAAATCTTCGTAAAAACATTCAATTCGATAAGTCCGTATTAAATTCTCTAAATTGTTCATGTTTAAGGATCGTGACTTGACGACTCACGATTTCTCCAGTATAATATTTTCTAAGAACAATTGGTTGAATCGAATTGATTGATTTGCTGTACAACGACCGTGTGACAAATATGAGTGTTATCCCTAGTTCGAATTTTCATAATTGGATCTTGCTACTGTATTCATCTTTCTCTCATTGTTAATCGTAACATTTGCTTTAGTTAAACTAGTTAGAAGTACAACCAAACCATCAATTGAAATGTTACTAGCAAGTATCTGTTTACTCTCACTGCTACGTAGCTTAATTATTTCCTTAGCGAACGACTCTATGGTTTAGCTTTGTTTGTCTACAACAACTGCTTACTACTTGGTTTTCTAAGTATTAATTTGAGCACATCAAATTTGGCGCCGCTGCCGGGGAATTAATTCCTATTGTAGCGCTGAGAGCCGGTGGTTACTTGTCGTGATTTCATTTTACTTGGACTAACAAAAACTGAGCATTTGTTGAGTTACTGTTGTTGAGACCCAGGAATGGAATCCTTTTCCATCTACTACACACCCTCTACAAGGGAAATGGTGAATAGAGAAAATATTTTACCGGAGAGTAGCTCATTTAGCGAAAGCACATTGATGGCCTTAATTGCCCATGATGAAAAATTTATGCAAGTTATTATGGAAGGGCAAGAGAGAACAGGACAACAGATTGAAGGGATGATGAGCAGAATAGAGAACTTAGCAGATCGTTTGGCTAACTTCGTAGTAGGTCTAGAATTTGGGGATGAAGATGAATTGGAAGAGGAGATTCAAGCAACTACAGTACTGCGTAGTGGTAAGGTTGTTGAGAAGCCAGATATGATGACTAAACCAGAAACTCCACCTACACACCATCGGCGCATCGAGGAGGAAGCTGAGGAGATTATTGAGGACCCAAGAAGTAGCACTGAGGTTCTACATAAATCTAATAACCCTTTCCGCCCCCCAGGACCACCAGTTCCCAAGCTATTACCATACCCTGGGCCAGTTAAGAAGCCAAAAGACGACAGTAAGTTCAAATCTATTCTGGCAATGCTTTCGAAAGTTAACGTGAACATGCCACTGCTGGAGCTTATCGATAATGTCCCCTCCTATGCTAAGTTCTTTAAGGACCTAAATGCTAATAAGATGAAGCTTTCGTCTACTGAAAAGCTGATTCTTCCAGAAACAGCGAACTCTGTGGTCGGATTACCAGTGAAACAACAAGACCCAGGGAGTTTCATGATTGATATACAAATGGAGAATGGGAAGGTGGCAAAAGGTATGCTCGACTTGGGAGCGAGCATTAATCTTATTACCCATGACCTCTATCAGGAGCTCGTTTGGGGAAGTTAGAACCTATGAATATGACTTTGCAGATGGCTGATTGTAGTATCCAGCGACCACTTGGTATTATACGGGATGCTTTGGTCAAGGTTGACACATGGAAGGCCGTTCATGAAAACTGTCAAACTTCAAGTCGATGTTGCGGAAGGGAAGATAGCGATGGATATCGGCGGCAATCGAATCAGCAAGGACGCAGTCCGTCCTGCAGGTAACTCTAATGCCTAATCTGTTACAGATTGTGAAACTGAACATGAGATTGCCAAAGAATTTCATTGCATCATTGATGAATGTGTATATAATGCTTTGCTTGATGATATTGCTAGCGATAAGTTAGAGTCCACTTTGACACTAGATCCTGATAAGGGAATTGGAAGTTAGGAAAGTCATGAGCTAATATGTACTTTAGATTCAGCTGAAACTGAACCGGCAGGTGAACTTGATTCCCCCTAATGAACCATTAGGTGAATTTGACTACCTCAGTAACAATACTGGGGAATCTAGGCCTGACCTTAAGGAACTCCCATCCCAGCTTATCTATGCTTTCCTTGGTGAAAATCGGTCCAAACCTGTGATAATCTCTTCGAAATTGCAAAAGGAAGAAGAGAACCAACTTGTTGAGCTTCTTAAGGAGAATTTTGCGGCCATAGGATGGGGAATTGGAGACATTAAGGGCATTAGCGCAACCCGTTGCACACACATGATAAGTTTAGAGGATGATGCTAAACCTGTTAGGCAACCCCAGCGCAGGCTTAATCCTGTCATTCAAGATGTAGTGAAAACTGATATCCTTAAGATGCTTGAGCACGACATAATTTACCCCATAGCTGATAGTAGATGGGTGAGTCATGTGCATGTAGTTCCTAAGAAGTCGGGGGTTACTGTCGAAATAAACGAGAAGGGCATAGAGGTCCCGGTAAGAAAAACCACTGGGTGGCGTGTGTGCATTGACTATAGGAAACTAAACGCAGCCACTAAGAAAGACCACTTCCCTCTGTCATTCATTGATGAGATGCTCAACCGCCTTGCTGGGCGAGAGTTCTACTGTTTTTTGGATGGTCTTTCAGTTTTCTACCAAATACCCATTGCTTAGGAGGATCTAGAGAAGACGACATTTACTTGCCCCTACGGGACTTTTGCCTATCGCAGAATGCATTTCAGACTGTGCAACACTCCTGCTACTTTTCAAAGATGCATGCTTTCTATATTTTTTGACATGGTGCAGGATTTTATAGAGGTCTTCATGGATGACTTCTCTCTTTTTGGAGATTCTTTTGCTGATTGCTTACATAAACTTGATAAAGTGCTTAAACGTTGCATTGAGTGTAACTTAACCCTTAGCTGGGAAAAAAGTCACTTTATGGTTAGAGGAGGAATTGTCTTAGGGCACGTAGTCTCAAAACGTGGGATAGAAGTTGATAGAGCAAAGCTTGATGTGATTGTTAAACTTCCCCCTCCCACTTGTGTGAAAGAGCTGCAATCTTTTCTTGGACATGTTAGTTTTCATAGGAGATTAATTAAGGATTTTTCGAAAATTGCTAAGTGTTTGAGCAACTTGCTTATGAAAGATGTGCCTTTTGTTTTCAATGATGAATGCATGCATGCCTTTAACATCTTGAAAGAGCAGCTTGTTTCCGCTCCCATTGTTGTTGCCCCTAACTGGTCCTTACCCTTTGAGATTATGTGCGATGCTTCTGATTTCGCTTTAGGTGTTGTTTTAGGACAAAGAATAAATGGACATTTTAATGTGATTTACTATGCCAGCAAGACACTTAATCCTGCGCAGGTTAACTACACCACAACTGAGAAAGAATTTCTAGCTGTTCTTTTCACATTGGATAAATTTCGTTCGTATCTGAAAGGGTTCAAAGTGATCATCCACACGGATCACGCCGCGATCCGCCACCTCATGGCGAAGAGTGATTCTAAGCCGTGCCTCATTCGGTGGGTTTTGATGTTACAGGAGTTCGATTGCGAAATAGTTGATAAGTGTGGTAAAGATAATCTTGTTGCTGACTATTTATCTAGGCTTGATCCTAAGACAATCTCCCCTTCTCCACCTATTCCCGATGACCTACCTGATGAGCATCTATTCTCTGTTAGCTTAGAGCCTTGGTTTGCAGATATTGTGAATTTTCTTGTTGCAGGTATTTTCCCCGCTAACATGTCTTCGCAGGAAAGAAGAAACTTCGCGCGCCGAACCAATGGCTACTTTTGGGATGACACCCATCTTTTCAAGGAGGGAGCTGATGGCATCCTACGGCGCTGCATTCCAGAGAGTGAAGTAGGCAGTGTTCTCACCTTTTGTCATACCATGCAGTGTGGAGGGCACTACAGCGGGAAGAAAATTGCCCTGAAGGTTCTTCAATCATGTTTCTTTTGGCCCTCTATGATTAAAGATGCTCATAAGTTTTGTGCTAGTTGTGATGCATGTTAGCGTAGTGGTAACATTAGCAAGCATAATGAGATGCCTTTGACCAGCAATCTTGTGGTAGAACCCTTTGATGTGTGGGGTATTGACTTTATGGGACCCTTTCCCAAAAGTAATGGTAATGAATATATTCTTGTTGCTGTGGACTATGTGACTAAGTGGGTGGAGGCTATGGCCACCAGAACTAACGATTCCAAAGTTGTGCTCTCTTTCTTGTCCAAGAATATTTTCAGTAGGTTTGGTACAACGAGAGCAATCATTAGCCATGGCGGATCTCATTTTATTAACCGTTCATTTGCGAACCTACTTTGAAGTATGGAGTGCAACACTGTGTCGCAACTGCATACCACCCACAAACTTCTGCTCAAGTGGATGTCAGCAATAGGCAAATCAAGAGCATTCTCACAAGGGTTGTAAAATCAAATCGTAAGTGTTGATACGGAAATATGTCCAATCCGTCATAAAGGACCTAGGAACGAATCCTAAAGCATCCCAAGTCATCCAATGGATCCGAGACACTTTGGTCCGAGCCAACGGTCCGATCCGGGCAGACCAACCATGGTCCGACCCACATTGAAAGAAAGGGACGAAGGATTTCGACCTACAAGGCCCGACCCGGAACCATAGGTCCGACCCACCTTGGTCCGAGCCTCTCTGGGAAAGGAGCATAGTGCTAAGTCAGTACCCTCTCCGACCCAAGGACTCCGATCCGGATGTCAACTCGGATCCAGCATGACCATCTCATAAAGCAACCAAGCAAATGAGCATCAAAGAGTGAGATGTCCGAACCCGGGAGCTCCGAATCGGAAGAGTTGGACAGGCAGGAGAACTTCCTCAGCTGACAACCAAATATGGTCCGGACCAATCGTCCGGACCCATCTCTCCGAACCTGGGAACTCGGCAGAACTAGTCACATCCTCAAGAACTCTCCCAATAATGACCAAACTACCCCTAAAGCCCAAGATGGCATGGGCTAAAGCTTCATTGTTGGGCTATGGGCCTCATATTAGCATTGGTGGCTCAATCCTGGCCGTACACATGGCGCAATCCTAGCAACCCCTCCATTTTGATGATAGCCTATAAATAGGCACACATCCCCACAAGATCAAGTAAGTCATCTTACAAGTCACTTCACGATCCCACTCCCGAGTATTATACAGAGTTGATCTTCAGTCACTCTCGAGTAAAGTCTCATCCCGGTTTGACATTTAGCAAACCGGGCACTAACCCCCCCCCCCCCTCAAGTGTGCAGGTCCTTACCGAAGCAGTTGGTCGCTGGTTCTTATGCCTTGGTCCTTACCTAGCAAGGAGCCTCTTACCTTGGCACCCATTAGTGGAGTTGAAATAAAATCTAAGTAGTTGGGGAGTTACACCCTCAACATTTTGGCGCCGTCTGTGGGAAACTTTACAAAAAGTCCCGTTCTCTTCAGTAATGGCAAGAACAAGAAGGTCCACAAGAACCAACGCCACTGCCATTGGTACGCCTGCTCCAAGCCAAAGGGGAAGACCTCTCACTAGAAGAGGTGGGGTAGCAAGAGTTTCAACAAGAGAAGTAATAGATGATCCAAGTGATGGCCATACCTGTTGATACGGAAATATGTCCAATCCGTCATAAAGGACCTAGGAACGAATCCTAAGGCATCCCAAGTCATCCAATGGATCCGAGACACTTTGGTCCGAGCCAACGGTCCGATCCGGGCAGACCAACCATGGTCCAACCCACATTGAAAGAAAGGGACGAAGGATTTCGACCTACAAGGCCCGACCCGGAACCATAGGTCCGACCCACCTTGGTCCGAGCCTCTCTGGGAAAGGAGCATAGTGCTAAGTCAGTACCCTCTCCGATCCAAGGACTCCGATCCGGATGTCAACTCGGATCCAGCATGACCATCTCATAAAGCAACCAAGCAAATGAGCACCAAAGAGTGAGATGTCCGAACCCAGGAGCTCCGAATCGGAAGAGTTGGACAGGCAGGAGAACTTCCTCAGCTGACAACCAAATATGGTCCGGACCAATCGTCCGGACCCATCTCTCCGAACCTGGGAACTCGGCAGAACTAGTCACATCCTCAAGAACTCTCCCAATAATGACCAAACTACCCCTAAAGACCAAGATGGCATGGGCTAAAGCTTCATTGTTGGGCTATGGGCCTCATATTAGCATTGGTGGCTCAATCCTGGCCGTACACATGGCGCAATCCTAGCAACCCCTCCATTTTGATGATAGCCTATAAATAGGCACACATCCCCACAAGATCAAGTAAGTCATCTTACAAGTCACTTCACGATCCCAATCCCGAGTATTATACAGAGTTGATCTTCAGTCACTCTCGAGTAAAGTCTCATCCCGGTTTGACATTTAGCAAACCGGGCACTAACCCCCCCCCCCCCACTCAAGTGTGCAGGTCCTTACCGAAGCAGTTGGTCGCTGGTTCTTACGCCTTGGTCCTTACCTAGCAAGGAGCTTCTTACCTTGGCACCCATTAGTGGAGTTGAAATAAAATCTAAGTAGTTGGGGAGTTACACCCTCAACATTTTGGCGCCGTCTGTCGGAAACTTTACAAAAAGTCCCGTTCTCTTCAGTAATGGCAAGAACAAGAAGGTCCACAAGAACCAACGCCACTGCCATTGGTACGCCTGCTCCAAGACAAAGGGGAAGACCTCTCACTAGAAGAGGTGGGGTAGCAAGAGTTTCAACAAGAGAAGTAATAGATGATCCAAGTGATGGCCATACCGCTAGTCTTTCTTCTGGCGAGGAAAGAGCCACTAATCCACCAGTAAGGATCCAGACACTTGGGGACGAAGGACAGGTTCCTTCGTCAGGAACACATGGTCCTCCTCCAGGAAGAGACTTTACCCTCCCGAATGGGCAGATCATTCGTCCTAGTGAGTTCGGGATGAATGAGAATCAGTTTGGCCTCTTACTCACCACTATTCAAGGATGCTTTGGATCGAACAACCTCCAGCCTCCTCAGCCCACTCCACCTTTGGCAATCCCAAGACAAGCTGAACTCATTAATCAAGAAATGAGCACCGTCCCATCCAACAACGGCTGGGGGAACAAGCTCAACCGGAAGATCTAAGGAACCTTCTTAACAGGAGGGCCGCTGCTTCTCATGGACAACGAGGGAGAAGTCCAGAAGTGCCACGAGTAGACGAAGTGGGAACCAGTCGACGAGGAGCTCAACAACAAGCGCCAAGAGATCAAATGGCGGAAAGCATCCCGATAGTTCCAATCGGTGATCTTCCTCCAGATGTAGCTATCAACCCCGTAATCGGTGAAAGACCGGTACCGAAAGGATCTACCTCCAACAGAAGGCCTTGGAAACACAAATTGCCACCTTAAGCAAGATGGTCAAAGCACATGAGAAGGTGGTAGTTAAAACTCCCAACCCTCTGTGCGATGAGATCAGAAGAGAAAGAAAGCGCCCCGACTGTGTTATCCCAAGCCTTGAGCATTACTATGGAGATACTTGCCCTGTAGGGCATCTTACTAGATACGAAAGTAAGATGGAAAGCAATGGACTCAACGACAACATGAAAGCTCTCAACTTTTCCACCACACTCTTTGGAGAAGCAATGGATTGGTGGACCTCACTACCTAATGGTTCCATCAGATCTTATGGGGACGTCGACTCCCTTTTCTTGAAAAGGTTTGAGAAAGCAAAGAAAAGGAAGAGGTCAGTTGAGCACCTGGCAGGCATAATCCAGAAAGAGCATGAGGACCTTAGAACCTTCCTTGACCGCTTCAACGCTGAAGTACGATAGGTAGAGCCTCATAGCATCAAAGAGCGGGTCCGACACCTATATGCTAACACTTATAATGATGAGCTTAGAAGGAAGCTTTCCAACGAAGAAATCACCACTGAAAAGTACCTGGAAGATATCTGCGAAGGATTCTTGTATGGAGAAGAGTACCGAAGAAATGTCCCGATAAGAGCAGGGATAAAGAAGGGGAAAGAACAAGTACGACAGGAACTTCCTCCTCGTCAAGGGAAGTTAGAGCAAAAAAGAGATCTCAGGGACAGGAAAGAATTCCGTAGAGAAAGAACTCCACCTAGGAGATACGCCGAGTATACTCACCTCAACAGACCAAGATCCGACATCTTGGCTTCTATTGTTAAGAAGGACTTAAATATACAATGGCCTAAAACTGTCAGGAGCAGCAAGAAGAGTAAATTTTCTAAAGACTACTGTAGGTTCCACAAGCAGAAAGGTCACCCGACTGAGTATTGCATCCAGTTGAAGACAGAATTCGAAAGACTAGTGAGAAGTGGGAAGTTGAAAGAACTAACAGGTGAAGAGGAACCCTCCAGGCATAGAAAGAATGAGCAGAGAAGAGAGGAGCGTGATTCAACCTCCGGGTGATCTTTACCACCACCTCTAGCGGAAATCCCACCTCGGCATGCCCAAAGATACCAAGGGTACCGCGAAGATACAGAAATGGAGAACCTCCCTTACAGTGGAGTTATCAACGCCATTGCAGGAGGACCAACAGGGGGAGATAGCAGAAATGCAAGGGAAAGGACCGCGCAACACTTGAGAAACAACGACAGAGCTTACAGTCCACCAGCCCTGAAAGGCACAAATGCAATTACCTTTGACGATAGCGAGATCCCCCCACCAACGTCTGGTGGAGGAGATCTCAAGGACCCTGATGTCCCTCTGGTTGTTTCTCTAGTGATTGCCACTTACAAGGTCAACAAGGTACTAATCGACGCAGGAAGCTCCTCCAATGTCATATCCAAAAGGACCGTGGAGCAGATGCACCTGGGCCAAATACAATATGGACGAGTATACACTTCATTGGTAGGTTTTGGAGGGTCTGTAGTACGCCCCATTGGAAGTGTACCACTACAAGTCTCTATGGGCACCTTTCCGACAAGGGTGACCAAGACAATCCTCTTCATGGTAGTAGATAGCACCTTCGACTATAACGTGATCTTGGGCCGCCCGGGACTTAACCAATTTAGAGAAATTGCTTCTCCCTTACACAATAGGGTAAAGTTTCCAACCCCGAACGGCGTGGGAGAAGAAATGGGCAACGTTAGAGAAGCCTGGGAGTGCTACATCATGTCAACCAGAGGGGCCACAGTACCTGTCCTTTCGGTCACTAAGGGCCCTCGTAGCCATTCTTCCATTACTCTAACGCCACCAAAGGAAGAAATCGGTATTGGGTCGCTCAGAGAGAAGTTCCCCAAGACAGCTAGAATAGAATCCCATGAAGCCTTGAAAGAGGTCCAACTGGTCGAAGGAGATTCGAAAAGAACAACTCGGATTGGAATGGAGATGAGTACGGAAGTAGAGCTGAAGCTCATCACTTGCCTTCGTGACAATCGCGACATCTTTGCTTGGAGCACAGATGATCTCAAGGGGATAGACCCAAGGATCGCAGTTCACCGTCTGAACATGGATCCGACGGTCAGACACATCCGGCAAAAGAGGAAAGACTTTGGACCAGTTGAGGATGCTATCATAGCAGGGGAGGTTGACAAGTTGATGAAAGCAGGTCATATCGAAGAAGTCGACATCTGATTGGTCTCAGAATGGTCCTCGTCGAGAAAGCGCCAGGAAAGTGGAGAATGTGCAATGACTTCACTAGACTCAACAAATTTTGTCCAAAGGATCCCTATCCATTGCCACGCATAGACCAGCTGGTTGATTCCACTGCAGGATGTGCGCTTCTAAGCTTCATGGACGCATATCAAGGCTTCTATCAAATTAGGATGGCTCAAGAAGACATTGAGAAAACGGCATTCTTTGCGGCCGGAGGGGTCTATTGCTTCAAGGTCATGCCCTTTGGCCTCAAGAATGCAGGAGCTACTTACCAACGGCTTGTAAATAAGATGTTCAAGGAAGAATTGGGAAAAACCATGGAAGTCTATGTGGATGACATACTTGTGAAAAGCAAGACTGGAGAGGAACACATTGAACACCTTAACAATTGTTTTTCTATTCTCCGGAAATACGGAATGAAGCTGAACCCTGAAAAGTGCACTTTCGGGGTGAAAGGAGGAAAATTCCTTGGTTACATGGTTACAGAAAGAGGCATCAGTGCTAACCCGGAGAAAATAAAGGCAATCATAGATCTACCACAGCCCAAGACTGTCAATGAAGTTCAGAAGCTTCTAGGAAAGGTGATGGCATTGAGCCGTTTTATCTCAAAATCCGCCGAGAAGAACCTTCCCTTCTTTAAGATCTTACGAAAAGGAAATAAGTTCGAGTGGACAAAGGAGTGTGAAGAGGCCCTGGAAAACTTGAAAAAGTATCTCCTCTCACCGCCCCTTTTGTCTAAACCCATGGAGGCTGAAACTCTTTACCTCTATTTGGCCACCACTGATGAAGCAATGAGTTCTGTACTGGTGCGGATACAAGACAACGAGCATTTACCAATTTACTACTTGAGCAAAGCCCTTGCAGGCTCTGAGGCCAGATATGTCAAGGTTGAAAAGCTCGCCTTCGCACTGGTTTACACTGCACGGCGACATAAGCCTTACTTCCAGTCGCATCGGATTGTGGTCCTTACAAATGAGCCACTCAAACATGTCTTGGGCAAACTGGATCAATCAGGACGCCTGTCCAAATGGGCTATTGAGCTAAGTGAATATGACATTGGGTATCAAGCCCCATCTGCCAAGAAAGCACAAGTTCTGGCCGACTTCCTGGTCGACTACCCAGAGAAAGCAGAAGAAGAGAGTAAAAACTCCCAGGAGAAGGCTAGTCATGTGGTGATAGCCCAAATCAAGGAATCAAGGGGAGAGAAAGAAGCAGAAGAGACACAAAGAGGTAGCATCCAGCTTATGACTAGGTATCACCAACCTATGGATGATTCACTGAGAGTAAGGCACATGTTTCTCTTGGACGAAGACCTCAATACCTCGACAACTGCATCTTCCGACAAGAAGCAGGAGGTTGAGAAAGCACTCACCCCCACTTCGGGAGGTAAGGAAAGAAACAAAGAATGTTGGACATTACAAGTGGACGGATCATCCACCGGACGGTTGGGAGGAATAGGAATTTTCCTTGAAAGTCCTGAAGGAGCCAAGCTAGAGTACGCCATCACCCTCAATTTTAAGGTGACAAACAACGAGGCCGAATATGAAGCACTTATCACCGGCCTGAGAATGGCGAAAGCCCTTCAGGTAAAAAGGATCAAAGCCTACACTAAGTGGGTCGAAGCTGAAGCAGTGTCAACCATCACAGAAAGCAGGGTTCGGACGTTCATCTGGAAGAACATCATCTGCCGGTTTGGACTCCCACGAGTGCTAGTTTCTGACAATGGAGCACAATTTTCTGGGTCAAGACTGAAGGAGTGGCTTCAGTCCTTCAAAATAGAACAACACTTTACTTCCATTGGCCACCCCCAAGCCAATGGTCAGGTGGAAGCCACCAACAAGACCATAGTCAAAATTTTGGAGAAAAGGTTGAGAACTTCCCAAGATAGTTGGGCGGATGATCTCGACGCGGTCCTTTGGGCGCATCGAACAACAGCCCGGACTGCCACACAAGAAACACCTTTCTCCCTGGTCTATGGATCCGAGGCGGTCATCCCTTCGGAAACGGTGGTGGCAACCCAGAGAATCCAGCAATACAACCCAGTTGACAATGAGATCGCAAGGATCTATGACCTTGAGCTCCTTGAAGACAAGCGCGATAAGGCATTGGCCAACATCCTTCGGTACCAAACCATGACCGCTCGAGCCTATAATAAACGTGTCTTTCCCAAGGACATACAAGTTGGAGACTTAGTCCTCAGAAGAGCCGATATACTAAGTCATGTGGGGAAACTTAAGCCCAAGTGGGAAGGACCGTACAAAGTTACTGGGGCAAGAGTTAATGGAAGCTTTGAACTAGAAGATGAGCAAGGGCGGGCCTTGAAGAGAACTTGGAATGCCAAGAATCTCCAAAAGTTTTACACTTAGAGAAGGAGCGTGGCAACGACTCTCACCTTCCTTTATCTTGCCAATCTGTTTTTTGTGTTTGTTTTTTGAAAAGGCCTCAAGTTGTAATTCGATTTCCGTCAAATCAATACAACTGTGATTTCATAAACATTGTTAATAATCATGTCCTTCGAATCTCATGATTCGGACAGGCCATGAAGATATTTAACTACTCGATCCGAAACTAGATCATGCACTGATCCGAATCGGATTAACACAACCAAACAGTATCCGACCTTGACAAAGGCAAATACGCTTTTATTAAAACAGGAGTACAGAAAATCAAAGTCAGGGTCCGAAGAGCCCTAATCGAGCTTACAAAAACAAGCTCCTATTCTATCTCTTTTCTACTTCTACAAATAAGCTTTAATTAACCACGGTCTATCAACCAAACCCCGTCCGAGCACTATTAACTTTATCTGTGGGCGCTCCGAAGGAAGAAGGAATTCCGCCATCCCAACTTTGATTGCTCACCGACAAAGATTTCGAAGCCCCCTTCGGACGATCTAAAGACTAACAGCAGCCAGACGAGATAACTAAGGCCATTCAATGCTTCCAGAAAGGATAATTCATCACTTCTGAACGAAAGAGAGCTCCGAAGCAAGCAAGAAGCACTATAACAATCCGGATCGCCTCTTACCAAATACTATAAATACATCCCAGATTCAGAGTATTTGGAAGGCGACCAACCCGGATAGTCGGATTAACCCAAGTCACTCCGGAGGCTCCCGTTGGTCCAAGTCCCAACAAGACCGGCATAGTCAGGAACTCCGTCCCGGAATTGCAAGTCGCTCCCTCGAGCCTTCAATTCTGGAACGCAGCCACCAACAAGGCCGAGCTACTCGGACGAAAGACCTTAGCTGTAAGACAAACGAGTTACCAGAAAGGTTACTTCCGGATATGTATCTTCAAGGACGAGCTCAGCACTGCTCGGATATGTATCTTCAAGGACGAGCTAAAAGACCTACTAAAAGGGATACATCTCCTTCAATCCGAGGAACGAACAACTAGACACAGCAGGATTGGTAGAAAGCCTTCCAACATCTCGGGCGGTTTTTTACGACCGAACCACGAAATACTGGAAGGGATTCTACCAAACCAATTATGCCGACTTGTCGCCCCCCGGGCACATACCCAGAGCGGAATGCCTCGGATGCATCGAGGTTCAAAAACAACTATTCGAAGATCCTCAAACCATCCAGCTAATCTACCTCTCCGGGGCTAAAGTCGTGGATACAGACGACAGCCCCGGAGAAAGAAGATTAGCCTGACGATCAGAGGAATTGATTGGCAAATATTTCAGGCCTCACTCGGCACGGACCATATCCTCGAAGATCCGAGGCTGGCTTTCCGAGCAATTTAATTTCCAAAAACTCTCACCATGAACCAACCCGGGTAGACTTCCGAAGCATCGGAGACACCCTTGGTATTGGATCACGCGCAAGAGTGATGGTATAAACATGCTCGCCAGCCGCTTGATCATCCCCCAAGACCCGCACAGGAGAATTTGCATCCGGCAAATTAACGTTCTGGCGGTTTGAATCTCAAGGGCACGAACCCATTATCCGAGTTTATGAGAGTTAATGAGCTACTAAACAGATATATGGGATTCATTGCGCAAGAATGTAAACAGAAGCATTTAGCATTTCAACAACAAGAATGGTTCCGAGCCACCAATGGGCCCGGACCAACAACATTCATCAAGACAAGTATATGGTTTTACAAAAAGATGATGAGCAAAAAAGACAACATTGTTTTCAGGACCGAAGGCACACTACTAAAAAAAATCCGGGGCATACCCCGTCTTTACTGCCTTCGCCTCTCGGACGAACTAGGCTGAGACCGAGAGGGACCCCCCGTATCCTTCTCCGGAGGCGCTTGACCTCTTTGTTGCTGCTGGCTAACCTCCGTTCTCTCCGAGCCTCAACCTCTTTCAGGAAGGCCGGACATCGCTGCATCAAGTCTAGGTCCGGATCGAAGCCACGAACAGGCCCAGGCAGAGTCAGCCAGTCTCGGTTGTGTTCCAAGTGATCCTCCAAAGGAACGAAAACACTGGACATAAGCACCCGAGGGACGAAGGGTGGGAGGTACGGACCGCCATGGTTGTACTTCTTGCCCTCCGACTCTTCGCAGACCAGCTCCACAAATTCACACTGAAAGGTGTCTTCGTCCAAGACACCCTCCGAACAAAGTCCGATCCGTCTCCATTCTTAAAGGCGACACTCCCTCCAAGTCGCAGTCATCCGGTATCCAACCCTTCCTCCGGCACTGGTCCACAGCTGCATCGAACCCATCTTGACGGGCCTCGTCATACTTTGACTCGAACAAAAACTTGCAGGAGTCCGAATCAAGGAAATTTTGAGCAGCCCTTGTCCGGACCCCCAGAAGCTCTTTCAGCATCATATCTTTGAAAGTCCGAGAGACACCCACGAACTCGTCCAAACTATCTTGGTGCACTTTCAAGTCAGTCTCCAAAGATCGAATGGCACTTTTCATCTTGGCAGTCTCCGACTCGGCCTCTGCTTAGCGCTATGGCCTTCTTTAGCCGGCAAGTCTTTGTTCAACCGGACGTTTCAATCGCAGCCTCAAATTTTAGCCAAATCTTCTTCCAAGGTGGCTCTCCGAGTAGCTACCAGAGAGCATGCTTCAACAGCAGTAGCAAGCTAAAAACAAAAACGAAACATCGGAAGTGTTAGATACCTCCGAACCACAAGAAGATGTAAAACCAACGGAAAATTTGAACTCACTTTACCGAGCGGCGCTTAACTCAAATCGCTCTCCAACTCCGAGGCAGCAACCAACCGAGCAACTTCAGCATCCGAATCCAGCTCGGGCGCCTCGCTCATCTTTCCCTTGCCTTTCTTGGCGGGAGGATTCGGACCTTCGGAGGGGCGCTTTTTTGTAGCCGCAGCGCTCGATCCGCTTGCGGGAGGATCTCGAGACATGGATCTAGGAGGCTTCCTCGAGCCCTTAGACCCGACCACCTTACCCTTGTCCGGAGTAGGGACAGTTTGGGCCTCTTCGCCCGCAGCAGCTCTCAAAGACTCCTCCACTCGGAACACGGCAGCATTTCGTGGCTCATCCATCGGGAGTACGGTGGAAGTCTTGATAATTTGGGTCCGGGAACCTCGCTAACTCCTTCCATTGGCAAAGATTTTGTTGACACTTCAACTCCCACATGGTTGACATCGTATACTCGAACCAAAAAGCTGCACATCCGAATCACAATGAGTTGCAAAATACAAAAGAATCTACAAATGGTAACCACATAGTCGACAAACCGAATCGGACAACCAACCAGAGGTAGAGAGAAACCACTTACTCAAATCCTCCATATTGTCACAAAAACTTGGCTCGGACAAGCCGGCCAAGGCAGAGGTCGACATATCGCCCTCGGAGAAGTACTTTTCCGGCTCTTGACTCGATGGAGCGCTTGCATCCATAGGGGACATTCGGGCGGTGGCTTCGGTTTGCCTCGGAAAAATTTCCTCTCAAATTGCCACTTGGCCCTCTCCGCTTCGGATTGCCCGGGCTTCAGAGCCGGACGGACAAAAATGTACCTCTTGAACCATTGGATTCCCAACGAGGACAGAGGGTCAACAAAAAATGTATACGTTTGGCGACATACGAACGTATAGAACCATGCGTTCCTATTACTTACACTTATGTTGAATAATTTACGAAAGTTATCGAATGTGACCGGGATGCCTTTATATTTACATAACACTCCGAAGCACATCAGATTTCCGAGGGAGTTGGGGATGATCTGGTGCGGACTCAACCCCATGCTATTCAAGATCTCCAGAAACTCGGACGATACGGGCAGGCGCCACCCGCAATGGAGGCTTATCTCATGAACACACATATAGCCTGGAGGCGGATTATAAAAAGCATGAGACTCGTCCGGAACGAGAATCTCCACACACTCTGGGATTTCATATCTCCTCCGGAGCTCATCCACTTCCTCGGCTCGGATGGTTGAGGCACAAGTAGGCAAAGTACCGTCCTCATTCAACTCGTCCTCCGGATCGGGGTGAGTGACCTCGTCCTTAGACCGAGGGAACTTTACTTGGAATACGTCCTCACCCTTCCTCAGCCTCTCCGGACGCTCTTCCTCAGCCATCTGCCGACTCGGCCCTGCTTGCCCAGCAGATTCCACACGGAGCACACGAGCGGATGGCTCTACACTTTCTTCCTCTTCGGAACCAGAATCTTGGCCCCGCACACCTTCTTCTGCCTCACCTTCCTCGGACGAGGACGCTAACTCTACGACAGTCTGAAGGGGCACAGCGACTTGCACGCGATCCTCCTCACCCTCTTCGAAGATGCCCAAATTGTGAGGTGCTTCCGAGGTATCATGAACTTCCTCGATGATCGGCGCCTGCGGATCCGGAACGAACGGAACTCGATTAGGATTACTCCTAAAATTATAACCAAGGTTGCGAATTAAGGATCAGATCTCTACCGGAAGTTCGGATTCTTGGCCAGCCCGACCCGGGCGACGAGTTCCTACAACTCGCGAACTTGTTTCTTGAGCCGCTACAATAACCTGCACATGGGACACTCGCAGGTAATCCCGACGCCTCGGAGGATCGAAATCCGGAACAACTAACCGAAGTAAGGAACTTACCTCGGGCTCTTCCCAGCTCGGAAGGGGCGCTTGCTCCACCTCCAATACTTCATCGTCATCTACGATCTCAATTTCCTCGGAGCTATCGGTTAAAGATATCGCTTCGGAGTCATATCCCTCAGCCTCGGATCGATTTTGGCTATCACTCTCGGACATCCTAGGGAAAGGAAAAAGTAATTTCGTGAGCTTTAAGATGGCAGTCCGAGAGGTCGTTTATGTATATTAAAGTGATCGGTTTATAGCCAACACTACTGGCTTTCCCAGGCGAAGTTAGTTCGGAGTCAGTACGATGTTGATTCGGAGTTAGTCAATATTGAGAACATATGGAGTATTAGAACTTTAATACACATCATAAGCATGCATCCGAGCAGCTAGAAGATGAAAAACAATGCAGACAAATGATAAGACGAGACAAGTAAACTTACTTGGACTCGGATGATTAGATGGAAATGCCTTGGCTTCGTATGAAATCTCGTGCTTCGGATCTCTCGTCGCTCGCTTCGGATTGATGGTAGTCGCTTCGGATACACTCAGAATGCGAAAATTCTCTCTCTAAACGGTGCGCAAATGAACCGGCCAAACCCTCTATTTATAGAGGGTCATATTGGGAACTCCAACCGTCACGATTTTTCGGGATTAAATCTCAATCGTAGATCAAAAATCATCCAACGGCATAGTACAATTATACCAAGTGAAATGACGGATTGGTACAACAAATTTACCTCTTGGATAAACGAATACAACAACTCTCCCTCTCTCGGGCGGCAGACAACACAAGAGTTCCGGAGTATCCTCTTCTCGGACGCCTAGCGGCTTATCAGTCCAACATAATTTGCCCACACAAGGAACCTCGTTTACTCGAGCGATTACACTTCGGACCTTCCCTTGACCACAGAGGTTGGTTCGGACGGGACACGCACCTACGGTCCGCCACCGTAGCTCATCAAAGGTACACTACCGATGTTCGGAGCCTAAACTTAGTCTCGAATACAAATACCCTTTTTTCTTTTTTCTTCACGTCGTTGCCCTTCGGACCTAGCCCCTCGGATGGCAACGATGTTTTAGAAAAAGAAAAAGGGGGGGGGGGAGAGAGACTAAGTCAGTGGCCACACGAAGTACGAATTACACCTTTTTTCAACTCGTTTAGGCGGATTGGACTGAAGAACGGATCCTTCTTCAACAGCTTCCCAAGCCAATAGTTCCACAACTATCTTCTACTAAGATACTTGGAAACTAGGGGGACATATGTTGATACGGAAATATGTCCAATCCGTCATAAAGGACCTAGGAACGAATCCTAAGGCATCCCAAGTCATCCAATGGATCCGAGACACTTTGGTCCGAGCCAACGGTCCGATCCGGGCAGACCAACCATGGTCCGACCCACAATGAAAGAAAGGGACGAAGGATTTCGACCTACAAGGCCTGACCCGGAACCATAGGTCCGACCCACCTTGGTCCGAGCCTCTCTGGGAAAAGAGCATAGTGCTAAGTCAGTACCCTCTCCGACCCAAGGACTCCGATCCGGATGTCAACTCGGATCCAGCATGACCATCTCATAAAGCAACCAAGCAAATGAGCACCAAAGAGTGAGATGTCCGAACCCAAGAGCTCCGAATCGGAAGAGTTGGACAGGCAGGAGAACTTCCTCAGCTGACAACCAAATATGGTCCGGACCAATCGTCCGGACCCATCTCTCCGAACCTGGGAACTCGGCAGAACTAGTCACATCCTCAAGAACTCTCCCAATAATGACCAAACTACCCCTAAAGCCCAAGATGGCATGGGCTAAAGCGTCATTGTTGGGCTATGGGCCTCATATTAGCATTGGTGGCTCAATCCTGGCCGTACACATGGCGCAATCCTAGCAACCCCTCCATTTTGATGATAGCCTATAAATAGGCACACATCCCCACAAGATCAAGTAAGTCATCTTACAAGTCACTTCACGATCCCAATCCCGAGTATTATACAGAGTTGATCTTCAGTCACTCTCGAGTAAAGTCTCATCCCGGTTTGACATTTAGCAAACCGGGCACTAACCCCCCCCCCCCTCAAGTGTGCAGGTCCTTACCGAAGTAGTTGGTCGATGGTTCTTACGCCTTGGTCCTTACCTAGCAAGGAGCTTCTTACCTTGGCACCCATTAGTGGAGTTGAAATAAAATCTAAGTAGTTGGGGAGTTACACCCTCAACAGTAAGGATTGGTCAATCAAGCTAGATGATGCACTGTGGGCTTACAAAACCTGTTACAAGACTATTATTGGTACAATCCCCTACCGGTTGGTTTATGGCAAAGCTTGTCATCTTCCCGTGGAGTTGGAGCACATAGTGGCATGGGCCACCAAGGAGCTAAATCTCGATATGCAGGCAGCTGGGGAGGAACGCTTGCTGCAAATCTCCGAGCTGGAAGAACTCCGCCACCTTGCCTTTGAGAATGCAAGGATTTACAAGTAGAAGACAAAAGAGTATCACGACAAGGGGATAATCCGCAAGGACTTGCACCCAGGTATGAAAGTTTTGGTTTTTAACTCTCGTCTTAAACTGTTTCCAGGAAAGTTGCATTCGCGTTGGGATGGACCGTACACGATAGTTCATGTGGCACCGCATGGTGCTGTCGAACTCTTGAATTCCGCTGACGGTTCCACCTTCAAGGTCAATGGGCAGGGAGTTGAACCATACTTTCAAGGGTACATTGAGCGACCGGAAGAAGTGGTCGAACTCTCCAATTCTAGTGCATGACTCTAAACTGTACATCACAGGCAAGTCACTGTTGACCCCATTCTTTTTCTTCTTTACCCTGCGCTTGAGGACATGCTTGAGTTTAGGTTTGGGGAGGGGGAATGTGCTCACTAGTGTCTTGTCTGCGTTTTCTCTATTTTTCTGAGTCTCTAGAGTCTTTCGTCCTTTAATTTCTGTTTGTTTTGGTCTTTTTTCTTTTCTTCTCTAGAGTCTTTCGTGAGTCATTCTTCCAAGTTACAAAAACTTCTCTTGTGATTGTTAAATCTGCTTGTTGCTTACGTTTTGCACGAATCTCAGCTTAGATAGTGTAGTGAACTTAAGATCTCGTAAGTTTGTTTTTCCTGTAAATAGCAAGTTTGTTTAACCCTTTAGTCCAAAAAGCCGGTGAGAAACTTTAAGCCGATGAAAAAATATTGTACCGGCACCTGTGTGATCCTTTCGGGAAGTGCAAACCCTCTTGTTTGCGCCATTTCATTCTCATGTGTACTTAGTTAAGTTAAGTATGACGAACGGCATGCTCTTCATGTTTCATTTTGTCGAAAGCCAGTGCATTGTGAAGAACCGGTTTGGGGAGAAGAAATCTGCTGCGTTATGATGTTATTGTTCAAATCTTGTAATATGTATTCCCCCTGATTAGTTGAATTGTCTCGGAGTGTATCTATGGTGCTTGCCATCACCGTAGTCGTGTTGGGCGTGTTTCAAATACTACCTATATATTGGCGTGGTCCTAAAAATCCATATGTCCGTGAGGGTTGATGGCACGTACACCAAACTAACACGCACAAAAGTGCGGACTTCGGTAAAACAGACACTACTAAAAAAGTGAGACTAAAAGAGTCCATAGTGGCCAAATTGATTAGAATTTAATTCATTTGATGCAAATATTTGGTTTATGGAAGTTGGTTGTATGTCTTGGCAAGCTGCTATACGCAAGGAAAAAAAGTCCCTTCTGACTTAACTAATTGAGTACATTGCATGAGGTATTTGAGGCACCTTTGTGACGAGAGTTACCTTCCTTTTCTCTTATTGTTCTTGAGTGTTTAACCCATCGGACACTTCCAGAGTGTGAGAGAGAATAGTGTAGGATTTCCTTGCGAGGGATTGGAGGGTTATATTTAAGTGTTATTTATTTGAAAAACTCTCTTGCAGGATTTTTTGTGCGCTATTTCTGTCAACGCCCGTTGAGTGCAAACCTTTTGCATATTGTGAATTTAACGCTTACAATGGTAGAGTTCGGTCACTTGGAAGATTGACTCGTTTGCGTGTTATTATATGTCGTAGTCTAAGTCTAGTTTGTCTTTAATTTGTTTGTTTTCTCGGGGACGAGCAAAGGTTCGATTTGGGGATTTTCATGAGTCAATATTCTAACGTCTCATTTGGTCCTTTTTAGCAGTTTTTGTGAGTCTTTGTCTTTAGTTTTATAGTCTTTTTAGTTCGTTTTTACGCTTTGGTGTTTTGTTTACTTTTTGCAGAAATCGAACAAGTTGGTTAGCATGTGAAGATTATGCATATTCGTTCTAGGATTTATCAAAGCACTCATATAGGTTAGTCTCGTATAAAATCTTCGTAAAAACCTTCAATTCGATAAGTCCGTATTAAATTCTCTAAATTGTTCATGTTTAAGGATCGTGAATTGACGACTCACGATTTCTCCAGTATAATATTTTCTAAGAACAATTGGTTGAATCGAATTGATTGATTTGATGTACAACGACCGTGTGACAAATATGAGTGTTATCCCTAGTTCGAATTAGCATAATTGGATCTTGCTACTGTATTCATCTTTCTCTCATTGTTAATCATAATATTTGCTTTAGTTAAACTAGTTAGAAGTACATTAAACCATCAATTAAACTGTTACTAGCAAGTATCTGTTTACTCTCACTGCTACGTAGCTTAATTAATTCCTTAGCGAACGACTCTGTGGTTTAGCTTTGTTTGTCTACAACAACTGCTTACTACTTGGTTTTTCTAAGTATTAATTTGAGCACATCAAGAACACAAAGTAAACAAGTATGAATGATTGTTGATGACGACTGCATTCTTCGTTCTCTAATGGTTGTGACGACCAAGGTTTCTGAATTATGGTTTCGGAGGCGGTTACTTCCCTTGTAACTTGTTGCACTTCAAGGGAAGCAGGGTAATGATTTTGAGAGGCCTAAGCATTGCTTATATAGTGGTTTGTAGATGAGATTTTTGTGCACAACATTCCATAAGAGGTGGTGGATCACGGGCCAAAACGCGTACAAGCTTTGACTGGATTTTCTAGGCAACACCTTCTCGGTGGGTCCCATGCCTTCATCGGATTCTTCTAACTCCCTGTATGAATTGATGATTGACTATCGTTATTTTCTAGGATTAAGCGTATTTCTTTGTACTTGCTCCACAATAATCGACATAATCTCTTCACTTTGCATACTTTCTCGAATAATTTAACTCAGATGCCATAATTTAACTCCCCAGATAACAAATGAAAGTCATGTATGCCGCTATTTAACTCCCATAATTCAAATATAGTAGGGATTCACATTCGTAATAATATGACAAATTTAAATCCCAAATATATCATAAAAGTTCCAGACACTATGAGAAACTACATAAACCGTGTTAAAATTACAATCAAACATATATTTGGTTCGATTAAACATCACACAATATCTAAATATTCGAAAATCGACAAGAAATAACATTGATCATGAATTAAGGCCAATTTTATACAAAATCCGTACCTATCGATTGTTGATCGATGTTTTCAGCTTGTTTTGAAGAATCTATCGATGAAATATCATCATCCAGCAGAATTTGTGCTTGAAGATTCTAATTCGTTCTAAATATTTTTCTTATAAAAATCATGCGTTTATCAACAAAAACTATTCGAAATCAGAGACAAATCCGATGAATACTTGAAATAATGTCGTTTCTAGCATCTTAGGTGTTAAAGTATGTTGTTGAAGACAATAATCGATAATTTTATTGTGAAGACAATAGTTTTGAAGCAAAATCGAGCAGTGATAAGTTGGAGTGCGTGTTTTTTTTTATTTTTCTGTTGCTTTTAATTTGCTTTTATACTGAATCAGAATTTACGGGCAGCTTGGTCGAACTGATCGAGCCGGTGTAATGCAAATAAACCGGATCTTCCTAATATAACGAAAATTCAGGCCATATAATATACTTACTCAAAGGTTAGAGTTAGAAAATTCATAATTTTCCATTTCTATCCGGCCTATTTTATAATACGGTCGTAAAAGGAGAGTTACCCCGAGTAAAAAGGATCGAAGTGATAATAAATTTGTAAGGGTCGAACTCGAACAATATTACCGGAGCTGAGCTACTGCATTATCCTCAGAACTCTCCTTCCTCTTCCCTTCATTTGTCTCTCCCAATCTTCATCATCATCATCTTTCCTTTCTCCTCAAAAGTTGCTACAATGGCAACAATCACTGCTACGCTAGGCCCAGTAATGGTGGGTATGACTTCAGCAAAATCTCATTCTAGACTTTCGACTACTAAAAGTTCCAACTTTGCTACAGAATTAGGATTCGCTACATCCCAATTCAGTGGCATCAAGATTTCGATTCCCCAATTCGACAAAATTCCCCCAACCGCAATTTCTACTCCTCTCAGGCGCTCCTTTCAGCCTGTTGCCCGTACGTTTCTTACCCCCTTTAGGTTTTCGCTCTCTATTTTTCTCTTTCTTTTCAGCTTGCAATGTCATATTCTTGGTGTTTGTTAATCTGGAAATTTTGATTAGAATTGAGGACTAATTGCTACAGCTTTCTTACTTCCAGTTTGAACTTGCAGTATTTCTACTATTCTGAGGATGTTACTTAAATTGTTTAGGTTGTTTGGCTAACGATTAAAATCAACTAGACCATATTAAAATGGGTATTTTTAACCAGGTTTACGTGATTTTAATCGCTAGCCAAACAGTCACAGGTTTTTATTGAGTGTCCCTGTAGAAATTCATACCTGGGCCTCTAGCTGGACCTTGTATGTTGCGTCCTAAATGCATTCACTTGGAACAATGGATGTCAATGCAATTTTTTTCCACTTTATTTAGTGGTGTGGATGATCAATAGGGACGACGTCTGATAGACGTGAAATGTGACATCTTGCGTATGTGTTTTATTGTGAGTGAGTGTTTAACCATCCTCCAGATCTAATTGTATATATCTTACTAGCTAGCTTTCTGGATATCCATGGAAGAAGGCTCCCGTGATTACCAAAATGTTTATGCTGTAATCAGATGTGGAGTGTATAAGCATTGGGGTGATAGTTTTTTTTTTTTTTTTTTTTTTAATGGATAGATGAGCATGAACTGGCATTTAGGTCTTAGATATAAAACTTTTGGGGCGATATTTTGCCAACTCTTGTGATTTGGATTGAGTTTCTCAAAGTGGTGGTGGCTATTGAATTTTCATGGATCGTTTTATCAGAAATGCAATGCATATTTCAACCGCTTAACTCTGTGCCAGAATGTTATGTGCTCTGAACTGTTGTGTAAACTGTGTGATTCTCTTGAATTCTTTATATCTGTTACACAAACACAATGTTCCGAATGTATTGTGCTCAACTGTCGTATTGTTTATGTTGCCTTCAGGGAGAGTATGTCCGTTCACTGGGAAGAAGTCAAACAAGAAGAATCTAGTTTCTCACTCAAACCACAGGACAATATCGCGGCAATTTGTGAATCTGCAATACAAGAAGATGTGGTGGGAAGCCGGAAAGCGTTTCGTCAAGTTGAGACTGTCAACCAAAGCCATAAAGACAATTGAAAAGAACGGACTGGATGCCGTGGCTAAGAAGGCTGGAATTGATCTGGCTAAACTATGATTTCAATTTTTCAGGTTAAAATTATTTTGAAGAAACATTGACTCTGTTGTATCAGCACTGTTTCTTTCTCCTCTAAACGTCAATTTATGTTATTATAATCTTCTTCAGCTTTACTTTTCTAAACAGCGGAATGGCATAGTTCAATTGTTCATAATGCAATGTGGTAGTACATTATTAATGCCCATAGTTTTGCTGGTTTTGCAAATGATTTTTCTGATGCAATCTTGTCAAGAAAGATGCCTCATTTTTGCTTTATCTGCTCTTTGCTTCCTGGAAGTAATTAAGCATTTGCAGAAGATATGTGTTTTGACAGGGCATGATATGCAGTAAGCAATAGAGCTGAATGTGCAATCTAATGCGGGTACTGACTGTTACCAAGGGCGTGGGAAAGCTGCCCTCAAAACAAACACAATGTGAAGGTTTATGAGATATTTAAACATTTGAGGGCTATGTTTAATGGAACTGGATTCTTGAGGAGTTTCTTATTTAAAATTCTGGCAATTTGCTGCAAATATCCTAATCTGCATTTTGATTGAACTGTCAATCTGCAGTACTTGGTACTGTTTTTATTTTCTGAACATGAAATCTGTCCTGTATAGTGAATGACATGTATCCGGTAATTGATCATTTATTTCATCATGCAGTGAAACAATCTATATAGCATACATTTTGGGATCTTACAAGCACAGTTGCTTCGAAAAGTGCAGATAAGATCAGTTGACTTGAATACAAGCACAAGCCAATTACAAAGCCCAAAAATTGTCTGTGTACCTAAAAAATAACTCCCCTTTCTTCTGTCCTCCATTTTGCATAGCCAAAGCCCAAAACACATAGTATGTGCAAAACAATGGAACTTGACAATGTAATATGCTGCAAAGGTTGCACAGCCCTTATCTGAAGGGCTCGACTGGCTCAGTTTCCTGGAGGAGAGTTGCAGCCTCCAAACACTCAGCCGCTTGTGCTGATGTGCCACCCTCATCTTTGTATAGAAGCCCAAGATTGTACCATGCATTATGATTAGTTCTTTCAAGGCGCAGAGCATCTGTCAGAAAGCTTTTTGCAACTGGTAGTGATCGATCACCAAGTTGCCTGAGAACGACTGCAGTAGATATGAGGCTCGGGACATGGTTAGGGTCAATGTCTAGTGCCTGTTCGAACGATCCAAGAGCTTCCTTGTAGAGGCCTTTAGATTGACATAGTAAACCTTTCAACATTAGATAAAAGGTGTGTCAAAACTTGGAGAAAATCCCCCACAAGAATTAATGTAATCATTAAATTAAGTTGACATCAAATGCATAGCCAGTAATCAGTCCAAGACAAATTATCCAAGCATTAAAACAAAGGCAGGTTGGGGAAAGATTCTTGCACAGACCTGTACAATGCAATCTTGAAGCCGAATGAGGATTCATCGCTCCAGATTTTGAAAGACAAACTTCAGCATCTTTCCACTGAGACAAGCTTGTATAGACATTCGCTAGATCATGCCATATTTCCATTTCTAAGTTTCTCTGTTCGTTCCTTTCATCCTGATCGGGGACATAAAAGTTAGTATACTGAAAAAGTATGCAAAAAATCCAAAATGGACTTCAAGAAAATAACTTCAAAATCAATGACGTTTATAAAAAAAAAAAAGTGAAATGCGTCAAGAATAACATCATCATATAGCACATGCCTTTAATATCTTTGCCTGATTCCCGAAACTCTTCCTCTGGACTTGTAGAATAGCCAAAAGTTTTGTATATGTCTCAATGGCTTCTGTTAAATGGCCCTGAGCAATCTGAAGTTTTGCCTTTGTGCGAAGCAATTCTCCTTGATCCCACTTCCCTGCTTCATCGAGAGCAGCATCAACTACATTCTCAGCATCTAAGTACCTTTTCTGAGCTGACAAAATACGAGCAAGAAGAATCCAGCCCTTTATACTAGATCCAGCTTCCAGTTCTAACAGCTGCTTTGCATAGTAAAGAGCAGATTCTAATTTTCTCTGTTCGGCATTTTCTAGACTAAGAGCATACAAAACACTCGTGTTTTTTGTCCCACTCAATCTATGAGCACTTTCAAGTGCCTCAAGCGCTTCAGATTGCCTTGATATTCTCTGGGGATCGGAACCTATGCATCTAGATTGGGCAGCAAGAGAGAGGCCTAGTGAGTAATTTGCAGAACTAGCCCTCTGCTTGCATTTCTCCGATTCAGAAAACAGCTTGTAAACATATTCCATTCCCTCTTCAAGTGATATGGGGCTCTCCGTACAAATCTTCGAAGCCAGTAACAGTTCAAACCCAAAGTTGCTGCTCTCTCTATTACGCAGAAGGTTCCGTAGTAAGTTTAGAGCTGCTGTATTATCACCTTCTGCGTGATAACAAAGTGCCAAGGATGTAAATTTTTCTCTTTTTCCAATGGTTTTGGGAGGCAACTCTTCAATTTGATGAGCGAGGGACCTATATTCGCTCACTGTAGATAATGCGAAAACAAGGTGATCCAAGATTGACGAGTCCCATTCAATCTGCTCGGCAATAACTCTTTTCAGAATAAGAAATAGCAGGAGAATAGCTTCTTCAACATTATTTTTTGGCACGAAAGAGTCATCCATCTGGAAGCGAAGATTTGGAGGACTGGCAACATTACCACTATAGAGAAGAAAAATGGCAAATTGTTTCTCTATTCTTATTCTGGTGTGGGTGTCGAGATTCCACTTATATAGTAGAGCCCTTCTGTAGGCTAAGGTTACTTCATGAGGATTACAATCAAGTTTCCACAATTCTGGCAGTAACTCGACGCCTTTGCTTAATGTCTCAAATAATTTATAGTTGGTAGCCAGTTGTTCAGGCAGGCCATAGGGTATTGCAGATTCAAAAGTATCCAGTATAACTTTGCACGACTGAGCAGCTTCTGCAAAATTTGTCAAGCAAAATAACAACAAAGTTAAATGATAAAATAATAAATCGTATTCTACAAAATAACAACAAAGTTAAATGATAAAATAATAAATCGTATTCTACTCAATTGCACAGCATTTATTTCGCTAGAAGTAACATGCAAAGCCCTAACAATGACCAAAACTGATAACCAAGTGCACTTGTAAGAGTCTTCAAGTACCTGTATATCTTCCAAGAGCCTGCAGAGATTTTGCTTTGAGATAAATTGCTTCAACAAGCAAACTTACTGCATGCATAGACATTGGGGGATTAGGATCACTCGGAGAATAACACCCAGGAAGCTCACATCTTTTAAGTATAGTAGTCTGTATTCTGGGTGTTACCGCGGCAATATCAATTCCTTCAAAAACTTGAAGAGCACCTGCAGTGTTTCCTTTCTGATACTCGAGTCTTCCCAGTAAAGCTCTTGCTTCCTGTAAGTAACGGCTATGAGTCACCGAGGCCAATTTATCAATACCGTGTATACTATTGTAAGACCTAGATTGATTTACGTTCATATTATACCTTCCACTGTAATCTATCCTACAAATGCATATAAATTCAGCACATAATACAATAACTGCCCAACAACTAACCAGACCTCGTAGTTTAGAAAGCCACTCTCACGAAGAGATGATTCTGCTTCTTCTATGTTGCTGGTATCAAGTTTAGTGTCAGCCTCTCCTGCACGAGAGGAATACCCACTAGCTGAATAGTCCCGGGTTGCTAGGGATTCCGAGGAAGGAATTATTTCGTCCACTCTCAACTGCTCCCCGGAGCAAATACATTTCATCATCATCTTCTTCAATTGTGAACTCAAGCTACACTTCTGTTTGTACAGCCAATACTTAAAGCTCATCCCTTCTCATCACGGTTCTTGCATTCCTAATCACAAACACACATCAACTAGTAAGATCCCATAATTACTGAAAATCCTCCACATAACTGCAATGAAAGAAAGCTACTTCTCTGCGTTATTACAGATAACTACTAGATGTTCCAGAAATTACATATACACTCACGTTCGCTCTGGCAACATCACTCCTTGATTCAAGTAAACACCATTGCAAGGCTCATCAAATTGTTTTGATAGTTGAGATAGATGATACTACCATATTATAGTCGCCAATCATAACTGTAAATGCCAATTCTACAACTTAATATCCACAATGCAACTTACACAACTGGATCTTTTTTCAATCTGCAGCAAAATCATATCTTTTTTCAATGCGACTCACACAACTGAGTTTTTGTACACAAAAACACAACTGGAATTAAGAAAACTCAATTGCAGTTTGTAGCCAAACACTCCGACTAGTTTTGCTAGATAACAGAGTTGAGCATATGGCATTATATATTCTCATTTCAGCATTGAGGTTCCAATGGAATTTCAACATATTATCCTTTAACAACAAGTCAGAGAAAAAAAAAATAGACTGATTTTTGTTTTGAGAAAAAGATAAGAAGAAACATAATCAGTTGATAATCGAAAAGTATAAACCAGTAGAAACAGGGGGTCATGACTATAATAAAACACATGAAGAAAAACCCAATTTGAGACATTGTAATAAGCCCAAGATACTGTATGATATTACTGCAACGGAAATGTAGATGAATAGTTTGAAATTACCTGTTAGAATTTACAAACCCATCAAAGCCTTAATTAACCATCAATGGACACCCTAGTTACGAGCAAGATAACTTCCAAGAAAAGAAAACAAGAAATGCAAAGAGACAAAAACCAGGAAACAGAAAAAGTCAAAAAATGCGACTTGTTGAAGGAGAAAAGGTCAGTCCAGTCCAGTGTGTGAAAAAAGGAAAACCCATCATGTGGAAAACTAGCAGTTACAATGATTATAAAAATGAAACAATTATTAAAGGAAGGAAAAAGGATTAACCTTTTGCTGGGTGAAAACGAAGGCATGGCCGGAGGAGCCCACGAGGTAATCAATTTATCACAAGCATTTCACCTCCTCTTCGTCTTCTTCTTCTCCTTAAATAGCAAAACAAACGCATTTATTGATTTTTGCAGTTTACTTTCCAAGGACTAGAGAATCCAAAGCTTCAATGAGTTTGAACTTTTGGAGATTTCTTACAGAATTGTTAATTTATCACTTTGATAAAAAAAATTAGTTTTCTTTCGGGTTATACCTAACGACCAGACCACAAATCGATCGAGCCTCGATACTTGAGTCCGTCGTGTGAGCACCATGAACTTTCCAGTAGGTCATCCATGCTTAAATCTAGAGTTTTTATTGGTGGATTTCCGAAAAGAAAGGTGCACCTGATTTGTATGTGTAGCATTCTCAATCCCTTTAATCTCTCTGAAACTTAACTTGAAATTTGATATCCCTTGTGCAACGTCCCCATCGCACCCCATTTGGGTTTTGGGTTGGCACGAATTTGATACCATTTGTAACGACCCGACCACTAATCGATCGAACCCTAGCCCTTTGGGCTGATGCGATTACTCATTGACAACTTTCCGGATGATATGGTTAACCCACTCTACCAACACATGTCATTTTCCGCACACGTTGTCCTCACTCGTGTAACACTGGGTTACTCTTTTACAGCTAATTATTGTATAAATGCAGTTGTGAAGTAAGAGATTTCTTATGATAAGGTTCGTTGATATGAATTTGATTCACACGCGTTAAGTTAGTTCAAAATCTTCATATACGACAAATTGATAGGGTTGCTAGTTCAAAATCTTCGAATTGTTTTGGTTAAGAATTATTTGTCTGACAATCGAATAAATTTGCTAGTTTGAAATATTTGAAAAATGAAAGGTTAAACCCTTGATTATGTCGTAGGACCATGGTTCAAAATCTCGTTTCAGAGCTCATCCTGATTTTTCAAGTTGACGAGACGTCTCGGAAAAGTTTCGGAAATCCATAAAATTGTTCTTCATGCTTGAGTACACAGGTGAACTCACTTCAGTGCACTAGACGTGCAATTGGACCACTAAATAATAGAAAAACCTCCACAGCCAAACTACGAACTTGCCTAACTAATTCACAAATACCATCAGTAGCTCTAAAGACAATAAAAACAGGCCCAACAAGAATTACCCCACATACCATTACAATGTTATACTCCTTTCATTTCTGAAAAAGTGTTACATTTCTTATTTATTTATTAATCGTCTCAATTAATTACTATTAAACGATATTAATAAATAAATTATTAAAATTATATAATGAAAATTTAGTAATTAAATTTTTATTATATGATTTTATTAAATTATTTAGTATTATCATTTATGAGTAATTTACAGAAACTCAAGACAATGACCCAAGCTCAAATGTAACACTTTCTCTGAAATTGAGGGAGTAGTAAATTATTGATTCTCAAGTAATTTCTGAAATAATACAACTCATACTACTGCCACTCTCCATACCTAAGGCCAAACTAAACAAGTCATAACTAGATGAATTCAAATTTTCATCTGACTCAAACAACATTGCCCATATACAGACATGAAAACACTACTTTGTTGATTCTCCTATCCTCAATTACATAAACAAAGCAAATACAAACCTTAATTAGCTAATCACAAATAGCATGGGTATAGTACCTGTCTGCTTGAGCAAACAGTTGAACTTGAATTGTGAATCTTGTCTCTACTACAGAGATTTTAATGCGCAGATAGGAGTAGAGACTCTGCTTGAGTTGATTTCAATCAATTCAACTGGAGTTCTTTTCCTTGTTTGCAGAATTTGGAACTTGGGGGATTTTAAGTTGGAGATTTTCAGATTTTGTTTTCAAATTGTGAATTATAAAACTCTCAACCGATTGGGAAAAAGTAATAGCAGTACGAGAAACCCAAAACTCCCAATTTCGGAAGTTTCGTCCGAGAACGACGAAAAGGATCGAATTTCCGGCGAGATACATGATTGTCGGCAATCCCTTCAAGTTTTGTGTCAGTTGTTCAGAAAAGCGGAAAGTTTCGTATGTTTCGCTCGATATGAAACGAGATTTTGAACCATGTGTAGGACATAATAACGATATGACAGCGTGTGAATCACAAGCAGTAGTGGTGAGTAGGTTCTTGAATGCATATTTATCTTAAGCTTAATTACTGTGTTCATGCTTTCCATCAACGGAAAATTACACCTGCTCATTTTGAAAAATACACGAATTTTAAAAAAGTCTCTAGTATTCGAGCAATAACACATTAATCCCCATAATTTTTAAATAATTACGAATTGATAATTACATTTTGAAATGGTCAAACACATCCTTATATATGCTAAATACAAATTTGACTCTAACTTACAATAAATTTAATATTTACCTTGAAAATATATTTTATTTTACAAATTGAGATGCGAAAGTTGTACATGTCAATTTTCAACTTACTAACCGCTAACTTTCAACTTTTTCTGTCCCTAAAATTACTTCATAAATATAGAAGCATTTTTAAATGAAGAGAAAATGAAATGATAAATTTTATCTTAAAAAAACTAAGGAAAAATTTGTAATTTTTTTAACAGGACATGATTTTTTTTTTTGGTTATGAGAAAGAAAAACATATTATTCGTTCGAGCATTTTTTTTTTTTTTTTACTTTAACTTGGATGGATTAATTCATAAAGCCAGATAATTGAAAAACTTGAACCACTTATCGAGTAATTGTTTAGTAAACTATGATACATTAAGTTAGTTATATCTAAGCTATGCACTCTTTGAGACTGTACTTTATAACCCTTCATATACTCAAAGGAAAATGAAGTTATAAAATAATTGGTAGTTGATATTAAAAAAAATAGTTATTATTTTAGTTGTAAAATTAATAACCACAAAATATTTATTTTTAGTAATACAAAATTAAGAAATTATTGGCTATTCTTTTGTTTTACTGATAATTTACTTTATTTTAGTTTAAACGATTAACCAATAATTGGTTAAACTCAAAAAGAGAATAATCATGTCTTTTTTCTTAAAATAAACATTATTATTACTGTCCATACACTACAAGAATTCTGTTAAATAGCGACGAAAAGGGGTAACGGATAGTTATCCATCGCCCCTTAACGACGGATCGCTCATTTTAGCGACGGATAGGGCGAAATGCCTTACCCGTTGCTAATTCGTCGCTAAATAGCGGCGTATATTTCTATCCGTCGCTAAATAACGACGGATAGGCTATCCATTGTTAGTTTTTGTTGACTTTTTTATTTTTTAAAAATGAAAAATAGTATTTTAACGACGGATAGATTATCCGTCGTTAAATATTTAATTAATAAAAAAAATAAATGAAATCTAACGACGGATAGAATATCCGTCGCTAAATAGCGATGGATAATTCTATCCGTCGTTAGATTTCATTAAAAAACGGGCAGTAGCCCTCTTCTTCCCCATTTCGATTCTGCTTCTTCTTTTCTTTTCTTTTCGCCATTTTCGCCCACCTTCCAATTCCGACCAAAACTCCACCATTCCGGCCAATCTTGGACTCTTTTCGAAGCTCGTAACAAGAGACTCGAGTGGCCATTCAATTTAATCTTTCTTCGGCTATTTTTTGCGTAATTGAAGGTATTAGTCTAAAACCCTTACTTTGTTAAATTTGGAATTTTTGCTAATTTCGAGCAATTGTATGTTTTTAGAAGTTTGCACTAGCTAGTTTAGCTTATATTAAGTAGTGAGTTAAACTTGAGGTTGTTTAATTGATAGATTTAGATCAATTTTGAGCAATTGTATGTTTTTGAATTGTTAGTATCATGTTAGGATGTTTGCAAGTATGTATGGTATTTAATTTGAGGGCAAATTTCTGATGGTACCCCTTAAATTCGATCTAATAACAAATTCAACCATTCTATTCGAACAATAACAGTTACATCAAAAAATTGAACTGAGCAATTTTCAATATTACAAATGGGTCCAAAAGTCAAACTTGATGATGACATGGAATTTTTTTTTGCTGATGTGTCGACCAAAGTTGGTAATAATAACGAAAATGCCATTGAATATTTTGATTTTTGAGTTTCTTTAATTTTGTTTCCCTATTTTCTTTTCTTTTTTCCTTTTCTTTTCTCCTCCTTTATTTGGTGACACAGGCTGTTGGA
This sequence comes from Plantago major, assembly GCA_026545765.1. Lineage (NCBI taxonomy): Eukaryota > Viridiplantae > Streptophyta > Magnoliopsida > Lamiales > Plantaginaceae > Plantago > Plantago major. The sequence continues at coordinate 44,057,750 of CM048844.1, forward strand.
TGTGTCTGTAATTAGCAATCACAAATTCAGGGACTTATTTGTAATTGATTTAAATCAATTTCCAACTGGACTTATTTGTAATTTAGCTTAGATTTTGTTTAGTCAATTTAGGTAAATTTCAAGTAATTTCAGGTAATCAGTCAATTAATCTATTTCCTAATCATTTCTCTGTATGCTGAAGAATGTACTAGGTCCCTTTATTGACTTCAAATAAATGCACCAGGTCCCTGTATTGATTGAATGCATATCACGAATACAAATCAGAAACTATCAATGTATGAAGGTCAAAGGTCAATTATACATATTCCAAGAGTCAGATTCAATTCTTCCATTGTTTTCATGTCCATATCCATGCATTCATCTTTATAATTTACCTATAAATACAAACCATCAAGAAGCGACAAGCAAGAAACAACAAGTAACAATGGAAATTAAGGGTTATCAAAGAAAGATTCGCCCATCATCTCATGTGGGGATTGAGTAATTTGCTATACTCTTATTGTATGATGAGTCACATAATAAGACTAACATATTTGAATGCATGGAAACATACATAATGACGAACATGGAAACTATTTGAACAGCCCTACTCTTGCTAAAAAACTAGCAACTTCACGAAGAGAAATGAACACCAATGATCAAGCAGTTGGACCACGTATGAGGGCTTCCAACATTGCTTCAAGGCTCATTCACATTGAGTGTGTGGCCACTCTGACGAGCTTCGTCCGAGAGCATCTGTACTCACGACTTCCATGGTGTCTTGGATATTCAATCGCCACATATATTATGGTGAAAGGTGGCATAATGCATTTCTTCAAGAGGCTGTTAAGCATGTGGATGAGCTCATCAAATTAGGTTCATATATTTGATGTAATTGCTCCCTGTTCTTCCATAATTGGCTTTCAGTTCTTATGTTTAATGGATATTCTGTTAATGTATTTCTATTGCTCTCTCCACCAACAATAACAACAAGAGACAACATTAACAATGGTTTTTCACCCTTTAATCATCTTCATTTCATTGTAAACATAAGCAAATTACATGGTGATTTGATCACAAGTTCTTACAATACATTCCACAAAAGAGATAATTGTGATCACCGACAAAATACATTAAACGAAATTAAAATAACTAATCACTACTAGTACTTCATTATCATCCAAGCCACAAATAACTAAAATAGCTATTTAGTAAGGGTCCGGGCTGGAATTTGGGGATAAAATTTCCCTCCAATTCCCACATACGATTTAGAGGGACATAATTAAGTTCAATCAATTACATAGAAGTTTATGAGGAAATTATTTTTAGTGCATGTATTTTTGGACTTTTATTAGCAAAAATTACCTGAAAATCAATTACAAATAGCTCCCTGTATTTGTGGAAGCTAATTACAGATAGATCCATCTGTTATTTTTGCTTTACTTTAATTAATGTAAGAAATTTTAATTTATTTTAACTTTTCTTTTAAGGAGAGAGAAAATTAAATCCACATGGCAAGAGAGAGAAGTGTTGTTTAGTTTTGGTCAACTACAGGGGGCCATCTGTTATTGTTCGAATAGAAGGGACCAATCTGTGAAGGGGGTCAATTTAAGGGGTACCAAATGTAATTTCTCTTAATTTGATGTTTTCGTATATGTAGTAGGATTAGTGAGATTTAGTTCAGTTTTTTGAGACCATTTAGATTTAGTGATTTTGGTGGTTGTAGTATAATTGGCCCGTATTAACTTAGAAAGAATTACTACTGTTTTAATTTATAATTCGTAATTGTAATGGAATTTTGAAATTCATAAAAAAAAATTAAACGTAAAATGCATGTAATTCATGAAATTTGGAACGTATTATAATTAACAATGCAATTATAGCCAGGAATTGGAATTGGTTGTAGTATAATTTGCTCATATTGACTTGTTGTGAATTACTACTATTTTAATCTACAATATGAAAGCTATTATCGGATTCTTCAAGGATGACTTCTCCACCTTCGTCGCCTCCTCCACCGTCGCCTACACCATTGCCGCCTCCACCCGATTCATTGGAGTATCATTGGAGTTCTGCCGAGTAAGTATACTTCGTCTTTCTTAGTCGTATTTCATTTCTAACATGTAAACTGTATTTTGTAGTTAATTTAGCACAATTAATATTTAACCTCGGTTTTTTTATGTATGTAGAAATTGTGATACGCTCTCCTATGCAGACATGTGGACAGGTTTTTCTGATTTTGATAGAGCATTGGAGGCAGAAATGAAGGACGATGAAGATGCAAACATGGCTAAAACCAATGCTGGGAAAGAAATGGATGATGAAGATGATGAGGATTTTGACATGACCATTGAGAGGATGATGAACTTTCGATTATTTGAAAGTGTATATTTTTAGTAGGTGGCTATGGCAGGTTCTTTTGGTATTGTCTTTGTGGTATCAGTGTTTATCTTTACTTGCTTTCAGAAATCCCCTATTTAAAAAAGCCAATTATCTAGGAAAAAAAAGGCTCAAGATCTATAAACAGAACAGGATCATTAGTAACTTCCCAGTTAAAAAAGAATGTTAATCCTTGGGGTAAAAAAATGTTAGGTTTATATTTGAAAAAGAATTGTTTTGACTCACCTGGGCAAAAAAATGATATCACTCAAGTCTGGAAAGTAGGATTTTTGCTTCAGCACTGGTGTTTTGCTGAAAGCATTTTTTTCCGTTGCAGAAAGTTTTTTCCAACGGATATTTGCGTTGCCTAAATCGTCTCAGTTGCCCCCGTTGGTAATTGTTGGTCCAGATAACGTCAAAGGGAAAAGACTAGAGGGGGGGGGGGTGAATAGTCTTTTACAACTTTTGTCGATAAACACAATTTCTCAGATATTTGTGAAGATATCTGATACTTAATTTTAGAGAGCAAAAGACTTTTCTGTGATAAGTGCACGTGCTCAGCAAGATATGTGTAAATACTCAACAAGGTAAATAAAGCAAGTAATAAATTGCAGAAAGTAAATAACACTGATCTTTATAGTGGTATCTGAAGGTGGCGTAATCCTTCAACTAATCCACTTCGGCCTTTATCAGACCTAAAATCCACTAAGACAGATAAATGAGTTCACCTTACAAATATCTTCTCTCGATTCCTAAATACCCTAGGTTCCCAACCAAGTGTTCCCTCTGAGTTATTCCCCGGCTTTTTCAGCCAATTACTTCCTATACTCAGAAACCTTTGAGCTATTCCTTAGTTTCCCAAACTAAGTACTACCTATGCTCAGTAACCTTGGAGTTATTCCTTAGTTTCCCAAACTAAGTACTTCCTGTACTCCACGCCGTTTAAGGTGTTGGTTAAGGTAGTTTGTCAGGATTTGATAGATTAATAACTTCTACAGTTATGTAATACTACCTTCTTGAACAAGAGTCACTTAACACACTTCAGAATGTGTGGTGATATGTTCTTTACTGACCCAAGTCTATGATAAATGTTCTAGAGAATGAATCTAAGATTCTTGATCTTTTGATTCAACTCCTTCACAGATAGCAATGCTTGTTAAGGATCAGGACACTTAGAACTTTCGTGCTACTTATAATTCAAGAGCTTAGTCGCAACTGTAAGCTGAAGAATAAGTAGATTGAAGGCTTGTATGCTTGAATGAACAAGTTCGTAGATGTAAGTTCTTGGTGTGTAAGTTCTGTGTGTTTTTCAAGCATTCTAAGTGATGATATTTATAGTTGAAAATCATGCCGTTTGAATAGTATCCATTAGGCTTAATGAAATTCAAACTATTGATATCTGAAAATAGTACTGCAGAAGACGTTGTCTCTTTTTAGAGATTTCCTCTTTTGTTCAGATGTCTCTATCTGCGCATTTATTGCATTGTACTATTTTTGTCTTGTAGTGCCAACGGAACTATACACGCTTTCTGAAGCATTGCATGTCCCTTTCCAGAGACCTTCTCATCTCCAGATACCTGTTGAAAGATTGTTTCCCATAAACATAGTTTTATCCAAGGTATCTGAGTGTAGATGTCTGTGGGCACTTTTCCTCGTTCAGAAACCTTGTGTTCTCAGATATCTTTTGCAAAGCTGGTTCATTCAGAAACACTTGTTTGTCAAAGATATCTGGACATAGGTATCTGATAACCTTTGTCTTCAGCAATCTTGTGCAGTCTTCAAAACTTCATTTTAAAAATGAACTTCTCCTGCTGGATACATTCTTCTTGATCTTCTTTAAGGAAATAAAAATTACATTCAGAGACCTAACATCCTATACAAGATTTGCTAGACTATCATACTTAGTGATTTTCCTCTTTTACAGTGTTCAAGTGAACCAAGAATACTAACCACCTTTCTGAGCTAAGATAAGTCATTAGATTGCTGATCAAAATCTAAACAGATATTCCTAACAAATTTCCCCCTTTTTGATCAATCAACGATGACTATGTTTAAAACCTATCACAACTTGGAAGAGGGAACAATCTAACACTTAATCAATTCTTATGAACTTTTCAATTAAAATTTTAATTAAGTGCAGAAAGTAAGCATCAACCAAATCACAAAGTGTGATCTTTGCTGACAAGTTATCTTTTTATGTTACAAAGAAAGTTTACAGATAACTTTTACAATGATAGAACAATAAAGTACATTCAGCAAGATACAAAATACATAGTTAACTAGGACAACAGGAGTAACCAAGCTCCAAGTAGACATCCTAATAAACTAGTCTTCAAGTCTTCAAAAATTCAAGTTTTCAATCAGCAGATCTATGGATCAATTTGCAAATTCCCTATCCCCAAACCTTTTGATATCATCTGAGTAGTCAAAGAGCAAAGTCCTAACTATCATCTCAGTGTTTCTGGCAAATCCACAAACTTCCTTGTAGGTTTTGGTGGAATTTTTCTTAGCAAACTGTTTGACCCACAGATACTTTCCCCATTTCCAAGCATGCTCGATTCTGATATCTGATAGCTTGAAGTATTCATATATGATCTTCAGATATCTGATGTCACCCTTGTATTGATCTTCAGTCATGTAGAAGGACTCATAGGGTTCCACAGTAAGTCTTGCTCTTGTGCCTGATCCAGTGGTGTTGGAAATTCTGTGCACATCATCTGGCTTCCCATAGGGACAATCATCAGAGAGGTCCTTTTTCATGGCTTCTATTCTCTTGATTACTTCAAAATCCAACCAGGCTTTGATGTGGTTGGTATTAATCAAGACTGGCTTGTCTTTTCTCCATGCCATGAGCTGTTTATGGATTGGTTCTGGAAATTTTTCATTTACCAGTAAGTGCTTGAGTTCCAGAAGCTAGTAGCCATTCTTCTGATTAATGCATTTGTAGACAGAGGAGTCATTGTTGGTCTTCACATACTCAATCTTGGCTTCTTCAGGCCTAAGTGGTAGTTGAAGTTTTCTTTGTTCAGCTCTCAGCCTGTTCCTCCTTTGTCTTGAATTTTCCCTTGGGGGATTGCTTGAAGAACCACCCTGGATTGACTTGGTATTTCCAGAGGGTGTTTTAGCTGCCAAAGGCTTTGCAGCTATGGGCTCAGATAGATTATCTCTTTTTCTTTTTCTGTGAAGAGGAGCTTCATCTTCATCAGTCTCTTCATCATCATCATCAAGATTAATTATTGTGAAAGTTTTGCAGCCTTCTTCATTGCCCTGGGATTTGATTTGGCCTCCTCCTCCTCCTTCTGCTGCTGCTTCTTCTTCTTCTTCTTCTTCTTCTTCTTCTTCTTCTTCTTCTTCTTCTTCTTCTTCTTCTTCTAATTCTTCAGAAGACTCATCAATCCCTCTTACTTGTCTTCTCCTTGGAGCCTTGGTACTCCTTGGAGGTTTCTGTGCCCTGACCCTTATTGTCATTTCTTTTTCAAGAAGTTGCTGAGTGGTGGCCACTATCTGTAGAGCAGTCTGACTGGAGGAGGGCTCATTTATTCTAAGAGGTAGTTGTTCAAATTTTCTTTTGTTTCCTCTTCCTCTTCCTCTCTGAGCACCTTGAAATCCTTCCCCCTTAGTCATTGTTAACTGACTAAGAATCACAAAGGATTCTGAAAGGGAGTCAAAGTTGCCCTGCAAATAGTTGTAAGCAGCAACCAATTGTTCCATATTAGCCTTGAGCTTCTAATTTTGTTTGATAAGACCTGTTTCCTTATCAGTGAGCTCTGCCAGTGGGCCTTGAATAGCATCTGTTTTTCCAGCAGCATAGCTAGCCTCTTCAAAGGCTTTTGCAGCCAAGTTTTGGTCATCATCCCTAACATGCCTAGGTCTTTCTGAGCAACGACCAGACTGGTTGTTCTCTGAGTGATGAGCTCAGTGAATGTCTTCATTTCTGCAGGGACTGATGCAATGGCTGCTTTATCTTGAGAAGACAACTCCTTTTTCAATTTAGCTAGTACTTGATATCTGTTCAAGTATTCATTGGAGTTGACATTTGGCAGCTTGCTGAATATTTCAGGAGCAATCAGCTTCCTTTTCAAATGAGAAACCGCAAAGTGTTCATTGCGGTGTTCTGCCAATGCCTTGTCTTCTTCATCATCTGAGTCATCAGCCCAGTGATCTTCATCCTCTTGGACATTTTCATCAATATTTTCTAGTCCAGCAACCATCTCAGAGATGGGCTTCTTTCTTTTCAGTGAGGAGGATGGTACATCTTTTGGTAATGCAGCCTTAGCAACATGCTTGTCTCCAGATACTTGCTCAGTATCTAATTCCTCAGCAATTGCTTGAATAGCAAGCTGGAGTTCTTTCATTTCAGTATAAGCTTCCATTTCCTTGATTGTTTGATCTTCAATCTTTTGTAGCTTTGCTTTAGATTCAACTATCTTCTCTTCCAGTTGAAGAATTAGCTGTTGTTCTTCTCCAACAGTTGTTTGAGTTGAGCAACTCTGGCTTGTGCATCCAATATTTTCTGAGTGTTGTCCTCAGAGTGCTCAACTACTTGTTCAGTAGAGTCCTTTTGTTGGGGAGATGGATGGGTGTATTTCTGAGGAGATGGAGGAGGGGATTTTTGTGATGTCCTCTCAATGTGCTTTTCAGCAACTGAGGTATTATTACCTTGTGCAATCCCTCCTGTCCCTGTTGTAGGGGCATCATCATCATCCTTCTTGTCATCCTCATCCTTGTGATGGTCAGAAGGAGGTTCTTCATAGTCATTCTCATCAGTCTCCTTCTCTTCAGAGACCAGATTGATCACTTCTGGAATAGTGACTATTTGCCCATTAACTTCCTCTTGCTCAGAGGGTATGAATTGTAGAGTTTGGGGCAAAGTAGGCTTGAATGTCATCTGCATTCTGGTCTGACCATCTGCCTTTTCAAAGGTTTCCATTTCCTTGATTGTTTGATCTGCAATCTTTTGTAGCTTTGCTTTAGATTTAACTATCTTCTCTTCCAGTTGAAGATTTAGCTGTTGTTCTTCCTCCAACAGTTGTTTGAGTTGAGCAACTCTGGCTTGTGCAACCAATATTTTCTGAGTGTTGTCCTCAGAGTGCTCAACTACTTGTTCAGTAGAGTCCTTTTGTTGGGGGAGATGGATGGGTGTATTTCTGAGGAGATGGAGGAGGGGATTTTTGTGATGTCCTCTCAATGTGCTTTTCAGCAACTGAGGTATTATTACCTTGTGCAATCCCTCCTGTCCCTGTTGTAGGGGCATCATCATCATCCTTCTTATCATCCTCATCCTTGTGGTGGTTAGAAGGAGGTTCTTCATAGTCATTCTCATCAGTCTCCTTCTGTTCTTAATCTTTAGAGACCAGATTGATCACTTCTGGAATAGTGACTATTTTCCCATTAACTTCCTCTTGCTCAGAGGGTATGAATTGTAGAGTTTGGGGCAAAGTAGGCTTGAATGTCATCTGCATTCTGGTCTGACCATCTGCCTTTTCAAAGGTTTCAATGACCTTGTGTGCTACTTCCTTTATGAAGTTCTTATTCATCAACGTGGCAAATGCATATTGCTCAATTGGAAACATTGCATGCACATAATTCTCCAAGTCAAATGCTCTTGCTCTTCTGGTAGGGTGATATGTGACCCTTGTGATTTCAAACAGATCAGAGCATCTGAGTTTCTGCCATTTCTTGAAACACTTTAGATGTTTTGGCAGAGTATGAGCCTTGAAGAATGGAAGTAGGTCCGTGTTCAAATCTTCAGGGACCACTAAGGCACTAGCTTGAGCCTGAAAGAGATAGTTTTGAGTTAGTTTCAAAACTTTTAGTAGATATCTGGGTTTTAGAGTAGTCAAGTATCTGTGTTACCTGTGCAACAACAACAGGCTCAGAAGGTTGGACTATTGAGGTTTCAGGTGCCTCAGATATCTTGGTGTGAGGAGGAGACTTGGAAGTCTGATTCTCAGCATCCTCTCTTTCTTTTTGAACCTGAGATTAAAAAGAAAAAATAACATAACACTTAGAAATTTGTCAGGAGAGAAACACTTAGACAACTTAATATATGAGATGTCAATTACCTCCACAATAGGAGGCTCAGATACTTGTCTCTCAGAAACTTGTACAGTCTCTGGTATTCTCTCTGGTGATGAAGGTTTGGTGGCCTCATCAATTTCCATTGGTTGAGGGGATTGAGTGGGCAATTCCCCAACAACTTCTACTTCTGTTTGAGCCTATGAGTAGAAAGTGTTAAGTATTTACAAAAATGATCAGAGTATTATTATGAAGAATATAGATATCTGAGATATATACCTTCTCAATAGAAGGCTCATATACTTGTTCCTCAGAGACTTTGTGAGTCTCTGGTTGATTCTCTGACGAGTTAGGCTTCTCGGCCTCATCATTTTTCTTTTCAGTTGGAGCCTATTAGAAATGAACACTTTAGTATTATTTATATGTATAAAGCATATATCTGAGATGTTATATCTTAAGGAACTTTCTTCTACCTGCGAGACAGGCTCCTGTTCCTTAATTGGTTAGGCTATGGAAGCCTCCTTCTTAGATTCAGAGGCAAGCTTTCCAGCTTCCTCTTGTTCTTGTGTTTCTAATTCAGCCTGTAACAAAGAAATTTTATTAAATAACAAGATTAATAAACACAAAATATCACAAGTAGATAGTTAAACCATTAAGCTACCTGAGCAGTGTCAGGCTGATTGGTCTCTGGAAGTTGTGACCCGTCTATGCCTTGGTCTTGTTGTTCCATTTCAGCTTCTTTGTTTGAAGTTTCAGGTACTTCAGACCTTTCCTGAGTGACTAACTCAGTTGCCTCCCCTGTTTGATCATTCTGAGCAAGTGTCTCAGTTTGATCCCTCTCTAGGAGTTGGGGTATGTCGAAATGGAGTTCATTGACCATTTCATCAACCACTTGTGGCTGTTGTGTTTGTTGTGGTTGTCTGGAAGCAGAAGTTTGAGCATTTGAGAGTTCTTCCATATTTTTAAGTGTGGTGTTGACATCAGCGTCTACCAACACTAGGTCACCACTCATCAGGGCTTCTTGAAGTTGTTTATACGTGAATTTCCCTGATGGTGTGTTGGCACCAACAACCTTTCACTACAAGAATCCATCCGTAACGGGACGGAAAGGGGCGACGGATTTTATCCGTCGCCCCTGTAGCGACGGATCGCTACTTGGGGCGACGGATTCTATCCGTCGCCCGTTTGTCAACGGATAAAGGTTATCTGTCGTTCGTAGCGACGGATAAAATTATCCGTCGCCACTGAGGCCAAATAAAAAAAAAAATTTAGCGACGGATAGATTTATCCGTCGCTAAAAATAGCGACGGATAAATCTATCCGTCGCTATGTATCCGTCGCTACAAGGCCGGAAAATTAAAAAAAAAAAAAAAATAGCGACGGATAGATCTAGATCTATCCGTCGCTAAAAACCTAAAAAAAATATAATATATCTCCTCCACCACCTCCTTTTCTCCACTACTTCTCCTCTCCTCCTCCTCCCACCACCACCTTTCTCCTCCCACCACCACCATCCTCCACCACCACCATCTCCTCCCACCACCACCATCCTCCACCACCACCATCTCCTCCACCACCTTTCTCCTCCCACCACCACCTTTCTCCTCCCACCACCACCATCTCCTCCACCACCTCCTTTCCTCCACCACCATCTCACCACCACCACCACCACCTCTCTCCTCCCACCACCACCACCCTGCCACCACCACCATCCTCCACCACCACCATCTCCTCCACCACCTCCTTTCCTCCACCACCACCACCTCTCTACTCCCACCACCACCGCACCACCACCCTGCCACCACCACCATCTCCTCCACCACCACCACCACCCTTCCACAACCACCACCTCCCACCACCACCTGCACCACACCCACCGCACCACCACTGCCACCACCGCACCACCACTGCCGGAATTAATCCGTATCTAATATAAAAATGATATCTGATTTTATTTTTTGGTAAAAATGGGGCGACGGATAGACCTATCCGTCGCCCCATAATCATTTTTTTTTTTTTTTAAAAAAGGTCAATCCGTCGTCCAATCCATCGCGAATTGGACGACGGATTTTTATCCGTCGCCACAGCTCCAGGGGGGCGACGGATTTTCTATCCGTCGCCCGATCCGTCGCCAGAGCTGGGGCGACGGATAGCTAGGCTGTACCGACGGATCTATCCGTCGCTACAGCCCAGATTTTTTGTAGTATTTGCTATAGGTGCTTGCTCAGCAACCTTTGAGCTAGTTGCTTTCTCAGCAACCTTGGACCTTTTGGTCCTCTTTCCCTTGGCCTTGGTTACTTTTTCAGTAACCTTGGGGGCTTGGATCTTCTCCTCCTTGTCCGATTCGTCATCGAAATCTGGAACGGAGTTATCAACAATCCCTGTTGCTTCTTCAGAGAGAGTTTGAAGTTTCTCACTGCTTTTATCAGTATTGATAAGTTCATCTGTAAGGCACTCTACAGCATTGATGAGTTCATCTGCATTGATGAGTTCATCAGCAGTGGTCTTAGCAGCATTGATTAGTTTATCTACATTTATGAGTTCATCAGCAGTGGCGGCAAATATCTGAGAGTCGACATCCATAAAGGGTATGCCTTCTGATTTGCCAGCAGACTTCTTTTGTGAAGTTTTGGGCCGGCCTCTTGGTTGCAATGGAACCTTCAGATACCTCATCAGTCTTTCGTTTCTTGGAACCTTTCTGAGATGCAGTAACCTTTTTCATCATGTTTGTATACTCATATTTGTAGAAAGGTGTTATCGCTGGCAATGTCCGTCTCTCGAGCTCAATGCCAAGGCACTCCGAAGTAGCAAATCTTTAGTCCATAGCTTATCGTGGCTTTTGGCTCAAGGCCTTTAATGATTTTAGGCTCAAAGCTCAGATCTTCTTCACAAATTTCATGGCGCATTTCCCCAATTAAAAGTGTTTTCCACCTTTTGTCTTGTTGATTCAACAAGAACATCATCATCCAACGCTTCGGCTTATCCGTAAGCACCTCCTTGTAGACCATCAAGGCATCCGTGAAGGACACATGCCAACACATCCCAAAGGGACCAACAAATGTCCGGTCCTTATGTCAGCAAGCTTAAAGTCGATGGGTGTGCCTGGCTTGTCAAGATCACACACATCACTGTATAGTTGCTTCACACCTTCAAGGAGATCTTCATCCTTGGTGTCAATTTCAAAATCATTTCCAAGATTTTGAAGTTCAAACAATTTCACGTAAAGTCGCTTGGCCCACCGTGATTTCATGTCCTCGACTTTGGTCTTGATAGACACCGCCTCAAAGCCTCAGAGACTTTGAGATAATCGTGGAGTTATTGTAAAACCTGTGACATCCAAAGGAAGAAACTCCATTGAAGAGCGGAGAAAGCCCTTGATTTGTGCCTTTTCAAGCATATCAAGTACCAAATTTACTGTCACCGTTTTCTATCAGCCTACCAGTATTCCTCAATCATGGCACCACCCTAAATCATCCCGTGATTTGAAGTCCAATGATCGATTGAACTCCAATCAACCGATTGTTTGTTATAACCAAGATCGGTGCTTGCTTTTCAAAGATCTGGATGTAGTAACTTGGGATTTCTGAGTAGAAACACGTTTGGGAGCCATCTCTTTAAATAGTGAAGTTTTTGAAAAATGAGAAGAGATTAAGGTAGGAAATTAGTGATTCTTTGCAGAAAAACTAAGAGGGAATCGAGTTGCAGAAAATTGCAAGAGATTTGAGAGAATTTTGCGCTTTTGTAAGAGCAAATGTAGGATTAGGCGAAAGTGATTTCTTTTGCCAAAATCCTATATATATAGCAGTGTAATTCCAACAGGCAAAAATACACAAATTAATTTTGTGCATTTGTATCTGTGTACGTGCAGTAAGGCGTGGGTAAAATTTGGTTTGTATTAAATGCTTAGTGGGCCACGTCTGAGTTTTTACAGTCCACTATTTTACAGAGAATTAATCTCAACCATTAAAATGGAACGCCCATTTCATCAATGGTTGGGATTGCTTTTTCAGCAATAATCACAATCAAACCATGTGATTGTGCCCAATTAATGAATTTTGGCGATTAGCTATCTGAATCACATTTCTTCTGTGTGACTAAGGGACAATTTTTGTATCTGAGTGTATCTCACACTCAGTATCTGTTCATGTTTTACACAAAGATAGAAATAACGCAAATTTCAAGAGAGTAGTTGACTGGAGACAGTTGTACTATTCTCTTTTGTGTTCCCCCTCACTGAGTGATCTAGATATCTGAGTACATGTCTCAGAAATCTTCAAATAGCCATTTTACCCTTTAACTTTTGATATCTGAGTACCCGTCTCAGATACTTGTTTGCTAAGTGTTTCACCTTTTGCCTTTGATATTCTGCATTCCTGTTCCAGATATCTTATCTCTCCTTTTTCCCTTCTTAATCATACTGAGTTCCTGTCTCACTCACATTCTTAGCTTCTTTTAGTATATGAGTTCCCATCTCAGATACCCCTTTTTTGTTTGAATATCTAGATGCCTGATCCAGATATCTTTCTCCTTTCTGAATTCTCATCAGAGACTAGAACTTTTCAGTTCCTTTGGTAGCTCCATTAACCCAAGACTGTATCTCAAGGTTAAGAACCTTCTTTCTTGCAAAGTCTTTGTAAAGATATCTGGAAGTTGGTCTTCAGTACCAATCTTGAGAATCTCTATGTTGCCTTTTTCAACATGGTCTCTAATGAAGTGGTGTCTAACATCAATGTGCTTTGTTCTTGCATGAAACTTAGGATTCTGAGTTATGGCAATAGCACTTGTGTTGTCACAGAAAATTGGAGTTTTCTCTTCATTGACCTCATAATCTCTGAGTTGTTGTTGTATCCACAATATCTGTGAAGTACAACACCCAAAGAATATATTCATTTCCGTGGTAGATGTGGCAATTGAGTTTTGTTTCTTACTGAACCATGATATTAATCTGGCACCAAGAAATTGACAAGTTCCTGAGGTGCTTTTTCTATCAAGCAATGATCCATCATAGTCAGCATCAGATTAGCCAACTAAACTCAATCCCCTGTCTTTTGGATACCACAAACTAACTTCTACAGTACCCTTTACATACCTTAATATTTTCATAGCAATGTTGTAGTGTGATTGCATTGGATTTGTCTGAAATCTAACACACACTCCAACTGCATATTGAATATCAGGTCTACTTGCAGTGAGGTACAGTAGAGACCCAATCAATTTCCTATACTTGTGTTCTTCAACACTGTTGTCAGATTCAGTATATGTCATTTTGGTTCCAATGCTCATAGGTATCTTAGCATTCTTTTCAGAAGGCTTTAGATTAAACTTGTTGAGCATGTCCTTTGCATACTTTGTTTGACTAATGAATATTCCATCATTAAGTTGCTTGACTTGCAATCCTAGGAAGTAGTTTAATTCTCCCATCATGCTCATCTCAAATTTACTTTTCATGAGCTCAGCAAAGTCTTCAAAAAGTTGCTTGTCTTTAGATCCAAATATAATGTCATCAACATATACTTGGACTAGAAGTAGTTTCCCTTCATGGTTCAAAGTAAAGAGTGTTTTATCAACATCTCCTTTCTTGAAGCCACTTTCCAGCAAGTATTTGGCTAAAGTATCATACCATGCCCTCGGTGCCTGTTTCAGTCCATACAGAGCTTTCTGAAGCTTATAAACCATTCTACTTTCTGAGGAAACCTCAAAGCCTGGTGGTTGTTCAACATAGACTTCTTCAGCAAGTTCACCGTTTATGAATGCACTTTTAACATCCATTTGATAAACTTTAAAGTCATTATGAGCTGAAAAGGCTAGAAATAGTCTAATTGTGTCCAATCTTGCAACTGGAGAATATGACTCGTCAAAATCTAGTCCTTCTGTCTGGGTGAATCTCTTGACAACCAACCTTGCTTTGTTTCTGGTTATTTCACCAGACTCATTCATTTTATTTCTGAAAACCCACTTGATTCCAATTACAGATATTCCGTCAACAAATGGAAGCAGTTTCCAGACTTTGTTTCTCTCAAATTGATCCAACTCTTCTTGCATTGCAGAGATCCAATCTTGATCCTTCAATGCTTCTTCTATAGTTTTAGGTTCAATATTTGAGATGAAACATCTATAAAGAGAGTCAGCACTTGCTCAGTTCTAACTCCTTGGTCTAAAGGACCGATCACATCCTTGGCAGGATGATTTCTTATCCATTTCATAATGGGATTTGAACTAGTAGGATCAATATCATTTTGATCTGAATGTGAATCAATATGATCTTGATAGGATACTTGTGCAAGATTCCGATATCTCGACACATGGGAAATGCCATGGATATCGACACTTTTTCAAAGGTTACGATATCCGAATTTGATTTTCAGCAATCTCATTCTCAGAAACCTCTTCATGATGAAGGTTCTCAGTAACCTGTTCCATTTCTGGAATTCTCATAGGAAATTCTTCATCATGTCTTAGAGTCGTCTGGTTGTTACTAAGCAATGGTTGCTTTTCATCGTCAGATTCATCCCCTAAGTGAATGATAGAATTGTTTCCTTTTGAGGAGTCTTCTACAGAATCTTTAATCATTAGCTCTTTGAACTTATCTGAGAGTTCTTCATTCATGGGTACTTTCTTGATTCCTTCGTAGAAGACTACATGAACAGATTCTTCAATCTTTTGCGTTCTTTTGTTGTAGATTCTGTAGGCTTTGCTATTAAGAGAATAACCAAGAAATACTCCTTCATCTGCTTTTGATTGAAATGTTCTCAAGTATTCTTTTCCATTGTTAAGAACAAAACATCTGCAACCAAACACCCTTAGATGTTTGATGCTAGGGGGTCTACCAATCAAAAGCTCATAAGAAGTTTTGTCATGGTGTTTGTTAATCAAACATCTATTTTGAGTATAGCAGGCTGTGTTAACAGCTTCAACCCAATAGATTTCACTTATTTCAATGTCAGCAAGCATTGTTCTTGCTACTTCTTTTAGGGTCCTATTCTTCCTTTCAGCAACACCATTTTGTTGTGGTGTCCTTACGGAAGATATTTGATGTTGTATACCTTTGCAGGTACAAAACTCTTTTATGTACTGGTTCACAAACTCAGTACCATGGTCTGTTCTGATTACAGATACCTTGTCATTTTTCATGACTTTAAGCTTATTCGGCAAGTTGGGTATTTCAACCCTTGCATCAGATTTTTGTTTGAGAAATACAACCCAAGTAAATCTTGAGTAATCATCAACAACAACCAGACCATACTTCTTTCCTGCATAGCTAGTTACATAGGATTCAAAAATATCCATATGTAACATTTGCAGTGACCTTTCATTGGAGTGTCTAGTAGTAGACTTGAAAGATGTTTTGGATTGTTTTCCCATTTGGCAAGCTGAGCATATACCATCTTTTCTATATACCATTTTGGGTAAACCAACCACCAATTCTTTCTTGGCTAGCTTGTTCAGAGTTTTGAAATTCAAGTGACTCATTCTTTTATGCCATAGCCGCTTTTTCAAGATGACCAGATTGACTCACCATGAGACATTCTTGATTGTGGCAGATGCCCAACAACATAAAGATTTCCTTTTCGCTAGCAACCAAGGTATCGCTTTGACTCATTGTCAATTACTTTGCATAGTTTTGACTTGATCTTGACAGTGTACCCTTTGTCTACTAATTGACTCATGCTTGGGAGATTATATTTCAATCCCTTTACATGTAGTACTTCAGAGATTATAAGGGCTTCAAACTTCAGATTGCCAAATTCTATGGTTGGATTTTCATCTCTTCCAGCAAATCTAATAATTGGTCCATTATCGCATTTTCTGTAGTTAATCAGATTTGCTTTGTCTCCTGTCATGTGCTTCCCACATCCACTATCAAAATGCCACTTCGGGTTCTTCCTTAGAGTGTTCTGCACAAAATAGGAAATAAGGAGTTCGGCTCTCATTCCAACAACGGAACCTTCTGGACTAAAGAATCTCCCTGTAGGAATCCATTTATGAATGAACTTCCTTGGGATATTCTTTTGTCTTGTTGGAACATAAGGAGAAATTTTAGGTAAATGATTGGTATCATCATCATTCAAAGCTATTTTCCTTCTTGGTGTGTTCCTTGGTGCTCCTCGTGGTGCTTTCAGATACCTGTCAGATTGCTGAGTCTGCTTTTCAGCAAACTTAGCTTTCCTTGCCAGATTTCTTCTAGCCCTTGCATTCAGAGTGGTCCTAACATATTCTTTCTTCCACTTCTGATGATTACTATGCGAAATCCTGGCTTTCATCAATCGTTCTTGCTCTTGTTTATACTCACGAGCGAGTTGTTTCCCGATGGCTTTATAGCCAATGCCATTTCGAGCACCTGGTGCTGTCTGAGTTCTCTTCTCAGCAGCTTTGCTAGTCTCTGGAACGTCTTTCTTTCCAAAAAACGTGATGTTGGAAAATTTGCCTGCTCCTGCAATTTTTCCTTTCTGAGAGACATAGCACTGTGGATGATTACACTTTTCAGTGTTTTATTTCTTTACAGAAACATTCCCAACAGTTTTCTTTTGGATTTGTTTTTCCCACAAAGGTTTGGTCGCAATTGCCTTTCCTTTGTCAACAACCTTAGCTTTCTGACCAATGTTGTAGGTTATTTGAGAACCATTTTGCTGAGCACTAACAAACGTTATTCTTTCATCACTCTTATTCAGAGTAGTAGAGCTATATGTTTGTGTGTCCAGCCCAAGTCCTCCCTTTTCTGCAGGATCTCTTAAATAAGAGTGTCACAAGCTTTGGCATAGGATTGAAGAGATAGTTCTTTCTTCTTGAGTTCCTCATATTTAGAAAGAAGATCTTTATTTTCCTTTTGGAGTATATCAATTGCCTTTCTGTGTAACTTCTCTGTTTCAGATATATGTGCTTTGAGAAATGCATTTTCAGCATCCTTTTTCTCAGATATCCTGAGTAATTGTAAATTTTCCTTCTCAAGAGAATTCTTTTCTTCTTCAAGAATGTCGGCTCTAGCTCGGATCAATTGAAATTCTCTTTTGTAGAGATCAAGTTCTCTTCTGAAATATTCTGAATCTCTGATTTCTTCCTCATTACTCTCATAAGTTATGAATTGAGATATGTTGGTTACTGTTAGGAATATCTATTTAAGATTTTGATCAGCAACCTAATGACTTATCTTAGCTCAGAAAGGTGGTTAGTACTCTTGGTTCACTTGAACACTGTAAAAGAGGAAACTCACTAAGTATGATAGTCTAGCTAATCTTGTATAGGATGTTAGGTCTCTGAATGTAATTTTTATTTCCTAAAAAGAAGACCAAGAAGAAGGTAACCAGCATGAAAAGTTCAAAGGATTTGAAGATTTGAAGACCGCACAAGATTGCTGAAGACAAAGGTTTTCAGATATCTTAAAGACACAAGCATTTTTAAATAAATAGTGTTGCAAAAGATATCTGAGAAATAAAAGGTTTCTGAGACGAGGAAAATGCCCACAGATATCTACGCTCAGATACCTTGGACATAAACTATGTTTCTGAAAAGAAATATATTATAACAAGTTGTTTCAACAAGTGATATCTGGAGTTGTGATAAACTCTTGAAAAGGACGTGCACAACATCAGAGAAATCTGATAGTATAAAGATCTCTGATACCATGCATAGTTCCGTTGGCACTACAGGACAAAAGTATAGTAAAATGCATTAAATGCGCGGACAGAGATGCCTGAACAAAAACGGTAGCTTCTGAAGAAGAAGACAAACGTACTACAGTACTATACTCAGATATCAATAGTTTGAATTTGAGTTAAGTGTAACGGATACTATTCAAACGGCACTCAAATTCATCTATAAATATCAACACTTAGACTGCTTGAGAACACACCTTAGTACACACAGAACTAAGAACACTGAACTTACATTGATTACTCTCACAAGTTCTCTCAAGCACACTACTTACCTTCAAGCTTTCTGTTGCGACCAAAGCTCTTGATTCTAAGTAGCACAAAAGTTCCAAGTGTCCTGATCCTTAACAAGCATTGTTATTTGTGAAAAAGTTGAACTAAGATTTCATATATGAGATTCATTCTCTTGAACACTTATCATAGACTTGGGTCAGTAAAGAACAAGATACCATACATTGCAAAGTGTATTAAGTATACTTGATTCATAGAGCTATCTGCATAACTGAACAAGTTATTAAAGAAGCTCACCTGACAAACTACCTTAACCAACACCTTAATCGGCCTGGAGTACAGGAGGTACTTAGTTTGGGAAACTAAGGAATAACTCCAAGGTTACTGAGCATAGGAAGTACTTAGTTTGGGAAACTAAGGAATAGCTCAAAAGGTTTCTAAGTACAGGAAGTACTTGGCTGTGAAAGCCGGGGAATAACTCAGGGGTCCACTTAGTTGGGAACCTAGAGTATTTAGGAATCAAGAGAAGATACTTGTAAGGTTACTTCATTTATCTGTCTTAGTGGATTCTAGGTCTGAAAAAGGCCGAAGTGGATTAGTTGAAGGATAAAGCCACCTTCAGATACCACTATAAAAAGACTTGTGTTATTTACTTTCTGCATCTTATTACTTGCTTAATTTACCTTGCAAAGTATTTACATCTATCTTGCTGAGCACGTGCAGTTATCACAGAAAAGTCTTCCGCTCTCTGAAGTTAAGTATCAGAAATCTTCACAGATATCTGAGAAACCGTGTTTATCGACAAAAGTTTTAAAAGACTATTCACCCCCCCCCCCCTCTAGTCTTTTACTTTGCCGTTATCTGGACCAACAAGTGGTATCAGAGCGGGAGGTTCCCAAGCCTTCTGCACTGAACCTAGATCCCAGATAAGTGCCCACTAACTGCTTTTCACCTACACTTGATTTGTTTGTTTAGTGTATTTGCTGCAGGATGTTTTTAAGTGACGCCCCAATTCTCAGGCCAGAGAATTACGAGAAATGGAAGAACAACATGATGCTCCACCTAGAAGCCATCAGTGACGAAATGATCGACGTGATAAAGAACGGCCCAATAGTCATTCAACAACTCAAGTAAGTTATAGAAGTTTCAAAGGGTAGAGACATAGAACAAAGCTATAGGTCTTCACAGACAGATGCATCAACCAGTGGGAGACCTGCCAGTCAAGTTATTTACGAACCAAAGCCCAGAGAGCTCTAAACATCAGAAGATGCCAAGAGAAATCGACTGGATGGTCAGGCCCGTAATATCATCATACGTTCTACTCCAGAGCACATACAGTGTAAACTGTGGGTAAAACGAAAGTGGCTCGCAACTGATTGAAGAAATGCAGACCGAGAAAACGAAGGAAAATAAGTTCGAAGTTTTGAAGCTTGAATTCCAAAACTTTAAACAAGGTCCCACAGAGACTCTTGAAGAACTAGATTTCCGATTCACAACACTTATGAGTGACATGGATGCGCTAGGTGAAAGTAATAGATATACCCAGTCAGAAAAGATTAAGACTATTGTGAGAAGTCTAAATCATAACTGGGAGCACACAAAGTTTTTCTAGTTTAACCAAGGAATGCCAGATATTACTCCAGTGGAACTTTTCTCTCACCTTGCCACTGTTGACTATGAGACAACTCAAAGAGAACAAACAACTGAAAAGTTGCAGAATGTTGCTCTAGTTGCTCAAGGAATTTCTGAAAATAAAGAAGGCAAGGAGGTGACTGAGGATGCTCTTGCTGTTAAGCAAATGAGAAAATATGTCAGTCGAGAGATTGAGAGAAGAAAAGCCAAAGAGAAGCTGAAAAAGCATCTAGGCTGAAACTATCACCAGTACAAATATATGCAAAGCTCGCTGAACAAGCCGGGCCAGAAAGCATCAAGTACTGAGGAAGCAGAAATCGAAAATGATATCTGTTTCTATTGTAAGAAACCTGGTCATTTCAAGAAGGATTGTCCCGCCTTCAACAAACTAAAGACAGGTGACAAGAAAGATAGAAGAATCTTCAAGAGAAGTCAGAAAGCTATGCTCACTGAAGAAAGGAAAAAGATTCAACTACAACTGGATGCTCTAGATATTGAGTCTGATTCTGAGGATGAAGATTCAGATGATTCCACACTGCCTTCTCCAGAAATGTGCCATGTTTCTCATGAAGTAATTGACTTTGGTCAAAAGAAGAAAGAAGTGTGTGGAATGGCTGAAGAAATCTTTCCATATATCTCCAACATTGAACCTTGTCTAATGGCTGATGAGGTAACACATAATTCCTGTTATACTTATGAAAGTGATGAGGAAGGAATTAAAGATTTGGAACATCTCAGAAGAGAACTTGATCTCTACGAAAGAGAATTTCTGATGGTCCGAGCTAGAGCAGAGATCCTTGAAGAAGAAAAGAATTCTCTTGTAAAGGAAAATTCACAAATACTCGAGATATCTGAGAAAAAGGATCTTGAAAATGCATTTCTCAAGGCTCAGATATCTGAGACTGAAAACTCACATAAGGAAGCATTGGCCAAACTTCAGAAGAAATATGAAGATCTTCTTTCTGAGAATGAAGAGCTCAAAAAGAAAGAACTATCTTTTCAATCTTATGCCAAAGCTAGTGACACTCTTACTGAAGTGCAATCTTATTTAAGAGATCCTTCAGGAAAAGAGAGGACTTGGGCTGGACACACACACAGACAGTTCTACCACTTTGAATAAGGGTAATGAAAGACGAACATTTTTCAGTGCTCAGCAAGGTGATTCCCAAACAACCTACAGTATCGGTCAGAAAGCTAAGGTTGTTGACAAAGGAAAGGAAATTTGTTGGGAATGTTTCTGAAAAGAAATATAACACTGAAAAGTGCAATCACCCACAGTGCTATGTCTCTCAGAAAGGAAAAATTGCAGGAGCTGACAAATTCTCCTATGTCACGTTTTCTGGAAAGAAAATAGACTACCCAGAGACTAGCAAAGCTGCTGAGGAAAGATCTCATACAGCACCAGGTGCTCGAAATGGTATTGGCTATAAAGCTATCGGGAAACAACTTGCTCGTGAGTACAAACAAGAGCAAGAACGATGGTTAAAGGCTAGAATTGCTCACAATAATTATCAGAAGTGGGAGATGAATCAAGCCACTGAAAATCTGAATGCCAGGGCTAGAAGAAATCTGGCTAGGAAAGGTAAGTTTGCTGAGAAGCAGACTCAAAAACCTGACAAGTATCTGAAAGCACCAAATGAAGCACCAAGGAACACACCAAGGAAGAAAATAGTTCTTAATAACAATGATACTAATCATTTAACTAGAATTCCTCCTTATGTTTCTGTTAGACAAAAGAATGTTCCCAAGAAATTCATTCAAAAATGGATTCCTACTGGAAGATTCTTTAGTCCAGATGGTTCCATTGTTGGTATGAGAACCTAATCTCCTGTTTCCTGTTTTGTGCAGAACACTCTAAAGACTAATCCAAAGTGGCATTTTGATAGTGGATGTGGGACGCACATGACAGGAGACAAAGCAAATCTGTTTGACTATAGAAAGTGCATTGATGGACCAATTATCAGGTTTGCTGGAGGAGTTGAAAATCCAACCATAGGATTTGGCAATCTGAAGTTTGGAACCTTTACAATCTCTGAAGTACTACATGTAAAGGGATTGAAATATAATCTCCTAAGCATGAGTCAACTAGTAGACAAATGGTACACTATCAAGATCAAGTCAAAACTATGCCATGTGATTGACAATGAGTCAAAGCAGACAGTCTTGGTTGCAAGGCGGAAAGGAAATCTTTATGTTGCTGATTGGGCATCCGCAACAACTGAAGAATGTCTCATGGTGAGTCAATCTGGCCACACTGAAGAAAATTGGCTATGGCATAAAAGAATGAGTCACTTGAATTTCAAAACTCTGAACAAGCTAGGCAAGAAAGAATTGGTGGTTGGTTTACCCAAAATGGCATATAGAAAGGATGGTATATGCTCAGCTTGCCAAATGGGAAAACAATCCAAAACATCTTTCAAGTCTAAAACTAGACATTCCAGTGAAAGCCACTGCAAATGTTACATATGGATCTTTTTGAATCCTTTGTAACTAGTTATGCAGGAAAGAAGTATGGTCTGGTTGTTGTTGATGATTACTCAAGATTCACTTGGGTTGTCTTTCTCAAACACAAATCTGATGCAAGGGTTGAGATACCCAACTTGCTGAATAAGGTCGAAGTCATGAAAAATGACAAGGTATATGTAATCAGAACAGACCATGGTACTGAGTTTGTGAACCAGTACATAAAAGAATTTTATACCTGCAAAGGTATACAACATCAACTATCTTCCGTAAGAACACCACAACAAAATGGTGTTGCTGAAAGGAATGTTAGAATGTAGGATGCCAGATTGGTACTTGGAACAAGATCAACAGACAATGTTGCCAACAATGTTGTTCAACAATGTCTTCAACACAGTAAACAAAATGCAGCGGATGAATATGAAAGAAACTTCTATTAGCAAGCCAACATATATAAATATGTTGGCCGCGCCTTTAGGCAAAATATCTACTAACAGGAAAAGTAGATCTAATCAACTAGGTTTAATACAATCACAGATGATTGATTAAACAACCAAAACTAGCCCTAGAAGAACTAACAGTAAAAGCTATTCTAGGTCGATGTTTGAAAGAGTTATTCTAACAATGAATACTCTTAGACAAACTTTAAAGCTAGCAGAAAACAAGAAGCCTAAACTCTTTAATAAAATCTTGATAGACAACAAAGAAGGCATCATCATTGCTCGGCTGAGTCCTTGTATATATACTTGATATATCGACAGCTTCCATCTAAGTCGAAAGGTAATAGGAACTCAGCAGGGGCAATAGAATCTCGGCAAAGGCAATTTCCTTTTTCTTGTTTTCTTCAATATACGCATAGAAGAAATTTTTCATATTTTGATTCTTCATAAAATATATTCCTTCTCACTTTCACCACAAGTTGTTCTTTTTCCTTAAATCATCTCTTGTTCGATTTGTAACTACTTCCAGTCCAAGTTTCCTGTCCAATGTGCTTTGTTCTTGATGTCGACTGCAATGTTATATCTTCAATGTTATGCCAGCATTGAATGCTATCCTGTCATAATGTTATACAACATTGGTAGTCCTGCAGCTTCACAAACAACAACAACAAACACAAACTTGGAACTGATTATTGAAAGACAAGATTATCAAAATCCAAGTGCGTACTGCACTTTCAATCTCCCCCTTAATCTTAGTCTTTCATCACAAAACAAAACTAAGAACAACTTAAGAGCTAGTCCCCCCCCCCCCCCTAATCAGATAGCTAAGTTAATCTCCCCCTTAAACAGACAGCTAAGATAAGTTCTAGAGTATTTAACATATTACAGACCCAAAATGAATAGAAATTGTTCAGTATTAAAACAAATTTAAAAATTTCAAGTATCTATTCTCCCCCTTTTTGTGAGGAAAGAAAAGATACTAGAGTGCTTCTGAACTTCAGATTGTTAGAGAGCTGCTCATCAAGTCCTTTGATTTGCTCCAGAATCAGCTTGTCCTGATCAGTTAGGATACCTGCAGAAAGAATTTCAATGCTAGGGATCAATGTTGAACCAACATGTAGGCCAACATTGGAGCGTGGAGCAGCAGCCATAGAACTTTCTGGTGCATCAGCATTGCCTATAGGAAGAGGAATATTCTCCTCCACATCCATGTTTACAGGAACTTCAGGATCCACCCATGGAAGATCACAGATCCTGTCATGTGTTTCCAGCAGTTGCTTGGTGACTGTGATGGATTTGAAGTTGGAATGATAAACATCATTGGCTTTGACCTCAATACTCTGCAACTGAAGGACTGCAAAGATGGTGGATGGTAGAATCAAATGGCCTCTGATCCCTCTATTCTTGGAATTCTCTAGGTGCTTGAGAATCCTTTCTCCCAGATTGACATTGTAGCCCATTTTGATCCTGTAGAGCAACATGGCTGCCTCTTGACTGAGCTTGTTGTTGTTGGAAGATGGCAGCCAGTTGTACAAGCAGATCCTGGCAAGAACAGAGACTAGAGAACAACAATATTTCAAGTCCAAAGTCCCAATAGGCCAAGATTGCAGTTTTCTAGCAGTTAGCTCCCTAGCAATCTCATCCATAGTCACCTCCACAGGGGTCTCAACCTCATCCCTATTTCTATGCAGCACAGTATTGATGTCCTTAGAAATTAAGAAAAATACATCACCCCTAAGATACACACAGTGATGTTTATCATGCCCTTCAATACCAAAATTCTCAGATAAATGTGCATAGAATTCTTTGATGATTTCAGGAACAAAGGCAGCATATTGGGTAACAACATGATAGAGGTTCCTTTTCTTCAGGTAAGCGACTAAGTTATACTCTTCAAATGATCCCTCTTTGATTACCTTCTCAACATCCATTGCATTATTTTTTATTTTCTCATATTTTTCTAAGTTCTTGTTAGCATAGAATAAATGAGAGACTGCATCTTCATCCCAATCAGAAACATCTACAAAAACAGGTTCAGAGGGTAGATCATTTACCTCAGGATCTTCAATCTGATCTTCTCCAAGAATGACATCCTCATCATCAAGTGATTCATCTTCAGACTACCGCCTTGACCTCATAGTCTTCAGAGTCATCTGAGCTTTCATCGGCATTGCTCAGATCTTCTTCATCAATCATTGACTCATCCTTAGAGTCATCTTCCATTTCTGGCTCATAATCCTCCAGATCATTAGAGCTTTCATCATTCACTTCATTGTTATTATCATGAGCAGCCGATGTTGAAATAACATCCTCATCTACATTCATAGGGTCGCTTTTTGTTTTCTCTGAGTCATCTGACTTCCAATCTTCCACAACAACTGGTTCAGTAGTAGGCTCATTTGCGGACTTCTCAACATGTTCAGAGTGCATGCTGGTCTGATTCTCATCACCATTCAGGCCATCAGTAGCCTTTTCCCGTGTTTTGTCAGCTTGTTGCACATCATCCTTCTTAGAAGATGAAGGGTTTTGGGGGTTTTCTCCCAGATCTGCATGATGAACTTCAGTATGTTCAACATCTTTCCCAGCATCCTCCATGGGAGTATCTTTCTCTACACCCATTGGGCTTTCATCATCATCCCTCAAATCCTTTGGCAGGTCGACCGGTGCATTTCCCAAATTAACAAGGGTTTCTGCAGCGAATTGAGAAGGGTTTGATGGTGAAGACTCGGTTTGGGGTTTTTCAGGTTGAGTAGGTATGTTGGAGATGGTGGTTTTGGTACTGGAGATGGAGATTTTTCAACACCCTCTTCCGATCCCTCACTTAGCTCGTAGACAGGAATCTCGAAATCGGTCGGTTCTGCACGGATGGGGAGAGGGTATGCTTGCTCCCCCTCAGATGTTTGCAATGAAAATTCGGGCAAGACGGGTTTTGTTGGAGAAGGCATTGTCCAGATTAGTGAGTGCCGAGATGAAGGAGGATGAGTGGGAGAGGAATTTGTTTGAGAGTGACAGGTGAATAGTGTGTGGAAGGTGAGGAGTTTTTGTTTTAATCGCGGCTTGGGAGTAGTAAAAAAAAACTACTTTTTGGTTTTTGGATGTAATGATTGTGGTTTAGGTGGGCGGCAGTTTTAATGAATGGTGGAGAAGTGGGCTAATGAGAGGGAGTAATATGGTTAATATGGTTGGAGGATTGTGTTTTTGGTTTGGTTTGCTTCATAGATCATAAACATATATATCAAAGCACAAACCAAGATCTGTGCACAACTGTTAATATGAGATTAAGGAAAGCAAATGAAAACCGCATCAATTAGGTCAATCATGAAGAAGATTCTCAATACTCAACTTAGGGAGGTACATTTTTGGTTTAGGAAACAAATCAAGATCAAGTATGAGTAAGACACCTCACTGATTCCCAAAAAAAGACGAATGTAAGAGACAAGTACTCCCCCTCAAACCCAACCCAAAAACACATTTTAAAAACAACATAGAGAGCACACAAAAATCACAGCAAAAGAGCAAGAAGTCCTTCAAGCACAGTCAATGTTGTCCTGAATGTTGGCTCAACATTGATGACAACAACGGGAAATCAGACCACTCTTAATGTAAGTCAGCCAGGAAACCAAGTCTCAAGATGTGCAGATTCGATTAACACCATTGATGCTGCAGGCAAAGACAGAAAGAGAAGGGAATACCAAAGAAACACACTCAACAATGCCTCAAAAATTAAATTGAACAATTAGCATAAGTTTGAGTGGGGGTGACCATGAGACTGTGAACCATGTCAAATAATTGGAACACGTATGAATCCGCTCCAAAGCCGAAGCCTATGCGGAGTTGGGCAAACACACGTCTCATGGCATAAAATCACTCATTTGACCACAATGGGTAATTTGGTGCTCAGAAAATGAACCAGCAGCATTACGAGAATCGGCACTTTAGTGCGTGTCGGTTTCTAGTACAGGTCATCAACCCTCACGACATATGACACATTGGCCACGTCGATATCTGGATAGTATTTGAAACCTGCCCAACACGATCCTCGACGGAAACACTTCGAGCCCTTTTTATCATAATTCATTAGATTTATTAAGCATAAAGGACAGGAGGCAACATCAAGTACGAGTCAAGGTACGAGTAAAAATAGCCAAAAAGAAGCAAAAGTGGGTTTTACAAAAAGCAAACACACAGGAGACGCGATCCCTTTCAACCTTGTTTTCAAATAGCCTTTCAAACCCTAAGCATCACCCCTGTAAGCTACAAAATGTACCATAGACCATGAAGACACAGGGACCACGAAACGAAACACGGAAAAAAAATTAAACAACAAAAGAACACCCCTAGAAATACACAGAAGTCAATGTTGACAGTGATGTTATGTCAACATTGCTTGCAACAAATCACATCAAATAGTGCATAGACCAAGACACCTAGTCCTTTCATTCTTTTATTTCGCCAAAGATCATAGTGCTTTTGATACCGTTATAGTCATTCCAAAGAGTAAAGGTATTATTTTCCAGGGAAGAACTCGGTTATAGATTTACACCGATAATCCTTTTTTCGCAACGCAAATAATAAGATACCAAGGATGAAGATGATGGTAGCGAAGGTTAATGAAAATAGAAAAGGTTAAGTCATAATTTAGACTTTCCAATAAATAGAAAACAAGAGAAAGTGCTTTTTTGTACCGCTGCTATCTTTTTTGCACCCCTTAACTCAACTTAAACTTTGGACTTTGATCTACCAACGACATGCGTCAACCTACCCGAGAAAGGCTCTTTTCTGAAAAAAAGCTTGACTTCTCAAACTGAAGAATCTCTCCTTATCAAGAGGCTTTGTGAAAATGTCAGCTAACTGATTTGTGGTATCAATATGTTGTATGTCAATAATTTGTTGGTGACCAAGTCTCTAAGAAAATGGTGTCGAATGTCTATATGCTTGGTGCGTGAGTGTTGAACTGGATTCTTGGAAATGTGAATGGCACTTAAGTTATCACAAAACATCAAAAGAGTGTCACTTTGGAACCCATATTCTTGCAGCATATTGTTCAGCCAAATTAGTTGGGACACACAACTCCCAGCAGCTACATATTCAGATTCAGCAGTTGAGAGAGACACACAATTTTGTTTCTTACTATACCATGACACAAGATTTGGTCCAAGATAAAAACAACCTCCACTAGTTGATTTTCGATCATCTAAATCACCAGCCCAATCAGAATCACTAAATCCCAACAGATTAGTGTTTGAATCACATGCATACCATAATCCAAGATTAACAGTTCCTGATATATATCGAATGATTCTTTTGATAGCAGTTAAATGAGATGTTTTGGGTTTGGATTGATACCTGGCACATACACAAACAGAGAACATGATGTCGGGTCTGGTGGCTAAGAGATACAAGAGACTTCCAATCATTGATCTATACAATGTTGGGTCAACATCGTCCTCAACATTAGTTTTGCTGAGTTTCAGAGCAGTAGCCATGGGAGTGCTGCAAGGTTTGGCATTTTCCAGACCAAATTTTGTGATAAGATTCTTGGCATATTTCTCTTGAGAGATAAAAAGGCCATCCTGTTTCTGTTGTATCTGGAGCCCCAAGAAGAAACTGAGTTCACCAATCATACTCATCTCAAAGGTTCCTGTCATGGCTTGAACAAACTTTTCTAGCAAAGAGGGGTTAGTAGCAACAAAGACAATATCATCAACATAGATTTGAGCAATGCAAATGTCCTTTCCTTTCCTGAGGATAAACAGAGTTTGATCTCCCTCACCCCTCTTAAACCCTAATCCAACTAAGAAATCAGTCAGTCTAGCATACCAAGCACGAGGGGCTTGTTTCAAACCATACAATGCTTTTCTTAGTTTAAAAACATGGTCAGGGTAAAGAGGATCTTCAAACCCTCCAGGTTGTTCAACATATACTTCTTTGTTAATGTAGCCATTCAAGAAAGCTCCTTTAACATCCATTTGTTTGAGTTTTATTTTAAGACAACATGCTATGGCTAAGAGCAAAGAATGGATTCTAGTCTAGCAACAAGAGGGAAGGTTTCATCAAAATCAATGCCTTCTACTTGAGTGTAACCTTGTGCAACCAATCTGACTTTGTTTTTTACAACTACCCCTTTCTCATCACTCTTATTTTTGAAAATCCACTTGGTTCCTATGACATTTATATTATGGGGGCGGGGAACAAGTGTCCAGACTTCATTTGTTTGGAATTGAAGAAGCTCATCTTGCATTGCTTCTATCAAAAAATCATCAGTAAGGGCTTCTTTCACATTTTTAGGTTCAATTAAAGAAACAAAGCACGAGGAACTTACAGAGTGACAGATTTCAGCAAGTCTGAGTGTCTCCTTGTAGTTTTTGCGCGTGTTTCCCCTCAGTGTCCTCCCTCCTGGATTTCCAATTACCTGGGAACTGGGATGATCTTTGCGAATTTTGGGAGGAGGATCCTTACGTGAGTCAAGGTGCCTAGGTGCAGCATTAATGCCAGAGGCATTATCAGATTCAGCCTCGGTCTCACTGTGGGGATCAGCTTGTTCTTCATCAGCAGGAGTGAAAATCTGGGATGTTGAACTGAATGTTGAGTCAACATTGCACAGGGGGGATGTTGGCACAACATTGCCCACATCATAGGTTCTTTCACTTTGATCAGCAGCAGGAGTCATAGTGTCTGGAACGTTCCCATGTGTAGAAGAGTCAGGGGTTGTGTCAATAACCTGTTCAGCACCTGCAGAGATCTTCTTCTGGGCATACGGCTCAGAGTCATCAAAGGAAACATTCACAGATTCTTGTATAGTTTGCAATCTAGGATTGTATATTCTATACGCATGACTATTTTGTGAGTACCCTACAAAGATTCCTTTGTCACTTTTAGCATCAAACTTCCCTAGATGTTCCCTATCATTGAGTATGTAACACACACATACAAAGACATGAAAGTACTTAAGATTGGGTTTTCTACCTTTCAAAATCTCATAGGGAGTGGTCAGAGTACCTGGACGAAGATAGACACGATTGATTATGTGACAAGCAGTGTTCACAGCTTCAGCCCACAACCTTTTTGACAGGTTCATTGAGCTCAACATCACTCTGGCCATTTCTTGAAGAGACCTGTTTTTCCTTTTAGCAATACCATTTTGTTGTGGTGTCTTGGGAGCTGAGTATTCATGCATGATCCCTTTCTTTTCGCAGTACTTATCAAAAAATTGATTCTCAAATTCTTTACCATGGTCAGATCGAATTCTCTGGACCATAGTAGAGTACTGATTACAACATTTTGCATGCCAATTTTTGAAGGATTCAAAGGTTTCAGATTTTTCTTTCAAAAAATTGACCCAAGTATATCTAGAGAAATCATCAACTATAACATAGATATACCAGGCTCCTCCCAAACTTTTAGCTTCTACAGGACCCATGAGATCCATATGCAAGAGTTCAAAGCAGTTAAAAGTACCTCTTTTTTGTCCTTCAACCTGGAGTGGCTGGTGTAGTGCCTGGGTTTGTTTTCCCAGAAGACAGTCACCACACACATGCTTTCCTGCATTGGTAAGCTTCGGCACACCTGTCACCACATTGTTTTTGATGATCTTCTCCAGATTCCTGTAATTGACATGTCCCAATTTCTTGTACCAGAATGTTGCATCATCATGTCGAGCAACATTCCCTTTCCAAGAATTTTGCTTTGGTATCCTCCTCCATATGTCACAGTACCTGTCTTTTGAGAGATAAAATTTGACAAGTTTGACGGGTTACCAGTCATGTGCCTAGAGAAACCACTGTCGAAGTACCATTTTCCTGCATTGTTAGGAGAAGTAGCAACAGAAAAAGCAACATTGCAAGTATGTTTTTCTTTAGCTACCCAAATCTGGTTCGAAACATTCTTGTGTTTTCTTATGTATCCTGGAGGTTTACCTCGTTTAGGAGAACTAGGGATAGACTTCAGAGACTTAGGATTACATCTTTCAGTCTCTGTTGAAGTGGATGTTGTCACAACATCGCAGCTAACATCGGAATCACTGTTTTGTTTGCTAGAGGCAAGAAGGGAGGGATTCTTGGAAAGGTCACTGAGGTTGGAGGAATCAACATGTTCCCTTTTTAAGTCCTTTTGGTACTTGAAACAGTAAGGTTTTTTGTGACCAAGTTTGTGACAGTAAGTGCACACAAAAAAATCTTTTTCTTTGACAAACACAGGACCTTTTATGAGCTCAGAAAGAGGTTTGACAACTTCTGGGGTATCAGGGTTAACAGTACAGTTCATGTTGCACCCAAGTTTCTTATCAAAAGAAGCATCATAACTACCAGTGTACCCTAGACCAGTAGTCCCATCATTATCCATATCAAGCATATCATTAAATCTAGAAGTAGAGGAGTTCCACTTTGCAATTACCTTCTTTTCATTAGATAGTTTAGTGGTCACCTTGAAAAGTTCAGTGTCCTTCTTTGTCAGTTCAGCTTCCAGTTTGACAATGGTGTCTTTCAGATTGTAGTTCTCCTTCTCAGTTTTCTTGAGGAGTTTTCTGAGAGTCTTCCATTCACTGAAGAGTTTCTCATACATCTGTTGCAGATCCTTCACCATTTGTTCCGCATTGACTTCCTCTTCAGAAGGACTATCTGTATCAAAATCCACAGAACCATGTAGACACAAAACATCAGAGATTCCTGATTTCTCAGGGTTGGTTAGTGCCAAAATTTCACAGTTCTCAGAGTCATCATAGTCAAAGAAGATTTCTACTCCTGATGTTATATTGCCGATGTTGTCCCAACATTAGTCATCAACATTGTAAGTGGATGAACGAAGAGCTCGGGCATTGGTAGTTGAATCATCTTATTTTTCTTCATCTTCATGTTCTTCATCTGAAACATCACTGAGACAAGCAAGAAGATTCTTTTTCTCTTTTCTGAGATTGTTAGCACATTCATTTTGATAATGACCCCACCCTTGGCATTCAAAACATCTAATCTTACTAAGAGGAGTGCGATCGAAATCAGATTCAGAGCTAGTTTTGGAAGCATAACCAGTTTTGAAAGTATTTGTTTTCTTTTTGAAATTTTTGGTTCCAATTGAGGATCCTTGACCAGAGTTTTTTCTGAATTTAAGTTTGTTGAACTTCCTCACAAGATTTTTGAAAGCTTCCTCAGTCATATTGTCAGACTCATCACTACTACTATCAGGCTCTGAAGATTTAGCTATAGATTTAGAGTGAAGGGAGATACTATGAGTTTTCATACCTTGTCTCTCATTTTTCATTTAGTTCAAAAATTTTTAAATTGTTCAACAGGGTGTGAAAATCCATAGTTGCCAAGTTATGAGTGTCTTCCAAAATAGTGACTTTGGTATTAAATCTTGAGGAAAGAGATCGAATAGCTTTGGAAACAAGTTGCCTATTAGAAATAGCTTCTCCCAGTCTTTGGACTTCATTGGAGAGAGTTAAAAGTTTTTCAAAATAAGAGTCAATTGTTTCTTCCTCAGCCATTCTTAGATTTTCAAATTGAGACCAAAGTATTCTAAGTTTAGTTTGTTTGACACTAGCATCCCCTTCACAATGACTCTGAAGTAAATCCCAAGCTTGTTTTGCAGTAGTGCAGTTTTGAATAATTTTAAACATATGAGCATCTACATGACCAAAAATAGCATTTAAGGCCTTTTCATTGTAAGAGCTAAGAAGTATGTCACCTGCAGTGAAGCGTTCTTCAGGAATGGGGACAATGTTACCATCAGCATCAGGTCCTTCAGTTGGCCAGGTGTATCCTTCCAGAATGGATCTCCAAGCACGGCCATCAAGGAACTTGATGTAAGTCCTCATCCGGATTTGCCAGTAATGGTAGTTGGACCCATCAAGCACAGGAGGTCTGTTGTAGTTTGCATCCATTGCAGTAGTACCAAATCCAGACACCAGTAGTTAGGTGGCTGGCTCTGATGCCACTTGTTAGAACGTAGGATCCCGGATTGGTACTTGGAACAAGATTAACAGACAATGTTGCCAACAATGTCTTCAACACAGTAAACAAAACGCAGCGGATGAATATGAAAGAAACTTCTATTACCAAGCCAACATATATAAATATGTTGGCCGCGCCTTCAGGCAAAATATCTACTGACAGGAAAAGTACATCTAATCAACTAGGTTTAATACAATCACAGATGATTGATTAAACAACCATAACTAGCCCTAGAAGAACTAACAGTAAAAGCTATTCTAGGTCAATGTTTGAAAGAGTTATTCCAACAATGAATACTCTTAGACAAACTCTAAAGCTAGCAGAAAACAAGAAGCCTAAACTCTTTAATAAAATCTTGATAGACAACAAAGAAGGCATCATCATTGCTCGGCTGAGTCCTTGTATATATACTTGATATATCGACAGCTTCCATCCAAGTCGAAAGGTAATAGGAACTCAGCAGGGGCAATAGAATCTCGGCAAAGGCAATTTCCTTTTTCTTGTTTTCTTCAATATACGCATAGAAGGAATTTTCCATATTTTGATTCCTCATAAAATATATTCCTTCTCGCTTTCACCACAAGTTGTTCTTTTTCCTTAAATCATCTCTTGCTCGATTTGTAACTACTTCCAGTCCAAGTTTCCTGTCCAATGTGCTTTGTTCTTGATGTCGACTGCAATGTTATATCTTCAATGTTATGCCAGCATTGAATGCTATCCTGTCACAATGTTATACAACATTGGTAGTCATGCAGCTTCACAAACAACAACAACAAACA
Source organism: Plantago major (assembly GCA_026545765.1). Taxonomy (NCBI): domain Eukaryota; kingdom Viridiplantae; phylum Streptophyta; class Magnoliopsida; order Lamiales; family Plantaginaceae; genus Plantago; species Plantago major. The sequence goes on from CM048844.1 coordinate 44,091,262, forward strand.
CAAACTTGGAACTGATTATTGAAAGACAAGATTATCAAAATAAAAGTGTGTACTGCACTTTCAAGGAAGAATAGGACCCTAAAAGAAGCGGCAAGAACAATGCTCGCTGACACTGAAATAAGTGAAATCTATTGGGTTGAGGCTGTAAACACAGCCTGCTACACTCAAAATAGATGTTTGATTAACAAACACCATGACAAAACTCCTTACGAGCTTTTCATTGGTAGACCCCCTAGTATCAAACATCTAAGGGTGTTTGGTTGCAGATGTTTCGTTCTTAACAATGGAAATGAATACTTGAGAACATTTCAACCAAAGGCAGATGAAGGAGTATTTCTTGGTTATTCTCTGAATAGCAAAGCCTATAGAATCTACAACAAAAGAACGCAAAAGATTGAGGAATCTGTTCATGAAGTATTATATGAAGGAAACAAGAAAATACTCTTGAATGATGATCTCTCAAATAGGTTCAAAGAATTGATGATTAAAGATTCTAAAAAAGGATCCTCAAAAGGAAACAATTCTATTATTCAATTAGGGGATGAATCTGACGATGAAAAGCAACCATTGCTTAGTAACAACCATATGACTCTAAGACATGATGAAGAATTTCCTATGAGAATTCCAGAAATGGAACAGGTTACTGAGAACCTTCATCATGTAGAGGTGTCTGAAAATGAGATTGCTGAAATGCAATATCCAGATATCCCTAACACTGAAAGAGTGTCAGATATCCATGGCATTTCACATGTGTCAGATATCTCGAATACTATACAAGTATCTCATCAAGATCATATTGATTCACATTCAAATTAAAATGATATTGATCCTACTAGTTCAAAGCCCATTATGAAATGGATAAGAAATCATCCTGCAAAGGATGTGATCGGTCCGTTAGACCAAGGAGTTAGAACTAGAAGAGCAATTGCTGAAAATGCAAATTGTCTCTATGGATGTTTCATTTCAAATATTGAACCATAAACTATAGAAGAATCATTAAAGGATCAAGATTGGATCTCTGCAATGCAAGAAGAGTTGGATCAATTTGAGAGAAACAAAGTCTGGAAACTGGTTCCATTTGTTGACAGAATATCTGTAATCAGAACCAAGTGGGTTTTCAGAAACAAAATGAATGAGTTTGGTGAAATAACCAGAAACAAAGCTAAATTGGTTGCCAAGGGATTCACCCAGACTGAAGGACTAGATTTTGATGAATCTTATGCACCAGTTGCAAGATTGGATACAATAAGACTCTTTCTAGCCTTTACAGCTCATAATGACTTTACAGTTTATCAAATGGATGTCAAGAGTGCATTCCTAAATGGTGAACTTGCTGAGGAAGTCTATGTTGAGCAACCACCAGGTTTTGAAGTTTCCTCAGAAAGTAGGATGGTCTATAAACTTTAGAAAGCTCTGTATGGGCTGAAACAAGCTCCAAGAGCATGGTATGATACATTGGCCAGATACCTACTAGAAAGTGGTTTTAAGAAAGGAGATGTTGATAAAACACTCTTCACATTAAACCATGATGGGAAACTACTTTTAGTTCAAGTATATGTTGATGACATTATATTTGGATCTGAAGACAAGCAACTTTGTGAAGACTTTACTGAACTCATGAAATGTAAATTTGAGATGAGCATGATGGGAGAATTGAATTACTTCCTAGGGTTGCAAGTCAAGCAACTCAATGATGGAATATTCATTAGTCAGACAAAGTATGCAAAGGACATGCTCAACAAGTTTAATCTAAAGCCTTCTGAAAAGAATACTAAGATACCCATGAGCATTGGAACCAAAATGACCTATATTGAATCTGACAAGAGTGTTGAAGAACACAAGTATAGGAAATTAATTAGGTCTCTACTATACCTCACTACAAGTAGACCTGATATTCAATATGCAGTTGGAGTGTGTGCTAGATTTCAAACAAATCCAATGCAATCACACTACAACATTGCTATGAAAATATTGAGGTATGTGAAAGGTATTGTAGAAGTTGGATTGTGGTATACAAAAGATAGTGGATTGAGTTTGGTTGGCTATTCAGATGCCGACTATGCTGGATCATTTCTTGATAGAAAAAGCACCTCAGGAACTTGTCAATTTCTTGGTGCTAGATTGATATCTTGGTTCAGCAAGAAACAAAATTCAATTGCCACATCTACCACAGAGGCTGAATATATTGCTGTTGGGTGTTGTGCTTCACAGATATTGTGGATACAACAACAACTCAGAGACTATGGACTCAATGAAGAGAAAAATCCCATTTTCAGTGACAACACAAGTGCTATTGCCATAACTCATAATCCTAAGTTTCATGGAAGGACAAAGCACATTGATGTTAGACACCACTTCATCAGAGACCAAATTGAAAAAGGCAATATAGAGATACTCAAGATTTGCACTGAAGACCAACTTGCAGATATCTTCACTAAGCCATTACAAGAAAGTAGATTCTTAGCCTTAAGATATAGTCTTGGACTAATGGAGCTACCAAATAACTGAAAAAGTTAAGATATCTGTAGAAGATATCAAAGGAGAGAAAAGAGGAATCTGGAACGGGTATCCAGAGAAGAGGAATCTGGAACGGGGATCCAGAAAAGAGGAATCTGGAACGGGTATCCAGAAACCAAAGGCTAAAGGGTAAAATAGCTATTTGAAGATTTCTGAGACGGGTACTCAGATATCTAGATCACTCAGTGAGGGGGAACACAAAAGAGAGTAGTACAACTGTCTACAATCAACTACTACCTTGAAATTTGTATTATTTCTATCTTTGTGTAAAACTGTGAAAAGACATCAAGTATAAGATAGACTCAGATACAAACAATACTCTCATTCACACAAAAACGTGATTCAGATAGCTAATAGCCAAAATTCATTAAATGGGCATAATTACAATTGTTGATTGTGATCATTGCTGAAGAAGCAATGGTGACCCTTGATGAAATAGGCAATTGATCTTAACGGCGGAGATAAATTCTCTGTAAATAGTGGACTGTTGAAATTCAGACGTGGCCCACTATGTATTTAATGTCAAACAAACTTTTACCCACACCTTACTGCAATTCACAGATACGTATATACAAAACCAATTTGTATGTATATGTTGTTTAAATTACAATTGCTGTATATATAGGATTTTGGCAAAAGAAATCACTTTCGCCTAATCCAACACTCAGACTTGCACAAGAATAGCAAAAACCATTCTTCAACCTCTGCAAATGTCTGTTAGTTTTTCGGCAAAGAATCACTAATCTCTCACCCAAATCTCTTTCAAAATTTCAAACACTTGCACTATATAAAGAGATGGCTCCTAAACGTTCGTCCACCCAGAAATCCCAATCTTCTACCACTGATACTGCTGAAAAGCAAGCACCAGAGTTGGTTATAGTGAACAATCGATTGGTAGGAGACTTTAATCCTGATCATTGGACTTCAAATCACAGAATGATTTGGGGTGGTGCTATGATTGAGGAATACCTCACGACTGCTGTTGAAAACCAAGCCGATAGGAAACTGATTCTTGACATGCTTGAAAAGGCACAAATCAAGGGTTTTCTATCAGCTCTTCCAAGTGGAATTTCTTCACGGGATGTGTTAGAATTCTACAATAACTCCAGGAGTATATCCTGTGTTTCTGAAGGCACTGCAATAGTGTCTATCAAAACTAAGGTCCAAGGAAAGGAAATCCTTTTGGACTTAACAACTTTCTGTAAATTGTTTAATCTTCAAAATCTTGGAAAGGATTTTGAAATAGACACCAAGGATGAAGATCTCCTTGAAGGTGTAAAATAGTTGTATAGTGGTGTGTGTGACACTGACAAACAAGATACACCCACTGATTTCAAGCTTGCTGACATCAGAACAAGACATCTGTTGGTTCATTGGGATGTGTTGGCATGCATTCTTCACAGATACTTTGATGGTCTACAAGGAAGTGCTGACCAAATAAGCCAAGAACGCTGGATGATGATGTTCTTGTTGCGACAACAAGATAAAAGGCTGGAAAACCCTTTCAATTGGGGCAAGTATGCATTTATGAAGTTTGTGAAGAAGATTCAAGGCTTTGAGCCTAAAATCGCTAAGGGACTTGCTGAGCCAAAGGCCACAGTGAGTTATGGTCTAAAGATATGCTACTTGCTGGAGAAACTTGGCATTGAGCTCAGAGAGAAGGCTGACATAGCCAACAGTAACCTACTCTACAAATATGAGTATACGAACTTGATGAAAAAGGTTACTGGATCTCAGAAAGGTTCCAAGAAGCGAAAGATTGAAGAGGTATTTGGGGGAAAGGTTGCGACCAAAAAGCCCAGAACTTCACGAAAGAAGTCTGCTGGCAAATCAGAGGACACACTCATTGAGGGTATCGATTCCCAGATACCTGCAGCCACTACTGATGAACTCATCAATGCTGCAAAAGAGGTATCAACTACTGAACAAATAGACTCAGCAAGAGAAAGTGCTTTCAGAAATGTCAAAACTACTGTCGAAAGCCTTGCTGATGAACTTATCAATACTGCTAAAGGATGTAGTGATAGATACCAAGCCCTATCTGCAGAAACCGCAGGGATTATGGACCAATCAGTTCCTAATGCTGATGAGAGCTCTGACAATGAAGATGATGATTTAGTCATCTCTCAAGTCCTACAGAAATCAAAAAGGGCTAAAGTTACTGAAAAAGTAACTAGTGTAGAGGTATCTGAAGAAGAACCTGCACCACAGGTTGCTGAACAAGCACCTGTTTCAAAGGTTGCTGGAGAAGCAACTTTGTCCAAGGTCACTGGACAAATTACACCATCAGAGCAAGAAAGACTGAAGCATATTGAAGATGCTCTGATGAGTGATAGCTTAGTGTTGCAGGATACTGCCATTGTCTCAACACTCAACAGTCTGTCTCAAGCACAACAACCACAACAGCCAGATGTGGATACTGCTGAAATGGTACTTGAGTTACAGATACCAGCATCTTTCATTACTGAAGAAAATCCTGCAAAAGAGCAGGTTCCCCAACTCAATGAGAGGGATCAAATTGAGACATCTACTCAAAATGATTAATCAGGGGAGGCAACTGAGTTGCATACTCAGGAAAGGTCTGAAGTACCTGAAACTTCCAACAAAGAAGTGATCCAAGAACAACAAGACCAATGCATGGAAACTTCACAAGTTCCATAGACCAGTCAGCCTGACAAAGCTCAGGTCGCTGAATGGTTTAACTCTTTACTTGTGATAACTTATGCCTAAATCTTGTTACTTATTATAATTTCTTTGTTACAGGCTGACTTAGAAACACAATAACAAGAGGAAGCTGCAAAGTTTACCTCAGAATATGAAAAGGAGGCTTCCATAGCCTCACCACTTAAGGAACAAGAGCATGTCTCACAGGTAGAAAATGGTTTCTTAAAGATATAACTCAGATATGTGCTTTATACACTTGACCAATAAGTGTTTGTTTCTAATAGGCTCCAACTGAGAAGAAAAATGAAGAGACTGGAAAGTCTATCTCTTCAGAGAGGAATTCAGAGACTTTCAAGGTCTCTGAAGAACGAGTATCTGAACCTTCTGAAGAGAAGGTATTTCATTCAGATATCTATATTCTTCAATGAACAAATCTCTGATCATTTTTCTCAAACTAACACATTCTACTTAACAGGTTAAAAAAGAAGTAGAAGTCAATCCTCACAACATATGGAAATTGATGAGGCATCAAGGCCTTCATCACAAGAAAAGATTCCAGAGACTACACAAGTCTCTGAGAGACAAGTATCTGAGCCTCCAACGGAGGTAATTGACCTCTCAGATATCTGATTTGTCAATAAGATTTTTCTTGATAAAATTTTCTAAGTGTTATGTTTCTAATCTCAGGTTCAAGCAGAAAGAAAGGTTGATGAGGACCAGACTTTCAAGTCCCCACCTCACAACAAGATATCTGAGGAACCCCCTACCCCAGTAGTACAAGTCTCTGAGCCTGATGTAATCATTCAGGTAACTTAGAAACCTAACTGCACAAATACTCAGATATCTACACAAGTTTTGAATCTAACTCAAAATTCTTTCTTTCAGGCTCAAACAAGTGTGCAAAAGGCTTCTGCATTCTCAACAGAAGATCTGCTTACATTCTTCAAGAACCACACACTAAAGAAACATCTCAAATGTTTCAGAAAGTGGCAAAAGCTCAGAAGCTCAGACCTGACTGAATTAACAAAGGTGACTGATCACCAATTGAGAAGAGTCAGAGCTTTTGACTTGGAAAATTATGTCCATGCTATATTCCCAACAGAGCAGTACTCCTTTGCTACTCTGATGCATAAGGACTTTATCAAAGAAGCTGCACACAAGCTCATAGAAGCTTTTGAGAAGGCAGATGGTCAGACCTGAATGTAGATGGCATTGAAGCCTACTTTGCCCCAGACCTTACAATGCATACACTCAGAACAAGAGGAGGTAAATGGGCAAATGATCACTATTCCAGAAGTGATCAATCTGGTCTCTGAAGATGACGAAGAGAAGGAGACTGATGAGAACAATTATGAAGATCCTCCTTTTGACCATCACAAGGATGAGGATAAGAAAGATGATGATGATGCCCCTGCACTAGGGACATGAGGGATTCCACAAGGAAATAATACCTCAGCTGCTGAAAAGCACACTGAGAGGACATCACAACAATCCCCTCCTCCATCTCCTCAGAAATCTACCCATCCAACTCCCCAACACAAGGACTCTACTGAACAAGTAGTTGAGCACTCTGAGAACACCACTCAGAAAATATCAGATAAACAAGCCAGAGCTGCTCAACTCACACAACTGTTGGAAGAAGAACAACAGCTCCATCTTCAACTGGAAGAAGAACTAGCTAAATCCAGAGATAAGCTTAATCAGCTTCAAGATCAATACTTACAAGAAATGGTAGCTTACTCTGAAGTCAAAGAGCTCCAGGATGCTATAAATGCCATTGCTAAGGAGCTAGATACTGAAGAAGTATCTGAAGAAAAGCATGATGCTAAGGCTGCATCACCATCAAAAGATATACCATCCTCCTCTCTGAAAGGAAAGAAGCCCATCTCTAAGATGGTTGCTGGACTAGAAAATCTTGAAAATGTCCAAGAGGATGAAGATCACTAGGCTGATGACTCAGATGATGAAGAAGAGAAGAAATTGGCAGAACACCGCAATGAACACTTAGCGGTTTCTCATTTGAAAAGGAAGCTAATTGCTCCTGAAATATTCAGCAAGCTGCCAAATGTCAACTCCAATGAATACTTGAACAGATATCAAGTACTGGCCAAATTGAAAAAGGAGTTGTTTTCTCAAGATAAAGCCGCCACTGCATCAGTCCCTGCAGAAATGAAGACATTCACTGAGCTCATCACTCAGAGGACAACGAGTCTGGTCATTGCTCAGAAAGACCTAGGCATGGTTAGGGATGATGACCAAAACTTGCCTGCAAAAGCTTTTGAAGAAGCTAGCTATGCTGCTGGAAAAACAGATGCCATTCAAGGAAAATGGATGCCATTCAAGGAAAAGCAGAGCTCACTAATAAGGAAAACGGACTTATCAAACAAAATCAGGAGCTCAAAGCTGAACTTCAGAAGTTGGTCACTGTCTATAACTGCTTACAAGGACATTTTGAGTCTCTCTTAGAATCCTTTTTTACGCTTAGTCAGCCAACAATGACTAAGGGGGAAGGATTGTACAAATATGGACCTCAAAGTCAGGGGGAATGGGAAGAAGGAGAAGGATATAAGAAGAAATCTGGAGCTGGTGCTGCTCAGAGAGGAAGAAGAAACAAGAAAACTTCCCAGCCACCACTCAGAATCAATGAGCCCTCCTCAAGTCAAGCTGCTTTGCAAATAGTAGCTACCTCCCAGAAACCAACTGAAGGAACTTCAATGGTAACAAGGGCCATGGCACAGAAACCTCCAAGGAGTACCAAGGCTCCAAGGAGAAGACAAGTGAGAGGGATTGATGAGTCTTCTGAAGAAGAAGAAGAAGAAGAAGAAGAAGAAGAAGAAGAAGAAGAAGAAGAAGAAGAAGGCCAAATCAAATCCCTGGGCAATGAAGAAGGCTGCAAAACTCTCACAAGAATTAATCTTGATGATGATGATGAAGAGACTGATGAAAATGAAGCTCCTCTTCACAGAAAAAGAAAAATTGATAGCCTAACTGAGCCCATAGCTGCAAAGCCTTTGGCAGCTAAAACACCTCTAGAAATACCAAGTCAATCCAGGGTGATTCTTCAAGCAATCCAAGGGAAAACTCAAGGCAAAGGAGGAATAGATTGAGAGCTGAAAGAAGAAAATGTCAACTTCCACTCAGGCCAGAAGAAGCCAGAATTGAGTATGTGAAGACTGACAACAACTCCTCCTCCTACAGGTGTATTCATCAGAGGAATGGATACTGGATACTGGAACTCAAGCATTTGCTTGTAAATGAAAAAGGATTTCCAGTACCCATCCATCAACAACTTATGGCATGGAGAAAAGATAAGCCAATCTCGATCAACACCAATCATGTCAAAGCTTGGTTGGATTTTGAAGTTGTCAAGAGAGTTGAAGCCATGAGGAAGGACCTTAATGATGAATGTCCTTATGGAAAACCTGATGATGTGCATAGAGTCACAAACCTCACTGGAACAGGCACAAGGCCAAGACTTGCTGTGGAACCCTTTGAGTCATTCTACATGACTGAAGATCAATACAAGGGTGACATCAGATATCTGAGGATCATATATGATTACTTTAAGCTATCAGATATCAGAATTGAGCATGCCTGGAAATGGGGAAAGTATTTATGGGTCAAACACTTTGCCAAGAAAAATTCCACCAAATCATACAAAGAAGTATGTGATTATGCCAGAGACACTGAGATGTTGTCAGAACCTTACTCTATGACTACTCAGATGATATCAAAAGATTTGGAGATAGGGAGTATGCAAATTGATCCTTGGAGCTGCTGAAGATTTGAAGACTTGAAGACTTGTTTATTAGGATGTCTACTTGGAGCTTGGTTACTCCTGTTGTCCTAATTTACAATGTAATCTCTTGTATCCTGCTGACTGTACCTTATTGTTGTTTTATCTTGAAAAAGTTATCTGAACTCTCATTGTAACAAATCTGATGAACCTACTCTCAGATATCAATCTATAAAAAGATAACTTGTCAGCAAAGATCACACCTTGTGATTTGGTTGATGTTTACTTTCTGCACTTAATTATATGAATTGAAAGATCATAAGAAATGATTAAGTGGTGGATTGTTTCCTCATCCAGATTTGTAATAGGTCAGATAGTCATCGTTGACTGATCAAAATGGGGGAAATTTGTTACGAATATCTGTTTAAGATTTTGATCAGCAACCTAATGACTTATCTTAGCTTAGAAAGGTGTTTAGTACTCTTGGTTCACTTGAACACTGTAAATGAGGAAACTCACTAAGTATGATAGTCTAGCTAATCTTGTATAGGATGTTAGGTCTCTGAATGTAATTTTTATATCCTAAAAAGAAGACCAAGAAGAAGGCATCCAGGATGAAAAGTTCAAAGGATTTGAAGATTTGAAGACTGCACAAGATTGCTGGAGACAAAGGTTTCCAGATACCTATGACCAGATATCTTAAAGACACAAGCGTTTTTAAATAAATAGTGTTGCAAAAGATATCTGAGAAATAAAAGGTTTCTAAGACGAGGAAAGTTCCCACAGATATCTACACTCAGATACCTTGGACATAAACTATTTTTCTGAAAAGAAATATATTATAACAAGTTGTTTCAATTAGTGATATGAGTTGTGATAAACTCTTGAAAAGGACATGCACAACATCAGAGAAATTTGATAGTATAAGGATCTCTGATACCATGCATAGTTCCGTTGGCACTACAGGACAAAAGTATAGTACAATGCATTAAATGCGCGATGAGATGTGCGAACAAAACGAAGCTCAAGAAGAAGACAAACGATTATACAAGATTATACTCAGATATCAATAGTTTGAATTTGAGTTAAGCCTAACGGATACTATTCAAACGACACTCAAATTCATCTATAAATATCAACACTTAGACTGCTTGAGAACACACCTTAGAACACACAGAACTAAGAACACCGAACTTATATTGATTATTCTCACAAGTTCTCTCAAGCACACTACTTACCTTCAAGCTTTCTGTTGCGACCAAAGCTCTTGATTCTAAGTAGCACAAAAGTTATAAGTGCCCTGATCCTTAACAAGCATTGTTATTTGTGAAAGAGTTGAACTAAGATTTCATATCTGAGATTCATTCTCTTGAACACTTATCATAGACTTGGGTCAGTAAAGAACAAGATACCATACATTGCAAAGTGTATTAAGTATACTTGATTCATAGAGCTATCTGCATAACTGAACAAGATATTAAAGAAGCTCACCTGACAAACTACCTTAACCAACACCTTAATCGGCATGGAGTACAGGAAGTACTTAGATTGGGAAACTAAGGAATAACTCCAATGTTACTGAGCATAGGAAGTACTTAGTTTGGGAAACTAAGAAATAGCTCAAGAGGTTTCTGAGTACAGGAAGTACTTGGCTGTGAAAGCCGGGGAATAACTCAGGGGGAACACTTGGTTGGGAACCTAGTGTATTTAGGAATCAAGAGAAGATACTTGTAAGGTTACCTCATTTATCTGTCTTAGTGGATTCTAGGTCTGAAAAAGGCCGAAGTGGATTAGTTGAAGGATTACGCCACCTTCAGATACCACTATAAAAAGACTTGTGTTATTTACTTTCTGCATCTTATTACTTGCTTAATTTACCTTGCAAAGTATTTACACCTATCTTGCTGAGCACGTGCAGTTATCACAGAAAAGTCTTCCGCTCTCTGAAGTTAAGTATCAGAAATCTTCACAGATATCTGAGAAATCGTGTTTATCGACAAAAGTTTTAAAAGACTGTTCACCCCCCCCCCCCCTCTAGTCTTTTACTTTGCCGTTATCTGGACCAACAGTTACCTCGTCTGCCATTAGGGAGGGCTCAATGTTGGAGCACTCTGGATAGATCTCCTCAGCAACCCCGCATAATTCCCTTTTCTTTTGACCAAAGTCAACTAATTCATGAGTGATGCCACATAATTCTGGAGAAGGTAGTTTGGTATCATCTGAGTCTTCTTCCTCAGATTCTGACTCAATATCAAGAGCATCCAGTTGGATTTGAATCTTTTTCCTTTCTTCAGTGAGCATAGCTCTCTGACCTCTCTTGAAGTTTATTCTATCTTTCTTGTCACATGTCTTTAGCTTATTGAAAACTAGGCAATCTCTTTTAAAATGACCAGGTTTCTGACAATAGAAACAGATATCGTTTCCGATTTCTCCACAAGATTAGATGCTTCTCGAGCTTTGTTCAAATGAGCTTGACAGCTGCATATTTTTCTACTGGTGATAATTTGAGCCTAGATGCTTTTTTAGCTTCTCTTTGGCTTTTCTTCTCTCAATCTCCCGACTAACATATTTTCTCATTTTCTTTACAGCAAGAGCATCTTCCTCAGTCATTTCCTTGGTATCCTTCTTTTCAGAAGTACCTTGTGTTACTAAAGCAACATTGTGAACTTTATCAACAATTGTTTGTTCTCTCTGAGTAGTTTCATAGTTGACAGTAACTAAGTGGGAAAAGAGTTCTACTGGAGTGATATTTGGCATTCCTTGGTTGAAATAAAAATACTGAGTGTGTTCCCAGTTTTGATTCAAGCTTCTCACGATAATCTTCACCTTTTCAGAGTTAGAGTATCTCTCACTTTCACCAAGTGCAGCCATTTCACTCATCAAAGTTGTGAACCAGAAATCTCGTTCTTCAAGAGTCTCTGTGGGACCTTGTTTAAAGTTTTGGAATTTGAGCTTCAAAACTTCGAACTTATTTTCCTTTGTTTTCTCAGTGCTGGCACAGATTTCCTCAATCAGTTGCCAGGCCACTTTCACCATTTTTGCACCCCACAGTTTACACTGTATGTGCTTTGGAGTGGAACGTATGATGATATTGCGAGCCTGACCATCCAGTCGATTTCTCTTGGCATCTTCCGATGTCCAGAGCTCTCTGGGCTTTGGCTCGTAAATAACTTGACCAGTAGGTCTTCCACTGGTTGAAGCACCTGTTTGTGAGGAACCACCACCTGGTTCTTCATCAGTGGGAACTCTGTCTCTACCATTAGAAATCTCCATGACCTGCTTGAGTTGTTGAATGACTATGGGGCCATTCCTTATTACTTCGATCCTTACATCACTGATGGCTTCTAGGTGGAGCATCATATTGTTCTTCCATTTCTCATAATTCTCTGGCTTGAGAATTGGAGCGTCACTTAAAGACATCCTGCAGCAAACACACTAAACAGACAAATCAAGTGTAGGTGAAAAGCAGTTAGTGGGCACTTATCTGGGATCTAGGTTCAGTGCAGAAGGCTTGGGAACCTCCCGCTCTGATACCACTTGTTGGTCCAGATAACGGCAAAGGGAAAAGACTGGGGGGGGGGGGTGAATAGTCTCTTACAACTTTTGTCGATAAATACAATTTCTCAGATATTTGTGAAGATATCTGATACTTAATTTCAGAGAGTGGAAGACTTTTATGTGATAAGTGCACGTGCTCAGCAAGATATGTGTAAATACTCAGCAAGGTAAATAAAGAAAGTAATAAATTGCAGAAAGTAAATAACACTAATCTTTATAGTGGTATCTGAAGGTGGCGTAATCCTTCAACTAATCCACTTCGGCCTTTCTCAGACCTAGAATCCACTAAGACAGATAAATGAGTTCACCTTACAAATATCTTCTCTCGATTCCTAAATACACTAGGTTCCCAACCAAGTGTTCCCCCTGAGTTATTCCCCGGCTTTCTCAGCCAAGTACTTCCTATACTCAGAAACCTTTGAACTATTCCTTAATTTCCCAAACTAAGTACTTCCTATGCTCAGTAACCTTTCAGTTATTCCTTAGTTTCCCAAACTAAGTACTTCCTGTACTCCACGCCGTTTAAGGTGCTGGTTAAGGTAGTTTGTCAGGATTTGATAGATTAATAACTTCTACATTTATGTAATACTACCTTCTTGAACAAGTGTCACTCAACACACTTCACAATGTGTGGTGATATGTTCTTTACTGACCCAATTCTATGATAAATGTTCTAGAGAATGAATCTCAGATTCTTGATCTTTTGATTCAACTCCTTCACAGATAGCAATGCTTGTTAAGGATCAGGACACTTAGAACTTTCGTGCTACTTAGAATTCAAGAGCTTAGTCGCAACTGTAAGCTGAATAATAAGTAGATTGAAGCCTTGTATGCTTGAATGAACAAGTTCGTAGATGTAAGTTCTTGGTGTGTAAGTTCTGTGTGCTTTTCAAGCATTCTAAGTGATGATATTTATAGTTGAAAATTATGCCGTTTGAATAGTATCCGTTAGGCTTAATGAAATTCGAACTATTGATATCTGAAAATAGTACTGCAGAAGACGTTGTCTCTTTCAGAGATTTTCTCTTTTGTTCAGATGTCTCTGTCTGCGCATTTATTGCATTGTACTATTTTTTTCCTGTAGTGCCAACGGAACTATGCATGCCTTCTGAAGCATTGCATGTCCCTTTCCAAAGACCTTCTCATCTCCAGATACCTGTTGAAACATAGTTTTATCCAAGGTATCTGAGTGAGATGTCTGTGGGCACTTTTCCTCGTTCAGAAACCTTGCGTTCTCAGATATCTTTTGCAAAGCTGGTTCATTGAGAAACAATTTTTTGTCAAAGATATCTGGACATAGGTATCTGATAACCTTTGTCTTCAACAATCTTGTGCAGTCTTCAAAACTTCATTTTAAAAATGAACTTCTCCTACTGGATGCATTCTTCTTGATCTTCTTTAAGGAAATAAAAATTACATTCAGAGACCTAACATCCTATACAAGATTTCCTAGACTGTCATACTTAATGTTTTTCCTCTTTTACAGTGTTCAAGTGAACCAAGAATACTAACCACCTTTCTGAGCTAAGAGATAAGTCATTAGATTGCTGATCAAAATCTAAACAGATATTCCTAACAGTAATCTTGCAACGGAATTTGATTTCGTTGGTAAGTCTTGCAACGTGATTTTTCGTTGGTAAGGCGTCACTATTTCGTTGTTTGAAGCGTCACTATTTTGTTGGTAATCGTATGAGGAAAAACGAAAATCATGCAACGGGATTCGATCCCATCACCTTATGCTTGTACCTCTAACTTTCATACTACTCGACCACCTTATAACTATTATATAGTTAGCTATTTTTTGGATTATCACTATTCGAGTTGTTATCGATTGCTTAAGCTTTTTGTGAACACATTAAACATATCTTTTTACTATTTTATTATTTAGTTAAACAAATATTCATAGTTTCTAAATCTTCCCTACTTAAATTGCATCAATTTTACAATTGTTCATTAAATAAATCCAACAACGAAATTTCCAACGAATTTTTTGATGGTGAGAAAAATTTCTCAATGGATTTTCCGTTAGTGGTTATAGTGGTTAAACCCAAAATTTAGTACCAACAAATAGTGACGGAACACTAAACTTGTTGGGAACACAAAAAACTTTCTGCAACGGAATACCAACAGAATTACAACAAAAAACCAAATTTAATGGTGGTTTGTTGGTAATTCGTCGTTAATAATGTACAATTTTTTCTCAAGGAAAATTTTATTGGTGTTTCGTTGGTAATCTGTTGTTGAATAGCGACGAACTCAATTTCCGTTGGAAAGACCCTGTTGCTGAAGGTACAGTTTTTTGTAATGATTTATACTTCAACTGAAAATACGACACACCTCTTTTGCGACCCCTTTGCAATTTGCGTCTCTTATTAAGAGTTGTAATATTTAAATACAACTCTTATTTGCATGATTTGACTATTTTAAAAAGTCGAATTGAATCAAATCTCTTGTAATCTGGGATCGCGTCAACCATATAGGAATTTGGTAGACGAAGGCCAATGTTTGTGGGGATCGAGGTCGGTTGTTTCTCATGGTGAATTAGGGTTCTTAAAATATCTGAACTTTAGCGTTTTGTTTAAAAATGTGATTTGAGTTTTTTTTTATACAAATGAATTTGTATTAATTATTTATTTTATTTGTTATTAAGTAAGGTTACACATATGATTTTACAAAATTGAAATTATTTATTATAAATATTTTCTAGAAAAAACAATTACTATATTATTAGGGAATTATAGTTAACTTATATTTTCTCAACATTTTTAACTCTTAATAAATTAATTTATAGTCTCGTGCACCTAAAATTATAGATAAAATGTTGTCGAACCAAAATTAATAGATCTGACTGAATTAAGTGCCATGTCCATCTCACATTCATCTAAGAGGTGCTTATGTTCAGGAAGCCGACCTGGAAATAAAAAAGCACCACTAATATTGATAATAAGTTCACATGAGTTGTAAGTTGTTCCAAGAAAAGGAAACGTATCAATTGTATTCAAACATATATATATATATATATATATATATATATATATATATATATATATATATATATATATATATATATGAAATATGTGTTATTTGTTTTGCAAGGATAAATTAATAAAAGAAAAGTATAATATGTCTTAATTAGTTGCATCAGCATCCAAGAGTTGGTCTTATGATCGACATGGAGCATATTGATTGGGAAAAGTTGCGAAAATACTGCTCAGGTTTGACCTAAGAGAATATGGAGGGACCTGAAGATGAAGTCTCCATAATAAATGTTGGAGTTTTTTGGTCTCGAAAATTCATATCAACAATGGATCCTACAAAGTGATGAATGGTGGGTACTGGGTACAAACTAAAACCACCGAGTAATACGTTGTTTGTTGGTCTGGATAACCCACTTGATAATCACTTCCTTTAAGATTCCCGATGATTTGCTTGTTGAGATTGATTCTGTTATACTATCTAGGTTCTGGTGGGGAATGGAGATAGGAAATTACATTGGGTTAATTGAGATTCTCTTTGTGATTCTAAGAGGGGTGGATGTTTGGGTTTTCAGGATCTCCGTTCTTTTGATTTGGCCATGCTTGGCAAGTAAATTTGGAGAGTTATTTATTTCCCTAATTCTCTTCTTAGTCGAGTTTTGAAAGCTAAGTATTTCCTTAATTCTTATATTCTTGATGCGGTTAAGTTGAATGCTTCTTTTACTTGGAAGAGCATTAGCGGGACACTTGATATGGTTTGCAAAGCGATTAGATGGAGAGTGGGTGATGGAAATAACATTAATATGTGGGATGATAACTGGATTATTAGACAGGCCCGGCTAAGCCCATGCGCGGTAAGCCCAACCGCACAGGGCCTCGCCTTTCTTGGGTTCTCGCAGGTTCAAATTTGAGGGCCCAACTTCATAGTCCAGTAAAAATTTTTTTTACATTAAATGAAAAAAGAAGAACAAACTTAACTGCAGACAAAACTCATCAATTTCGACGACTCTCTTGGCATCTTCACTTCCTCTTTTTTCGATTTCTTCTTGATCTTTATTCGTTCGTCTCTATTTCTCATATCGTTATTGTCGATTTTTAGGTTACACTTATTGATTGGATAATAAACAAGCAAGTATTTTGAAGCAATTTAGTCATTTTAATTTGAGAATCTCACCTCTGCTCTTTCCGGAATTTACAATTACAGTAATTTTTAGTTATTTGATCTTCCTTTGAATTTCTCGCTGAAAGTTTCAGTTACAAAATCAAGCTAATGGTTAGTTTGTTAAAAGGGCACAAGGGCTCAACTTGATTCTACATACCCTTCATTTGATTCACTTTCCAGTTTGCTATTTGCTATGCTTGTTTAATCCATTATCCTCCACCAAACTGTGTTTTGGTATGGGATTTCATGAAACAAAAAACAGAAACCAAAATCAATAATTAAATATCTTAGTGAGTTTATGGCAGAACCGCAGAAGTAGATTACTTTCTCTTGGTTACTGTAGTTGTAATGCTATGTATTATGGAAATTTAGGATTAGGAATTAAGCAGATTGAAATGTTTGTTTACAGTACATAGTTAATTGCTAGTTTAGGGCCCTCAGGTTTTACTTCACTTGTATGCTCAATAATTTATAGTAATTTGCAACTATTAGCTTTTGTCTAACGTATCAAGTGCATAAGTATGTTTGATGTGTTCTTGTCTTTAGCCTAAACTGATTTTGAGTTGCTAGGTTTGGTGAAATCCTACCTATTCACTACAATATCATAAGAACGATTCAAGTCTATCATAGATAACATTTGAGAAGGATATGGCAGAGAAAGTTTGATATAAAAGATTAATCATTGATTTTGATTAAAAAAACACTCTAGAAGATATGCGTTTTGAAGTAGTTTTTCGGTCGGTTCTAATGTTTATTAGAGAAATACTATTTGTATTGGATGATTTTTGTAATTTTTTTCGATTCTATAATTTTTTTTTATTATATATTGGAGCTCGTTTAAAAATTTCGCACAGGTTCGAAGACGGCCCTGTTATTAGAGAAGGGGGGCTGAAACCGTTTTCACCTTATTTTTTGAGGCTTGATGAGCTCACCGTTGCATAATTAGAGCTCTGTTCTCTTTATCTGAAAATTCATTAATTTCAGTTCTGCTTAGTTGTTTTTTTATACTACAAATAAATTCAATTCAGTTATGTTCAGACGAACAGAACAAAGCCTACTTGATCGAAATTATGGTGGCTGGGATATGGATGTGCTGGAGCAGGTTTTTTTGTGATGTGGATATTGTTGATATTGTAAAATCCCTCTTACTTGTCTATCAACTAATCATGTAATTCATGTTTGGAACCGTACAAAACATGGCCATTATTCGGTTACTAGTGAGTATCACTTAGTTCGGGAAATGAGGAAATGTATCCAGCAAGATCGAAAGGGTAGGTATAGCATTTCCAGTAACTAGAACTGAACTTGGCTCTGGAATCTTAAAATCCCGAATTAAGTGAAGTTTTTTTTTTTCTGGCTTGTGTTGAAATGATCTTTGCCGGTGTATACTGCATTAAAGCGTAGAGGGATTGATGTGGATGTTATTTGTCCCGTTTGCAAGCATGGCGATGAATCTGTTTATCATATTCTAAATGAATGTGACTATGGGCTGTTTCGGAACTATCTCATGATATGATCTTATATATAACAATGGCTCTTACTTATATTCTTGGATTGAGCAGGTTAAACATAGGCTGTCATGGGAGGATCAGCTAATTGTGTGTTTCTAGCTTTGGTTCCTCTATCATTCCAGTAGACAACTCTGATGTAAGTTGACTTTGATCTATTGATAAGAAATCAATTTTGTTCTTAA
Source organism: Plantago major (assembly GCA_026545765.1). NCBI lineage: Eukaryota > Viridiplantae > Streptophyta > Magnoliopsida > Lamiales > Plantaginaceae > Plantago > Plantago major. The sequence goes on from CM048844.1 coordinate 44,109,567, forward strand.
AAAAAAAAAAAAAGGATTAAGGATATATGCAAATAAACAAATTATTAACACTATAAACGAACATAGATAATTTGTTTGTTTTTTATTTTTGTCTCAATATATGTTGGTCTGTTCCAATAATTAGTATAGAAAAAAACGTATTAATAGCATTTGTTAAGAACAACGGTTTTATAAATACACATAAAAGTTTATACAAAATGTTCACTATTAAAATATTATTGTTACTTTTTTAAATATTATAAGTTGATCACTTATATCTCTCTCGTTAATATATATTTTTAAAAAAAATTTAACGTTTAGAATCGTGTGGGCGAAACTTTAATTATGAAGGAATTAAAGCAATGAAGGATGAAGAAAAATTAAGAAGATTATCATTGAGAGGCTGCCCGATCATCACATAATTAAAAACACAAAATCCACTGAAAACTGGATCGTTTTGGTTGGTGGGAATTAGTGCACTTGCTTCTCAAAACCTAACATCCATGATCATGCATGTTATAAAACAAATAAACTATTCTCATAATGGGTCCTGTTTTCCTATATTTGGCCAATTGCATGTGATTAATTAACAATGAAAAAGAATGCCTTTATAAAATACACTTGTCATATTTTGTAATCCCACAAAATTAGTGTGCAACACATAGATTCAACCACAAATTAAATTAAATTAAATTAAAAAGTGTTACAGTGCAAAGCACTAATTAATTCAATGACGTCAACATACAGATTGGAAAGTCACCCCAACAGAGTTTTGAGGTGCCAAATTGCTAGGCATTTGTGCTCATGGACACTATCTGGAACAGGAGTCAGCATGATCAATCAAGATCTCCAATTCTCTTCCTCCTCATTTGACCACAAACACCAATAACAAGGACATAAAAGTGGCCGCCAGTTTTAAATAATAAAATAAATATCATATTCCATCCGTCCTGACAACTTCATACATTAACATAACGATACAATATGAAAAAGTGGTAAAATAAAATATATTTTTAGTGAAAAATGTGTCAAGGTTGTTAAAAAGGATGTAAATGTAAGATATTTTATTACATTTGTTAGATGTGGAGTGACTTCATTCTTTAATAATATTTGATGTTTTTTTAGACGATAAAAAATGAGAAATTTATGAAGTTCTGCAAGATGCCAAGATGAAGGGAGCAAAACTTAAGTTACCTAAATGTTGGGGAATTGGTTGCAAGAGGCAACTAAGTGTGGTTGCAAGAGGCAACCAAGAGAAAGCCAAAAATTGTTATGTGTTATAATGTGTTAAGTTGGTAACTTTGAGCAATTAATTATCTAAGTTCCACCACTCGGTTTTGCGTGTTCTTTAGTTCGCTTGGTGGGATGCAAGCTTCAAATGGTATAAGATACGGAGATAACCAATTCTAGGTGTGAATGATAAATTGGCTCAAAGTAAGCTAGTTGAGACTTGCTTTTGCAATTGTCCCATTGGAAACATATGGAAGGAAAGAGTAGTATAAAGGTATGCTTGTGTTTACTCATGGTCACAAGTGTGTTGTGGTTATGGCAAACCTCCTACGCAGCAGGGGGAGAAACATTTGAACCGAAAAATTCCAAGCAAATATGGTGAATATTAATCTTTTACTACAATTTTCCATGGAACGCAACTTTGGCCTTCCGAGATTTTCCAGATTGTTCCACTTAAGTGTGAAGATGTAACATCCCCACTAACATGCTGCATTACTCGAGCTTAAATGTTGCAAAGATCAATTTGGCTACTAATGGTGATCGAGTATACGCTTTCTGCCTATATATACCACTCCTCACTTGACAAACATGCATAAATCCTTCTTCCTTCTCTTCTCTGCTTTTCTTTCGCACTTTAGATATTCGAGTGTTCTTCACCACGAAGTTCGACGGAGCTTCGTCACCGAGCTTCCAAAGGTTCTTGAGATCGACGTTGTACCTTGGGAGCTAATTGTCCGAGGAAGGCCCAAGCTTACAAAAGGCGGACAAATTTAGCTTAAGGAAGTGGTCTCACCATCGACTCGCCCGTGATTAAATCCAACCTGTTTTTGTTTTGTTTGTGTAATCAAGTTTCAGTAAGTGTTGATAGTTTTTATTCTGCATCGTTGTCATATATTTTCATCTTGACCTTTGTTGCATTTAAACTTATAATCGGATCCAACAATCTTAAGCTAAACCCCTCTTTCTTTTTGTTTTATTATCCGGTTACTAACTTTCTCATTTTTGTGTAGTAACAATGACTCTCGATGGAAACTCTACTAACACCGCTCCGGAAACAATGGTTCGGAAGCGTTCCTCCTAAGGTCTTGAGACCGTGATTCAAGTGCCTTTCGGTCGCCAAATGCCTCCACGTCTATCCGGTTGGTCGGTTTGATAAACCGGAAAAGTTTAAGGGAGGAAATAATTTTAAACTGTGGAAAGAAAAATGCTTTTTACCTCATCGCCTCCCAACTTGTCCGGTTTATCAATGAGGATGACTGAGGTGGATCCTACTGATCCTAATACCAAGGAAACGTGTAAAGTGTGGGAATCCATCGACTATATGAATGCCACATTATACTTACGAGTCTTGATGATTCCTTATATCAAATTTTTATGAGAAAAGAATGCAAAAGAACTTTGGGAATCACTACTCAAGAAGTATACCGTGGAAGATCGGCTCTAAGAAATTTGTTCTCGCACGCTTCCATGATTATAGGATGGTGGATGCCAAGCTGTGAGCAAGTCAAGAGCTTCAAAGGATCTATCATGACTTGGCATTGAGGGCATGGCGATCAATGATCCTTTACAAGTCGCGTTGATGATAGAGAAGCTTCCTCCTTCTTGGGATGATTTCAAGCACTACCAAACATAAGAAGAAGGAAATGACACTTGAAGACTTGATCCTAAAGTCGAGGATTGAAAGTGATGTGAGAAAGGTCGCCAAGAAGCCATTTGCTAATGTTTCTAAGGCTAATGTTGTTGAAATTTGAAAGCTCTCGAGGAGCTAAGAGAAGGTAATGACCCCAAGACTTCGCTCCTAACCGAAGTGGGTTGATTACTTTGTATGTGGTAGGCAAGGCCACAAGGCTAAAGATTGTAACGATCGTGCTAATAACAGTCGTAGTAACAATCGTAACAATAACAACAACAGAAACCAAAGGAACAATAGGAATGGTAATAATAACCGTAATGCTAATGGTAATAATAACAGAAGAGGTGGTCAAGCTAATGTAGCCGAGGTGTAGTTTGGGCATTACCCAAGAACAGAGGAAATGCATATAAGTCTTGTTTCAAGTGAACTTTGTTGGGGGAAACTCCATGGATTGGTGGGTGGACACTGGGGCCACTCGACACATTTGTGCTAACAAATGGATGTTCAAGACTTATCAACCTCTAACTAATGAGGTGTGCTACATGGGAAACTCTGCTGTGGCAAAGGTTGCTGGAAAGGGTACTGTGGCCCTTAAGCTAACATCTGGGAAGGAGCTGACTCTGACTGAAGTACTCCATGTGCCTGAAATCCGCAAGAATTTGATCTCTGGATCTATGCTGAACAAGAAAGGTTTCCGTCAGTGCTTTGAGGCTGACAAATTTATCCTTACCAAGGATGGCTCTTACATAGGACAAGGTTACTTTTGTGATAATTTGTTTAAGATGGTTGCTACCATTGTAATTCCTGCATCGAGCCTTATGGCTCAAATGTAACTGAGGCTTCCACTAGCTCAGATGGAAAGAATGTTGCCCAAGAGGCTAATGAGTATGTTAAATTTGCTTACTTGCCTAATTCTTTTAATTTATGGCATGGTAGACTAGGTCATGTGAATCGTAAAAGTTTACAAAAATTAATATCACTTGACCTACTACCCAAATTTAACATTGATAAACAATACAAGTGTGAGACTTGTGTCGAAGTTAGCAAAAGCATCCTTCCGTTCTATTGAGAGAAGCTCGGAGCCATTGGATTTGGTACATACTGATGTTTGTGACTTAAAGTATGTCCAATCGCGAGGTGGTAAAAGTTACTTCATCACTTTTATCGATGACTGCACAAGATATTGCTATGTTTACTTAATGAGAAGTAAAGACGAAGCAATTGACATGTTTGTGCATTATAAGAATGAAGTTGAAAATCAACTTGGTAAGAAGATTAAAATGTTGAGGAGCGATAGAGGTGGAGAGTATGAGTCTCCATTTGCTCAGTTATGTGCTGAAAATGGAATCATTCATCAAACAACTGCTCCTTACTCCCCTCAACAAAACGGAATTGCTGAGAGGAAGAATAGGACACTCAAAGAGATGATGAATTCATTATTGCTTGGTTCAGGGCACCCCAAAAATTGTGGGGGAAGCTTTGCTTTCTTCAAATTACATCCTAAACAAAGTTATCGCATAAAAAGCTAGACAAAACACCTTATGAATTATGGAAAGGTCATGCACCTTCTTATAAATTTCTTAAAGTGTGGGGGTGTCTAGCAAAGGTTCCTATTCCTCCTCCCAAAAGGACTAGGATTGGACCTAAAACGGTAGATTGCGTGTTTATAGGATATGCTCAAGATAGTAGCGCATATAGATTTCTGATTCACAAATCAGATAATTCTGAGATGCATAGTAATACTATTATTGAAGCAAGAGATGCTTCTTTCTTTGAGGGTTTTTCCTACATTGATCGGTCTACTATTATTGACTCAAGATCAATAAAGAAGTGACTAATGTGGGGAGGCGAATCCTCAAAAGGAAGTAGGAGAACCTAGACGTAGCAAGAGGGCTAGGACAACAAAAACTTTTGGTCCGGATTTTCTAACCTACATGGTAGATAAGGATCCGATCTCCTACAAAGAGGCTATCTCATCAGCAGATTCTGATCTTTGGAAAGAGGCGATTGATAGTGAGATGAATTCGATTCTGCAGAATCATACATGGGAACTTGTGGATCTTCCACCTGGTTCTAAACCACTAGGTCATAAGTGGATCTTCAAGAGGAAGATGAAACCAGATGGTTCCGTGGATAAATACAAAGCAAGACTTGTAGTTAAGGGATACAAGCAAATAGAGGGTGTTGACTACTTTGACACGTATGCTCCTGTATCTAGAAAGACATCCATTAGATTAGTCATTGCTTTTGCAGCATTGTTTAATCTTGAGATTCATCAGATGGATGTAAAAACAGCTTTCCTCAATGGAGAACTTGAGGAAGAAATTTACATGGAACAACCTGAAGGGTATGTGGTTCCCGGGAAAGAAAAACAAGTGTGTAGACTTGTTAAATCTTTGTATGGATTAAAACAAGCTCCTAAACAATGGCATGAGAAATTTGATAGTGTTATGCTTTCAAATGGGTTTAGGATAAATCAATGTGACAAGTGTGTCTACGTAAAGGGAGATGACAAAGACTATGTCATAGTGTTCTTATACGTGGATGATATGATAATCATTGGCAACAATGATAACATCATAACTACTAAGAGAATGTTGTCACGAAATTTTAATATGAAGGACATGGGTCTAGCCGATGTCATACTTGGAATGAAAATTTCCAAAACGGATGTGGGATACTCACTTTCTCAAAGTCATTATGTTGAAAAAGTTCTTGAGAAGTTTCACAAAGACAGTAATGAGATTGTCAGAACTCCTATGGAGGTGATGTCAAAGCTCTGCAAGAATAGGGGAGAAAGTGTGGGGCAACTTGAGTATTCTAGGATTATAGGCAGTCTAATGTACCTCATGGATCAGATTAGACCAGATATTGCTAACTCAGTGAATAAGTTAGCCCGATATACGAGTAACCCGAATCATGAACATTGGAAAGCAGTAGTTAGAGTCCTTAGATATCTAAGGGGCACGACTAACTATGGGCTGCATTTTACGAGATATCCAGCTGTGCTTGAAGGGTATTGTGATGCGAATTGGATTACGGGTTCCTCGACAGTTAAATCCACGAGTGGGTATATTTTCACAATTGGTGGAGCAGCGATTTCTTGGAAATCTTGCAAACAAACCTGCATTACACGATCAACTATGGAATCTGAATTCATAGCGTTGGATCTTGCAGCAGAAGAGGCCGATTGGTTACGGAGTTTCTTGGAAGACACTCCTATGTGGACAAAACCTATGCCTCCAATTAGTTTGAACTGTGACAGTATGTCTGCTATTGGACGAGCAAGGAATAATGTGTATAATGGGAAGTCTCCACATATTCGTAGGAGACATAAATCCGTGAAGAAACTATTAAAAACGGGAGTTATAGCTTTGGAGTTTGTAAGATCCAAAGATAATATTGCGGACCCATTAACTAAAGGTCTTACTAGAGACCGTGTGGAGGAATCATCGAGGGGAATGGGGTTAAAGCCCATTAAATGATTACCACCCATGATGGCAACCCTACCTGAATTGTAAACCCCAATTTGCAGGTTCAAAGGGACAACCGAATTGTGGGGGGGATCGACCAAAGCACTCGGGAAATAGAGTTCCCTACCTATTCCTATGATGAAAGAGTGATAGACCTGTACAGTGGAGGATAAGCGAAAGCTTTTAATGATCCTTATACGTTAAGTTGATAACGTGGGGTATGACAGGATACTTCTAATGAGAGATCACCTATGTCGAACGTGAAGGGGCCGCTTCTATGAGATGATAGTCAGGGCTAAATCTCTAGAGCGTTCTGTGAAAGTTTCCAAGGCAGTCCAGGGCCAAAACGGACAACAACGAAAGGACCTATGTGGTGTAGAGGAAATCGTTGTGTGTATATCATTGTCTTGTTACACACTAAAGCCGAAAAGTTCAAGGCATCGCGTCCACTTGTTGGCAAGTATATCCGATGGTATTTCACTAGGGAAGGTTCAAGGCTAACAACCACCTTTCCCGATGCAACGTTTTTCTCGAAGAACTCTCGAATTTGCATTGATAGGCTGCATTTGCATTTACCACCAATTGTCTCATTCATGTGGGGATTGTTGGGAATTGGTTGCAAGAGGCACTAAGTGTGGTCAAGAGGCAACCAAGAGAAAGCCAAAATTGTTATGTGTTATAATGTGTTAAGTGGGTAACTTTGAGCAATTAATTATCTAAGTTCCATCGGTTTTATGGTTCTTTAGTTCGCTATAAGTGGGATGCGCAAGCTTCGAAATGGTATAAGATACGGGAGATAACCAATTCTAGGTGTGAATGATAAATTGGCTCAAAGTAAGCTAGTTGAGACTTGCTTTTTGCAATTGTCCCACATTGGAAACATATGGAAGGAAAGAGTAGTATAAAGGTATGCTTGTGTTTACTCATGGTCACAAGTGTGTTGTGGTTGTGGCAAACCTCCTACGCGCGCAGGGGGGGAGAAACATTTGAACTGAAAAATTCCAAGCAAATATGGTCGAATATTAATCTTTTTACTACAATTTTCCATGGAACGCAACTTTTGGCCTTCCAGAGATTTTCCAGATTGTTCCACTTAAGTGTGAAGATGTAACATCCCCACTAACATGCTGCATTACTCTGAGCTTAAATGTTGCAGCATCAATTTGGCTACTAATGGTGATCGAGTCATTACGTTTCTATATATACCACTCCTCACTTGACAAACATGCATCGTAAATCCTTCTTCCTTCTCTTCTCTGTTTTTCTTTCTGCACTTTAGATATTCGAGTGTTCTTCACCACAGAAGTTCGACGGAGCTTCTGCTGCTGAGCTTCCAGTGGTTGCTGAGATTGGACGTTGTACCTTGGGAGCTAATTGTCCGAGGAAGGCCTGAAGCTTACAAAAGGCGGACAAATTTAGCTTAAGGGGAAGTGGTCTCACTCATCGCCCGTGATTAAATCCGAAACTGTGTTTTTGTTTGTGTAATCAAGTTTCAGTAAGTGTTGATAGTTTTTTATTCCTGTACTGTTGTCATATATTTTTCATACTGACCTTTGTTGCAGCTAAACTTATAATCGGAACCAACAATCTTAAGCTAAACCCTCTTTCTTTTTGTTTTATTATCCGGTTACTAACTTTCTCTGTTTTTTGTGTAGTAACAATGACTACTGATGGAAACTCTACCAACACTGCTCCCGGAAACAATGGTTCCGGAAACGTTCCTCCTACCGGTGCTGAGACCGTGATTCAAGTGCCTTTCCAGTCTGGCCAAATGCCTCCACGTCCTATCCAGTTTGGTCAGTTTGATAAACCGGAAAAGTTTAAGGGAGGAAATAATTTTAAACTGTGGAAAGAAAAAATGCTTTTTTACCTTACTGCCTCCCAACTTGTCCGGTTTATCAATGAGGACAAACCTGAGGTGGATCCGGCTGATCCTAATACCAAGGAAACGTGTAAAGTGTGGGAATCCATCGACTATATGTGTCGCCACATTATACTTCTGAGTCTTGATGATTCCTTATATCAAATTTTTTATGAGAAAAAGAATGCAAAAGAACTTTGGGAATCACTACTCAAGAAGTATACTGTGGAAGATGCTGGCTCTAAGAAATTTGTTGCTGCACGTTTCCATGATTATAGGATGGTGGATGCCAAGCCTGTGCTTGAGCAAGCTGAAGAGCTTCAAAGGATCTATCATGACTTGGCCGCTGAGGGCATGGCGATCAATGATCCTTTACAAGTCGCGTTGATGATAGAGAAGCTTCCTCCTTCTTGGGATGATTTCAAGCACTACCTGAAACATAAGAAGAAGGAAATGACACTTGAAGACTTGATCCTAAAGCTGAGGATTGAAAGTGATGTGAGAAAGGCTGCCAAGAAGCCATTTGCTAATGTTTCTAAGGCTAATGTTGTTGAGGCTGAAAGCTCTCGAGGAGCTAAGAGAAGGCGTAATGACCCCAAGACTTCTGCTCCTAACCAGAAGTGGGTTGGGGATTGCTTTGTATGTGGTAGGCAAGGCCACAAGGCTAAAGATTGTAACGATCGTGCTAATAACAGTCGTAGTAACAATCGTAACAATAACAACAACAGAAACCAAAGGAACAATAGGAATGGTAATAATAACCGTAATGCTAATGGTAATAATAACCGAAGAGGTGGTCAAGCTAATGTAGCTGAGGCCGGTAGTTTGGGCATTACCCAAGGAACAGAGGAAATGCATATAAGTGCTGTTGTTTCCGAAGTGAACTTTGTTGGGGGAAACTCCATGGATTGGTGGGTGGACACTGGGGCCACTCGACACATTTGTGCTAACAAATGGATGTTCAAGACTTATCAACCTCTAACTAATGAGGTGTGCTACATGGGAAACTCTGCTGTGGCAAAGGTTGCTGGAAAGGGTACTGTGGCCCTTAAGCTAACATCTGGGAAGGAGCTGACTCTGACTGAAGTACTCCATGTGCCTGAAATCCGCAAGAATTTGATCTCTGGATCTATGCTGAACAAGAAAGGTTTCCGTCAGTGCTTTGAGGCTGACAAATTTATCCTTACCAAGGATGGCTCTTACATAGGACAAGGTTACTTTTGTGATAATTTGTTTAAGATGGTTGCTACCATCAGAATTCCCGGTAATCGAGCCTTATGGCTTAAATGTAACGAGGCTTCCACTAGCTCGATGGAAAGAATGTTGCCCAAGAGGCTAATGAGTATGTTAAATTTGCTTACTTGCCTAATTCTTTTAATTTATGGCATGGTAGACTAGGACATGTGAATCGTAATAGTTTACAAAAATTAATATCACTTGACCTACTACCCAAATTTAACATTGATAAACAATACAAGTGTGAGACTTGTGTCGAAGTTAGCAAAAGCATCCTTCCGTTCTATTGAGAGAAGCTCGAGCCATTGGATTTGGTACATACGATGTTTGTGACTTAAAGTATGTCCAATCGCGAGGTGGTAAAAGTTACTTCATCACTTTTATCGATGACCACAAGATATTGCTATGTTTAATTAATGAGAAGTATAGACGAAGCAATTGACATGTTTGTTCATTATAATAATGAAGTTGATAATCAACTTGGTAAGAATATTAATATGTTGAGGAGCGATAGAGGTGGAGAGTATGAGTCTCCATTTGCTCAGTTATGTGCTGAAAATGGAATCATTCATCAAACAATCGCTCCTTACTCCCTCAACAAAACGGAATTGCCGAGAGGAAGAATAGGACACTCAAAGAGATGATGAATTCATTATTGCTTGGTTCAGGGCACCCCAAAATTTGTGGGGGAAGCTTTGCTTTCTTCAAATTACATCCTAAACAAAGCACGCATAAAAGCTAGACAAAACACCTTATGAATTATGGAAAGGTCATGCACCTTCTTATAAATTTCTTAAAGTGTGGGGTGTCTAGCAAAGGTTCCTATTCCTCCTCCCAAAAGGACTAGGATTGGACCTAAACGGTAGATTGCGTGTTTATAGGATATGCTCAAGATAGTAGCGCATATAGATTTCTGATTCACAAATCAGATAATTCTGAGATGCATAGTAATACTATTATTGAAGCAAGAGATGCTTCTTTCTTTGAGGGGTTTTTTCCCTACATTGATCGGTCTACTATTATTGACTCGAAGATCAATAAAGAAGTGACTAATGTGGGGGAGGCGAATCCTCAAAAGGAAGTAGGAGAACCTAGACGTAGCAAGAGGGCTAGGACAACAAAAACTTTTGGTCCGGATTTTCTAACCTACTTGGTAGATAAGGATCCGATCTCCTACAAAGAGGCTATCTCATCAGCAGATTCTGATCTTTGGAAAGAGGCGATTGATAGTGAGATGAATTCGATTCTGCAGAATCATACATGGGAACTTGTGGATCTTCCACCTGGTTCTAAACCACTAGGTCATAAGTGGATCTTCAAGAGGAAGATGAAACCAGATGGTTCCGTGGATAAATACAAAGCAAGACTTGTAGTTAAGGGATACAAGCAAACAGAGGGTGTTGACTACTTTGACACGTATGCTCAGATCTAGAAAGACATCCATTAGATTAGTCATTGCTTTTGCAGCATTGTTTAATCTTGAGATTCATCAGATGGATGTAAAAACAGCTTTCCTCAATGGAGAACTTGAGGAAGAAATTTACATGGAACAACCTGAAGGGTATGTGGTTCCCGGGAAAGAAAAACAAGTGTGTAGACTTGTTAAATCTTTGTATGGATTAAAACAAGCTCCTAAACAATGGCATGAGAAATTTGATAGTGTTATGCTTTCAAATGGGTTTAGGATAAATCAATGTGACAAGTGTGTTCACGTAAGGAGATGACAAAGACTATGTCATAGTGTTCTTATACGTGGATGATATGATAATCATTGGCAACAATGATAACATCATAACTACTAAGAGAATGTTGTCACGAAATTTTAATATGAAGGACATGGGTCTAGCCGATGTCATACTTGGAATGAAAATTTCCAAAACGGATGTGGGATACTCACTTTCTCAAAGTCATTATGTTGAAAAAGTTCTTGAGAAGTTTGACAAAGACAGTAATGAGATTGTCAGAACTCCTATGGAGGTGATGTCAAAGCTCTGCAAGAATAGGGGAGAAAGTGTGGGGCAACTTGAGTATTCTAGGATTATAGGCAGTCTAATGTACCTCATGGACTGTACTAGACCAGATATCGCTAACTCGGTGAATAAGTTAGCCCGATATACGAGTAACCCGAATCATGAACATTGGAAAGCAGTAGTTAGAGTCCTTAGATATCTAAGGGGCACGGCTAACTATGTGCTGCATTTTACGAGATATCCAGCTGTGCTTGAAGGGTATTGTGATGCGAATTGGATTACGGGTTCCTCGACAGTTAAATCCACGAGTGGGTATATTTTCACAATTGGTGGAGCAGCGATTTCTTGGAAATCTTGCAAACAAACCTGCATTACACGATCAACTATGGAATCTGAATTCATAGCGTTGGATCTTGCAGCAGAAGAGGCCGATTGGTTACGGAGTTTCTTGGAAGACACTCCTATGTGGACAAAACCTATGCCTCCAATTAGTTTGAACTGTGACAGTATGTCTGCTATTGGACGAGCAAGGAATAATGTGTATAATGGGAAGTCTCCACATATTCGTAGGAGACATAAATCCGTGAAGAAACTATTAAAAACAGGAGTTATAGCTTTGGAGTTTGTAAGATCCAAAGATAATATTGCGGACCCATTAACTAAAGGTCTTACTAGAGACCGTGTGGAGGAATCATCGAGGGGAATGGGGTTAAAGCCCATTAAATGATTACCACCCATGAAGGCACACCTACCTGAATTGTAAACCCCAATTTGTAGGTTCAAAGGGACAACCGAATTGTGGGGGGGATCGACCAAAGCACTCGGGAAATAGAGTTCCCTACCTATTCCTATGATGAAAGAGTGATAGACCTGTACAGTGGAGGATAAGCGAAAGCTTTTAATGATCCTTATACGTTAAGTTGATAACGTGGGGTATGACAGGATACTTCTAATGAGAGATCACCTATGTCGAACGTGAAGGGGCCGCTTCTATGAGATGATAGTCAGGGCTAAATCTCTAGAGCGTTCGGTGAAAGTTTCCAAGGCAGTCCAGGGCCAAAACGGACAACAACGAAAGGACCTATGTGGTGTAGAGGAAATCGTTGTGTGTATATCATTGTCTTGTTACACACTAAAGCCGAAAAGTTCAAGGCATCGCGTCCACTTGTTGGCAAGTATATCCGATGGTATTTCACTAGGGAAGGTTCAAGGCTAACAACCACCTTTCCCGATGCAACGCTTTTCTCAAGAACTCTCGAATTTGCATTGATAGGCTGCATTTGCATTTACCAGCCAATTGTCTCATTCATGTGGGGGATTGTTGGGGAATTGGTTGCAAGAGGCAACTAAGTGTGGTTGCAAGAGGCAACCAAGAGAAAGCCAAAATTGTTATGTTTTATAATGTGTTAAGTGGGTAACTTTGAGAAATTAATTATCTAAGTTCCACCACTCGGTTTTGCGTGTTCTTTAGTTCGCTATTGAAGTGGGATGCAAGCTCAAATGGTATAAGATACAGGAGATAACCAATTCTAGGTGTGAATGATAAATTGGCTCAAAGTAAGCTAGTTGAGACTTGCTTTTTGCAATTGTCCCACATTGGAAACATATGGAAGGAAAGAGTAGTATAAAGGTATGCTTGTGTTTACTCATGGTCACAAGTGTGTGTTGTGGTTGTGGCAAACCTCCTACGCGCGCAGGGGGGGAGAAACATTTGAACTGAAAAATTCCAAGCAAATATGGTCGAATATTAATCTTTTTACTACAATTTTCCATGGAACGCAACTTTTGGCCTTCCAGAGATTTTCCAGATTGTTCCACTTAAATGTGAAGATGTAACATCCCCACTAACATGCTGCATTACTCTGAGCTTAAATGTTGCAGCATCAATTTGGCTACTAATGGTGATCAGAGCTGTTACGTTTCTACAGCTATATATACCACTCCCTCACTTGACAAACATGCATCAGAAATCCTTCTTCCCTTCTCTTCTCTGTTTTTCTTTCTGCACTTTAGATATTCGAGTGTTCTTCACCACAGAAGTTCGACGGAGCTTCACTGAGCTTCCAAAGTGGTTCGAGATCGACGTTGTACCTTGGGAGCTAATTGTCCGAGGAAGGCCTGAAGCTTACAAAAGGCGGACAAATTTAGCTTAAGGGGAAGTGGTCTCACTACTGACTCGTCCAGGATTAAATCCGAACCTGTGTTTTTGTTTTTGTTTGTGTAATCAAGTTTCAGTAAGTGTTGATAGTTTTTTATTCCTGTACTGTTGTCATATATTTTTCATACTGACCTTTGTTGCAGCTAAACTTATAATCGGATCCAACAATCTTAAGCTAAACCCCTCTTTCTTTTTGTTTTATTATCCGGTTACTAACTTTCTCTGTTTTTTGTGTAGTAACAATGACTACTGATGGAAACTCTACCAACACTGCTCCCGGAAACAATGGTTCCGGAAACGTTCCTCCTACCGGTGCTGAGACCGTGATTCAAGTGCCTTTCCAGTCTGGCCAAATGCCTCCACGTCCTATCCAGTTTGGTCAGTTTGATAAACCGGAAAAGTTTAAGGGAGGAAATAATTTTAAACTGTGGAAAGAAAAAATGCTTTTTTACCTTACTGCCTCCCAACTTGTCCGGTTTATCAATGAGGACAGACCTGAGGTGGATCCGGCTGATCCTAATACCAAGGAAACGTGTAAAGTGTGGGAATCCATCGACTATATGTGTCGCCACATTATACTTCTGAGTCTTGATGATTCCTTATATCAAATTTTTTATGAGAAAAAGAATGCAAAAGAACTTTGGGAATCACTACTCAAGAAGTATACTGTGGAAGATTTGCCGCTCTAAGAAATTTGTTCTTTGCGTTTCCATGATTATAGGATGGTGGATGCCAAGCCTGCTTGAGCAAGTGAAGAGCTTCAAAGGATCTATCATGACTTGGCACGAGGGCATGGCGATCAATGATCCTTTACAAGTCGCGTTGATGATAGAGAAGCTTCCTCCTTCTTGGGATGATTTCAAGCACTACCTGAAACATAAGAAGAAGGAAATGACACTTGAAGACTTGATCCTAAAGCTGAGGATTGAAAGTGATGTGAGAAAGGCTGCCAAGAAGCCATTTGCTAATGTTTCTAAGGCTAATGTTGTTGAGGCTGAAAGCTCTCGAGGAGCTAAGAGAAGGCGTAATGACCCCAAGACTTCTGCTCCTAACCAGAAGTGGGTTGGGGATTGCTTTGTATGTGGTAGGCAAGGCCACAAGGCTAAAGATTGTAACGATCGTGCTAATAACAGTCGTAGTAACAATCGTAACAATAACAACAACAGAAACCAAAGGAACAATAGGAATGGTAATAATAACCGTAATGCTAATGGTAATAATAACCGAAGAGGTGGTCAAGCTAATGTAGCTGAGGTAGTTTGGGCATTACCCAAGGAACAGAGGAAATGCATATAAGTGCTGTTGTTTCCGAAGTGAACTTTGTTGGGGGAAACTCCATGGATTGGTGGGTGGACACTGGGGCCACTCGACACATTTGTGCTAACAAATGGATGTTCAAGACTTATCAACCTCTAACTAATGAGGTGTGCTACATGGGAAACTCTGCTGTGGCAAAGGTTGCTGGAAAGGGTACTGTGGCCCTTAAGCTAACATCTGGGAAGGAGCTGACTCTGACTGAAGTACTCCATGTGCCTGAAATCCGCAAGAATTTGATCTCTGGATCTATGCTGAACAAGAAAGGTTTCCGTCAGTGCTTTGAGGCTGACAAATTTATCCTTACCAAGGATGGCTCCTACATAGGACAAGGTTACTTTTGTGATAATTTGTTTAAGATGGTTGCTACTACTGTAATTCCTGGTACTGAGCCTTATGGCGCAAATGTAACTGAGGCTTCCACTAGCTCAGATGGAAAGAATGTTGCCCAAGAGGCTAATGAGTATGTTAAATTTGCTTACTTGCCTAATTCTTTTAATTTATGGCATGGTAGACTAGGTCATGTGAATCGTAAAAGTTTACAAAAATTAATATCACTTGACCTACTACCCAAATTTAACATTGATAAACAATACAAGTGTGAGACTTGTGTCGAAGCGAAGTTAGCAAAAGCATCCTTCCGTTCTATTGAGAGAAGCTCGGAGCCATTGGATTTGGTACATACTGATGTTTGTGACTTAAAGTATGTCCAATCGCGAGGTGGTAAAAGTTACTTCATCACTTTTATCGATGACTGCACAAGATATTGCTATGTTTACTTAATGAGAAGTAAAGACGAAGCAATTGACATGTTTGTGCATTATAAGAATGAAGTTGAAAATCAACTTGGTAAGAAGATTAAAATGTTGAGGAGCGATAGAGGTGGAGAGTATGAGTCTCCATTTGCTCAGTTATGTGCTGAAAATGGAATCATTCATCAAACAACTGCTCCTTACTCCCCTCAACAAAACGGAATTGCTGAGAGGAAGAATAGGACACTCAAAGAGATGATGAATTCATTATTGCTTGGTTCAGGGGCACCCCAAAATTTGTGGGGGGAAGCTTTGCTTTCTTCAAATTACATCCTAAACAGGCTACCGCATAAAAAGCTAGACAAAACACCTTATGAATTATGGAAAGGTCATGCACCTTCTTATAAATTTCTTAAAGTGTGGGGGTGTCTAGCAAAGGTTCCTATTCCTCCTCCCAAAAGGACTAGGATTGGACCTAAAACGGTAGATTGCGTGTTTATAGGATATGCTCAAGATAGTAGCGCATATAGATTTCTGATTCACAAATCAGATAATTCTGAGATGCATAGTAATACTATTATTGAAGCAAGAGATGCTTCTTTCTTTGAGGGGTTTTTTCCCTACATTGATCGGTCTACTATTATTGACTCGAAGATCAATAAAGAAGCGACTAATGTGGGGGAGGCGAATCCTCAAAAGGAAGTAGGAGAACCTAGACGTAGCAAGAGGGCTAGGACAACAAAAACTTTTGGTCCGGATTTTCTAACCTACTTGGTAGATAAGGATCCGATCTCCTACAAAGAGGCTATCTCATCAGCAGATTCTGATCTTTGGAAAGAGGCGATTGATAGTGAGATGAATTCGATTCTGCAGAATCATACATGGGAACTTGTGGATCTTCCACCTGGTTCTAAACCACTAGGTCATAAGTGGATCTTCAAGAGGAAGATGAAACCAGATGGTTCCGTGGATAAATACAAAGCAAGACTTGTAGTTAAGGGATACAAGCAAACAGAGGGTGTTGACTACTTTGACACGTATGCTCCTGTATCTAGAAAGACATCCATTAGATTAGTCATTGCTTTTGCAGCATTGTTTAATCTTGAGATTCATCAGATGGATGTAAAAACAGCTTTCCTCAATGGAGAACTTGAGGAAGAAATTTACATGGAACAACCTGAAGGGTATGTGGTTCCCGGGAAAGAAAAACAAGTGTGTAGACTTGTTAAATCTTTGTATGGATTAAAACAAGCTCCTAAACAATGGCATGAGAAATTTGATAGTGTTATGCTTTCAAATGGGTTTAGGATAAATCAATGTGACAAGTGTGTCTACGTAAAGGGAGATGACAAAGACTATGTCATAGTGTTCTTATACGTGGATGATATGATAATCATTGGCAACAATGATAACATCATAACTACTAAGAGAATGTTGTCACGAAATTTTAATATGAAGGACATGGGTCTAGCCGATGTCATACTTGGAATGAAAATTTCCAAAACGGATGTGGGATACTCACTTTCTCAAAGTCATTATGTTGAAAAAGTTCTTGAGAAGTTTGACAAAGACAGTAATGAGATTGTCAGAACTCCTATGGAGGTGATGTCAAAGCTCTGCAAGAATAGGGGAGAAAGTGTGGGGCAACTTGAGTATTCTAGGATTATAGGCAGTCTAATGTACCTCATGGACTGTACTAGACCAGATATCGCTAACTCAGTGAATAAGTTAGCCCGATATACGAGTAACCCGAATCATGAACATTGGAAAGCAGTAGTTAGAGTCCTTAGATATCTAAGGGGCACGGCTAACTATGTGCTGCATTTTACGAGATATCCAGCTGTGCTTGAAGGGTATTGTGATGCGAATTGGATTACGGGTTCCTCGACAGTTAAATCCACGAGTGGGTATATTTTCACAATTGGTGGAGCAGCGATTTCTTGGAAATCTTGCAAACAAACCTGCATTACACGATCAACTATGGAATCTGAATTCATAGCGTTGGATCTTGCAGCAGAAGAGGCCGATTGGTTACGGAGTTTCTTGGAAGACACTCCTATGTGGACAAAACCTATGCCTCCAATTAGTTTGAACTGTGACAGTATGTCTGCTATTGGACGAGCAAGGAATAATGTGTATAATGGGAAGTCTCCACATATTCGTAGGAGACATAAATCCGTGAAGAAACTATTAAAAACAGGAGTTATAGCTTTGGAGTTTGTAAGATCCAAAGATAATATTGCGGACCCATTAACTAAAGGTCTTACTAGAGACCGTGTGGAGGAATCATCGAGGGGAATGGGGTTAAAGCCCATTAAATGATTACCACCCATGATGGCAACCCTACCTGAATTGTAAACCCCAATTTGCAGGTTCAAAGGGACAACCGAATTGTGGGGGGGATCGACCAAAGCACTCGGGAAATAGAGTTCCCTACCTATTCCTATGATGAAAGAGTGATAGACCTGTACAGTGGAGGATAAGCGAAAGCTTTTAATGATCCTTATACGTTAAGTTGATAACGTGGGGTATGACAGGATACTTCTAATGAGAGATCACCTATGTCGAACGTGAAGGGGCCGCTTCTATGAGATGATAGTCAGGGCTAAATCTCTAGAGCGTTCGGTGAAAGTTTCCAAGGCAGTCCAGGGCCAAAACGGACAACAACGAAAGGACCTATGTGGTGTAGAGGAAATCGTTGTGTGTATATCATTGTCTTGTTACACACTAAAGCCGAAAAGTTCAAGGCATCGCGTCCACTTGTTGGCAAGTATATCCGATGGTATTTCACTAGGGAAGGTTCAAGGCTAACAACCACCTTTCCCGATGCAATGTTTTTCTCGAAGAACTCTCGAATTTGCATTGATAGGCTGCATTTGCATTTACCAGCCAATTGTCTCATTCATGTGGGGGATTGTTGGGGAATTGGTTGCAAGAGGCAACTAAGTGTGGTTGCAAGAGGCAACCAAGAGAAAGCCAAAAATTGTTATGTGTTATAATGTGTTAAGTGGGTAACTTTGAGCAATTAATTATCTAAGTTCCATCGGTTTTGCGTGTTCTTTAGTTCGTTGCGAAGTGGGATGCGCAAGCTTCGAAATGGTATAAGATACGGGAGATAACCAATTCTAGGTGTGAATGATAAATTGGCTCAAAGTAAGCTAGTTGAGACTTGCTTTTTGCAATTGTCCCACATTGGAAACATATGGAAGGAAAGAGTAGTATAAAGGTATGCTTGTGTTTACTCATGGTCACAAGTGTGTGTTGTGGTTGTGGCAAACCTCCTACGCGCGCAGGGGGGGAGAAACATTTGAACTGAAAAATTCCAAGCAAATATGGTCGAATATTAATCTTTTTACTACAATTTTCCATGGAACGCAACTTTTGGCCTTCCAGAGATTTTCCAGATTGTTCCACTTAAGTGTGAAGATGTAACATCCCCACTAACATGCTGCATTACTCTGAGCTTAAATGTTGCAGCATCAATTTGGCTACTAATGGTGATCAGAGCTGTTACGTTTCTACAGCTATATATACCACTCCCTCACTTGACAAACATGCATCAGAAATCCTTCTTCCCTTCTCTTCTCTGTTTTCTTTCTGCACTTTAGATATTCGAGTGTTCTTCACCACAGAAGTTCGTGAGACCTGCTTTGAGCTTCAGTGGTTCTTTGAGATTGGACGTTGTACCTTGGGAGCTAATTGTCCGAGGAAGGCCTGAAGCTTACAAAAGGCGGACAAATTTAGCTTAAGGGGAAGTGGTCTCACTCTTGACTAAATCGAGATTAAATCGAACACGTGTTTTTGTTTTTGTTTGTGTAATCAAGTTTCAGTAAGTGTTGATAGTTTTTTATTCCTGTACTGTTGTCATATATTTTTCATACTGACCTTTGTTGCAGCTAAACTTATAATCGGATCCAACAATCTTAAGCTAAACCCCTCTTTCTTTTTGTTTTATTATCCGGTTACTAACTTTCTCTGTTTTTTGTGTAGTAACAATGACTACTGATGGAAACTCTACCAACACTGCTCCCGGAAACAATGGTTCCGGAAACGTTCCTCCTACCGGTGCTGAGACCGTGATTCAAGTGCCTTTCCAGTCTGGCCAAATGCCTCCACGTCCATCCAGTTTGGTCAGTTTGATAAACCGGAAAAGTTTAAGGGAGGAAATAATTTTAAACTGTGGAAAGAAAAAATGCTTTTTTACCTTACTGCCTCCCAACTTGTCCGGTTTATCAATGAGGACAGACCTGAGGTGGATCCGGCTGATCCTAATACCAAGGAAACGTGTAAAGTGTGGGAATCCATCGACTATATGTGTCGCCACATTATACTTCTGAGTCTTGATGATTCCTTATATCAAATTTTTTATGAGAAAAAGAATGCAAAAGAACTTTGGGAATCACTACTCAAGAAGTATACTGTGGAAGATGCTGGCTCTAAGAAATTTGTTGCTGCACGTTTCCATGATTATAGGATGGTGGATGCCAAGCCTGTGCTTGAGCAAGCTGAAGAGCTTCAAAGGATCTATCATGACTTGGCCGCTGAGGGCATGGCGATCAATGATCCTTTACAAGTCGTTGATGATAGAAGCTTCCTCCTTCTTGGGATGATTTCAAGCACTACCTGAAACATAAGAAGAAGGAAATGACACTTGAAGACTTGATCCTAAAGCTGAGGATTGAAAGTGATGTGAGAAAGGCTGCCAAGAAGCCATTTGCTAATGTTTCTAAGGCTAATGTTGTTGAAATGAAAGCTCTCGAGGAGCTAAGAGAAGGCGTAATGACCCCAAGACTTCTGCTCCTAACCAGAAGTGGGTTGGGGATTGCTTTGTATGTGGTAGGCAAGGCCACAAGGCTAAAGATTGTAACGATCGTGCTAATAACAGTCGTAGTAACAATCGTAACAATAACAACAACAGAAACCAAAGGAACAATAGGAATGGTAATAATAACCGTAATGCTAATGGTAATAATAACCGAAGAGGTGGTCAAGCTAATGTAGCTGAGGCCGGTAGTTTGGGCATTACCCAAGGAACAGAGGAAATGCATATAAGTGCTGTTGTTTCCGAAGTGAACTTTGTTGGGGGAAACTCCATGGATTGGTGGGTGGACACTGGGGCCACTCGACACATTTGTGCTAACAAATGGATGTTCAAGACTTATCAACCTCTAACTAATGAGGTGTGCTACATGGGAAACTCTGCTGTGGCAAAGGTTGCTGGAAAGGGTACTGTGGCCCTTAAGCTAACATCTGGGAAGGAGCTGACTCTGACTGAAGTACTCCATGTGCCTGAAATCCGCAAGAATTTGATCTCTGGATCTATGCTGAACAAGAAAGGTTTCCGTCAGTGCTTTGAGGCTGACAAATTTATCCTTACCAAGGATGGCTCCTACATAGGACAAGGTTACTTTTGTGATAATTTGTTTAAGATGGTTGCTACTACTGTAATTCCTGGTACTGAGCCTTATGGCGCAAATGTAACTGAGGCTTCCACTAGCTCAGATGGAAAGAATGTTGCCCAAGAGGCTAATGAGTATGTTAAATTTGCTTACTTGCCTAATTCTTTTAATTTATGGCATGGTAGACTAGGTCATGTGAATCGTAAAAGTTTACAAAAATTAATATCACTTGACCTACTACCCAAATTTAACATTGATAAACAATACAAGTGTGAGACTTGTGTCGAAGCGAAGTTAGCAAAAGCATCCTTCCGTTCTATTGAGAGAAGCTCGGAGCCATTGGATTTGGTACATACTGATGTTTGTGACTTAAAGTATGTCCAATCGCGAGGTGGTAAAAGTTACTTCATCACTTTTATCGATGACTGCACAAGATATTGCTATGTTTACTTAATGAGAAGTAAAGACGAAGCAATTGACATGTTTGTGCATTATAAGAATGAAGTTGAAAATCAACTTGGTAAGAAGATTAAAATGTTGAGGAGCGATAGAGGTGGAGAGTATGAGTCTCCATTTGCTCAGTTATGTGCTGAAAATGGAATCATTCATCAAACAACTGCTCCTTACTCCCCTCAACAAAACGGAATTCTTGAGAGGAAGAATAGGACACTCAAAGAGATGATGAATTCATTATTGCTTGGTTCAGGGCACCCCAAAATTTGTGGGGGGAAGCTTTGCTTTCTTCAAATTACATCCTAAACAGGCTACCGCATAAAAAGCTAGACAAAACACCTTATGAATTATGGAAAGGTCATGCACCTTCTTATAAATTTCTTAAAGTGTGGGGGTGTCTAGCAAAGGTTCCTATTCCTCCTCCCAAAAGGACTAGGATTGGACCTAAAACGGTAGATTGCGTGTTTATAGGATATGCTCAAGATAGTAGCGCATATAGATTTCTGATTCACAAATCAGATAATTCTGAGATGCATAGTAATACTATTATTGAAGCAAGAGATGCTTCTTTCTTTGAGGGGTTTTTTCCCTACATTGATCGGTCTACTATTATTGACTCGAAGATCAATAAAGAAGTGACTAATGTGGGGGAGGCGAATCCTCAAAAGGAAGTAGGAGAACCTAGACGTAGCAAGAGGGCTAGGACAACAAAAACTTTTGGTCCGGATTTTCTAACCTACTTGGTAGATAAGGATCCGATCTCCTACAAAGAGGCTATCTCATCGTGATTCTGATCTTTGGAAAGAGGCGATTGATAGTGAGATGAATTCGATTCTGCAGAATCATACATGGGAACTTGTGGATCTTCCACCTGGTTCTAAACCACTAGGTCATAAGTGGATCTTCAAGAGGAAGATGAAACCAGATGGTTCCGTGGATAAATACAAAGCAAGACTTGTAGTTAAGGGATACAAGCAAATAGAGGGTGTTGACTACTTTGACACGTATGCTCCTGTATCTAGAAAGACATCCATTAGATTAGTCATTGCTTTTGCAGCATTGTTTAATCTTGAGATTCATCAGATGGATGTAAAAACAGCTTTCCTCAATGGAGAACTTGAGGAAGAAATTTACATGGAACAACCTGAAGGGTATGTGGTTCCCGGGAAAGAAAAACAAGTGTGTAGACTTGTTAAATCTTTGTATGGATTAAAACAAGCTCCTAAACAATGGCATGAGAAATTTGATAGTGTTATGCTTTCAAATGGGTTTAGGATAAATCAATGTGACAAGTGTGTCTACGTAAAGGGAGATGACAAAGACTATGTCATAGTGTTCTTATACGTGGATGATATGATAATCATTGGCAACAATGATAACATCATAACTACTAAGAGAATGTTGTCACGAAATTTTAATATGAAGGACATGGGTCTAGCCGATGTCATACTTGGAATGAAAATTTCCAAAACGGATGTGGGATACTCACTTTCTCAAAGTCATTATGTTGAAAAAGTTCTTGAGAAGTTTGACAAAGACAGTAATGAGATTGTCAGAACTCCTATGGAGGTGATGTCAAAGCTCTGCAAGAATAGGGGAGAAAGTGTGGGGCAACTTGAGTATTCTAGGATTATAGGCAGTCTAATGTACCTCATGGACTGTACTAGACCAGATATCGCTAACTCGGTGAATAAGTTAGCCCGATATCTGAGTAACGAATCATGAACATTGGAAAGCGAGTTAGAGTCCTTAGATATCTAAGGGCACGGCTAACTATGTCTTTGCATTTCTGAGATATCCAATGTGCTTGAAGGGTATTGTGATGCGAATTGGATTACGGGTTCCTCGACAGTTAAATCCACGAGTGGGTATATTTTCACAATTGGTGGAGCAGCGATTTCTTGGAAATCTTGCAAACAAACCTGCATTACACGATCAACTATGGAATCTGAATTCATAGCGTTGGATCTTGCAGCAGAAGAGGCCGATTGGTTACGGAGTTTCTTGGAAGACACTCCTATGTGGACAAAACCTATGCCTCCAATTAGTTTGAACTGTGACAGTATGTCTGCTATTGGACGAGCAAGGAATAATGTGTATAATGGGAAGTCTCCACATATTCGTAGGAGACATAAATCCGTGAAGAAACTATTAAAAACAGGAGTTATAGCTTTGGAGTTTGTAAGATCCAAAGATAATATTGCGGACCCATTAACTAAAGGTCTTACTAGAGACCGTGTGGAGGAATCATCGAGGGGAATGGGGTTAAAGCCCATTAAATGATTACCACCCATGATGGCAACCCTACCTGAATTGTAAACCCCAATTTGCAGGTTCAAAGGGACAACCGAATTGTGGGGGGGATCGACCAAAGCACTCGGGAAATAGAGTTCCCTACCTATTCCTATGATGAAAGAGTGATAGACCTGTACAGTGGAGGATAAGCGAAAGCTTTTAATGATCCTTATACGTTAAGTTGATAACGTGGGGTATGACAGGATACTTCTAATGAGAGATCACCTATGTCGAGCGTGAAGGGCGCTTCTATGAGATGATAGTCGGGCTAAATCTCTAGGCGTTGATTGAAAGTTTCAAGGTCCGGGCCAAAGCGGACAACAACGAAAGGACCTATGTGGTGTAGAGGAAATCGTTGTGTATATCATTGTCTTGTTACACACTAAAGCCGAAAAGTTCAAGGCATCGCGTCCACTTGTTGGCAAGTATATCCGATGGTATTTCACTAGGGAAGGTTCAAGGCTAACAACCACCTTTCCCGATGCAACGTTTTTCTCGAAGAACTCTCGAACTTGCATTGATAGGCTGCATTTGCATTTACCAATTGTCTCATTCATGTGGGGATTGTTGGGGAATTGGTTGCAAAGCAACTAAGTGTGGTTGCAAGAGGCAACCAAGAGAAAGCCAAAAATTGTTATGTGTTATAATGTGTTAAGTGGGTAACTTTGAGCAATTAATTATCTAAGTTCCATCGGTTTTGCGTGTTCTTTAGTTCGTTCTTGAAGTGGGATGCATAAGCTTGAAATGGTATAAGATACGGAGATAACCAATTCTAGGTGTGAATGATAAATTGGCTCAAAGTAAGCTAGTTGAGACTTGCTTTTTGCAATTGTCCCACATTGGAAACATATGGAAGGAAAGAGTAGTATAAAGGTATGCTTGTGTTTACTCATGGTCACAAGTGTGTGTTGTGGTTTTGGCAAACCTCCCTACAGCAGGGGAGAAACATTTGGCTGAAAATTCCAAGCAAATATGGTGAATATTAATCTTTTTACTACAATTTTCCATGGAACGCAACTTTGGCCTTCCGGAGATTTTCCAGTTGTTCCACTTAAGTGTGAAGATGTAACATCCCCACTAACATGCTGCATTACTCTGAGCTTAAATGTTGCAGCATCAATTTGGCTACTAATGGTGATCAGAGCTGTTACGTTTCTACAACTATATATACCACTCCCTCACTTGACAAACATGCATCAGAAATCCTTCTTCCCTTCTCTTCTCTGTTTTCTTTCTGCACTTTAGATATTCGAGTGTTCTTCACCACAGAAGTTCGACCTGGCTGCTTGAGCTTCCGGTGGTTCTTTGAGATTGGACGTTGTACCTTGGGAGCTAATTGTCCGAGGAAGGCTGAAGCTTACAAAAGGCGGACAAATTTAGCTTAAGGGAAGTGGTCTCACCTCTTGACTCGTCCGAGATTAAATCGAACACATGTTTTTGTTTTTGTTTGTGTAATCAAGTTTCAGTAAGTGTTGATAGTTTTTTATTCCTGTACTGTTGTCATATATTTTTCATACTGACCTTTGTTGCAGCTAAACTTATAATCGGATCCAACAATCTTAAGCTAAACCCCTCTTTCTTTTTGTTTTATTATCCGTTACTAACTTTCTCTGTTTTTTGTGTAGTAACAATGACTCGATATGGAAACTCTACCAACACGCTCCGGAAACAATGGTTCCGAAGCGTTCCTCCTAAGTCTTGAGACCGTGATTCAAGTGCCTTTCGGTCGCCAAATGCCTCCACGTCTATCCGGTTTGGTCGTTTGATAAACCGGAAAAGTTTAAGGAGGAAATAATTTTAAAGCATGGAAAGAAAAAATGCTTTTTTACCTTACTGCCTCCCAACTTGTCCGGTTTATCAATGAGGACAGACCTGAGGTGGATCCGGCTGATCCTAATACCAAGGAAACGTGTAAAGTGTGGGAATCCATCGACTATATGTGTCGCCACATTATACTTCTGAGTCTTGATGATTCCTTATATCAAATTTTTTATGAGAAAAAGAATGCAAAAGAACTTTGGGAATCACTACTCAAGAAGTATACTGTGGAAGATGCTGGCTCTAAGAAATTTGTTGCTGCACGTTTCCATGATTATAGGATGGTGGATGCCAAGCCTGTGCTTGAGCAAGCTGAAGAGCTTCAAAGGATCTATCATGACTTGGCCGCTGAGGGCATGGCGATCAATGATCCTTTACAAGTCGCGTTGATGATAGAGAAGCTTCCTCCTTCTTGGGATGATTTCAAGCACTACCTGAAACATAAGAAGAAGGAAATGACACTTGAAGACTTGATCCTAAAGCTGAGGATTGAAAGTGATGTGAGAAAGGCTGCCAAGAAGCCATTTGCTAATGTTTCTAAGGCTAATGTTGTTGAGGCTGAAAGCTCTCGAGGAGCTAAGAGAAGGCGTAATGACCCCAAGACTTCTGCTCCTAACCAGAAGTGGGTTGGGGATTGCTTTGTATGTGGTAGGCAAGGCCACAAGGCTAAAGATTGTAACGATCGTGCTAATAACTTGATCGTAGTAACAATAACAACAACAGAAACCAAAGGAACAATAGGAATGGTAATAATAACCGTAATGCTAATGGTAATAATAACCGAAGAGGTGGTCAAGCTAATGTAGCTGAGGCCGGTAGTTTGGGCATTACCCAAGGAACAGAGGAAATGCATATAAGTGCTGTTGTTTCCGAAGTGAACTTTGTTGGGGGAAACTCCATGGATTGGTGGGTGGACACTGGGGCCACTCGACACATTTGTGCTAACAAATGGATGTTCAAGACTTATCAACCTCTAACTAATGAGGTGTGCTACATGGGAAACTCTGCTGTGGCAAAGGTTGCTGGAAAGGGTACTGTGGCCCTTAAGCTAACATCTGGGAAGGAGCTGACTCTGACTGAAGTACTCCATGTGCCTGAAATCCAAGAATTTGATCTCTGGATCTATCTTTGAACAAGAAAGGTTTAAAATCGATGCTTTGAGGCTGACAAATTTATCCTTACCAAGGATGGCTCTTACATAGGACAAGGTTACTTTTGTGATAATTTGTTTAAGATGGTTGCTACTCTTGTAATTCTGATCGAGCCTTATGGCATGAAATGTAATCGAGGCTTCCACTAGCTCGGATGGAAAGAATGTTGCCAAGAGGCTAATGAGTATGTTAAATTTGCTTACTTGCCTAATTCTTTTAATTTATGGCATGGTAGACTAGGTCATGTGAATCGTAAAAGTTTACAAAAATTAATATCACTTGACCTACTACCCAAATTTAACATTGATAAACAATACAAGTGTGAGACTTGTGTCGAAGCGAAGTTAGCAAAAGCATCCTTCCGTTCTATTGAGAGAAGCTCGGAGCCATTGGATTTGGTACATACTGATGTTTGTGACTTAAAGTATGTCCAATCGCGAGGTGGTAAAAGTTACTTCATCACTTTTATCGATGACTGCACAAGATATTGCTATGTTTACTTAATGAGAAGTAAAGACGAAGCAATTGACATGTTTGTGCATTATAAGAATGAAGTTGAAAATCAACTTGGTAAGAAGATTAAAATGTTGAGGAGCGATAGAGGTGGAGAGTATGAGTCTCCATTTGCTCAGTTATGTGCTGAAAATGGAATCATTCATCAAACAACTGCTCCTTACTCCCCTCAACAAAACGGAATTGCTGAGAGGAAGAATAGGACACTCAAAGAGATGATGAATTCATTATTGCTTGGTTCAGGGGCACCCCAAAATTTGTGGGGGGAAGCTTTGCTTTCTTCAAATTACATCCTAAACAGGCTACCGCATAAAAAGCTAGACAAAACACCTTATGAATTATGGAAAGGTCATGCACCTTCTTATAAATTTCTTAAAGTGTGGGGGTGTCTAGCAAAGGTTCCTATTCCTCCTCCCAAAAGGACTAGGATTGGACCTAAAACGGTAGATTGCGTGTTTATAGGATATGCTCAAGATAGTAGCGCATATAGATTTCTGATTCACAAATCAGATAATTCTGAGATGCATAGTAATACTATTATTGAAGCAAGAGATGCTTCTTTCTTTGAGGGGGTTTTTCCCTACATTGATCGGTCTACTATTATTGACTCGAAGATCAATAAAGAAGCGACTAATGTGGGGGAGGCGAATCCTCAAAAGGAAGTAGGAGAACCTAGACGTAGCAAGAGGGCTAGGACAACAAAAACTTTTGGTCCGGATTTTCTAACCTACTTGGTAGATAAGGATCCGATCTCCTACAAAGAGGCTATCTCATCAGCAGATTCTGATCTTTGGAAAGAGGCGATTGATAGTGAGATGAATTCGATTCTGCAGAATCATACATGGGAACTTGTGGATCTTCCACCTGGTTCTAAACCACTAGGTCATAAGTGGATCTTCAAGAGGAAGATGAAACCAGATGGTTCCGTGGATAAATACAAAGCAAGACTTGTAGTTAAGGGATACAAGCAAACAGAGGGTGTTGACTACTTTGACACGTATGCTCCTGTATCTAGAAAGACATCCATTAGATTAGTCATTGCATTTGCAGCATTGTTTAATCTTGAGATTCATCAGATGGATGTAAAAACAGCTTTCCTCAATGGAGAACTTGAGGAAGAAATTTACATGGAACAACCTGAAGGGTATGTGGTTCCCGGGAAAGAAAAACAAGTGTGTAGACTTGTTAAATCTTTGTATGGATTAAAACAAGCTCCTAAACAATGGCATGAGAAATTTGATAGTGTTATGCTTTCAAATGGGTTTAGGATAAATCAATGTGACAAGTGTGTCTACGTAAAGGGAGATGACAAAGACTATGTCATAGTGTTCTTATACGTGGATGATATGATAATCATTGGCAACAATGATAACATCATAACTACTAAGAGAATGTTGTCACGAAATTTTAATATGAAGGACATGGGTCTAGCCGATGTCATACTTGGAATGAAAATTTCCAAAACGGATGTGGGATACTCACTTTCTCAAAGTCATTATGTTGAAAAAGTTCTTGAGAAGTTTGACAAAGACAAGAATGAGATTGTCGAACTCCTATGGAGGTGATGTCAAAGCTACTGCAAGAATAGGGAGAAAGTGTGGGGCAACTTGAGTATTCTAGGATTATAGGCAGTCTAATGTACCTCATGGACTGTACTAGACCAGATATCGCTAACTCGGTGAATAAGTTAGCCCGATATACGAGTAACCCGAATCATGAACATTGGAAAGCGAGTTAGAGTCCTTAGATATCTAAGGGCACGGCTAACTATGTCTGCATTTTACGAGATATCCATTGTGCTTGAAGGGTATTGTGATGCGAATTGGATTACGGGTTCCTCGGCAGTTAAATCCACAGTGGGTATATTTTCACAATTGGTGGAGCAGCGATTTCTTGGAAATCTTGCAAACAAACTGCATTACACGATCAACTATGGAATCAATTCATAGCGTTGGATCTTGCAGAAGAGGCCGATTAGTTACGGAGTTTCTTGGAAGACACTCTATGTGGACAAAACCTATGCCTCCAATTAGTTTGAGCTGTGATATATGTACGCTATTGACGAGCAAGGAATAATGTGTATAATGGGAAGTCTCCACATATTCGTAGGAGACATAAATCCGTGAAGAAACTATTAAAAACAGGAGTTATAGCTTTGGAGTTTGTAAGATCCAAAGATAATATTATGGACCCATTAACTAAAGGTCTTACTAGAGACCGTGTGGAGGAATCATCGAGGGGAATGGGGTTAAAGCCCATTAAATGATTACCACCCATGATGGCAACCCTACCTGAATTGTAAACCCCAATTTGCAGGTTCAAAGGGACAACCGAATTGTGGGGGGGATCGACCAAAGCACTCGGGAAATAGAGTTCCCTACCTATTCCTATGATGAAAGAGTGATAGACCTGTACAGTGGAGGATAAGCGAAAGCTTTTAATGATCCTTATCGTTAAGTTGATAACGGGTATGACAGATACTTCTAATGAGAGATCACCTATGTCGAACGTGAAGGGGCCGCTTCTATGAGATGATAGTCAGGGCTAAATCTCTAGAGCGTTCGGTGAAAGTTTCCAAGGCAGTCCAGGGCCAAAACGGACAACAACGAAAGGACCTATGTGGTGTAGAGGAAATCGTTGTGTATATCATTGTCTTGTTACACACTAAAGCCGAAAAGTTCAAGGCATCGCGTCCACTTGTTGGCAAGTATATCCGATGGTATTTCACTAGGGAAGGTTCAAGGCTAACAACCACCTTTCCCGATGCAACGTTTTTCTCGAAGAACTCTCGAATTTGCATTGATAGGCTGCATTTGCATTTACCAGCCAATTGTCTCATTCATGTGGGGGATTGTTGGGGAATTGGTTGCAAGAGGCAACTAAGTGTGGTTGCAAGAGGCAACCAAGAGAAAGCCAAAAATTGTTATGTGTTATAATGTGTTAAGTGGGTAACTTTGAGCAATTAATTATCTAAGTTCCATCGGTTTTGCGTGTTCTTTAGTTCGTTGCGAAGTGGGATGCGCAAGCTTCGAAATGGTATAAGATACGGGAGATAACCAATTCTAGGTGTGAATGATAAATTGGCTCAAAGTAAGCTAGTTGAGACTTGCTTTTTGCAATTGTCCCACATTGGAAACATATGGAAGGAAAGAGTAGTATAAAGGTATGCTTGTGTTTACTCATGGTCACAAGTGTGTGTTGTGGTTGTGGCAAACCTCCTACGCGCGCAGGGGGGGAGAAACATTTGAACTGAAAAATTCCAAGCAAATATGGTCGAATATTAATCTTTTTACTACAATTTTCCATGGAACGCAACTTTTGGCCTTCCAGAGATTTTCCAGATTGTTCCACTTAAATGTGAAGATGTAACATCCCCACTAACATGCTGCATTACTCTGAGCTTAAATGTTGCAGCATCAATTTGGCTACTAATGGTGATCAGAGCTGTTACGTTTCTACAGCTATATATACCACTCCCTCACTTGACAAACATGCATCAGAAATCCTTCTTCCCTTCTCTTCTCTGTTTTTCTTTCTGCACTTTAGATATTCGAGTGTTCTTCACCACAGAAGTTCGACGGAGCTTCTGCTGCTGAGCTTCCAGTGGTTGCTGAGATTGGACGTTGTACCTTGGGAGCTAATTGTCCGAGGAAGGCCTGAAGCTTACAAAAGGCGGACAAATTTAGCTTAAGGGGAAGTGGTCTCACTACTGACTCGTCCAGGATTAAATCCGAACCTGTGTTTTTGTTTTTTGTTTGTGTAATCAAGTTTCAGTAAGTGTTGATAGTTTTTTATTCCTGTACTGTTGTCATATATTTTTCATACTGACCTTTGTTGCAGCTAAACTTATAATCGGAACCAACAATCTTAAGCTAAATCCCTCTTTCTTTTTGTTTTATTATCCGGTTACTAACTTTCTCTGTTTTTTGTGTAGTAACAATGACTACTGATGGAAACTCTACCAACACTGCTCCCGGAAACAATGGTTCCGGAAACGTTCCTCCTACCGGTGCTGAGACCGTGATTCAAGTGCCTTTCCAGTCTGGCCAAATGCCTCCACGTCCTATCCAGTTTGGTCAGTTTGATAAACCGGAAAAGTTTAAGGGAGGAAATAATTTTAAACTGTGGAAAGAAAAAATGCTTTTTTACCTTACTGCCTCCCAACTTGTCCGGTTTATCAATGAGGACAAACCTGAGGTGGATCCGGCTGATCCTAATACCAAGGAAACGTGTAAAGTGTGGGAATCCAGCGACTATATGTGTCGCCCCATTATACTTCTGAGTCTTGATGATTCCTTGTATCAAATTTTTTATGAGAAAAAGAATGCAAAAGAACTTTGGGAATCACTACTCAAGAAGTATACTGTGGAAGATGTTGGCTCTAAGAAATTTGTTGCTGCACGTTTCCATGATTATAGGATGGTGGATGCCAAGCCTGTGCTTGAGCAAGCTGAAGAGCTTCAAAGGATCTATCATGACTTGGCCGCTGAGGGCATGGCGATCAATGATCCTTTACAAGTCGCGTTGATGATAGAGAAGCTTCCTCCTTCTTGGGATGATTTCAAGCACTACCTGAAACATAAGAAGAAGGAAATGACACTTGAAGACTTGATCCTAAAGCTGAGGATTGAAAGTGATGTGAGAAAGGCTGCCAAGAAGCCATTTGCTAATGTTTCTAAGGCTAATGTTGTTGAGGCTGAAAGCTCTCGAGGAGCTAAGAGAAGGCGTAATGACCCCAAGACTTCTGCTCCTAACCAGAAGTGGGTTGGGGATTGCTTTGTATGTGGTAGGCAAGGCCACAAGGCTAAAGATTGTAACGATCGTGCTAATAACAGTCGTAGTAACAATCGTAACAATAACAACAACAGAAACCAAAGGAACAATAGGAATGGTAATAATAACCGTAATGCTAATGGTAATAATAACCGAAGAGGTGGTCAAGCTAATGTAATGAGGCCGGTAGTTTGGGCATTACCCAAGGAACGGAGGAAATGCATATAAGTGCTGTTGTTTCCGAAGTGAACTTTGTTGGGGGAAACTCCATGGATTGGTGGGTGGACACTGGGGCCACTCGACACATTTGTGCTAACAAATGGATGTTCAAGACTTATCAACCTCTAACTAATGAGGTGTGCTACGTGGGAAACTCTGTTGTGGCAAAGGTTGCTGGAAAGGGCACTGTGGCCCTTAAGCTGACATTTGGGAAGGAGCTGACTCTGACTGAAGTACTCCTGTGCTGAAATCCAAGAATTTGATCTACGGATCTATCTTTGAACAAGAAAGGTTTCCGTGCTTTGAGGTGACAATTTATCCTTACCAAGGATGGCTCCTACATAGGACAAGGTTACTTTTGTGATAATTTGTTTAAGATGGTTGCTACTACTGTAATTCCTGGTACTGAGCCTTATGGCGCAAATGTAACTGAGGCTTCCACTAGCTCAGATGGAAAGAATGTTGCCCAAGAGGCTAATGAGTATGTTAAATTTGCTTACTTGCCTAATTCTTTTAATTTATGGCATGGTAGACTAGGTCATGTGAATCGTAAAAGTTTACAAAATTAATATCATTTGACCTACTACCCAAATTTAACATTGATAAACAATACAAGTGTGAGACTTGTGTCGAAGCGAAGTTAGCAAAAGCATCCTTCCGTTCTATTGAGAGAAGCTCGGAGCCATTGGATTTGGTACATACTGATGTTTGTGACTTAAAGTATGTCCAATCGCGAGGTGGTAAAAGTTACTTCATCACTTTTATCGATGACTGCACAAGATATTGCTATGTTTACTTAATGAGAAGTAAAGACGAAGCAATTGACATGTTTGTGCATTATAAGAATGAAGTTGAAAATCAACTTGGTAAGAAGATTAAAATGTTGAGGAGCGATAGAGGTGGAGAGTATGAGTCTCCATTTGCTCAGTTATGTGCTGAAAATGGAATCATTCATCAAACAACTGCTCCTTACTCCCCTCAACAAAACGGAATTGCTGAGAGGAAGAATAGGACACTCAAAGAGATGATGAATTCATTATTGCTTGGTTCAGGGGCACCCCAAAATTTGTGGGGGAAAGCTTTGCTTTCTTCAAATTACATCCTAAGCAAACCGCATAAAAAGCTAGACAAAACACCTTATGAATTATGGAAAGGTCATGCACCTTCTTATAAATTTCTTAAAGTGTGGGGGTGTCTAGCAAAGGTTCCTATTCCTCCTCCCAAAAGGACTAGGATTGGACCTAAAACGGTAGATTCGTGTTTATAGGATATGCTCAAGATAGTAGCGCATATAGATTTCTGATTCACAAATCAGATAATTCTGAGATGCATAGTAATACTATTATTGAAGCAAGAGATGCTTCTTTCTTTGAGGGGTTTTTTCCCTACATTGATCGGTCTACTATTATTGACTCGAAGATCAATAAAGAAGTGACTAATGTGGGGGAGGCGAATCCTCAAAAGGAAGTAGGAGAACCTAGACGTAGCAAGAGGGCTAGGACAACAAAAACTTTTGGTCCGGATTTTCTAACCTACTTGGTAGATAAGGATCCGATCTCCTACAAAGAGGCTATCTCATCGTGATTCGATCTTTGGAAAGAGGCGATTGATAGTGAGATGAATTCGATTCTGCAGAATCATACATGGGAACTTGTGGATCTTCCACCTGGTTCTAAACCACTAGGTCATAAGTGGATCTTCAAGAGGAAGATGAAACCAGATGGTTCCGTGGATAAATACAAAGCAAGACTTGTAGTTAAGGGATACAAGCAAATGAGGGTGTTGACTACTTTGACACGTAGGCTCATGTATCTAGAAAGACATCCATTAGATTAGTCATTGCTTTTGCAGCATTGTTTAATCTTGAGATTCATCAGATGGATGTAAAAACAGCTTTCCTCAAAGGAGAACTTGAGGAAGAAATTTACATGGAACAACTTTGAAGGTATGTGGTTCCGGAAAGAAAAACAAGTGTGTAGACTTGTTAAATCTTTGTATGGATTAAAACAAGCTCCTAAACAATGGCATGAGAAATTTGATAGTGTTATGCTTTCAAATGGGTTTAGGATAAATCAATGTGACAAGTGTGTCTACGTAAAGGGAGATGACAAAGACTATGTCATAGTGTTCTTATACGTGGATGATATGATAATCATTGGCAACAATGATAACATCATAACTACTAAGAGAATGTTGTCACGAAATTTTAATATGAAGGACATGGGTCTAGCCGATGTCATACTTGGAATGAAAATTTCCAAAGCGGATGTGGGATACTCACTTTCTCAAAGTCATTATGTTGAAAAAGTTCTTGAGAAGTTTGACAAAGATGAATGAGATTGTCGAACTCCTATGGAGGTGATGTCAAAGCTACTTGCAATAGGGGAGAAAGTGTGGGGCAACTTGAGTATTCTAGGATTATAGGCAGTCTAATGTACCTCATGGACTGTACTAGACCAGATATCGCTAACTCGGTGAATAAGTTAGCCCGATATACGAGTAACCCGAATCATGAACATTGGAAAGCAGTAGTTAGAGTCCTTAGATATCTAAGGGGCACGGCTAACTATGTGCTGCATTTTACGAGATATCCAGCTGTGCTTGAAGGGTATTGTGATGCGAATTGGATTACGGGTTCCTCGACAGTTAAATCCACGAGTGGGTATATTTTCACAATTGGTGGAGCGATTTCTTGAAATCTTGCAAACAAACTGCATTACACGATCAACTATGGAATCGAATTCATAGCGTTGGATCTTGCGGCGAAGAGGCCGATTAGTTACGGAGTTTCTTGGAAGACACTCCTATGTGGACAAAACCTATGCCTCCAATTAGTTTGAACTGTGACAGTATGTCTGCTATTGGACGAGCAAGGAATAATGTGTATAATGGGAAGTCTCCACATATTCGTAGGAGACATAAATCCGTGAAGAAACTATTAAAAACAGGAGTTATAGCTTTGGAGTTTGTAAGATCCAAAGATAATATTGCGGACCCATTAACTAAAGGTCTTACTAGAGACCGTGTGGAGGAATCATCGAGGGGAATGGGGTTAAAGCCCATTAAATGATTACCACCCATGATGGCAACCCTACCTGAATTGTAAACCCCAATTTGCAGGTTCAAAGGGACAACCGAATTGTGGGGGGGATCGACCAAAGCACTCGGGAAATAGAGTTCCCTACCTATTCCTATGATGAAAGAGTGATAGACCTGTACAGTGGAGGATAAGCGAAAGCTTTTAATGATCCTTATCGTTAAGTTGATAACGTGGGGTATGAGGATACTTCTAATGAGAGATCACCTATGTCGAGCGTGAAGGGCCGCTTCTATGAGATGATAGTCGTGGCTAAATCTCTAGGCGTTCGTGAAAGTTTCAAGGCGCCAGGCCAAAACGGACAACAACGAAAGGACCTATGTGGTGTAGAGGAAATCGTTGTGTATATCATTGTCTTGTTACACACTAAAGCCGAAAAGTTCAAGGCATCGCGTCCACTTGTTGGCAAGTATATCCGATGGTATTTCACTAGGGAAGGTTCAAGGCTAACAACCACCTTTCCCGATGCAACGTTTTTCTCGAAGAACTCTCGAATTTGCATTGATAGGCTGCATTTGCATTTACCAACCAATTGTCTCATTCATGTGGGGGATTGTTGGGGAATTGGTTGCAAGAGGCAACTAAGTGTGGTTGCAAGAGGCAACCAAGAGAAAGCCAAAAATTGTTATGTGTTATAATGTGTTAAGTGGGTAACTTTGAGCAATTAATTATCTAAGTTCCATCGGTTTTGCGTGTTCTTTAGTTCGTTCTTGAAGTGGGATGCATAAGCTTTGAAATGGTATAAGATACGGGAGATAACCAATTCTAGGTGTGAATGATAAATTGGCTCAAAGTAAGCTAGTTGAGACTTGCTTTTTGCAATTGTCCCACATTGGAAACATATGGAAGGAAAGAGTAGTATAAAGGTATGCTTGTGTTTACTCATGGTCACAAGTGTGTGTTGTGGTTATGGCAAACCTCCTACGCGCGCAGGGGGGGAGAAACATTTGAACTGAAAAATTCCAAGCAAATATGGTCGAATATTAATCTTTTTACTACAATTTTCCATGGAGCATAACTTTGGCCTTCGGAGATTTTCAGATTGTTCCACTTAAATGTGAAGATGTAACATCCCCACTAACATGCTGCATTACTCTGAGCTTAAATGTTGCAGCATCAATTTGGCTACTAATGGTGATCAGAGCTGTTACGTTTCTACAGCTATATATACCACTCCCTCACTTGACAAACATGCATCAGAAATCCTTCTTCCCTTCTCTTCTCTGTTTTTCTTTCTGCACTTTAGATATTCGAGTGTTCTTCACCACAGAAGTTCGACGAACCTGTGCTGAGCTTCGATGGTTGCTGAGATTGGACGTTGTACCTTGGGAGCTAATTGTCCGAGGAAGGCCTGAAGCTTACTAAAGGCGGACAAATTTAGCTTAAGGGGAAGTGGTCTCACTACTGACTCGTCCAGGATTAAATCCGAACCTGTGTTTTTGTTTTTGTTTGTGTAATCAAGTTTCAGTAAGTGTTGATAGTTTTTTATTCATGTACTGTTGTCATATATTTTTCATACTGACCTTTGTTGCAGCTAAACTTATAATCGGATCCAACACTAAATACCTCCCAAAAGTACTTTTCTTAATAGAGGTAGATGATAAGTTAACAGGTAACGTTCACGTGTTCATAGCTCCACATGTAATTGTAAAGAAGTAGATCAAAGCAGGTAGAGAGGGAATAGATTGAGCAATTCAAGACCCATCATAAATGTGAGTTGTTCATGAACCCCGATACCATTGTCCGCAGGGCTGATCCTGGCCATGTGCAGGGAGGCCTACCGCACAGGTCCCCCATATTTTCGGGGCCCCAAATTTTATTTTTATTTTTTATATTTCTGAAATATCGATTATCCTATCATAATTTGTTGTGTAACAATTTTATTTCATAATCATCAGTCTCCCAATGGCTTTGCGCCTGGCATGTTTTCTTATGCATCACAGGTCTAAGGTTCGATTTCTCCAATCATACTAGTTTGTTTCTTTCTTAATTCTCTTAACGTTTTTATTTTTTCATAATTCTTTTAACGTTTTCCTAATAGTTATATTTGTAACTTTTGGTTTTTGTAATTCTTTAAGCATTTTTATTTTTCTTAATACAAAGAGTTGTACAAATTTTTAGTTGAGCATATCCATAAATTCTAACTAAAATGCATTCAAGAAAAAAAATGAAGTTAATATTTTTAATGATTCACTTAAAAACACAATATTTTAAATTCAGTGTGAGCCTGATAATCTTTATACTAAGGGTTCGTTTAAGATTTTAAATTCATCATTTTGTTTTAAATGCATGAGTTGTAAGAAGTGAAAAGGCTTCATTGCAATTTATGTTTATCATGCAATGTTATATGAAACACTAAAAAAAAACTGGGCAACACCAACGAAAATATTCCAACGAAACAAGTTCCGTTACTATTAGCAACAAAATTACAACAAAATATCAACAATAAATTAATCTGGCAAAATACATTAAAAATATAACAACAAATGTACCAACAAATTTAGGTTGCAACAAAATTTATGTTGGAATATTATTGTAAATAATAGAGCGAGCAATCAACACAAACAAAATTTTCCAACAAAACCAATTCTGTTATTGTTCGCAACATATTTACAACAAAAGATTAGCTTGGTAAAAATAGATCTCAACAGTTTTCCAACAAATTTTAGTTTCCAACATAATTCGGTTGGAAGGTTGTTGGAAACCCATTTATTTAGAGCGTTCTGTTGTTTATACTAATTAACTAAAATACAACACTTACTCCTGATATGATAATTACAACATGCATTCTATAAAAAAAAAATTAAATGTAAAGGGGTAGCAACATAATGATATTTGTCAGATGAGGAGGTTTAAGAGACCAAAATTTGTGTGTATATGTTATGTGGTAGTAAATTAGGAGTAACATGTAAATACGGTACAAGAGAATTTGTGTATTGCTAGGATTAAGTGTTATTCCGAGCAAATATAGTGAAAATTAGAGATTAACCAACTATAACATATATATTACTCAATAATTAACATAGATTTAGTTGATGCAGTGGTAAGAAAGTAAGTTAATAACATATAGGATGCGGGTTCGAGTCCCATTGGCCATAATTAAGTATTGTTAGTCCAGATAACGACAAAGTAAAAGACTGAGGGGGGGGGGGGGGGTGAATAGTCTTTTCAAACTTTTGATGATAAAACAGTTTCTCAGATATCTATGAAGGTATTTGATACTTATATTCAGAGAGCGGAAGACTTCTGTGATATGTGCACATGCTCAACAAGCTATAATGTGTGTAAGTACTCAGCAAGCAATAAATACGCAATAAGTAAAGTGCGGTAAGTAAATAATGCAAAGCTTTATAGTGGTATCTGAGGGTGGCGTAATCCCTCAACTAATCCACTCACCCTTTCTCAGGACTTGAATCCACTAAGATAAGATGATGAGTTCCCCTTACAAAATCCTATCTCTTGATCCCTTTAACACTAGGTTCCCAACCAAGTGTTCCCCCTGTATTATTCCCTGGTTTTCTCAACAAAGTACTTCCTCTACTCAGTAACCATTGAGCTATTCCTCAGCTTCCAAAGCCAAGTACTTCCTATGCTCAACGATTGTGTGGTGTTGGTTATGGTAGTTTGTCAGGTGAGCAGGCTCTTAATAACTTATACAGTTATCTAGGAGTGCTCTGTAGAAACAAGCTCACTTAATACACTTTTCAATGTATGGTAAGTTGTTCTTTACTGACCCATGTCTTGATGTTATTCAAGAGAATGAATCTCAGATATTAGTCGCAACTATATCTTCTGGATTCAACTCTTTCACAAAATGCAATTCTTGTTTAAGGATCAGGACACTTAGAACTTTCGTGCTACATAGAATTCAAGAGCTTTAGTCGCAACAGTAAGCTAGAGAGTAAGTAGGCAGAGGGCTTGTATGTTTGACAGGTCAAAGTCGAAGACGGTTGACCGGTCAAAGTCGAAGATGGTTGACCGGTCAAAGTCAAAGATGGTTGACCGGTCAAAGTCAAAATGGAAAGATTTCTTTGGAATTGAGGGAATACCATTTGTCAAGATTGCCACTTTTGTCAATAGGTGCACCAGTGTCACACCTCCTATACAGCGGATAGTCGTTCCCATCGAATATATTCCGCTCATTAAAAGACTTTGGGAATTTCTTAGAGCATTTCTTGACATTATGCATGCACGGTGAGGTCCGGTTGAGTGGTCCACACGGACCATGAACCATGCGGATACAACCTTGTACAACTCCGGATTGAGATCTTTATCCGGTATGTCGGCACTGATGAAATCGTCTATTGAATTTGTAGACATATTCCTATCCGTCAACCCACAATAGTATATGTGCATGTGGCAGTCCACGCTTTTGGAATTCAATAGTGTACACGACTGCGTAATTAACCGAGCAATAAATAGTTAATTAAGGTGAAATGATAAGAATACTTTATAAATGAATATAGTGTAGGAGATGTATGTATGCTATGTTACCTCCAATTGCCTTTCCAAACACATTTTATGTCTTCAAGTTTCTTATAAGTTGGTCCTTTCATCTTGAAAATGCGACTCATAACGTCAGGCCTATCCTCGGGTCGTAAACCATTTGACTCGACAAAACATGTTATCTCTGGCCATTTGGGATTGCATGTGAATGTGATGAATAGCTCTAGATATCATATACTCTTGCATATGGCCATCATGTCTTGGAAATTCTATACCATATATCTTGGACCTCCGACAAAAGATGATGGCAATACAAATCGTTTTCCAACGTTTTCAGTTGGATCAATATCACCGGTTCTAATAGCATCGTCAAGCGATCTATACTTATTAGACCTCAATAATGGTTGGTTCCTCATGATGAAAGGAAGCCTCTATGCTTCCATCATCATATAATCATCTACTATAAATTGCTGGAACAACTTTTTGCTGAGTAGTGTGATTTGAGCCTCATCAACACGATCCAAAATCCTAAATGATAGAACTCCTTGATAGTAAGTGTGTGTCTGGCCCCCTTTGATTTATCAGAGTGCAAAATATTCGTATGCTACCCATCTTTACCCTATGGGAAAAGTAGGGGATACTGCATTGCATTGGAAGGTAGCTTGGGTGCAGTTTTGAAATTCGCTTAAAATCACCATCTATTCGCTCCAAGACAATATCAAAGGGGTCCATATCGTATTCATCATTACTTGAGCGTCGGTAAATAAAATATTATTAGCATACATAATAGTAATGATTATATATATATCATTATGAGGATTAAAAAAAGTTGTCATTATTCAAACATACCAACAATTACTGGAGCAACTTCGGAACATGTTGGCAGATTATACATGTGCCCATCATGTGAACTCCTTCCAATGAGACATAACTTGACACCCTTATCAGAGCTCTCCTTGAAATGATCAGCAGCCATCCGAACATGCTTCACAATTGGATTTTCGGCATCTATCATATTCTTTAGATCTTCTACGATTGATGGATCAATCGCAACTGGACTTTTTGATCTGCAAAGCAATATTGAATTTGAATCATATTATATAAATGATTACCTAGAGTTTAAAAAAATCCAATATCTGCATTAAAACGGACAATTAAATAGTACCGGACAACATCAATTCTATTTTGATTATCCTCGCCACAATACATATAAAACTATGAAAATTTTGTAGATTCGCCCTCAATTGGTAACAAACTGCCAAGTCGATGATAATTATTACCACCAAGCCTATATGTATAAGGACCATGACATTGTTAACTGAGTTGTCTTGGATGCCACCCACAGAAGTAAAAGAGTACGTCATATTATACGCACGTATGTGCTCAATATAATTACGACTCTTAATATGCCTATTTTGCAATAGATCACGTAGCAATCGTGGAGGTTGTTTGAAGAGGGGTAGCTGTATTTTACCACGGCTACAACACAAACCAAATTCCGGACGACTCAATGGACTATTTTTAATCTTCTCGTCTAACCACATAAGTGCACTACAATACCCGCACGCATATGTGGGATCGTCCATGTCTTGGTAAGCTACACAACAACTAATATAAATGTCGATTAACTTAATAGTGTGGGGCAATCTTTTTATTATAAGTGAAATTGAATGATAATAGAAAAGTTACCTATCACTGAAATGCCACTATTTCTCCGAGCAACCATGTCTTTTTTTTTTTGTTGGCTCTTCTTCACTGCTATCTCTCTTGATTCCTTGTGTTTCTCGGCAGGTGATTGCTCTACATGCATATCTCCGCACATTGAGAGTATATTTATCTAGCAACTGCTCAATACGTTTTTCAGCAAGATGTATGCACTCTTCAACCTCCGGAAGTACACTTATCCCTACATGAAGGAATAATATATGAAGTATGTATTGTTAATCACTAAATTTTCTTATAATTAATTCTTCGAATTAAATATGATTCAAGAATAACTTTTTTAGTACGTAATTAAAATTTAAAAAAGGGAAAATTACATATACCCCCCATTGTTAGATACCATCTTCTCATCTGGGTACCCATTAGTGTAACAATTACATTCAGGTCTAAAAAGCTAATTTTTTGTTGACCAGCTTTTAAGCCTAGACAAACCAAACAAGCCTTAGTTATTTTCAAACCTTATATGTATGTATGTATGTATGTATGTATACGTAAATATTTTTCATATACTGTATAGAGGTATATATACGTATATATGTGTATATACGTAATGTGTGTGTGTGTTTATACACATGTATATACACATATATATCCGTGTGTGTATATATATATATATATATATATATATATATATATATATATATATATATATATATATATATATATATATATATATTGTGTGTGTGTGTGAACACGTATTTACTTATATTAAAAAATTTGAAATAAATAGTCAAAATTGCAAGTTTTGGTGTATAAATAGCCTTCAATTAAATTCCAAAAAACTAATTTTTTTAAAAAATAACGGTTATAATTTAATTACATGTAAGCATATAATAGTTCAGTTTTAATTACATATAAGTCCACACGTGCCATGCACGTGACAACTATAAGTTAAAGGTTGTTTGGTCATTTCCAAAAGCTGATAATTGAACAGGGTCAAAAATGAGTTTTCCAGCTTTTAAATCGCCAAAAGTCAAATTTGTGGACTTATATGTAATTCATTTTTATCTAACTGGATTTGGATGTGATTGTTCCACTAACAGGTACCTATATGTAATTACGAAATCTAATAGGAGGTCCATATGTAATTTGCCCTTTAAAAAAACACTAATTGTAGCCTCTTGGGTCTTCATGATACATAAAGTAATCAAATGGATGTGACTTTGAGATGTCTTCTCATATTCAGCGTAAATCG
Source organism: Plantago major (assembly GCA_026545765.1). Taxonomy (NCBI): domain Eukaryota; kingdom Viridiplantae; phylum Streptophyta; class Magnoliopsida; order Lamiales; family Plantaginaceae; genus Plantago; species Plantago major. Next base: position 44,152,254 of record CM048844.1, read on the forward strand.
TCTGTTCAATTTATTGAACCTTGTAACTGCTTTGTAATCTTCATCGATATTCCCTAATAATATTGTAAACAATTAATATATGAACACACTTTCATATAGTGATACAGGTAATACCATCTAATTATATAGAGTTGAAATTATAAAAATCTTACTCGAGGAACGCTCTTTACTGGACGTATTAGCGTCGCTGGAGAAGTGTTTTCTAACTTCATGTAGAACATCTCGTCCTACACTTAAGTGTTTGCCTTTCCTAACTGATGTAGAGCCCTCTGGCATATCACGGACATTGATGGAGTCAAAAACTCATTGCCATGGACTATAATAAATACATTAATTTAACATTATCTATAAGAAATTCCAAGGTTGTATTAAATTGATTAGAGTTTGTACGTAACTCGTGTAAAATTTTACCATTTGTTACGCAACTTAATGGAGAGGACCTTGGGGCTTGGAGTGAGCCAATTGCTCTGAGCATCCAGACCTTTTCAAACTTTTGACGATAAAACAGTTTCTCAGATATCTGTGAAGGCATCTGATACTTATATTCAGAGAGCGGAAGACTTCAGTGATAAGTGCACGTGCTCAGCAAGCTATAATGTGTGTAAATACTCGGCAAGCAATAAATACGCAATAAGTAAAGTGCAGAAAGTAAATAACACAAAGCTTTATAGTGGTATCTGAGGGTGGCGTAATCCCTCAACTAATCCAGTCGCCCTTTTTCAGGACTTGAATCCACTAAGATAAGATAATGAGTTCCCCTTACAAAATACTATCTCTTGATCCCTTTAACACTAGGTTCCCAACCAAGTGTTCCCCCTGAGTTGTTTCCTGGTTTTTCCAACCAAGTACTTCCTCTACTCAGTAACCTTTGAGCTATTCTTCAGCTTCCAAGTCAAGTACTTCCTATGCTCAATGCCTGTGTGGTGTTGGTTATGGTAGTTTGTCAGGTGAACAGGCTCTTAATAACTTATACAGTTATCTAGGAGTGCTTTGTAGAAACAAGCTCACTTAATACACTTTTCAATGTATGGTAAGTTGTTCTTTACTGACCCAAGTCTTGATGTTGTTCAAGAGAATGAATCACAGATATGAGTCGCAACTATATCTTCTGGACTAAACTCCTTTACAATATGCGATTCTTGTTAAGGATCCGGACACTTAGAACTTTCGTGCTACTTATAGAATTCAAGAGCTTTAGTCGTAACAGAAAGCTAGAGAGTAAGTACGTAAGAAGGCTTGTATGCTTGAAAGTGTTTCGCAAAAGATGTTCAGTGTAAGTCCTTGTGTGTCTTTCAAGCATTCTAAGTGGTGATATTTATAGTTGAAAATCATGCCGTTTGAATAGTTTCCGTTAGGCACAATGAAATTCAAATTAACGATATCTGAAGTTAGTACGACAGTGAGCTTTGTCTCTTTACAGAGATTTCCTCTTTTACTCAGACATCTCTGTCTGCGTAATTAATGCACTGTACTAACTTTTGTCCTGTAGTGTCAACGAAACAATGAAATCTTTCTGAGGCTTTGCAAGTCCTTTCTCAGTGACCTATAGTGCATCAGAAACCTATTGAAATACTTGTCTTCCAAAGACACTTAATTTCCTCAAGCTATTTGAGCCAAGGTTTCTGAGGAGACACTTCTCCTTAGTCTTCAGCAATCTTGTGCAGTCTTCTGATCTTCAATAAATGACTTCCTTATGCTAGATGCTTGCTTCTTGGTCTTCTTCAAATATATAGAAATTACACTTAGAGATCTAACATCCTATACCAGATTTGCTAGACTAACATACTCAGTAAGCTTCCTCTTTTACAATGTTCAAGTGAACTAAGAGTACTAGTTACCTTTCTGAGCTAAGATAAGTCATTAGGGTTATTGATCAAAATCTAAACAGATATTCCTAACAAATTTCCCCCTTTTTGATCAGTCACCTATGACTATCTAAAAACCTAACATGAACTGGATGAGGAAACAATCCAACACTTAAACATTTCTTAAGATCTTTCATTTCTTTTTATTTAAGTACAAAAAGTAAACATCAACCAAATCACAAGGTGTGATCTTTCCTGACAAGTTATCTTTTCATTGGAGAGGTATCTGAGAGTAAGTTCATCAGATAGAATTACAAGTGATAGTACAGATAATTTTTACAAGATAAGCTTTACATTACAATCAACAAAAATCAAAAGTTACACTAAGTAGAACAATAGGAAGTTCCAAGTTCCAAGTGAACATCCTACTAGTTGGTCTTCAAGTCTTCATCTTTGTCAGCTTCCTGGATCTGGGTATATGTAATCACCATATCTGATAATGTCATTTGAGTAGTCAAATAGATAGGTTCTCACAGCCATTTCAACTTTTCTTGAGAACTCAACATTATCTTTGTAAGATTTGGTGGGTCTTCTCTTGCTAGTTTGTTTAACCCAATAGTGTCTTGCCCATAACCAAGCATGATCAATCTGAATAGGAGACAACTTGAGTTTTTCATAGATTGTCCTCATTAGATACTTCAGATCTTGTTGGTAATCATCTTCAGTGAGATGGAAGGACTCATAAACCGGTACATCTAGTCTTGGCTTTGTTCCAGTGCCAAGTACATTCTCAATTATGTGTGCATCAGCAGGCTTATGGTAGGGGCAAGTGTCAGATAGCTCTTTCCTCATGGACATCTGTCTGACAAGGATTTCAAAATCAAGTGCATCCTTTACTTTATCCTTTGGCACTAGATCTACTCTTTTCTTTCTCCAGGCCATCATTTGAAGGTAGATTGGTACTGGGAAGCCATTTTTGTTCAGTAGCAAGTTTCTTACAAACATTACCCAGTAACCATTTGATGAGACAATAATTTAGAGTCTTATTGGATTCTTTTTAGCGGTCTTTGTTAGTCTTTGTTTATGGTTTTATAGTGTCTTTGTGTGTTTTTATGCTTTCGTGCTTTGTTTGTGTTTTGTAGGATTTTTGTGTCCCGAAGGTGAAAATCGGAGTGAAAACTTTGCTTCTAGATCTTTGAATGTAGAGTAACTGGGCGAAAACGGAAGTGGATTCGGAGTTCAGACGAAGAATTGAGAGCCGTTTTAGCGAAGCTTGCAAAAGTGAAGTTTTACGGAGCAGTCTAGCCATTTTGGCCATAACTCTCTCATATGATGTCCGATTGACCTGAGCTCGGCGGCTGCGGAAAGATAATTCAAAGAGCTACAATGTTCTCTTTGAAAATTCTATCTGTGGAAAAACTTACGGAGGTTTTAAGCTCGCCACGGCGAATGGATATTTTCACCGCGGCGAGATTTTACGAGGCAAAAAAGAGGAGCTAATGGGGTTTCTCGCCGCGGCAAGATTCGGCGAGAAGGCCCAGATTCAGCATATTTTTTCCTTTTTAGGTCAGGATTAGGTCATCTTTTGCCATAACTTCTTATACTCAATTTTTACATAGAAAAAGCTCCTAGAACTAGGTTTTGACATTGATTGATTGATCTTTGGAGCTTGGTTTACCTCTTGTAAGAACCATCGGGATCGAATTCTTGGTAATTATTGATAACTCTCTATTGTTTATCTTTAATTCGTGTTTTCTTCTGTTTATCGAATTGTATAATCTTGCATGCGATTATCACCATGTTTATGCTTTGCGCGATCTATACCATGCATTCTTTCATCTTTGCTTCCCTCATGAGTAGTTAAATCACTCCGAACACGGTATTTATGTGATAGTCTTGCATATTCGTTTCTAGGGTTATGATTCATTCATATAGGTTTGTCTAGTTCAAAATTTTCCTAAAAACCTTCAATCCAATAAGCTAGTTCAAGACTTTCAAAATCGTTTTCGGTTAAGCATCATGGATTGACGACCCACGATTTCTCTAGTTCAAAACATTCAAATAATGATTGGTTGAATTGGATTGATTGATTTCTGTACGCCGACCATGTGACAAATATGGATGATTGCCCTAGAACGAATTAGCATTACTTGATCATTACTACTGTGTTCATCTTCTCTCTTTGATCAAATCAGTTTATATGTTTCCTGTTTTAATCTGTGTTTTACAAGTACAATCACTCATATCTATCTGTTACTTACAAACAAACTGTTTACTCTCAATCGTTGTGGTAGCCTGATTAATTCCCTAGAGAACGATACCGATTTAAGGATAGACTACAACTACAGCTTATTCTCTTAAGTTATTTAGAGTATAATTTGAGCTCATCACCATCTTCTTGTAGATTTCAGGGGTTATATCAGCTTGTGTTGGAATATACTCAATCATAGCTTCCTCAGGGCTAAGAGTATCAACTCCTCTGAATTCTTTGATCCTGTCTCTAACCTTCCTCTATCTTTCAACTTCTCTTCTTGAGCGCATGTCACTAGATGTACCTTGCTGGGTAGGTACTGCAGTTGTAGGCTTAGATGGATTGCTTGAGCTTCTTCTTTGTATAAGAGGAGCATCATCATCTTCTTCATCCACTTCATCATCATCTTCTTGATGAGATTGCACTCTGTCTTTGCATCCATCATTGTTACCTTTTCTTCTCTTTCCAGAATGTCTTCTTCAATTTCTGCATTGTCTCTGTATCTTCTCCTTGAGCTCTTGGCAGCTATAGGAGGTTTCTGAGACCTTGTTCTAGTGACCCTTCCTTCAGTAGCAGTGACTATTTGAAGTTGACTAGGGGTTGTATTATGAGATTGGGCATCTTCAGATATCATCTTTTGTTTGCCTTTCCCCTTTGTAACTTTTCTGGTTCTTTCCCCCTTAGTTGTAGGAGAGATCAAAATTATCCACCATTTTGACAAAGAATTCTGATAGTGATTCAAAATTCCCTTGTAGTCTGTTGTAGGCTTGGGATAATTCTTGCAATTCTGATCTAAAGCAACATTTTGCTGAGCAAAGCCATTTTCTGCATCTATTAGCTTTGAAACTCCAGTGACTACTTGACTTATAGTAGTCATGGCTAGATCAACATGAGTGTCTGCAAACTCCATAAGTTGTTCATCTGATTTCCTTAGCATAGCTTGATCTTGATGTTCCATAAGTTGTTCATCTTGTTTCTTCTTCCAACAGAGCTCTAAGTTTAGCTACTCTGTACTCAGCTTCCTGGATCTTCTGTGGAGTGATGAGGCAGAGGAATTGTACTGCTTTGCAGCAACTGAGGTCTTCCTGATACTAGCAACTCTACCATCTCCAGGAGTAGGAGTATCATCATCATCACTCTTAGGTTCATCTCTTTTGCATACAGATATAGGAGGGGACTTTGATTTGTCTTTCTTGTTTGTATCCTCCTCATCATCAGAGGTCAAGTAGATGATTTGAGGTCGAGTAACCAAGTGACTTCCTACTTCATCCTGCTCAGTTGGGATATAATCCCCTTGTCTTTGTAGTACAAGATTGGAGGCATTTGAAATCTGGTACTCTCATCTGCGTGCTGGAACCTTTCTAGTAGCAACTCTTCCACAGTGCTTAGGAACGAAGTCCTTAGTAAATTCCTATGTTCATACCTTTCGGTAGGGAATATGGCATGAATGTAATTTTCAAGAGCCAAGCACTGTTCTCTCCAAGTGGGATCGTCAGCACGCTTGAATAGCTCACTCAGATCAAGGCGTCTAAGTTGTTGCCATTTTACAAAACATCGAAGATGATTGCGCAGAGCGTTTGGCTTAAATTCTTAATGCATTGAGAGATACTTCTCGTCAGATGAGATGTCTACTCTTTCAGTAGATCTTGGAGAAGTAGGTGCTATAGAATGAGCCTGAAAGAAAATGGAGTTTTGATTAAGTATCAAAACTTGTTCAGATATCTTAGTTTCAAAAGTGTCAGGTTCCTGAGTTACCTGTGTCACAACAACAGGCTCAGATGGCTTGACTTGTAAGGTGGAAGGACCCTCAGATATCCTTGGAGGAGACTTGGGCGTCTTATCCTCCTCTTCCATTTCTTTCTGAACCTGAGAATAAAAAGTGTCAGTACACTTAGAAAGATTTACTAGGATTTCACACACACAATGATATCTGAGATGTCTACCTCTCTGACAGGAGGCTCAAATATGTGTCTCTCAGAAACCTGTCACTACAAAAAAAACCAGTTTTAGCGACGGAATTATCCGTCGCTAAAACTGGACCGATCCGTCACTAAATCCTTAGCGACGGATAATACCCCGTCCCCAAACAATGCGTCGCAATGTTTTTTTAGCGACGGATAAGGGATCCGTCGCTAAATAACGACGCACTGGCGACGGATTAATCCGTTGACCAGTTCGTCCGCATTCTGTATCCGTCTCTAATTAGAGACGGGGTTTAGCGACGGAAATAATTCCGTCGCTAAATTCACGAACTAATCCGGCTTAGTTCGATTGGTATTTAGCGACGGAATTTATATGTTTTAGCGACGGACATAATTCCGTCGCTAAATCTACTGTTTTGAAAAAAAAATTTTAAATATTTCTTTTTCACCTGTTTTTTCACATAATATAGTCATAGATAATATACCCGAAACAATTAAATTGCATTAATATATTCGAAACTATATAAATTATCTACAAATAATCCGAAACAAGAATTAGAAGGTGAAATAGTGTCAAATTATCCATAACAAGTCTGATGTAACTAAGGATAATCGGGAGGAGGCGGTGGGTGAGACTGGGAAGAGCTACTGAACATCTGGGTCAAATCGTCCATCCGCTTGGCCATACGAGCCTGTTCCTCAAGCACTTGCTCGTAGTGCCTTTGGTCGCTATTTATTTCTGTTGGAGAGGAGTCATCATCTCGTTAACCTGCTGCTGCGTGTAGAGGTTAGATCGCGATCCTGATCCCTGGGACACTGAGAAGCTACCAGAACTCATGGAAGGGCCTAAACTTCCCAATCCATACATTCGACCCTTGCTGTCCATTGGGTTGACCTCGAAGAAGATCTGGTCTTGCTCTTCAATTGACAGCTCATGACCGTCGATCATCCTCTCGTCCATCCTCCTCTCGACCTCACTCTGCAATTGTTGGTTGCATACGAAATGAGATGTAATTTTAGGAATCACTTTAATTAAAATACTCAAATACACATGTAATTAACCTTAAGAAAGAAACGTACCGCAATACGTTCGGCCCTCACGTCAGTCCAGATGCCATTCTTCAGCTTAGCCTTCTTGAAGTGGTACAGAGCACTCTTCGGCTGTCCTTTATTGGCCTAAAAAAACATATGTGCAAACAAGTAGTTAGTTGATTGAAATGAAAGCTAAAAACTGTTATGTATCATATTCCAAGTCATAAACAACATATTTACTAACCTCCATCACGTGATCTGTAACAATAGCTCGCGACCCATAGTGATGTCTGGCAGTGCCCGTACTATCATGCGGCTCAGACAAACGATTTTGTCATTCTTTCACGCTTGATCACGGCGAAGAAGGATCATTCCAAGATCGTCAACCACAGTGCCCACTCATCATCCCCCACCCAAGTTGGCTGCCTGCGTGTCTCCTTCATTTTGTAGACCATTTTCCTGTAAATGTCGGACCCTAAAGTCTCGAAAACGGAGTACAACTGGGACACCAGCGCATTGGGAATGAAATAGTCCTTCTACAACAATTCCATTCAAAGTAAAAATTACACAAGTATAAAGAAAGATAACAATTTAAATATAACACTAAAATGAAACTGAAATGTAGTAGTCCTACATCAAAACAAGCTCAGTGGCTAACATACCACTCAAATTGTCCTAAAATTGACTAACACAATGGTGACTAACATATCACCCAAGTTCGGGCTAACATACCACTCAAACGACACAACAAGTTCATAAATGGTGACTAACACATCAAAACAAGCTTAGTGGCTAACATACCACTCAAATTGTCCTAAAATTGACTAACACAATGGTGACTAACATATCACCCAAGTTCAATGGCTAACATACCACTCAAACGACACAACAAGTTCATAAATGGTGACTAACACATCAAAACAAGCTTAGTGGCTAACATACCACTCACGGATATAGTGGCTAACATACCACACACATTAACACAATGATTAAAAAACAAATAAAGCATTAATTGTAACATTTAAGCTTACGCGCAGCTCGTCGAAGTAAAAGTGCTTCATCCGGTCCGGGACGTTTGACCACTTCTCGCCTCCCTGTCCCGGCATCTCCCGCCTCCCCCTGAAGATTTTGCCTAGTTTGTCCGAGGCATCCGGAGGCCAAAACCTGTTATCAATGAGACAAACAAGAAACAAATATTCATTAGTAAAATCATGTAACATATATTTATCTTAAGTGTATGTTCTACAACTCCATAATACTTACTTGTTCCTGCCATTGGGGAACAACACCGGTTTCCCCTGAAATGTAGCACCGTCCGTCAACGTCAAGTACGGACACCGTCAGAGGGTAGTCACCAGGAGCAGAAGCCGTGTAGGCCGGTGGAGTCTCTGGTACCTCAGACTGGCTCTCCCCAATGTCGTATCCAACGAGAGGACTACCATGACTAGCTGGGGTACTACTAGAACCCGCTGGACTAGCACCCCTAAACCCGGGAGGAAGGTATGTCGACTTCCTTTGGCGCGGCATCTGCAAATAAGAAATTGCAAGAAAAAATGAGTTAGTAAAGAATACATGAATATACATTTGACAGATATTAAAGTAATAATAATCAACTAATCATATATACACATAACAACTAAGCATACACACATACCCTCGTCCTCATCGGCTATTGTTAAGTCTATAAATTGTCTTCACCCAGGTCTATGAACTCATCATCAGCTTGTACAGGCTTTCTCGCTGTTTGATCGACGACCTCTTCTTGGTACGAGTTGGTAATTGAATCGTCCTTATCAATGTACTCTACTCTGGAGCGGGCCTGTATATGCAACGCAGCCAACCAATCCACCTTATCGCGTTTGAGGCTTGGATATTCAATAAACACCACTTGCCGTGCTTAAGTCGCCAAGATAAACGGTTCATACTTAGTACGATACCTCTTCCTATGGTTAATTTCTACCATTTGATAGAGCTCGTGTTTCTGCGTACCACTTGGAGTAGGATCATACCAGTCAACATCAAACAGAAAGGTTCTTTTCAAAGGAAACCCCGGATATTCAAGTCGCACAATTCGTCTCAGGTTCCCGTAGAAATCATACAAATCATCATTTGCATCTTGATCTTGCCCCCTTACACACACCCCGGAATTGCTTGTGGCCATGGCGGTGTTAGACTCAATTGTTTGAAACCTAAGGCCATTTACTATGTAAGATGAGAATGTGGAGACCTTTCTGTTTGGTCCCTCTGCTAGAGATTCTAAGTAAGGACATGTGACTTTGTTGACAGGATTTCGTACGCATCCTTGAACCAATCGCAAATTCTGCTTTCCAACTTGAAGCAGTTCTTCAATTACGTCATCTGCCATTGTTGGATTCTTCTCTCTGAAAAGGCTGTGGACACGATTACATGATTAGATATATATAGTAGTTAGAAGTTAAAATCCATGTGTTAGCGTAAGAAAGCTACTCACCGAGCATAAATCTCCATAAATTTGTCAACTTCAGCACAGTTCGAGAGGACATAATATGTGGCTGCCTTCAGCTCCTTATCCGTCAGCCATTCTGTCTTTTCTTCTCCAATAGGTCTCCCGGAGACCCTAAAAATTGAAATGGAAACGTCATCATCCTCTTGAACTTCGAATGTGTCTGCGTTTCTGGACGGCCTAGATGCCTTCGTCGGGACATGGTCCCCAAAGTAATAGGAGCAGAAGATTGCAGCTTCCTCTCGCACGTAGGCATTGGCCATCGATCCCTCAGGCTTGCCTTTGTTGTTGACATACCTCTTCAATTTTCCCAAGTACCTGTAATGCATATATGTTGATGTAACACAATGTAATTTGGGAAAATTCAGACTTTATAAGTAAATGATTGCCTTGATTACACACCTCTCGAATGGATACATCCATCGATACTGAACCGGTCCAGCAAGCCTCGCTTCATGTGGGAGGTGAACCGGCAAGTGCTCCATAGAATCAAATAAGCTCGGAGGAAAGATACGCTCGAGCTTACATAGAATCAATGGTATGTTGCTTTCAAGATTTGCTAACACTACATCGTCAAGCACCCTTGAGCATAAATTCTTGAAAAATAAGCTCAGCTCGGTGATCGCAATCCATACAGTTTTAGGTGGCATTTCTCGAAATGCAACAGTAAGAAGCCTCTCCATGAACACATGACAATCGTGGCTCTTCATCCCGTACATCTTTGTCCTCTTCACATCCACACACCGCCCCGACTTTGAGGCGTAATTATCGGGGAACTTCAATCCCCTCACCCAATCAAATAGTTTGTTCCTAGATTCAGTGTCAATTGTGTAGCATGCCTTGGGCCACTGCCCCTTATCATTCTGCTTTGTCAACTCGGGCCTTTTACACAATGTATCCAACTCGGCTCTAGATTTAGGGGTGTCCTTTGTTTTTCCGGTAATGTTGCAAATCGTGTTGAATAAGTTCTCGAACACGTTTTTCTCAATGTGCATGAAATCCAAGTTGTGACGTATAAGAAGACTGCTCCAATAAGGCAAGTCCCAGAAGATGCTTCTCTTCTTCTTTGACACATCATATGCCGGGATACCATTTTCCCACAACTCAATCAGCTCCTTGATTAGGGGCTGCAAGAACACATCCAGCTTCTGTGACGGATCATCTGGCCCGGGCACCAACACAGTCAAGAACATGAATGGTTCCTTCATGCACTCACCGGGGCGGGTTATAAAGGTCGATGATCGCCAACAAGAGTACTTCCGGTCATTTCCAAACGGGTTAAAACCATCCGTACAAAGCCCCAAGCGTACATTTCTAGGCTCGGCTGCAAACTCCGGGTAGGTCTTATCGAACTGTTTCCATGCGGGTGAGTCTGATGGATGCTCCATTCTACCCTCTTCCGGGATTACTCGTTCATTGTGCCACCGCATTTTATCGGCACAAGCACTTGAAGCGTACAACCTCTTCAAACGAGGTGCTAGAGGAAAATACCACATTTTCTTATGTGGTAGATTTTTCTTCTGACGTTTCTTTGCAGCCCCCTCCTTGTAACGCTTGTACCGATCCTTACCACAGAACTTGCACTTCAGTAGATCTGTATCCTCCCCCCAATAGATCATACACATATCCTCACAACAATCTATGGTTTCCATGGGCAACCCCATCCCCCGCATCTTTTTCTTCACTTGGTAAAAGTTGGTGGGAACTAGATTTTCTTCCGGACAAAGATCTGACATTAATTGTACCCATTCATTGAAGCTCGCTTCAGATTGCTGGCCATTAGCCTTACAACTCATTAGCCGAGCCAACAAAGACAACTCGCTCATTTACATCCACGATAAATCGGCTTCTTTGATTCAAAGAAGTCAAAGAACACCTGATCCGCAGGATTCAGAGGCTCCTCCACATCCCCCTCGGTTACTGGCTCCCTGGTGTCCATGAACTCTGGACCCGCAACATCATACACCATTTGCTCCATCCGTTCATGATCATAATTAGCATCAGATGTAGACGTGTTTTGAGTACATCCGATCACATTTTTCTCCTTCCTTTTACGCTTTGAGAGATGCTCATAATCCATGAACGGTGCTCGTGTCTCACCATGATAACACCATACCTCATCTTTGAGACCACGAACCCTTACGTTTCAAGTGCTCCACTACCGTTTCAGGAGGCAAAAATTGTTTATTCCTACATTTGTTCGCATTGCAAGGGCACTTCATCTTCCCCCCACTCAAACAAGTAGTTTGTGTAAGCGCAAAAGTGATGAAGGATTCAACCCCTTCCACAAAACTAGACTGAATTCTGCCATTCACTATGCGACGGTACATCCATGAACGATCGGGATTCATAATTATATGATTAGCCTGACACGTCTACAATTATTAGATTTATAACATGCATTTTACGTTAATATAATCACCAAATAGTCTCAAAACACTTAATTAAATCTTCATAATCTAGTGTATATATACGAATTTATCGAATCAAAATTACTACGTACTTAATTACAAACATCCTGACATTATAATAATTAACAATACAAATTCACAATCAATATATCAATTGCACAAAGTTAACTAGCTAGTATACTATATCTCCCATAAACATACAATTGACCTAATTAGTCGAAATTATCAAAATTCCCAAATTTGTCAACAAGTAAGGGTTCCAAAACACTAAACTAAATCTTTCTAATCCTACTACATATACGAAAATATCAAATTAACAACCCTACATACTTCCAAACATTCTAACATTATACTAAAAATTCAAATTCACAATCAATACATCAATTGAACATCTCAAAGTTAACACACTACGTAATATAAGCTAAACTAACTACTACATACTTACAATAAACGTTGAATTGCTCAAATTAGTCAAAATTAACAAAATTCCCAAATTTGACAAAGTTAAGGTATTAGCCAAAGTACCTTCGATTTAGCGGTGAAAAGATGAAATTGGTTCACCACACGAGCTCCTTGTCCCACGAGCTTCGAGAAGACTCCAAAATTGGCCGGAACGGTCGAGATTTGGTCGGAAAATTGGAAATGGCGAAGGAAGAAGGAAGAAGGAAGAAGGAAGAAAAATGGGGAAGAAAGGGCTACTGCCCGATGGTATCAAGGTTTTAGCGACGGATCGCTATCCGTCGCTAAAATCCATGTCTAACTAGCGACGGAACGCGATCCGTCGCTAGTTACCTTTTTTTAATTTTTTTTTTATTTTGTAAGCTGGTCAACTTATTTAGGGACGGATTTATTTATCCGTCGCTATTTAACGACGGAAAAACATCCGTCGCTAATTTAGCGACGGATTAGCGATTCGTTGCTAAATAGTGACGGATTATATCCGTCGCTAATGGCCGTCGCTAAACGGCGGATTTCTTGTAGTATGTGAGGTTTCTGGTATATCCTTTGATGTTTCTGGCTTTTCAGCCACATCATCTTTCTTCTCAGTTTGAGCCTTTAAGAAAAATAAGAATGGGTTAGAAAGATCATTGGAGGGAGATTTATGAGAATACAAACTAGAATCTTCAGCTACCTATGTAACAGGCTCAAATTCCATGTTGATTGAGGGAACATATTCCTCCTTCTCAGATTGTGAGGGGAAACTTTGCAGTTTCCTCTCCTTCCTCTTGTGTAGGATGCTTTTCAGCTTCCTCTCCTTCCTTATTTTCTTTATTTGCCTATAACAAATATTAAACAATAAGATACAAGACATAAAATATAGAATTTTTACAAGTAAAGAGTTAAACCACTTAGTAACCTGATCAATGTCAGGATGATTGGTCTCTGGAACTTGTGTTTGTTCCATGTGTTGGTCTTTTTGTCCCTTGACAACATCTCTGTTTGAAGTTTTAGGCACTTCAAGCCTTTTCCTGAGTCTTTGGCTTAGTTGCCTCCCCTGGTTGATCTCCCTGAGTCACAACATCAGGTTGATCCCTCTCATATTGGAGTTGGGGAACCTGTTGAATCACAAGATTTAACTCAACAACACCATCAGCTCCCTGACGCATCTCATATGCTTCTACCAAGTAATCATCCCTTGGATCAGCAGAAGTCTAGGATGCTTGTGGTTATTGTGGTGATCTGGATCTTGATGGAGAAGGAACATTAGTGATAGTTCTCTACAGATCATCAACAATGTTTTGTACTGATGCATTGGCGGTGTCATCAAGTACAACTGCATCATTCATCAGGGCATCATTGATATCCTTCAAAGTGGAAGGCCCTGGAAGAGTGTTTCCTCTGGACATGGTTACTTGTTCAGCAACCTGTGATGCAGGGACTTCTTTAGCAACCTCATTCCTTTCCAAGAATGGGTCAAAGTCCAACTCATCTCCTTCTTCAGTAGTCAGCGGCAGGGACGCATCAACACCTTTGTCATCAAGAGTCGTACCTGCAGCACTATGGGGTGCTAGTTGGGCAGACGCAGTGGTATCTTCAACACTATGGTCAGATACCCTTGTGGCAGTATCCAACAGAGAGGTGCACTCCTTGGAACATGCCTTCTTTTTGCCTCCCGTTCTACGTTTCTTCTTTGGCACAACATTTGCCTCAAAAACGTCTTCTACTGGCCTCTTCTGGTTCTGCTTGAGCTCACAATTATATTTGCAAACAAGATCACTATTTACAATTTCTCCATTCCCCCTGAGCTTTATGCCAAGCTTCTCCAGAATATAGCATATCTTTAGACCAAAGCTGATAGTATGCTTGGGCTCAGCAAGATCACCTTTCACAATAGGCTCAAAGCCATGAAGTTTGTCAACAAACCTCAGAAAGATGTACTTCCCCCAGTTGAAGGGCTCAACTATCTCCTCCAGAGTGTTGAGGAATGCCATCATTCCCCATCTTTCCATGTTGATCTGGTCAGCTCCACCATGATTTGAATCAAAGCACCTATGTAATACAAGGGCTATCAAATCTCAAGGTTCAACAAGATGTCTTCTCCTGACAATGGAGTTGTCAAACTTTGTTGGAGTATCATCCTTTTCAGGATTTCTATAGAGAGAGAGTAGAAAATTTATGCACTCTTGGTTGAGGTATCTGGTACATACTCAGTACCTTGGGTGGGTAACCCAAATAGAGTGTTGAAGGATTTCACATCAAGGTTTATGTCAACACCTTGGACCTTCGTTGTGATGCGCACTTCTCTAGTGCCATCGTCCTCAATGATGGTGGAATTGTTGCAAAATTTCAACACATCCTCAGTAGAGGTGCAAGTGGGCCTTGCAGAGCAAAACTCTTTAATCTTTACCTTTTCAAGTAAACACTACAAAAAATTCTATCTACCGTGATAAAAAAAAATAAGTGACAAGATATAATTTTGTCACTATAAACCTAATTCAGTGATGAATTTTGCACTTGTGACTAAATATCACATCATTTGTGACGAAAAGTGCTCTTGTCACGGATACTATGTTTTTTGTGAGAACATTTAAATTTCATCACAGATGGATACTTTTTGTGAGAAAGTAAATTCCTCATTTGTTTCTGACATTTAATAAAGGAAAAAAAAAACTACCAAGATTCTTAATTACTACATCGAGATTAAATTAAATAACCATAAAATAATATTTGGAAAATTTCTGACAATGACAAAACATATATCTCTCTTATATGATATTAACATAAATCTCTCTTATATGAAATTAACATAAATCTTTATTATATGCATTTTAAAAATATTATTGGAAATGAATAAAGAATAAAAATTAGGAAAGTAAAACATTATAGCTTATATGAAATAGAGTTGGGAGAGAAGTAAAACTAGGAAAATCAAATAAGTTAGTGAAAATGAAGTGAACCCAGGTTGCTCCAATTGTGCAACAACCCAGCTACAACTCGGCTATAGCTTACCTCGTTGATATTTCATCACAGCGCCTTGTATTAAATGTTAAAACCGAAAAACAATGTCAAACATATTACTTTGGTCGATACCAGAAACATCAGAGGTTAGGCATCAATCCTATTTTGCGCGAATACCTTGCGCCCTTTGCCCTTCTTCATTACAACCTAACGCATTTGTTGGTCCAGATAACGGTAAAGAAAAAGACTAGAGGGGGGTGAATAGTCTTTTACAACTTTTGTCGATAAACACAATTTCTCAGATATCTGTGAAGATATCTGATACTTAATTTCAGAGAGCGGAAGCCTATTCTGTGATAAGTGCACGTGCTCAGCAAGATATAAGTGTGTAAATACTCAGCAACGTAAATAAAGCAAGTAATAAGTAGCAGAAAGTAAATAACACAGATCTTTATAGTGGTATCTGAGGGTGGTGTAATCCCTCAACTAATCCACTCGCCCTTTCTCAGGACTTGAAATTCACTAAGATAGATATTGAGTTCTCCTTACAATAAACCTATCCCTTGATTTCCTTACACTAGGTTCCCAACAAAGTGTTTCCCCTGAGTTATTCCCCGGCTTTCTCAGCCAAGTACTTCCTATACTTAGAAACCATTGATCTATTCCTCAGTTTCCCAAACTAAGTACTTTCTATGCTCAATAACCTTGGAGTTATTCCTTAGTTTCCCAAACTAAGAACTTCCTGTACTCCACGCCATTTAAGGTGTTGGTTAAGGTAGTTTGTCAGGTGAGTAGTCTTAATAACTTTCTCAGTTATGTAGGAATACTCTATAGAACAAGAATCACTTAACACAATTCACAATGTGTGGTGATATGTTCTTTACTGACCCAAGTCTATGTTAAATGTTCTGGAGAATGAAACTTAAATACTTGATATTTCGATTCAACTCCTTCACAGATAGCAATGCTTGTTAAGGATCAGGACACTTAGAACTTTCGTGCTACATAGAATTCAAGAGCTTGGTCGCAACAGTAACCTAGTGAATAAGTAGATTGAAGGCTTGCATGCTTGAAAGTATAAGTTCTTAGATGTAAGTTCTTGGTATATTTTTCAAGCATTCTAAGTGTTGATATTTATAGTTGAAAATCATGCCGTTTGAATAGTATCCATTAGGCTTAATGAAATTCAAACTATTGATATCTGTAAATAGTACTGCAGAAGACGTTGTCACTTTTCAGAGATTTCCTCTTTTGTTCAGATGTCTCTGTCTGTGCATTTATTGCATTGTACTATTTTTTTGTCCTGTAGTACCAACGGAACTATGCACGCTTTCTGAAGCATTGCATGTCCCTTTCCAGAGACCTTCACATCTCCAGATATCTGTTGAAACATTGTTTCATAGAAACATAGTTTTATCCAGGGTATCTGAGTGTAGATATCTATGGGCACTTTTCCTCGTTCAGAAACCTTGTGTTTTCATATATCTTTTGCAAAACTTGTTTATTGAAAAATACTTGTTTATTCAAGATATCTGGACATAGGTATCTGATGACCTTCGTCTTCACCAATCTTGTGCAGTCTTCAAAACTTCAAAATTTGTTGAACTCTCCTGCTGGATGCCTTCTTCTTGGTCTTCTTCAAAGATATAAAAATTACATTAAGAGACCTAACATCCTATACAAGATTTGCTAGACTAACATACTTAGTGATTTTCCTCTTTTACATTGTTCAAGTGAACCAAGAGTACTAACCACCTTTCTGAGCTAACATAAGTCATTAGGTTGCTGATCAAACTCTAAACAAATATTCCTAACAGCATCCCCTTCCTCCATCAATTCTGATTGCCAGCAATTTCACCCAAAGAAATAGACAATTGACGAGGTAAGTCTGATCGAGCACCATTCATCAATTTTCTTTTGTTTCTTTTGTTCAAGGGCTGGTGGGTTTTGAGTTTTATTGTTGTGTATAGATGAGTGTTACGTTTATGTGAAGTGGTTGTGTTGTGTGCACAATTTCATGCCTAAGTCATGCTCGTCTCTCTTCTTTGGATTCTATTGTGTTCTTGCTTAATTTGTTGATCCAGTTCTTTTTTTATTCTTCATTAAAGGTTTGTCCAATTACACAGTTGGGTTCAGTACATTACTTTCAAAAACTTCTTGTTGTTGCTAGCTTGTAGGTTCTGGGTCATGGATAAGAGTTGGACTAGAGAAGCTAATAAGCTATCCGAATCATTTGAAAAAGGAGTCAAGTCATTTCTTCTCTTTGCCATGGAAAATTCAGCATCACAAGATAACTTGATTCAATGTCCGTGTGGTTTCTGCAACAACACAAGACGTAAATCATTTCACCAAGTTTGGAAAGGTTTACATGAATTTGGTTTCTCGTATAGTTACAGTTATGAGGACTTGATATTTCATGGAGAGGGAAATGAGAAAAAGAATTTTTATAGTGATGATGAAGTAGGAGGTGATTCGAACATAGTGCCTGAACTAAACGGTGGTTTAGATGACTTGTTGACTGACATGGCAGGAATGCACCAAGAAAAAGGTGAAACAGAAAGTTTTAGGAAGCTGCGGGAGAACTCAACCTGTGAACTTTATCCAGGTTGTGGTAAATCTTTTCTATGTGTGGTTACTGAATTGTTGCACATCAAAGTGATAAATAAGTGGAGCAATAAAAGTTTTGAGATGTTACTCATGTTATTGAAAGATACTAGAAGGTCATACACTTCCAACTTCATATTATGCATCTAAGAAGTTTTTAGATGAGATTGGGACGGGATCTAATGAAATTGATGTCTGCAAAAATGATTGTGCTTTATTCTACAAGGAGAATGAATCAATTGAAAATTGTCCCATATGCGGAGAATCAAGGTGGGAATTTGATGATGGTAAGGGCAATAGGATTCCTCATAAAATATTGAGGCATTTTCCACTGACGCCACGATTGCAAAGATTGTCTATGTCTAGTGAAGTAGCTTCTGATATGATGTGGCATAAAGACAAACGCGTGGAAGAGGAAGGCATTATGAGACATCCTGCTGACTCACCTACATGGAAGCACTTCGATAAACTATACCCTAACATAGCTCAAGATCCTCGCAATGTGAAGTTTGGATTAGCAACTGACGGCTTCACTCCCTAGTCAGATATGGGAAATTCTTATAGCATGTGGCCGGTTATACTCATACCTTACAATTTACCATCTTTTCAGTTCATGAGAGAAGAATTTCAGATCAAGTCACTACTAATTCCAGGCCCAAAAAGTTCGGGAAAGGATATTGTTGTCTACCTTAGGCCTTTGATAGATGAGTTAAAAGAATTTTGGCATACAGGCGTCGAGACTTATGATGCATATGCTCAAGAAAGATTCCAGTTGCATGCTTCGCTATTGTGGACTATTAGCAATTTTTCCGCGTACAGATCAATTTCAGGATGGGTTACAATGGGTAAAATGGCTTTCCCTTGTTGCTTTGATGAAACTCGGTCCGTACAAATAAGATCCAAAATGGCATCCTTGGGGCATCGGTGTTTTCTAGGTAAGAATCATTCGTGGCGCAAAGACAAGAAGTCTTTTAATGGTAAGGTGGAGCATCGATCAGAACCAAAGGATTTATTCGGTAGGGATGTGTTTCTTTGGCAGAAAAGCTTGGCTCATTTGTTCGATGGACTAGGAAAGCACCCATCAAAGAAAAAGAGAAATAACTCCCGAAGAAAGACCATGCTTCATATCTGCTTGGTTGTTAGGAGCACCAACCAAGTAATCATCGACGAGTACTCCTCCCCAGAGTATCTTGGAGTCGGGATTCCACATTCACCAACAACTCTCCGATTTGTCACAACAATCGCTGGATTTTGTTTTTCAGTAGTTCTAGATTTGGACACTTGGGATTTCTGAGATCTAGGTCTTTTGGGTGCCATCTCTTTAAATAGTAGTAGTAGAGAGGTGAGATTTGAAAGAGATCAAGGTTGAATTCGGTTAAGTGATTCTTTTCAGAAAAACTTAGCAGGAATTCAGAGATTTCAGAGAAGATTTGCAAAGAAAAGATGAAGGATTTTGTTGTTTTTGTGCTAAGTAAAATGTGAGTTTAGGCGAAAGTGTTTTCTTTTGCCATAAACTGCTTTATATAGTAATACAAGTACACAAATACAAATGAATTATGTATCCATGTATCTCGCAATCTGCACAAGACGTGGTGAAAAAGTGGTTTTTCATTAAATGCAAGTGGGGCCAGTTACTAGGTTACTATGTTAGTGGGCTAAATGAACTCATCTGATCCGTTGAATTACAATCGCCATTCTTTCAATGGTTGAGATTGTTTTCTCAGCAATGATCACAATCAACACATGTAACCGTACCCAATTAATGCTATTTGGCTAATAACTATCTGAGTCGTTTTCAACTCTCAGCAACCTGTAACTAGGAGACAAACTGGTTTCTACGCTTATTAATTAAGCGTCCATTGTTGTTTGAAAATTATCACAAAAATGGAAATTTTTCAAAACACAAGAGATAGTTGTCTTCTGACTGATAGTACTGTTTGTCTACTTCTCTTCTTTTGTGTTCTCCCTTACTTAGTGGCCTCACCTATCTGAATGCCCGTTTCAGATACTTCTTTAACCAACTTTACACTTAGCCATGATATCTGAGTGCCTGTCTCAGATATCTCCTTCTATCTTTAAGTGCCTTTCTTTTCAGAAAGCCTTATTCTTCTCCATTGGCCCATTGAGTTCCCGTCTCAGTGACCAATTTAGCACCTTGGCAATTCCATTAACCCAAGACTATGTCTCAATGTTAGGAATCTGCTCTCTTGCAAAGGCTTTGTGAAGATATCTGCAAGTTAGTCTTCTGGACCAATCTTGAGTATCTCAATATTGCCTTTTTCAACATGATCTCTAATGAGGTGGTGTCTAACATCAATGTGCTTTGTCCTTGCATGGAACTTAGGATTCTGAGTGATTGCAATAGCACTTGTGTTGTCACATAAAATAGGAGTTTTCACTTCATTGATCTCAAACTCTCTGAGTTGTTGTTGTATCCACATGATTTGTGAAGCACAACACCCAGCAGCAATATACTCTGCTTCTGTGGTTGATGTGGCAATTGAGTTTTGCTTCTTGCTGAACTATGATATCAATCTAGTACCAAGGAATTGACAGGTTCCTAAAGTACTTTTTCTATCAAGCATTGATCCATCATAGTCAGC
Source organism: Plantago major (assembly GCA_026545765.1). Lineage (NCBI taxonomy): Eukaryota > Viridiplantae > Streptophyta > Magnoliopsida > Lamiales > Plantaginaceae > Plantago > Plantago major. The sequence continues at coordinate 44,172,763 of CM048844.1, forward strand.
ATCAGAATAGCCAACTAAACTCAAGCCACTCTCTTTTGGATATACCACAATCCAACTTCTACAGTACCTTTAACATACCTTAGAATCTTCATAGCAGTGTTATAGTGTGATTGCATTGGATTTATCTGAAATCTTGCACATATACCAACTGCATATTGAATATCTGGTCTACTAGTTGTGAGCTATAGTACAGACCCAATTAATTTCCTATATTTGTGTTCTTCAACACTCCTGTCAGATTCAGTATAGGTCATCTTAGTTCCAATTCTTCTCAGAAGACTTTAGATTAAACTTATTCAGCATGTCTTTTGCATACTTTGTTTGACTAATGAATATTCCATCATCAAGTTTCTTGACCTGCAACCCTAGCTAAGAAGTAATTTAATTCTCCCATCATGCTCATCTCAAATTTTCTTTTCATGAGCTCAGCAAAGTCTTCACAAAGTTGCTTGTCCTTAGATCCAAAGATTATGTCATCAACATAAACTTGTACTAAGAGTAGTTTTCCATCATGGTTCAATGTAAAGAGAGTTTTATCAACTTCACCTTTCTTGAATCAACTTCCTAGCAAGTACTTGGCCAAAGTGTCAAATCATGCTCTTGGAGCTTGTTTTAGTCCATATAGAGCTTTCTGAAGCTTATAGACTATCTTGATTTCAGAGGAAACTTCAAAACATGGTGGTTGCTCAACATATACTTCCTTAGAAAGCTCACCATTTAGGAATGCACTCTTGACATCCATTTGGTAAACTTTAAAGTCATTATGAGCTGCAAAGGCTAGAAATAGTATGATTGCATCCAATCTTGCAACTAGAGCATATGACTCATCAAAATCTAGTCCTTTAGTCTGGGTGAATCCCTTGGCAACCAACCTTGCTTTGTTTCTAGTTATTTCACCAGATTCATTCATCTTGTTTCTGAAAACCCACTTAGTTCCTATGACAGATATTCCATCAATATAGGGAACTAGTTTCCAGACTTTGTTTCTCTCAAATTGATCTAACTCTTCTTGCATTGCTAAAATCCAATCTTGATCTTTTAATGCTTCTTCAATGGTCTTTGGTTCAATGTCTAAAATGAAACATCCATAGAGAGAATATGCATTTTCAGCAATTGCTCTCCTAGTTCTTACCCCTTGGTCTAAAGGACCTATCACATCGTTTATAGGATGATCTCTTATCCATTTCATAATGGGTTTAGAACTAGTAGGATCATTATCATTTTGATTTATTTCTGTATCATTATGATCATGATAAGATACTTGTTCAGTATCTAAGATATCTGGCACTTGTAATGTGCTTGGGATATCTGACACTTGTTCAGTGTCCTGGGTATCTGAGACAGGATTCACAGCAACCTCCTACTCAGAGACCTCTTCATGATGAAGATTCTCAGTGTCTTGATCCATTTCTAGATTTCTCATAGGAAACTATTCATCATGTCTTAGAGTCATCTGGTTGTTACTTGGCAATGATTGCCTTTCTTCGTCAGACTCATCCTCTAAGTGAATGATAGAATCATTTCCTCTTTGCGATTCTTGTTCAGAATCCTTGATCATAAGTTCTTTGAACCTATCTGAGAGTTTTTCATTCAAGGGTACTTTCTTGTTTCCTTCATAGAATACTACATGGACAGATTCTTCAATCTTTTGTGTCCTTTTGTTGTAGATTATGTAAGCTTTGCTATTCATTGAATAACCAAGAAATACTCCTTCACTGCCTTTGGTTGAAATGTTCTTAGATATTCTTTACCATTGTTAAGAACAAAACAGCTGCAACCAAACACCCAATGTTTGATACTAGGGGGTCTACCAATCAATAACTCATAAGGAGTCTTATCATGGTGTTTGTTGATCAAACATCTATTTTGAGTGTAGCATGATGTATTTACCGCTTCAACCCAATAGATTTCACTTATTTCATTGTCAGCGATCATTGTCCTTGCTGCCTCTTTTAGGGTCCTATTCTTCCTTTCAGTAACACCATTTTGTTGTGATGTCCTTACTGAAGATAGTTGATGTTGTATACCTTTGCAAGTACAAAACACTTTTATGCACTGGTTCACAAACTCAGTATCTCGACCCTCGCGTCAGATTTCTGTTTAAGGAAAACAAACCAAGTGAATCTTGAGTAGTCATCCACAACAACCAGACCATATTTCTTTCCTGCATAATTGGTTACTGAGGACTCAAAGAGATCCATATGTAACAGTTGCAGTGGCCTCACACTATAATGTCTAGTTTTAGACATGAAAGATGTTTTGGCATGTTTCCCTAATTGGCAAGTTGAACATACACCATCCTTTTTGTATGCCATTTTAGGTAATCCAACAACCAATTCTTTCTTGGCTAGCTTGTTCAGAGTTTTGAAATTCAAGTGACTCATCCTTTTGTGCCATAGCCAATTTTCTTGAGTGTAGCCTGATTGACTCACCATGAGGCATTCTTCAGTTGTGGCAAATGCCCAGTCAGCAACATAGGGACTTCCTTTCTGCCTAGCAACCTAGACTACTTGCTTTGACTCATTGTCAATCAATTTGTAGAATTTGGATTTGATCTTCACTGAGAACCCCTTGTCAGCAAATTGACCCATGCTTAGAAGATTATATTTCAATCCCTTCACATGTAGTACTCCAGTGATTGTAAGGGCTCCAATTTTTAGATCTCCAAATCCTACGGTTTGATTCACTTCTCCTCCTGCAAATCTGATATCTGGTCATGTATCACACACTCTGTAGTTAACCAGATTTACTTTGTCTCCTGTCATGTGCTTCCCACATCCACTATCAAAATGCCACGTTGGATTCTTCTTTAGAGTGTTCTGCACAAAACAGGAAACATGGAGTTAGGTTCTCATTTCAACAATGGAACCATCTAGACTAAAGTATGTCCCAGTAGGAATCCACTTTTGAATGAATTTCTTTGGAACATTCGTTTGTCTAGCAGGAGCATAAGGAGGAATTCTAGGTAAATGACTAGTATCATTATTATCAAGAACTATTTTCCTTCTTAGTGTGTTCCTTGGTGCTCCTTGTGGTGCTTTCAGATACCTGTCAGGTTGCTAAGTCTGCTTTTCAACGAACTTAGCTTTCCTTGTCAGATTTCTTCTAGCCCTGACATTCAGATTGCTTGTGGTTGGTTCTTTCTTTCACTTCTGATGATTGATGTGAGCAACCCTAGCTTTCATCCATCGTTCTTGCTCTAGTTTGTAATAATGAGCAGGCTGTTTTCCCGATGGCTTTATAGCCAATGCCATTTTGAGCACGTGGTGCCGACTGAGATCTCCTCTCAGCAGCCTTACTAGTCTCTGGGTCATTTTTCTTTCCAGAAAATGTGACATTAGAGAATTTTCCAGCTCTAGCAATCTTCCCTTTTTTAGAGACGTAGCACTGTGGGTGATTACACTTTCCAGTCTGTTGTTCCTTTTCAAGAACTTTCCCATCAGATTTCTTTGGGACTTGTTTTTCCCTCAAAGGTTTGGTCGCGACCGCTTTTCCTTTGTTAGCAACCTTAGTTTTCTGACCAATGCTATAGGTTGTTTGGGAACCACCTTGCTGACCACTAACAAATGCCATTCTTTCATTACTCTTGTTCAGAGTGGTAGAACTATTTTCTTGAGTGTCCAGTCCAAGTCCTCCCTTTTCTGAGGCATCTCTTAAATAAGAGTGTACTTCAGTGAGAGTGTCACAAGCTTTGGCATAGGATTGGAAGGACAATTCTTTCTTTTTGAGTTCATCATTGTCAGAAAGAAGACCTTCACACTTCTTTTGAAGTTTATCCATTGCTTCTTCATGTAACTTTTCTGTCTCAACTATCTGTGCCTTTAGAAATGCATTCTCAGCATCCTTGGTCTCAGATAGCTTTCGCAGTTGTGAGCATTCCTTTTCAAGAGATTTCTTTTCTTCCTCAAGAATTTTGGTTCTAGCTTGGACAACCATAAATTCTCTCTCATAAAGATCCAGCTCTTTTCTGAGGTGTTCTAGATCTTTGATTCATTTATCATCACTCTCATCATTTATAAATCGAGAAATAGTGGTTACCTCATCAGCCATTAGGCATGGCTCGATGTTGGAGCAATCTGGATAGACCTCCTCAGCAACCCCTCACATTTCTTTCTTCTTTTGACCGAAGTCAACTAATTCATGAGTGATTCCACACAACTCTGGTGATGGAAGTTTAGAATTATCTGAGTCCTCATCCTCAGACTCAGAGTCAAGATCAAGATCATCCAGTTGGATTTGAACCTTCTTCCTTTCCTCTGTGAGCATAGCTCTCTGACCTCTCCTGAAATTTTTTCTATCTTTCTTGTCACCTGTCTTTAGCTTGTTATAAGCTGGGCAGTCTCTTTTGAAGTGACCAGGTTTCTGACAATAGAAACAGATATTGTTTCCAATTTATGCTCCCTTAGTACTCGATGCCTGCTGAGCAGGCTTCTTCAGCGAGCTAGTCAATTACATACTTTTGTACTTGTGATAGTTGGGACCTAGATGCTTTTTCAGCTTCTCTATAGCCCTTCTTCTTTCTATTTCCTGACTGACATACTTTCTCATGTGCTTTACAGCAAGAGCATTTTCCTCAGTCACCTCTTTGGTATCCTTCTTTTCAGAAGTACCTTGAGTTACTAGAGAAACATTATGCGATGTTTCAGTAGTCATATGTCCTCTTTGCTTTGTTTCATAGTTGACAGTTGCCAATAGAGTGATGTTGGGCATTCCTTGGTTGAAATAGAAGTACTGAGTGTGTTCCAGTTTTGATTCAAGCTTCTCACTATAGTCTTAACCTTTTCAGAATTAGTCTATCTCTCACTTTCACCAAGTGCAGCCATTTCACTCATCAGTGTTATAAACCTGAAATCAAGTTCCTCAAGTGTCTCAGTGGGACCTTGTTTGAAATTTTGGAATTTGAGCTTCAAAACTTCGAACTTGTTTTCCTTGGTTTTCTTAGTGCCAGCACAGATTTCTTCAATCAGTGACCAGGCTTCTTTCGTCATTTTTGCACACCACAGTTTGCACTGTATGTGATCTAGAGTAGAACGAATAATGATGTTTCTTGCTTGACCATCCAGCCTATTTCTCTTGGAATCTCCCGATGTCCAGAGATGTTTAGGCTTTGGTTCGTACGCAATTTCACCAGTTGGTCATGCACTTGATGTTGTACCAGATGTGGAGGAACCAGCAGCATCTGTTTCCTTATCTCGACCATTAGAAACCTCAGTGACTTGCTTTTCTTGTCGAATGACAATGGGTCCATTCTTTATTACTTCAATCATCTCATCACTGATAGCTTCCAGGTGAAGCATCATGTTGTTCTTCCATTTCTCTGGCTTGAGAACGGGTGCATCGCTTAGAGACATCTTGCAGCAAACACTAAACAAACAAAGTAAGTGTACGTGGTAAGCTATTAGTGGTCACTTATCTAGGATCTAGGTTCAGTGTAGAAGGTTAAAGAACCTCCTGCTCTGATACCACTTGTTGGTCCAGATAACGACAAATTAAAAGACTAGGGGGAGGGGTGGGGGGGTGAGTAGTCTTTTCAAACTTTTGATGATAAAACAGTTTCTTAGATATCTGTGAAGGTATCTGATACTTATATTCATAGAGCGGAAGACTTCAGTGATAAGTGCACGTGCTCAGCAAGCTATAATGTGACTAAATACTCAGCAAGCAATAAATATGCAATAAGTAAAGTGCAAAAAGTAAATAACACAAAGCTTTATAGTGGTATCTGAGGGTGGTGTAATCCCTCAACTAATCCACTCTCCCTTTCTCAGGACTTGAATCCACTAAGATAAGATAATGAGTTCCCCTTATAAAATCCTATCTCTTGATCCCTTTAACACTAGGTTCCCAACCAATTGTCCCCCTTGAGTTGTTCCCTGGTTTTCTCAACCAAGTACTTCCTCTACTCAGTAACCTTTGAGCTATTCTTCAGCTTCCAAAGCCAAGTACTTCATATGCTCAACACCTGTGTGGTGTTGGTTATGGTAGTTTGTCAGGTGAGCAGGCTCTTAATAACTTATTCAATTATCTAGGAGTGCTCAATAGAAACAAGCTCACTTAATACACTTTTCAATGTATGGTAAGTTGTTCTTTACTGATCCAAGTCTTGATGTTGTTCAACAGATTGAATCACAGATATTAGTCGCAACTATATCTTCTGGATTCAACTCCTTCACAATATGCAATTCTTGTGAAGGATCAGTGTTAGGAATATCTGTTTAGATTTTGATCAGCAACCTAATGACTTATCTTAGCTCAGAAAGGTGGTTAGTACTCTTGGTTCACTTGAACACTGTAAAAGAGGAAAATCACTAAGTATGTTAGTCTAGCAAATCTTGTATAGGATGTTAGGTCTCTGAATGTAATTTTTATATCTTTGAAGAAGACCAAGAAGAAGGCATCCGACAGGAGAGTTCAACAAATTTGAAGATTTGAAGACTGCACAAGATTGCTAAAGACAAAGGAAATTGGTCTCATCAGATACCTATGTCCAGATATCTTAAAGAAACAAGTGTTTCTCAATAAACAAGTTTTGCAAAAGATATCTGAGAACAAAAGGTTTCTGAACGAGGAAAAGTTCCCACAGAAACCTACACTCAGATACCTTGGACAAAACTATGTTTCTGGGAAACAATGTTTCAACAAGTATCTGGAGATGTGAAGGTCTCTGGAAAAGGACATGTAATGCTTCAGAAAGCATGCATAGTTCCGTTGGCACTGCAGGACAAAAATAGTACAATGCATTTAATGCGCAGACACAGACATCTGAACAAAAGAGGAAATCTCTGAAAAGAGACAACGTCTTCTACAGTACTATTTACAGATATCAATAGTTTGAATTTCATTGAGCCTAACGGATACTATTCAAACGGCATGATTTTCAACTATAAATATCACCACTTTGAATGCTTGAAACACACACTGAACACCTTGAACTTACACACAGAACGTACTTATTCATTCAAGCATACAAGCCTTCAACCTACTTACTCTTTAGCTTACAGTTGCGACTAAACTCTTGAATTCTAAGTAGCACGAAAGTTCTAAGTGTCCTGATCCTTAACAAGCATTGCTATCTGTGAAGGAGTTGAATCAAAAGATCAAGTATCTGAGTTTCATTCTCCAGAACATTTAACATAGACTTGGGTCAGTAAAGAACATATCACCACACATTGTGAAGTGTGTTAAGTGATTCTTGTTCTATAGAGTATTCCTAAATAACTAAAAAGTTAGTAAGACTACTCACCCGACAAACCATCATAACCAACACCTTAAACGACGTGGAGTACAGGAAGTACTTAGTTTGGGAAACTAAGGAATAACTCCAAGGTTACGGAGCATAGGAAGTACTTAGTTTGGGAAACTAAGGAACAGCTCAAAGGTTTCTGAGTATAGGAAGTACTTGGCTGGGAGCCGGGGAATAACTCAGGGGGAACACTTGGTTGGGAACCTAGTGTATTTAGGAATCAAGAGAAGATATTTGTAAGGTGAACTCAATTATCTGTCTGAGTGGATTCCAGGTCTGAGAAAGGCCGAAGTGGATTAGTTGAAGGATTACGCCACCTTCAGATACCACTATAAAAGACGTGTTATTTACTTTCAGCAATTTACTTATCGTTCTCTTTATCCTGCTAAGTATTTAAACACATTATATCTTGCTGAGCACGTGCACTTATCATAGAAAAGTCTTCCTCTCTCTGAAATTAAGTATCAGATGTCTTCACAGATATCTGAGAAATTGTGTTTATCGACAAAAGTTGTAAAAAACTATTCACCCCCCCCCCCCCTAGTCTTTTCCTTTGCCGTTATCTGGACCAACAATCAGGACATTTAGAACTTTCGTGCTACTTAGAATTCAAGAGATTTAGTCGCAACAAAAAGCTAGAGAGTAAGTAGGTATGAAGACTTGTATGCTTGAAAGTGTTTCGCAAAAGATGTTCAGTGTAAGTTCTGGTGTGTCTTTCAAGTATTCTAAGTGGTGATATTTATAGTTGAAAATCTTGCCGTTTGAATAGTTTCCCTTAGGCACAATGAAATTCAAACTAACGATATCTGAAGTTAGTACGGCAGTGCTTTGTCTCTTTACAGAGATTTCCTCTTTTGCTCAGACATCTCTGTCTGTGTAATTAATGCACTGTACTAACTTTTGCCCTGTAGTGTCAACGGGACAATACAAGCTTTCTGAGGCTTTGCAAGTCCTTTCTCAGTGACTTATAGTGCATCTGAAACCTATTAAAATACTTGTCTTCCAAAGACACTTAATTTCCTCAAGATATCTAAGCCAAGGTTTCTGAGGAGACACTTCTCCTTAGTCTTCAGCAATCTTGTGCAGTCCTCTGATCTTCAATAAATGACTTCCTTTTGCTGGATGCTTGCTTCTTGGTCTTCTTCAAAGATATAAAAATTACACTCAGAGACCTAACATCATATACAAGATTTGCTAGACTAACATACTCAGTAAGCTTCCTCTTTTACAATGTTCAAGTAAACTAAGAGTACTAGTTACCTTTCTGAGCTAAGATAAGTCATTAGGGTTACTGATCAAAATCTAAACAGATATTCCTAACATTTTGTCGAATAGCTAACCTAACACAACAACTATTTGTTTTACTAATTCATATAGGAGAAGAAAGATACTGCAAATGAAGGTATATATTCGGCTAACTACTGGAGTTTGCAGTGAGGACTGGTATTTGGGCCTGGGTCTCAACTTTTTGGTATTGCCTTTGTTTTTTGGTCTTGTTTCCGTAGAACTCAATCAAAATTGATTTTGTAAGAGAACACTACTGGTGTTCGAATCCATTTGGTCATGAATACAATTTAATATTAAAAAACGAAGGGTCGAATAAATTAATTATTTAGGTTAAATCTTTCAGTACCTAATCAATCAGATTAGACATGGGTCCCTTATTAAGTATTGAATTCTACGCTGACTACAACTAATTAGATAAAATTGGAAATTTTTATATGATGTGACACAATTCGTAGTTGGTAATGTCTAATGGAATTTTCGCCTTTAACAACAAAATTCGTAGTTGGTACTGTCATTTTTTTTTTTTTTTGTAGTGAAATTAAAGTTCCGCACAGGGCCTCAAATTTCATGAGCCAGCCCTGATTGTCTGACTACTCTTTAAACGCTGTAATGGAGGAGAGTTGTACTTCGTCCGTCCCGAAGAACTTCATACATTTGCCAGTTTTAACCATTCAACATAATTTCATACTCCCTCCGTCCCACAACAAATGTCACATATTCCATTTATATCTGTCCCACTACAAATGTCACATTTCCGTTTTTGGCAACATTTACAACTCATGTGCATTTGTCCTCCAATATTTACACTGCATATTAATCTCCGTGCCCAAAAGCAAATGTGACATTTGTTCTGGGACGGAGGGAGTACATTATTAAAAAAAAACAAGCTACCCCACACTGAACAAATAATTAACAGTTTCAACTTTACAACAAATTACACTTTTTTCCAACTTTTTCATTTCTATCATCACTTTATTAACATTTCTTCTAAAATCACATGACAATATTCCTAATGTATGAAGGTCTTTGGTACGGAAAGAGTACCATATTATACAAGAAATACCCTAGAAGACTTCCAACCGATGTAGAATAAGTTAAAAGGATACTATGTTCGCCCCATATAAAATACGTAGCACTGTCTCACACGACACTCTGCAATGAAGTCTTCCGCTACTCTGATATTTAACTGCCAGCACTGTCTTACTTCCTCCGTCCCGGGAATAGTTTCCCGTTTACTTTTTGGGTTGAGAAAATAAGGTATATATTACTTTTGGATAAAATAGTACTAGTGGGTCCCTCAAATTGATTTTTAAAGTTGAAAGTTTGATAAAATAAAGTAAGTGGATTTACTTTTAAGTATATTTAATGTCAAGGTTGTGTGAGTGGTTGCCAAAAAAGAAAATGAGAAGTTTTGTTTGGGACACCCCAAAATGACAAAATGAGAAGCTATTCTCGGGACGGAGGAAGTAATAGACTTGTGCATTGAAAAGTTGAAAAATAACTATGTGTGTTTTAGAGTCTATTCTCCCTTCCCCAAAAAAAAACTTTAACCTTGTCATTACAGGGGCCAACACTATATATCAACCTTCAGGTTTTAACAAATTTCTTAGAAAATGCCCCCTAAAGTTTGTTTGTTTATGCGATTTGCCTCTTGATCATTGATATGTTGCGAGTTGCCCACTTAACTTTTAAATTTATTGAAATGTGCCCTTATAAATGCTTTCTGATTGAATGTGTGGTACACGCTCCGAACATGGGTCTCGTAACCTACGGGGCCATTTGCAACACATTTAAAAATTCTAGGGACAACTCGCAACCTAGCAAAGGTTAGTGCAAACCGCGTAAACAAACAAATTTCAGGGGGCAAAACACTTTTTAGCCAATTTCTTGCGAGCATGCTCTATGTACGTTGGGATCGATTATTAATAAATTATTTGCCGCTTCAAGCAAAAATTATATATATACTTGTAAAAAATCAACCTTCACGTTTTTAAGCAAAGCTTTCAATATAATCATACATACTGATACAACATGCGTGGTTGAATACAAAGAACTATAACTCAAAACCCCTTTGGTTCTATAGAATATCCGAAAATTGACAAAACAATATTCGTCGATGTCACAAAAATACCGAAAATTGAATGATATGGAGGAAATCCTCAACAATTTTTATTCAATGTCATAAATTGTGTCAAAAAACGGCTAACAATTGTTTAAAATAGCAAACCCTGATCATTTTACAAACATAAGAAAATAACAAAAGGGTCCCAGAAAATATAAAAACATAAGAAAAGTGCTTAAAAAAAGTGAAATGCGAATTTGACCGTCGAGATGAAGGAAATTCGCCTTAAAAATGTCGAGCTCAATATTCTCAGAATGTCGTTTCAACCCAAAATACACTAATCATTCATCAAATTCTGACACTAACGCACAAAATCAACAATATTTCCGTAAATTTTTTTAATGCTCCGTGTGGAGCTTAATATTCGTCCCTCACTTACTTATTCTAACCATGTTATGTTTCTTTGACTTTTCTATTTTCACGTACGATATTACAAATTATCTTATATTAATTATATTTAAATAGTAAAATATAGATGAACCACTATACTCGTGTAATTAGATTTAATAAATACTCCCTCCGTCCCAGAACAAATATCACATTTGCTTTTGGGCACGGAGATTAATGTGCAGTGTAAACTTGGGGGACAAATGTTCATGGTTGTAAATGGGTTGTAAATGTTGCAAAAAATGAAAATGTGGACATTTGTAATTGGACATATATAAATGGAATATGTGACATTTGTCGTGCGACGTAGGGTAGGGAGTATAACTTTATTACAAATTACAAATTTTCAATTCTATCCTTATGTCAAACATACAGATATTTAATCATTCCACCGTTTTCAGTATCACTCACCTTCATCCTCTTGTTCATCATTTTATACTCTTCTTTCTCGACTTCATGGAGTAGCTACCGGCGGCCGTAGAACGTGACCACCGCACCTAATCTCCAATCGCAACTCTAACCCATTTCAACATCCATTTTCCAATTTCACCATATAAATTCATCATTTTATAATCGTATTCGGTCATCGCGTTATAATTGAGATACCATTGATATATTATAATTGAGACACAACTCAATTAACTCAAAACTTACACAATAAATCTACAAAAACACCTATAAAATTTTAATTCTATACCAAACACAAATTTTTACAATTCAATTAAAATTTAATTATTATTCATCAGTTATACCTCAATTAAAATTCTATCCCAAACAGTCCGTTACATAATAGAATTTCCGCTGTATATTATCTTCAGAGCTTAATTAAAGAGATTCTCATTCCAAGTTTTATTGTAATATAGTTTGTAATTCATTTTGTATTGCATGTAATTGCCCAATTAATAGCTTCTCATATACTCTCTCCGGTCCATTAAGAGTTTTCTAAACTCTCACTTTCTCTTCAATTAAAGAAATGTAATAAAAAGAATAGTCTGTCAGAGGTATTATATTGGTAAAGTTGTAAGTTGATGATAAAGTGGGAGAAAGATTGCATAACTTGATGATAAAGTAAGAAATAGAAATAATAAAAAAATTAATTAATGGGTTAAAAACTTTTTATTTATGGGTTAAGAATTTTTAATAAAACTTAGAAATTAAAAAAGAAAAGCTACGAAATTATTAATGAAACGGATAAAGTATTAATGAAATATGCTCACGACATATGTAACTTAAGCCTAAGTTATTGTGAGATAGATTAGTGAACAAGGTGTTCGATTTTGAGCCTTGTCTCACTCAGCCACTCTGGTTTTACTCTATTGGCTTGACACGGCCTACACATATAATACTTCTTTCTGATATAGTAGTATATATATGTAAAAACCCATTCGAGTTCCTCTCAATTTGCAACCACATAGATCACCACTCTAACTTGAAAAAATTACGTAATCGTAAAATTTATCAATAAAATTATCATATGTTGCTAAATTACCAGCGCCATCATGTACCATCAGTATAAAATTAATACAGTTGGTAAATACCAAAAAAAATTTTACTTTTAACATCAAAATTTAGCCATAACCTGTCTTTTTTAAACGTAATTATTATTTAACTGGACAACACAAATATATAAATAACTATTCAGTAAGCTAGGATTAGAACTGTATAATTCAGTGGCTCGAATTAGAATAGTAGCATTAAGCAATTGACGACCACATCATTGGTTGAATGAAAAAGCTAGTGTAGTCTACCTTATAATAATTTTTACTTTGTAGAATTAGAATACGAAGAAATTAATCATAGAAATTAAAGGGGAGAGGACCACAAATCTACTTATATTTGTTGTAAGCTAATTAGTAAAGTATGTCGAAAAGAGAAAAGGATAATTTCAACCATTTAGCTGAAATTTAAGTGCTTCATAATTGGAATCCTCCCAGTTTCGATTGTGCAAGACAATAATTGAACTAGTTAAATTGGGAATTGGGAATATGCTCCTCTACTGATGAAGAATGATGCCGTTCCGGATCTTCCAGTGGCTACTGTAGGTCCACCGCACGTACGAGGTCTACAGTCATTCCTGTTGCAGAATTTGTTGTATTGAGACAACCAAGTTTAATCGAAAGAGACCAAGAAATTAAGAGAGCCAGAATTATTTATGTATATTATGAAGTGTTTAGTTGTAACTTTTAACAATTATTAATCTATGTTCCACTGTTCGATTTTGTGTGTTTCTTTAACTCATGATGAAGTGGTATGCACAAGCTCGGCAACGGTATAAGATATGGGAGGTAGTCAATTTTAGGTGTTAATAATAAATTTGCATAAAGTATGACAGTTAGAAATAGCTATTTGTGTTAGTCCAACATTGGAATATAATGGAAGGGAAATGTGGTGTAATGTTATGCTTGTGTATACTTGTGTGAACAAGTGTGTGGTAATTAAAATTATGGAACTCTTCCTATGCAGCGCAAAGGGGATAGGGGTGGGGTGCTAATCCAAGTCTTAAGCAGAAGTAGCCCAAGCCGAAATGGGTGCGGGGTGCATGCATGCACCTGCGTACACGAATGCGGGACTAAATTGAGCACAATGTTGGTGGCGCGACCTTTCTTGCAGCGACAGTACTAACCGGATCAACATCTTAAGCTTAATTTTTTTTTTCTATAATCCGGTTACTTACTCTGCTCTTGTTTCTTGTAGTAACAATGGCTACTGAAGGAAATTCCACCAACACTGGTTCCGAAAATAATCGTTCAGGAATTGTTCCTCCTACAGGTGTTGAGACCGTGATGCAAGGGCCTTTCCAGTTTGGACAAATGCCCCCATGCCTTATCTAGTTTGGTCAATTTGATAAACAGAAACAGTTTAAGGGAGGAAATAATTTTAAAATGTGGAAAGAGAAAATGGTGTTTTATCTTACTACCTCCCAACTTGTCCGGTATATCACTCAGGACAAACCTTTGGTGGAAACGGATGATCATAAGTCTGTGGATATGAGCAAAATGTGGGAAAACAACGGCTATATGTGTCACTACACTATACTTCTGAGTCTTGATGATTCCTTGTATCAAATTTTCGATGGTAAAAAGAGTGCAAAGGAGCTTTGGGGATCACTACTCAAGAAGTATACTGTGGAAGACACTGTTCAAAAGAAATTTGTTGTTGCACGCTTCCACGACTATAGGATGGTGGATGCCAAGCTTGTGCTTGAGCAAGTTGAAAAGCTTAAAAGGATCTATCATGACCAGGTTGCTATGGGCATGGAGATCAATGATCCTCTACTTGTTGCATTGATGATAGAGAAACTTCCTTCTTATTTCGGATGATTTCAAGAACTACCTGAAACAAAATAAGAAGCAAATAATCCTTGAAGACTTAATTGTAAATAAGCCATTTTCTAATGTTTCTAAGGCTAATATTGTTGAGGTCAAAAGCCGATCTCAAGCTACTACCAAGAAAAAATATGTTGACCCCAAGACTTCTACTCCAAACCAGAGGTGGGCTGGGGATTGATGTGTGTGTGGTAGCAAGGCCACAACGGTAAAGATTGTAACGATCATGCTAATAATAATCGCAGAAACAATCGTAATAATAACAACAATATAAACCAAAGTGAAAGTGCAAGATACAGTGACTGTTGATATAACAGCGATAGTAGTATACTATCAATGTTTACTCAACAATGACTGTTCTGTTTACGCACTTTATTTTCTATCATTTAATCACTGACATAACCTGGTTCAACGATTATAGTTGATTAATTGTGTTATAGGAACATGTTTGGTAAAGCACCGAAGGAAGAAGGAATGAGCGTTAAAGAAAGAAGGAAAGATCTGGAGATTTTAAAAACGGAAGACAAGATTTAAAGAAGGAAGGTGTTGGTCCAGATAACGGCAAAGTAAAAGACTAGAGGGGGAGGGGGGTGAATAGTCTTTTAAAACTTTTGTCGATAACAAATGTTTCTCAGATATCTCAATGGATATCTGATACTTAGAATCAGAGTGCGGAAGACTTAATGTAGATAAGTGTAGAAACAGTTAATAAGTGTGTGTGTGTTGCTGAAGTATAAATACAGAAATGTAAATGACACAGCAAGTATAGTGGTATCTGGAGGTGGCGTAATCCTCCAACTAATCCACTTCGGTCTATCAGAGACCTAGAATTCACTAGAACAGATAATTGAGATAACCTTACAAAAATCCTATTCTAAGATTCTGAACAATTGGTTCCCAACCAAATGTTCCCCCTGAGTTGTTCCCTAGCTTCTTCAGCCAAGTACTTCCTATACTCAGAAACCTTTGAGATGTTCCCTAGCTTCCCAAGCTAAGTACTTCCTATACTCAAAAACTTTGGAGTTATTCCTCAGTTTCCCAAATCAAGTACTTCCTATACTCCGGTAACCTTGGAGTTATTCCCTGATTTTTCAAACTAAGTACTTCCTGTACTCCACGCCGGTTTCGGTTTGAGTTGTCAGATGAGCGTCTTAATAACTTTTCAGTTATTCAGATAGCTCTGTGAACTTAGTTACTTAATACACTTTACAGCGTATGGTATCTAGTTCGATTTTACTGACCCAAGTCTTATGAAATCTGTTCAGGAGAATGAATCTCAGATAGTTGATCTTTTGATTCAACTCCTTCACAGATAGCTTTGCTTGTTTAGGATCAGGACACTTAGAACTTCAGTGTTTACTCAAGATCACAAGCTTTAGTCGCAACAGAAAGCTTTGATAATAAGTAAGTTGCTTTGAGAGAGTAGGATGTTCAGAGTTCTATGTTTGGTATTATGCAATGTGTCGTGTGTATCTCTCAAGCTGTCTAAGTGTTGATATTTATAGATGGATTTGAGTGCCGTTTGAATAGTATCCGTTAGGCTCAAATTCAAACTATCGATATCTGTGTGTATAGTACTGTAGCAGGTTTTGTCTTCTTCTCAGAAGTTGCCGTTGCTTTTACTCAGACATCTCTGTCCGTGCATTAAATGCATTGTACTATACTTTTGTCTGTAGTGTCAACGGAACTATGCATTGTATCAGAGACTAGACTTGTTGTCTGATTCTTTGCACGTCCTTATCTTCATTCTTCAGATACCACTTGTATTGATTGAAACAACCTTGTTTCTTTTCAGAAACGTGTTTAACGCTCAAGGTATCTGAGAACAGATATCTGTGGACACTTTCCTTGTCTTCAGATATGTATCTCATTTCTCAGATATCTCTTGTGACACAGTTTGTTTGAAACTGTTCGTGTCTACAAGATATCTGGCTAAGATATCTGAACAACAGATTCAGTAATCTTGTGCAGTTTTCTTCAAGTCTTCAATTCTTGTTGAGTTTCTGCTTGGATGTCTTCTTCTTGGTCTTCTCTTCATAAAATAAAAATTACATTTTGAGACCTAACATCCTATACAAGATTAGCTAGACTATCATACTTAGTGGGTTTCCTCTTTTACAATGTTCAAGTGAACCAAGAGTACTAATCACCTTTCTGAGACTAAGATAAGTCATCATGTTGCTGAACAAAATCTAAACAGATATTCTAACAAAATATCTAACAAATTTCCCCCATTTTGATCAGTCAACGATGACTATCTTCCCTATTACAAATCTGGATGAGGAAACAATCCACCACTTAATCATTTCTTATGATCTTTCAATTCATATAATTAAGTGCAGAAAGTAGACATCAACCAAATCACAAGGTGTGATCTTTGCTGACAAGTTATCTTTTATAAAATACTATCTGAGAGTAAGTTCTTCAGATAAGTCGCAACTATAGATTACAGATAACTTTAATACATAACACAATTAAGCTCAGTCAGCAAAAATACAAAAAAAAAAAAAAAACTACATAGTAAATTAGGACAACAGGAGTAACCAAGCTCCAAGTAAACATCCTAATAGACTAGTCTTCAAGTCTTCAATCTTCAAGTCTTCAACAAAATTTCTATGGATCAGTTTGCAAATTTCCTATCTCCAAACCTTTTGATGTCATCAGAATAATCATAAAGAAGAGTTCTGACGAGCATCTCTTTGTCTCTGGCAACTCCACAGACCTCTTTATAGGTTTTGGTAGGATTTTTCTTGGCAAAATGCTTGACCCATAGGTATTTTCCCCACTTCCAGGCATGCTCTATTCTGATATCTGAAAGCTTGAAGTATTCGTAGATAATCTTCAGATATCTGATGTCACCCTTGTATTGATCTTCTGTCAGATAGAACGACTCATAGGGTTCCACAGCAAGTCTTGGTCTTGTGCCTGTTCCTGTGATATTCAGAATCTTGTGCACATCATCTGGCTTTCCATATGGACAATCATCAGAGAGGTCCTTCTTCATGGCTTCAGTTCTCTTGACAACTTCAAAATCCAACCATGCTTTGATGTGATTGGTGTTGATCAAGGTAGGTTTATTCTTTTTCCATGCCATGAGTTGTTTATGGATTGGTTCTGGAAATCTTGAATTTACCAATAGATGCTTAAGTTCCAGAATCCAATAGCCATTTTTCTGATGGATGCACCTGTAGACAGAGGAATCAGTGTCACACTTCACATACTCAATTTTGGCTTCTTCTGGCCTGAGTGGAAGTTGACTTTGTCTTTGCTCAGCTCTCAGTCTGTTCCTTTTCTGTCTTGAATTCTCCTTGGGGTTGTTGCTTGAAGAACTACCACCCTGGATAGACTTGGTATTTCCAGAGGGTGTTTTAGCTGATAGTGGCTTTGCAGCTATGGGCTCAGTTAGGCTTTCAATTTTCCTTTTTCTGTGAAGAGGAGCTTCATCTTCATCAGTCTCTTCATCATCATCAAGATCAATTCTTGTGAGATCTTTGCAGCCTTCTTCATTGCCCAGGGACTTGATTTGACCTTCTTCTTCTTCTTCAGAAGATTCATCAATCCCTCTAACTTGTCTTCTCCTTGGAGCCTTGGTACTCCTTGGAGATTTCTGTGCCATGGCCCTTGTTATCATTTTGGTTCCTTGATGGGTCTCCGGGAAGCGCTTGGCTTGAGGAGGATTCATAGATTACGAGTGGTGGTGGGAAGTTTTCTTCTTCCTTCTGGCGGCCTGACTCAGATTTCTTCTTGTTTTCATCTCCTTCTTCCCATTCCCCGACTTTGAGGTCCAGATTTGTACTTTCTTTCCCCTTAGTCATTGTTGGACTCGGTCTCATAAAGGAATCGAGAGAGTCAAAATGCCCTTGTAAATAGTTGTGGCGGTGACCAACTTGAAGTTGGCTTTGAGCTCTTGATTTTGCTTGATAAGTCCATTGTCCTTATCAGTGAGCTCTGCCAATGGGCCTAGGATGGCATCTGCTTTTCCAGCAGTGTAACTTGCCTCTTGAAAAGCTTTTTCAGCTAAAGACACATCATCGTCCCTTGTCATTCCCAGATCTTTCTGAGCAATGATCATGCTAGTTGTTCTCTGAGTGATAAGCTCAGTGAACTTTCTCATTTCAGAGGGGACTGAGGCAATTACTTCCTTGTTTTGTGAAGACATCTCCTTATTCAGAGTAGCTAGTACTTGGTACCTGCTCATGTACTCTTGAGAGTGGACGTTTGGCAGTTTGTTGAAGATTGGAGGAGCAATCAACTTTCTTTTTAAGTGAGAAACCGCTAGATGTTCATGGCGGTGTCCTGCCAAAGTCTTGTCTTCTTCATCATCTGAGGGATTAGCCCAGTGATCTTCATCCTCTTGGACATTTTCATCAATTGTATCAAGTCCAGCAACCATCTCAGAGATTGGTTTCTTTCCTTTCTGGGAGGAGGATGGTACTTCTTTCGAAGATGATGCAGCCTTAGCATCATGCTTGACTTCAGATACTTCTTCAGTATCGAGTTCTTTGGCGATCTCGTGCCTGACATCCGTAGCTCGTTAACCGCAGAGTGAGCATTCATTTCTTTGAGGTATTGATCTTCTAGTTGATCAAGCCTTTCTCTGGATTGAGCTATTTGATCTTCCAGTTGAAGATGGAGTTGTTGTTCTTCTTCCAACAGTTGTCTAAGTTGAGCACTTCTGGTCTGAGTGTTTAATATTTTCTGATTGGTTTATTCAGAAAACTCAACTACTTGCTCAGTAGGAACTGCGTGTTTGTGAGAAGATGGATGAGTAGATTTCTGAGGTGATGAAGACGGAGATTTCTGTGAAGTCTTCTCAGTTTGCTTTTCAGCAGCTGAGGCATTGTTTCTCTGTGAAATTCCTCCGGTTCCTGGTGCAGGAGCATCATCATCATCCTTTTTGTCATTATCATCCTTTTGGTGATGATCAGTGGGAGGTTCATCAAAGAAATTTTCATTCATTTCTTCCTCCTCATCATCTTCAGATACAAGATTGATCACTTCTGGGATAGTGATCTTCTGCCCATTAACTTCTTCTTGTTCAGAAGGTATGAATTGCGATGCAGGCGAAGCGGCTTGAATGCCATCTGTAATCTTGTCTGACCATCTGCCTGTTCAAAGGCATGTATCAAACTATGCGCCACTTCTCTGGAAAAGTCCTTGTGTAGTAGAGTCGCAACTGTATGTTGTTCTGTAGCGAACATTGCTTGGACATATGTTTCCAGGTCAAGAGCTCGTGCCCGTCTGGTTGGTTGATCAGTTATTCTCAATATTTCGGAGAGATCAGAGCACCTTAACTTCTACCATTTCTTGAAGCATTGAATGTGCTTTGGCAAAGTGTGAGCTTTGAAGAAGTGAAGTAGGTCCCTTGTTTCTTCAATGGGAACCTGCTTTGCATCTGTTTGAGCCTGAAAGAAAGAGTTTTGAGTGAGTTTCAAAACTTTGGTAGATATCTGAGTAGAAATGTAGTTTAGTTTCTGAGTTACCTGAGTATGAACATCAGGCTCAGATACTTGTTCTACTGGGACAATTGGTGTCTCAGATATCTTGTGGTGAGGTGAAGACTTGGAAGTCTGGTCCTCATCAACCTTTCTTTCTTGAACCTGAGAATTAACATTATCACAATACTTAGGAAATTTTATCAAGAAGAACTTTAAGTGACAAGTCAGATATCTGAGAGGTCAATTACCTCCATGGGAGGCTCAGATACTTGTCTCTCAGAGACTTGTGCAGTCTCTGGAATCTTTTCTTGTGATGAAGGCCTTGATGCCTCATCAATTTCCATAGGTGCAGGGGATGTCGCAACTTTTTCCCTTTGCACTTCTACTTCTGATTGAGCCTGTAAGTAGATAGTATTGAATAATTTAGAAGAAGTTTTAAGATAACCCAGGATGAAGAGTACTTATCACTGATTTTTATATACCTTCAAGTTTGAAAGCTCAGTGATGTGTGCTTCAGAAACCTTGTTGGTTTCTGGGTTTGTCTCTGGCATTTCTGCCTTATCTTCTTCCATCTCAGTTGGAGCCTGTTAGAAACATTTATCATTAATGAGCATACAAACATTTTTTCGTTTCTAACTCAGCCTGTAACAAAGAGATTCTTGTAAGGTAACAAGATAAGTATAAAAAATTTTCACAAGGTAAGAGTTAAACCAGTCATTTACCCGAGCAGTTTCAGGCTGATTGGTCTCTGGAACTTGTGACCTTTCTATACATTGGTCGTCTTGTCCCAGTTTAGTTTCTTTGTTTGAAGTTTCTGGTACTTCACACCTTCCCTGAGTATGCAACTCAGTTGCCTCCCCTGGTTGATCATTCTGAGTAGATGTCTCAGTTTGATCCCTCTCATTGAGTTGGGGAACCTGCTCAATTCTGAGGATTTTCTTGACATCTTGTATTCTTTGGTATTTCAAAATGGAGTTCATTTACCATTTCATCAACCACTTGTGGCTGTTGTGGTTGTTGTGTTTGTGGTTGTTGTGGTTATGCAGAAGCGAAGATTGATCAGTAGAATGTTCTTCCAGATTCTTAGATGTGGCATTCCCATCAGCATCTGCCAATACTAAGATACCACTCATCAGGGCTTTGTGAAGTTGTGCAAGAGAGTCATTCCCTGATGATGTGTTTGCACCAACAACCTTTTCTATAGGTTCAAGAACTTTGTGGTGTAGGTTCTTCTTGATACCTTATCACCGATTACTTGTTCGATAACCTTAGCCCTCTTTGATTTTTCTAGGACTTGAGAGATGACTAGTTCATCATCTTCATCGTCAGAGCTCTCATCAGCATTGGGAACTGATTGGTCCATTATTCCTGCGGTTTCTGCAGATGGGGCTTGGTGTTTTTCACCACTTTTGGCAGCATTCATGAGTTCATCGCCAAGGCTTTCGCATTAGTCGCAACATTTAAAAGCACTTTCTCTTCTTGAGTCTACTTGTTCGATGGTGATAACTCTTTTGCGGCATTGATGAGTTCATCGCCATGTCGTAGATTTCGAGAATTGACAACCTCTTTGGGTGTGTCTTGATTTGCGCCAGACTTCTTTCTTGAAGTTCAGGCTTCTTGGTATAACCTTTTCTTGAGATATCTTTTGATTTTCTCTTCTTAGGACCTTTACGAGACCCGGTAACCTTTTCATACTTGTAGTAGAATTTCTTGTCATTTTTTTGTATACTCATACTTGAGTAAATTCTTTGTTGGCTATTTCATTGCCTCTCTGAGCTCAATGCCAAGCTTTTCCAAGTAGCATATCTTCAGACCATATCCTACTGTGGCCTTTGGCTCAGCTAGTCCTTTAACAATCTTAGGCTCGAAGCCTTGAATCTTCTTCACAAATTTCATGAAGGCGTACTTCCCCCCATTGAAAGGGTTTTCCAGCCTTTTGTCTTGTTGATTCAGCAAGAACATCATGATCCATCGTTCTTATCTGGTCAGCACCTCCTTGTAGACCATCAAAGCATCTGTGAAGAATGCAAGCGGTACATCCCAGTGAACCAACGGATGTCCGGTTGGATGTCGACAAGTTTGAACTCAGTGGGTGTATCTGATTTCTCAAGATCACACACATCACTGTAAAGTTCTTTAACACCTTCAAGGAGTTCCTCATCCTTGGTGTTTATTTCAAAATCCTTTCCAAGATTTTGAACCTCAAACAACTTACAGAAAGTTGTTAAGTCCAGAAGGATTTCCTTTCCTTGGGTGAGGTTTTGATAGACACTATTTGATTGCCTTGGATACACGGAAATAATCCTCGAGTTGTTGTAAATTCCAACACATCAAGTGATGAAATTCCACTAGGGCGGATACAAAGCTCTTGATATGTGCCTTTTCAAGCATGTCGAATTAGCTTTACGCCGGCGGTTCTCTATTCCACCGTGAGGTATTCCTCAACCATGGCACCACCCCAAATCATTCGTGACTTGAAGTCCAATGGTCGATTGAAAGCTCGTACCGGTCGATTGTTAACAATAACCAACTCGGTGCTTGCTTTTCGGTGATACCGATGGAGGATTGGGATTTCTGTGTAGAAGTGTTCTTGGAGGCCATCTCTTTATATAGTAAGGATGTGAAGCTAGTGTTTGAAAGAGATTCGATTGAGTGATTCTTTTCAGAAAAACTTAATCAAGAAATGCAGATTTTAGAGAAGTTGCGGAGGATTAGGAGAAGGTTTTCTTTGTTTTGATGCAAGTTGAAATTTCGGATTAGGCAAAAGTGATTTCATTTGCCAAAATCCTATATATATAGCAAGTGAATCTCAACAGACAAATACATACAAATTGATTTTGTGTATACGTATCTGTGATTTGCAAGCAGGCGTGAGCAAAAGCTAGTTCGGCATTAAATGCTTAGTGGGCCATGTCTGAATGTCAACAGTCCACTACTTACTGTGAATTAATTTCCACCGTACAGATCAATCGCTTGAATTCATCAAGGGTCACCATTGCTTCTCCAGCAATGATCACAATCAACAAATGTAATTGTGCCCATTTAATGAATTTTGGCTAATAGCTATCTGAATCACAATTCTGTTGGAGCAAGGACACTGTTTGCATTTGAATTTGTCTTATACTTAGGATTTTCCCAAGTTTTTCATCAAAATAGAAATAGTGCGAGATTCAAGAGAGTAGTTGACTGCAGATAGTTATACTATTCTCTTTTGTGTTCTCCGTTCATAGAATGATTCAGATATCTGAGTTCCCGTCTCAGAGATCTTAAGCTATCTTTTTGCTCTTTAGCCTTTTTGACTTCTGGGTTCCCGTTCCAGATACCTCTTCTCTCTTTTCTGGATACCCGTTCCAGATACCTCTTCTCTCTTTTCTGGATACCCGTTCCAGATACCTGAACTTTTTCAGTTCTTTGGTAGTTCCATTAGTCCAAGACTATGTCTTAAGGCTAAGAATCTACTTTCTTGTAGTGGCTTAGTGAAGATATCTGCAAGTTGGTCTTCAGTCCCAATCTTGAGTATCTCTATATTGCCTTTTTCAACATAGTCTCTGATGAAGTGATGTCTAACATCAATGTGCTTTGTTCTGGCATGAAATTTAGGATTACGTATGTCTAATAGCACTTGTCTTGTCACGAGAAAATGGGAGTTTTCTTCTCATCGAGTCCATAGTCTTTAAGTTGTTGTTGTATCCACAGAATTTGTGTTGCACAACAACCAGCAGCAATATATTCAGCCTATGTGGTAGAAGTTGCAATTGAGTTTTGCTTCTTGCTAAACCATGAGATAAGTCTAGTGCTTAAACTGACAAGTTCACGAGGTGCTTTTCCTATCAAGCAATGATCCAAGATAATCGACATCGAGTACCAGCTAAACTCAATTCACTTTCTTTAGGATACCACATCCTACATCTATCGTACCCTTCACATACCTTAATATTTTCATAGCAATGTTGTAGTGTGTTTGCATTGGATTTGTGCGAAATCTAGCATACTCCATGACATATTGAATATCAGGTCTACTTGCAGTGAGGTAAAGTAGTGAACCTATCAACTTCCTATACTTATGTTCTTCAACACTCTTATCTGATTCAGTATAGGTCATTTTGGTTCCAATGCTCATAGGTATCTTAGCATTCTTTTCAGAAGGCTTAAGATTGAATTTTGTGAGCATGTCTTTTGCATACTTTGTTTGACTAATGAATATTCCATCATTGAGTTGCTTGACTTGCAATCCTAGGAAATAATTCATTTCTCCCATCATGCTCATCTCAAACTTGCTTTTCATGAGATTTGCAAAGTCATTACAAAGTTGCTTGTCCTTAGATCCAAATATAATGTCATCAACATATACTTGAACTAAGAGTAGTTTCCCATCATGGTTTAAGGTAAATAAAGTTTTATCAACTTCACCTTTCTTGAAACCACTTTCCAGAAGGTATTTGGCCAAAGTGTCATACCATGCTCTTGGAGCCTGTTTGATCCATCTGAGCTTTCTGTAATTTATAGACCATTCTACTTTCTGAGGAAACTTCAAAGCCAGGTGGTTGCTCAACATAAACTTCTTCTGCAAGTTCACCGTTTAGGAATGCGCTTTTGACATCCATCTGATAAACTTTGAAATTTTTATGAGCTGCAAAGGCTAGAAAGAGTCTTATTGCATCCAATCTGGCAACTGGTGCATATGACTCATCAAAATCTAAGCCTTCAGTCTGAGTGAATCCCTTGGCAACCAATCTTGCTTTGTTTCTGGTTATTTCACCAGTTTCATTCATTTTGTTTCTGAAAACCCACTTAGTTCCAATCACAGATGTTCCTTCTATAAATGGAACTAGTTTCCAGACTCTGTTTCTCTCAAATTGATCCAACTCTTCTTGCATTGCAGAGATCCAGTCTTGGTCTCCTAATGCTTCTTCTATACTTTTAGGTTCAATATTCGAGATGAAACATCCAAAGAGAGAATCAGCATTTTCAGCTATTGCTCTCCTAGTCCTAACACCCTGATTAATTGGTCCAATTATATCCTTTGTAGGATGATCTTTGATCCATTTCATCAAAGGTTTAGTGCTAGTAGGATCAATATCCAGGTGATCTGAATGTGAATCACTAGGATTTTGATTTGATACTTTTTCAGTATCTAAGATATCTGACATATGAGAAATTTCATGGATATCTGACACTTTTTCAGTGTTAGAGATATCTGAGACATGCATTTCAGCATTCTTATTTTCAGATACCTCTCCATGATGAAGGTTCTCAGTAACCTGTTCCATTTCTGGAAAACTCATAGGAAATTCCTCATCATGTTTGTGAGTCATCTTGTTGTTACTAGGCTTTTCAAGCTTTTCTACGTCAGAGTCATCCTCACTTTCCATAACGATGTTTTTCCTTTCTGAGGATTCTTCTTTAGTATCCCTCAGTAATAGTTCTTTGAACTTTTCTGAGAGTTCATCAGTAGGAGGTGTTCTCTTACTTCCTTCATAGAATACAACATGAATTGATTCCTCAATTTTCTTTGTTCTTTTGTTGTAAACTCTGTAAGCTTTGCTGTTTTTGGAATAGCCAAGAAAAACACCTTCATCTGCCTTTGGTTGAAATGTTCTCAGATAATCTTTCCCATTGTTTAGAACAAAACATCTACAACCAAATACTCTCAGATGTTTGATATTAGGAGGTCTTCCAACCAACATTTCATAGGGGGTCCTGTCATGGTGTTTGTTTATCAAGCATCATTACGAGTATAGCAGTGTGTTTACGACTTCAACCCAATATATTTCACTTATCTCGGTGTCATTAGCATTGTCCTTCCGGCTTCTTTAAGGGTTGTTTTTCCTTTACGCAACACCATTTTGTTGAGGTGTTCTTCTGAGAGGAAAGTTGGTGTTGTATACCTTTGCGGTAAAAACTCCTTTATGTCTTGATTGACAAACTCGGTACCATGATCCGCTACGATTGCAGATACCTTTTCATTTTCATGATTTCAAGCTTTTTCAAGTTTGGTATCTCCACCACGGCATCAGTTGTGTTTGGAAAGACAACCCAGTGAATCTTGAAGTCATCTACAACAACCAGACCATACTTCTTTCCTGCATAACTAGTTACAGATGATTCAAAAAGATCCATATGTAAAAGTTGCAGTGGTCGAACACTAGAGTGTCTGATTTTGGACTTGAAAGAGATCTTAGATTGTTTCCCCATCTGACAGGCAGAACAGATACCATCCTTTCTGAAAGATGTTTTGGGAAGACCAACCACTAACTCTTTCTTGGCAAGTCTATTCAGAGTTTTGAAATTCAAGTGACTCATTCTTTTGTGCCATAACCAGTGCTTTTCTGTGTGACCAGATTGACTCACCATGAGACATTCTTCAGTTGTGGCAGATGCCCAATCGGCAACATAAAGACTGCCTTTCCGCCGACCAACTAAGGTATGCCTTTGACTCATTGTCAATTAGTTTGCGATGTTAGCTTTGAATTTTATAGTAAAACCCTTGCATAAGCGGCTCATGCTAAATAGATTGTATTTCAAATCCTTAACATGTAATACGTCAGTGATTGTTAAAGTTCCCAATTTGACGTTGCCAAATCCCAGAGAGGGATTTAATTCTCCTCCAGCAAATCTGATATCTGGTCCTGTGTTGCAAGCTTTGTAGTCAACCAGATTTGCTTTGTCTCCTGTCATGTGCGTTCCGCATCCACTATCAAATAGCCATTGTGCTTTAGTCCAGAAGCATTACGCACACAGAAAGCAGAGATCGTGTTCTCATATCTTTGATGGAACCGTCGAGAATCAAAGGTTCTTCGGTAGGAATCCATTTTTGAATGAATTTCTTTGAAATATGCTTTTGTCTGATAGGAACGTAAGGAGGAATTCATTTCGACTGAAAGTTATCATTAGTAAGAATTATTTTCTTCCTTGGTGTGTTCCTAGGTGCTCGATGCTTTCAGATACCTGTCAGGTTTCTGAGTTTGCTTTTCAGCAAACTTAGCCTTCCTTGATTTCTTCTAGCCGGCATTGATTTTCGGTGGCTTGATTTAACTTCCACCGATAATTGCTTTGAGCAATTCTAGCTTTGACCATCGTTCTTGCTCCTACTTGTACTCATGAGCAAGTTGTTTTCCGATGCCTTTGTAGCCAATACCGTTTGAGCACTTGAAGCTATCGAGATCTTTTCTCGTGACTTTGCTAGTCTCTGGTTGATCCAATTTCTTTCGAGAAAAAGTGACATGGGAGAATTTGCGCTCTCGCAATTCTACCTTTTGAGAGACATAGCTTGTGGGTGTTTACACTTTTCGGTGTTGTGTTTCTTTTCGAGACGCATACATCGGTTTTGTTTTTGACTTGTTTTTCCCACAAAGGTCTAGTCTATTGCCTTTCCTTTGTCAACAATCTTTGTCTTTTCACCAATACTATAGATTGCATGGGAACCGTCTTCTTGAGTACTTACAAATGTTCTCTTCTCCTTACTCTTATTGAGTAATAGAACAATCATTCGAATATTCAGCCCAAGTCCTTTCTTTTCTGAAGGATCTCTTAAGTAAGATTGTACTTCAGTAAGAGTGTCACTAGCTTTGGCATAAGATTGAAAAGATAGTTCTTTCTTCTTGAGTTCCTTGTTTTCAGAAAGAAGATTTTCATAATTCTTTCGTAACTCAGCCATTGCTTCTTCATGTGACTTTTTAGCCTCAGATATCTGAGCTTTGAGAAATGCGTTTTCAGCATCCTTTCTCTCAGAATCTTTAACTAATTGAGAATTTTCCTTTTCAAGAGAATTCTTTTCTTTTTTAAGGTTTTCGGCTCTAGCTCGAATCATTAGAAATTCTCTTTCATAGATGTCAAGTTCTTTCCTGAGATTTTCTAGATTTTTTATTTCCTATTCATCACTTTCATAAGTGTAGCAAGAAGCATGTGTTACCTCATCAGCCATAAGACATTTTTCTATGTTGGAGATGTCTGGTCCGTCAATTTCAGCAACTCCACACATTTCATTCTTCTTGAGGCCGAAGTCGATTATGTCATGAGTAACTCCACATAATTCTGGTGATGGTAGGGTTGAATCATCTGAATTGTCATCTTCAGAATCTGTCTCAACGTCTAGAGCATCCAGTTGAATCTGGATTTTCTTTCTTTCTTCAGTTAACAAAGCTTTCTGGCTTCTTCTGAAGATTCTTCTTTCTTTCTTGTCACCTGTCCTTAGTTTGTTGAGGGCAGGACAATCCTTCTTGAAGTGGCCAGGTTTCTGACAATAGAAACAGATATCGTTTCCAATTTCTGCTTCCTCAGTACATGATGCTTTACGAAATGGCTTGTTCAATGAGCTGCATATTTTTTATCTTGGTGATAGTTTGAGCCTAGATGCTATTTCAGCTTCTCTTTGGCTTTTCTTCTCTCAATTTCTCGACTGACAAATTTACTCATTTGCTTTGCAGCAAGAGCATCCTCAGTCTCCTCCTTGCTTTTCTTCTTTTCAGAAGTTTCTTGATTAACTAGAGCAACATTCTGCAACTTTTCAGTTGTTTGTTCTCTCTGAGTTGTCTCATAGTCAACAGTAGCAAGATGAGAGAAAAGTTCCCTTTGGAGTGATATTTGGCATACCTTGGTTGAAATAAAAGAATTTAGTATGCTCCCAGTTGTGGTTAAGACTTCTGACAATAGTCTTAATCTTCTCTGACTGAGAGTATCTATTGCTTTCCCCAAGTGCTGCCATATCACTCATAAGAGTGGTAAATCTGAAATCAAGTTCTTCCAAAGTTTCAATGGGACCTTGTTTGAAATTTTAAAATTTCAACTTTAGAACTTCGAACTTGTTTTCCTTGGTTTTCTCGATTCATGATTTCTTCAATCGGTTGCAACGACTTTTCGCTTTAGCACCCCAAAGTTTACACTGTATGTGCTCTGGTGTTGATCTGATGATGATGTTACGAGCTTGACCATCCAGACGATTCCTCTTGGCATCTTCCGATGTCCAGAGTTCTCTGGGCTTTGGTTCGTAAATAACGTGACCAGTAGATCTCCCACTAGTTGACGCATCTGTTTGTGAAGATCCTTCGCTTTGATCTCTGTCTCTTCCACTTGAAACCTCCATGACTTGCTTAAGTTGTTGAATGACTATTGGGTCATTCTTTATTACTTCGATCATCTCGTCACTTATGGCTTCAAGGTGGAGCATCATGTTATTTTTCCATTTCGTAGTTCTACGGTTTGAGAAGCGGTGCATCACTCGAGACATACGCACATAACACACAAATTAAATAGTCCTCAAAATGGACAAAGTTCCTTCACCTATCTGGGATCTAGGTTGGTCAGGAAAATTTGGTGAACCTCTGCCTTTCGATACCACTTGTTGGTCCAGATAACGGCAAAGTAAAAGACTAGAGGGGGGGGGGGGGTGAATAGTCTTTTAAAACTTTTGTCGATAACAAATGTTTCTCAGATATCTCAATGGATATCTGATACTTAGAATCAGAGTGCGGAAGACTTAATGTAGATAAGTGTATAAAAAGTTAATAAGTGTGTTTGTGTGTTCAAGTATAAATCTGAAATGTAAATGACACAGCAAGTATAGTGGTATCTGGAGGTGGCGTAATCCTCCAACTAATCCACTTCGGTCTATAAGAGACCTAGAATTCACTAGAACAGATAATTGAGATAACCTTACAAAAATCCTATTCTAAGATTCTGAACAATTGGTTCCAAACCAAATGTTCCCCCTGAGTTGTTCCCTAGCTTCTTCAGCCAAGTACTTCCTATACTCAGAAACCTTTGAGATGTTCCCTAGCTTCCCAAGCTAAGTACTTCCTATACTCAAAAACTTTGGAGTTATTCCTTAGTTTCCCAAATCAAGTACTTCCTATACTCCGGTAACCTTGGAGTTATTCCCTGATTTTTCAAACTAAGTACTTCATGTACTCCACGCCGGTTTCGGTGTTGGTTTCGGTTTGAGTTGTCAGATGAGCGTCTTAATAACTTTTCAGTTATTCAGATAGCTCTGTGAACTTAGTTACTTAATACACTTTACAGCGTATGGTATCTAGTTCGATTTTCGACCCAGTCTTATGAAATCTGTCAGAGAATGAATCTCGGATAGTTGATCTTTTGATTCAACTCCTTCACAGATAGCTTTGCTTGTTTAGGATCGGGACACTTAGAACTTGATGTTTACTCAAGATCACAAGCTTTAGTCGCATGTAAAGCTTTGATAATAAGTAAGTTGCTTTGAGAGAGTAGGATGTTCAGAGTTCTATGTTTCAGCGTATGCAATGTGTCGTGTGTATCTCTCAAGCTGTCTAAGTGTTGATATTTATAGATGGATTTGAGTGCCGTTTGAATAGTATCCGTTAGGCTCAAATTCAAACTATCGATATCTGTGTGTATAGTACTGTAGCAGGTTTTGTCTTCTTCTCAGAAGTTGCCGTTGCTTTTACTCAGACATCTCTGTCCGTGCATTAAATGCATTGTACTATACTTTTTGTCCTGTAGTGTCAACGGAACTATGCATTGTATCAGAGACTAGACTTGTTGTCTGATTCTTTGCACGTCCTTATCTTCATTCTTCAGATACCACTTGTATTGATTGAAACAACCTTGTTTCTTTTCAGAAACGTGTTTAACGCTCAAGGTATCTGAGAACAGATATCTGTGGACACTTTCCTTGTCTTCAGATATGTATCTCATTTCTCAGATATCTCTTGTGACACAGTTTGTTTGAAACTGTTCGTGTCTACAAGATATCTGGCTAAGATATATGAACAACAGATTCAGTAATCTTGTGCAGTTTTCTTCAAGGTCTTCAATTCTTGTTGAGCTTTCTGCTTGGATGTCTTCTTCTTGGTCTTCTCTTCATACAATAAAAATTACATTTTGAGACCTAACATCCTATACAAGATTAGCTAGACTATCATACTTAGTGGGTTTCCTCTTTTACAATGTTCAAGTGAACCAAGAGTACTAATCACCTTTCTGAGACTAAGATAAGTCATCATGTTGCTGAACAAAATCTAAACAGATATTCTAACAAAATATCTAACAGAAGGAAACAAGCTGTAAAGAAGGAATTCTGAGATTCCAAGTGTCACGCCCCAAAACCAATTCACTTTGGCGTGACCGGCCATCTATTGTGAGATGGGCTCACGCCAAGACGAAGCCTACACTACAAGAATTCTGCTGTAACGGGACGGAAAGGGGCGACGGATAAAACTTATCCGTCGCTCTGTAGCGACGGATAAGTTTATCCGTCGCTACAGAGCGTTGACCAAGATTTTAAAAAAAAAAAAAAAAAAAATTAGCGACGGATAGATCTATCCGTCGCTATAGCCGGAAAAAAAAAAAAAGTTAGCGACGGATAGATCTAGATCTATCCGTCGCTAAAAGCCTAAAAAAAAAACCATATATCTCCTCCACCACCTCCTTTCCTCCACCACTTCTCCTCCATTTCTCCTCTCCTCCTCCTCCCACCACCACCTTTCTCCTTCCACCACCTTTCTCCTCCACCACCACCATCCTCCACCACCACCTCCTCCACCACCATCCTCCTCCACCACCACCACCTCTCTCCTCCCACCACCACCGCACCACCACCATCTCCACCACCACCACCACCTCTCTCCTCCCACCACCACCGCACCACCACCAACTCCACCACCCCACCACCACCACCACCACCTCTCGCCGCCCACCACCACCACCACCACCACCAACACCACCACCACCTCTCTTCACCCACCACCACCACCACCTCTCTCCTCCCACCACGACCGCACCACCACCATCTCCACCACCACCACCACCACCCCACACCACCCACCCCCGCACCACACCCACCACCACCACCACCACCACCACCACCACCACCACCACTGCACCACCACCGCCACCACCGCACCACCTTTCTCCTCCCACCACCACCTTGTCTGCATTTAATACAAATTGGATCTGAATATAAAAATCCGAATACAAATTAATACGTATCTGAATACAAATCAATATCTCAGATCTGAATACAAATTGATCTTAATTAATCCGATATCTGAATATAAAAATTGAATACGGATTTTATTTTTAAAAAAATAGAAATGGGGCGGATAGAATCTATCCGCCCATTATCAATTAAAAAAAATGGTCAATCCGTCCCAATCCGTCAATGGACGACGGATTGTTATCCGTCGCCACGGCTCGAGGCGACGGATTTTCTATCCGTCGCCGGAGGCGGCGGATAGATGTATGTGACGGATCTATCCGTCGCTCTGAGCCGATTTTTGTAGTGCTACCTTTAAT
The DNA here is from genome assembly GCA_026545765.1 of Plantago major. Taxonomy (NCBI): domain Eukaryota; kingdom Viridiplantae; phylum Streptophyta; class Magnoliopsida; order Lamiales; family Plantaginaceae; genus Plantago; species Plantago major. The sequence goes on from CM048844.1 coordinate 44,204,836, forward strand.
CCTCAAATCAATTACAATCTCAGAGTGGTACAAACAGAGCATCTAAAATCCCATAAACTAATTACAACGATTACAAATCCTCAGACGATTACAACGATTCCAATACTACAAGTCATCCTATACAATACATATGATCTTATACAATAGAAATCTCAGAGTCGCAGCAACTATCCATCACCTGACTACCGTCTCAACTCCAAGGTATCTTCGTCCAATCACTTACTAAATATCTGAAAGGGGGTGTAAGGGTGAGCTCCTGGCACTTTTATCCGGATCAAGTACATATAAAAAAGTATACATACATATACACTCCATTTTTATATCAAACATAGTCGAAAATCATTTGCATGGAACACATGTCACAATTTTCACAATTCACATTTAAAGCTCGAATCAAATATACACTACGGCCACACAAACCGTGGTGGCCCAGGTCGGCTTTCACATAACATATCCCCTAACACGATAGGGTCACACACATAACACTGGGAGTACTCCAAAGCACGACATTCCCCCCGAAGGTCACACACTTCATAGGCATATCGATGTGCATAAACGTACACATAATCCATACTTTATCAAATCACTTTCACAAATCGGATACACAAGGAAAATATTTTGGGATACACATACTTGATCCTTTTTACGAATAAACTATTATATCAAGTCCCATAACATGATATAATAACCATAAGTTATTTGTCAAACTTTAAAACAATACATATACATATATTATAACAATAAAATAAAGCAAAAGTATTAAGAGTTCCCCTTACCTTAAGGTCGATACGAAATCAAGCTTAACCTAAATACACCATAGAAGTCCCATTATCTTCCACCTCCAATTGCCACGTCCATAAAATACAATAACAATTATCACAAACCAATACCAAAATTTCACTCTGCAGAAGCTATTGAGGACGTCAAGACGATATACCCATAACCCTTATAAGCTTTAATAGTAGTAATTAATTAGTACTAATCAACATTACCTTGAATGCTTGATTAACGTGGTACATCTAAGATTCTGGTCTCAGCGCCTCCTACTAACTTTCACGAAACCATTCATCCAACTGGAAAACAAAAGAATGATTCGAAACCTATTAACAACCTCTTAGTAGCTCTATCCCGAGTAATTCGTGACAGTCCAAGCCCGTAACCAATAACTCTTTAGTATATTACTTTGGACTTTTACTACGGTTCATGTCCAAACCAATACAGTTACCATAGCCCGTCTCAATTTATCAATTCATAAAATAACGACTAATAAAATCCCGAGCAACTCACATCTATATAATTAATTCAACTCCATAAAATTAATAGACGAACCAAAAATAAATTTCCGAAATTTTACACCAAGAGAAGATCTTATACAAGGCAACAAGATCTTTGAAACATCTATTCTGGACGTTCAAGACTCTATAAATACAAGAGATGGTTCATACTTTGAAGACACGCAAGAACATGGCTAGTCGGACAATTCTTGATTCATTCTTTGTCATGTATTTAGCTAGACTTTAGTTTTACTCTTTACATCTAGTGTGTGATCTCGGTACCATAGTGTGAGCTAGGTGAGTATAGCTGGGATAGGTGAAATTGTTCCAATCCCTTAGCTTTTGCAGTTAGGTTTCCAACTTGTGAAAAAATTTAAACCTAGTTTTTGTAAATCCTCTTTCGTTGATAGTGGATATTTCGTCTAAGGTGCGACAGGTATATTTATATACCTGATGATGCGTCAAATCAAGTCTTTTATTTGTTTATAGCTAAAGGCACAAATCAAGATCACTAGAAAACCGTAGTGAAGTGATGACTTGCCCCGAGTGTCGTTCTCGAAGGACATGACTAAGCTTTGTTTGCAAATGCAAGTTTAGTTAATCGACTGGAAAGCAAGTAGAGCAAGTAACAGTGATTTGTGATAAGTTTGTGCTTCAAAACAGATGCAACTCAAGGTTTTTTATGAAAAACTCAACCAATCAACTCAACTCAATCCCCCTAGAAACAATCATACAAAGAACGCTTCGCTTTATCTCTACAAAGAAACACATGTCGGTGGTAAGTAAATAGTTCATGCTAGCAAGTAAGGTGTGCAATTAAGGTTACGACTTTTGAAAGTGAAATCATTTTTATGAACGTAGTAGAGTCGTCAATTCTACTAGTCAGCGTTTGTAGTCGAATGTGTTAGGCTTAAATCATAACCTTGAGGGTGCGAATCCCTCTTGTGGATTTTGGATATTAGAAAACGATTGCTAAAGCATTGAACTACAAACGATTCGCAACGTTTAAAAAACAATGAAGCTGTGTAATTTCATCCAATAGATCCTATACTAGCTGCAATTCCTAAATTCTTACCACCGACCCATTGAATGACTAGCTACATGATCCACTCATGTTCCACACATCTAATATGCAATATTCGTATACACAAATCCAATGAATAATGAAAATCTACCTATTAAGCAAAAGAAGTTCAGCCAATTACCAAATTATCACGGATTTGATTCCATGAGTGAAAAACTTCGATTGAATTCGCATAGAAATCAAGATTCAAACCCTTCGTTGGTTCTCCAATGTGATTCAATAATCATCCAAAAGGTTTGTTACAATTGTTGATGTAAATCTAGGGTACTTGGAGAGAAAAGTAAAAGGGGAATTTCAAATGATGATTACAATCTGGAATGAAGTCTGATCCAAAATGAAATGCATAATCAGAATATAAAGAAAAAATCAGATCTGACGATACAAAAGTAGGACCGGGCGATGCGATCGCCCCAAGTGGTTAGGGCGATCGCCCCGCTTGGAGCGGGCAATCGCCCGCTTCGTTTCTAGGTGCAATCCCTCTGTGGCTGCGTCCAGAGTTTGGGGCGATCGCCCCGCTTCCTTTGGGGCTCGATTCATAACTTTTTGTCCATCCTTGACCCGTTTGGCATCCCGGGCACCTTTGTGGCACCTATTTTGAGTTTTGGAGCTTGTGATCTCCTCACATAGTGCATAGAAATGCAACGTTTTGACTCCTTTTCTTCATGAAAAGTACCTAAAACCTGGAATCAAGGTGGAAACACGCAAAACACATGAAACAACACAAAATATATACAAAACATAACAAAACATAACTAAGCATAACTGTTGGTCCAGATAACGGCAAAGGGAAAAGACTAGAAGGGGGGTGAATAGTCTTTTACAACTTTTGTCGATAAACACAATTTCTCAGATATCTGTGAAGATATCTGATACTTAATTTCAGAGAGCGGAAGACTTTTCTGCGAAAAGTGCACGTGCTCAGCAAGATATGTGTAAATACTCAGTAAGGTAAATAAAGCAAGTAATAAATTGCAGAAAGTAAATAACAGTGATCTTTATAGTGGTGTCTGAAGATGGCATAATCCTTCAACTAATCTACTTCGGCCTTTCTCAGACCTAGAATCCACTAAGACAGATAATTGAGTTCACCTTACAAATATCTTCTCTCGATTCCTAAATACACTAGGTTCCCAACCAAGTGTTCCCCCTGAGTTATTACCCGGCTTTCTCAGCCAAGTACTTCCTATACTCAAAAACCTTTGAGCTATTCCTTAGTTTTCCAAATTAAGTACTTCCTATGCTCAGTAACCTTGGGGTTATTCCTTAGTTTCCCAAACTAAGTACTTCATGTACTCCACGTCGTTTAAGGTGTTGGTTAAGGTAGTTTGTCAGGTGAGTAGTCTTAATAACTTTCTCAGTTATGTAGGAATACTCTATAGAACAAGAATCACTTAACACACTTCACAATGTGTGGTGATATGTTCTTTACTGACCCAAGTCTATGTTAAATGTTCTAGAGAATGAAACTTAGATACTTGATCTTTTGATTCAACTCCTTCACAGATAGCAATGCTTGTTAAGGATCAGGACACTTAGAACTTTCGTGCTACTTAGAATTCAAGTGCTTAGTCGCAACTGTAAGCTAGAGATTAAGTAGGCTGAAGGCTTGTATGCTTGAGAGAAATATACCACTAGTTGTATTATCAGAGAAGCTTGGTATTTTCAGTGAGTTCAGTGTGTGTTTTTCAAGTATTCTAAGTGGTGATATTTATAGTTGAAAATCATGCCATTTGAATAGTATCTGTTAGGCTTAATGAAATTCAAACTATTGATATCTGTAAATAGTACTGCAGAAGACGTTGTCACTTTTCAGAGATTTCCTCTTTTGTTCAGATGTCTCTGTCTGCGCATTTCTTGCATTGTACTATTTTTGTCCTATAGTGCCAACGGAACTATGCACGCTTTCTGAAGCATTGCATGTCCTTTTCCAGAAACAATCACATCTCCAGATACCTGTTGAAACATTATTTCCCAGAAACAAAGTTTTATCCAGGATATCTGAGTGTAGATATCTGTGAGCACTTTTCCTTGTTCAGAAACCTTGTGTTCTCAGATATCTTTTGTAAAACCTGTTTATTGAAAAACACTTGTTTATTCAAGATATCTGGACATAGGTATCTGATAACCTTCGTCTTCAGCAATCTTGTGCAGTCTTCAAATCTTCAAAATTTGTTGAACTCTCCTGCTGGATGCCTTCTTCTTGGTCTTCTTCAAAGATATAAAAATTACATTCAGAGACCTAACATACTATACAAGATTTGCTAGACTAACATACTTAGTAATTTTCCTCTTTTACAGTGTTCAAGTGAACCAAGAGTACTAACCACCTTTCTGAGCTAAGATAAGTCATTAGGTTGCTGATCAAAATCTAAACAGATATTCCTAACAATAACTAAACAACTAATAAAAATAGGGTAAAAAGGTTTAAATGAGGTGTCAAAAAATGCCTCATCACCTGATAAAATTTATTCTGGTCTTTAGCTTTACATTCCGTTGTGTTCTGTTTATTTGTCAAATTCTAGTTACAATACTGTTAGCTCAACATTGATCCTTGAAAGAATATAAGGACCGGGACTCGTACTTCTTTAATGTTACAATACTGTTAATACCAACGTTGATACAATAGTTGATGTAACAATGAGTGACGAACAACTAAACAATCAAAAACGCACTGCGGAATAAACACTTCAACACACAGAAAAAATTCTAGCAGGTATATGAAACCCACCGAGCCATAGGCAAAATATCCACTATTAGAAAGATGATTTAGAAAAAACTAGGTGCAAGACTTTCACAAGATGAAAGCTTGAATTGCCAAAACTAATCACCAGAACAGTTTCACCTATTCTATTGCTATTAATCTAGTCTAACCTAGATGACCGAGATCACACACCCGATCCAACAATAGCAGCAAATCTTAGCAAAACAGTTTACAAGTAAAGAGAGAATTATGTATATACTTGCACTATTGCTCGATACTTGCTTCCCTTAATGATGGCTCTGATCTTATACATATAATGTAGCAAAACGTCCATAAGATCTAGTCCAATCAGATCTTGTTGCTTTATCTTTATCTTCAAGAGTTCAAGATATATAAGTCTTCTCTTTATTCCTTCAAGGAGTCCAACTCTTTAAAACTTCTCTTCTCTTTAAGATTCCAGCACTTTAACACATCTCCTATTCATAAACAAACAACTAAAAATGTGGAACTAGGTCATACTTCCTCCGTCCCAGTTTCATCTTTCCGCGGACCCGGGCACAAGTTTTAAGAGAAAAGTGCATAAAGTAGGAGAGATGTTGATAAAGTAGGAAAGAGAGTGAATAAAGTATAATAAATAGTGAATAAAGTAGGAGAGATGGTCTATAAAGTAAGAGAGAGATTTTCCATTTAAGAGATGAGAAGATGAAGGGACGGACCAAAATGGAATACGAGAAGATGGAACTGGGACAGAGGGAGTATTAGTGAAGAAGTCAATATTACATAAAAGTCCTGCAAAGTGCCAAATACAGAACATATGTTGTTAAGTAAACTGTTGATATAACAATTGTACAAACAGCGTGTACTTTCGATCTCCCCCCTATTGCTTTTCTTCACAACACCTAGAAACACATGATTAATCTAAATAGAAGAAATTCCACCCCCCCTTCACAAGTCAGGAAAAAAGAAAACCTAAAGACATATCATTAGCATAACTCAAACAAATTATCAACATTGATATTAACAATATTGTAACAGTAAAAATGTACAAGTCCCGGTCATTACGTTCTTTCAATCCTAACAGTGTTATAATGCTTAGTAGAAACTTTTGTAATAATATTGTTGGTTCAACATTGATCCCAACAGCGTTGCGATAACTTAGAAGTACAAAGTCCCGGTCATTTAATTCTTTCACAAAGGAACAACATATATGGTAATAATAACCAAAATGGTAATGTAACTCATGCCGGAAGTCTGTTTATTACTCAAGGAATGGAGGAAATGCACCTTAGTGTTGTTGTTTCCAAGTGAACTTCGTTGGGGGAAACTCCATGGATTGGTGGGTGGACAGTGGGGCCACTCAACACATTTGTGCAAATAAACGCATGTTAAAAACGTATCAAGCTCATACTGATGAGGTGTGCTATATGGGAAACTCTACTATGATAAACGTTGCTGGAAAGGGTATTATGGCCCTTAAGCTGACATATGGGAAGGAGCTAACTTTGACGGAAGTGCTCCATGTGCCTGATAATGTGCACTTGAAAATTTGAATGCGTTGTAGTACCTGTAATCCTCAATTGCAATCAAATATTAAATTTATAATTATCGGAAGCTCACAAAAATACAACAATAGTAGTAAGTTAACTCGGGATGTCGTTCTCCACGGACACTTAGCAGAGGAACAAACAAGTAACGTTTTGATTTCGCGTGCAGACGGTAGACAGATTAAAAGTAAACAGATTGAAAGATGATGATTAAATTGTAATAAACCCTAATTCTATTGATGTAATCGATGTTTAAAGGACCCCCGACCTCCCTCATACTATGCTACTCCCAACTTCCTAGTAAATATCCTACGCGATTACCTCTAATGACAGCAGGGCATAATACTAAATACCAAGGCGCAGTCGATACCAGTACCCCTACTTAGTTCAATGAAACTACTGTGTCACACAGCAGAACATCACACCACAAAGGATGTATAGAGTTGTGTAATCACGATTTACGTCTAAGAACTATTCCATTAGTATAACCCGGCATATAAAGAAGTAGTACAATAAAGTTTTGGCGGTTCTCCTTTACAAGAAAGTTAGCTACTCATAGTATTCTTCAATATACTGAAATCGAAACCAGGAAAGAAACGAGAAGAGAAATCGAAAACAGGAAGAAGAGAGAAGAAATTGAAAACCGTAAGAAGAGAGAAGAAATCGAAAACAGGAAAGAAAAAGAAAGAGAAAAGAGAAGCTTAGTCTTTGATGTCTTCGTGCTACTTCTAGGGTTTCCTCCTTCTGGGTGTCTGACGGCCAGTGGTTTTAGGGTTTCACTTCCCTGAGGACTGGTTGTCTGATGGCCAGCGGTTTTAGGGTTTCACTTCCGGCCCCGAGGACTGGTTGCCTGATGGACAGCGGTTTTTGGGAGTGGGGTATGATTATATATGAGACCCCAAGGGTCTTGTTTATAGTTTAAATTTCGTGCTACAATACCCTAGGATGTATAAGGAAGGTTAAATGGCGGGCTCTGGCCTGTTGGACATAAAAAAATTATCCTGTTTCTAGATTTTTCGATGTATTGATGTCTACTGTCGGCCGCAGAAGAGCTGCTGCTTTTCGATTTCACCAGATTCATGTCTGTTTTCTTCGTTCTTCAATTTCGGGCCTCGAAACTTCGTTTCCTCGAAAAGTGTCCTTCTTCAGCATTTCATGTTTTTTGAGAGCTTCGCAACGGTAGGTAGCACGACTTCATCGGACTTCTCTAGATCCATGTAGAATTGTCGTGTTTCCTTATTTTCCTCGATTTCGCCTAAATATGACGTTTTGGCACCGGAAATCGTGCAATTCCTCGAAAATGTGATCATGCCCTGCAAAATACACAAGAAGTTGGTAATTAGCCATAATATGATGTAAATATTGAATCTTGGACAAAAAACGAGGGTCTAAAAGCATGCAAAATCGCACATTGCATTGTCACATCACCTGACATCCGCAAGAATCTAATTTCTGGATCTATGTTGAATATGAAAGGCTTCTGTAAGTGTTTTTAGGATGAAAAAAATTATCCTTACCAAGGATGGCTCCTACATAGGACAAGGTTATTTTTGTGATAATTTGTTTGAGATGGTTGCTACTACTGTAATTCGTGGTACTGGGCCTTGTGGCGCATATGTATCTAAGGCTTCAATTAGCTCAGATTGAAAGTATGTTGCCCAAGAGGCCAATGAGTATGTTAAATTTGCTTAATTCCGATTCTTTTAATTTATTGCATAGTACGCTAGGTCATGGGAATCACAAAAGTTTACAACGATTAATATCATTTGACCTTCTACCCAAATTTAACATTGATAAAGAATACAAGAGTGAGACTTGTGTTGAAGCGAAGTTAGCGAAATCAGCTTTCCGTTATATTGAGAGAAGTTCAGAATCATTGGATTAGGTACAAACTGGTGTTTGTGATTTGAATTATGTACAATCGCGAAGTGGTAAAAGTTACTTCATCATGTTCATCGATGATTGCATAAGATATTGCTATGTTTACTTTATGAGAAGTAAAGATGAAGCAATTGACATGTTTGTGAATTCTCAAAATGAAGTTGAAAATCAACTTTGTGAGAAAATTAAAATGTTGATGAGAGGCGATAGAGATGGAGAGTATGAGTCTCCATTCGCTCAATCATGTGCTGAAAATGGAATCATTCATCAAACAACTACTCCTTACTCCCCTCAACAACAATGTAATTGTTGAGAGGAAAAATAGGGCACTTAAAGAGATGGTGAATTTCATGTTACTTGGTATGGGGCATCCAAGAATTTGGGGGGGGGGGGGGGGGAGGCTTTGGTTTTCTCAAATTACATCTTAAAGAGACTACCGCATCAAAAGGCTAGACAAAACACCTTATGAATTATGGAAATGTCATGAACCTTCTTCTTATAAATTCCTTAAAGTGTGGGGCTGTCTAGCTAAGGTTCCTATTCCTCCTCCCAAAAGGACTCATATTGAACCTAAAATGGTAGATAGTAGTGCTTAAGATAGTAGTGCATATAGATTTCTAGTTCATAAATCAGATAATTTTGAGATGCATGTTAATATTATTATTGAAGCAAGAGATGCTTCTTTCTTTGAGGGGACTTTCCTTACATTGATCAGTCTACTGTTTAAACTCGAAGATCAGCAAATAGCCGACAAATGTCGGGGAGGTGAAACCTCAAAAATAAGTGGAAGAACGTAGATGTAGCAATAAGGCTAGGATAGAAAAACCTTTGGTCCGTATTTTCTAACCTATATGGTAGATAAGGATTTGGTCACCTATAAAGAGGCCCAGCTTCTGATCTTTGGAAAGAGGCGATTGATAGTCAGATGAATTCTATTCTCCAAAATCATATGTGGGAACTTATGGATCTTCCACCTGGTTCTAAACCATTGGGGCCTAAGTGGATCTTCAAGAGGAAGATGAAACCAGATGGTTTTGTTGATAAGTACGAGGCAAGACTTGTAGTTAAATGATACAAGCAAACATAAGGTGTTAATTATTTCGACACGTACGCTCATGTATCTAGGAAGACCTCCATCAGGTTAATCATACACTTTTCAACTCTGTTTAATCTAGAAATTCATCAGATGGATGTGAAAACAACTTTCTTGAATGGAGAACTAGATGAGGAAATCCACATGGAACAACCGGAAGGGTATGTGGTTCCAGGAAAAGAAAATAATGTGTGAATATTTTCTAGATTATTATTGTATGGATTAAAATTAGCTTCTAGACAATGGCATGAGAAATTTAATAGGGTTATGCTTTTAAATAGGTTTAAGATAAATCAATGTGTGAAGTGTGTCTACGTAAAGGGAGATGACAAAGAGTATGTCATAGTGTGTGGATGATATGATAATCATTGGCAACAATGATAACACCGTAACTACTAAGAAAATGTTGTCTTGAAATTTTGATATGAAGGACATGGGCCTTGCCGATATAATACTTGGAATGAAAATTTTCAAGACAGTGGATGGCTACTCAGTTTCTCAAAGTCACTATGTTGAAAAGGTTCTTGAGAAGTTTGACAAAGATATTAATGAGATTGTTCAAACTCCTATAGAGGATGTGTCAAAGCTCTGTAATAATAGGGACACTACAAGAAAATCCCAGTTTAGCGATGGATAATTCAATCCATCGCTAAGTAGCGATGGATCAGTCTCTGTTAGAGACGGATTGGCAAGCTCAATTCATCTCTAATCCGTCGCTAATTACTATCTGTCTCTGATTAGAGACGGATAAATTATCCGTCTCTAATTAGAGACGGATAAAAATTTGTGACGACAGAATTAGAGACGAGTTATTTATCCGTCTTTAGATCCGTCGCTAACTGTTTAGCGACGGATCGGTGGCTATTTAGCGACGGATAAACGGATAAATCCGTCGCTAAATAGCAGTTTCTTTTTGTAGTGGGAAGAAAGTGTGGGACAACTTGAGTACTCTAGGATCATGGACAGTCTAATGTTCGTCATGGGCTGTACTAGACCAGATATTGCTAACTCATTAAAGAAGTTAGCACGATATACGAGTAACCCGAATCATGAACATTGAAAAGTAGTGGTTAGATTCCTTAGATATCTACGACTAACTACGAGCTGCATTATACAATATAACTAGTTGTAGTTCAGGGGTACATTGGCACGAATTGGATCAGGGGTTCCTCAACTATGAATCCACGAGTGGGTATATTTTCACAATCCTTGGAGCATAAATTTCTTTTAAATCTTGCAAAAAAAAAAACTTGCATTACTAGATCAACAATGGAATCTGAGTTCATAGCGTTGGACCTTGTAGCAGAAAAGGCCGATTGGTTACGGAGTTTCTTGGAAGATATGTGGTCAAAACCTATACTTCCAATTAGCTTGAACTGTGATAGTATGCCAGCTATTGGACGGGCAAGGAATAATGTGTATAATGAGAAGTATCCACATATTCGTAGGAGACATAAATATGTGAGGAAACTGTTGAAAACGAGAGTTATATACTTTGGAGTTTGTGATATCCAAAGATAATATTTTGGACCCATTAACTAAAGGTCTTAATAGAGACTGTGTGGAGGAATCCTGGAGGGAAATGAGGTTAATTAAAGCTCATTAAATGATTACCGCCCATGATTGCAACCCTACCTGAATTGTAAACCACAATTTGCAGGACAACCGAATTGTTGGGGGGGGGGGGGAGTGGGGAGTTCCCTACTATTCCTATGTTGAAAGAGTGATAGACTTGTACAGTGGAGGATAAATGAAATCTTTTGTTAGTTCAAGATTAGATTTTGATGAGCAAACACATGACATATTTAGACTCAGCAAGTAAGTTGTACTCTCAGTCCTTAGGATACTTTTTAGCCTGAACATTGTAAAGGATGAACCTTTTTTGACTGTTAGTTAGTGACTTGAATAAGTACTGTTAGGTTTTTCAAGAGCTGTATTTTTATTTTTGATCGACCTGGTGAAGACATGCAACTTTGATGTTGCGATCAGAAGATGTTGAGAAGACAAGTCGATGAGCACTTAGTATAACTGAATAAGTTATCTAAGATGTAGAGGACACTTTTCAGTAAGTGATACCTTAGAAGTTACTTGGTAAAGTGAAAATATGTTAGACGGAGTAGGTTGACCAAACTACCAACTGAAGAATGTTGCCTGCTAAATATAGTCTCTCGAAAAACATACATATATGGAAGGAACACCAAGCAGACAATTCAAAAGCCAACTTCTAGTAGAATTTTAAAAAGAACTTAAATTTCAATTGGGAAAATGATCTTATTTGATCCACTTCATTATCCTTTTGCTAATTTCTTTTTCCAAATCCTCAACAGTCAACACCCTCTTTCCTTGATACAATTATTTCCAATTAATAAAAAGCTAAGTAGCTTTAAAGACCTTTTTATCTTAAAAATATACATAGAAAATAAAAACTATAATATTAATAGAACTAATAAGTCATACCAAAATAAGAAATGAGTGCTTATAATAGGAATTCAAAATGAAGCCCAATAAAGATGGATCCCTAAAGCATGCACCCCACCATATTATATAATGGCTCATGCAACCAAGCAATAAAATTCCCATTTATAAATCATGTGTTGCACCAGACAGAACCTTACACACATATGATCTCCCCTAGCCTTTATAGATATACACTAACCATCTAAATAAAACACTCAACTCATCATCTTGCTCCTCTGAAAATTGTTTTCCATCCATTATCTTTCTAGGATGGTAAAGTTCTCCAAGGAGCTGGAAGCACAGCTCATCCCTGAATGGAAGGATGCATTTGTGAATTATTGGGCACTCAAGAAGCATGTCAAAAAGATTAAATTGTCTGCCAAACCTAAACACTTCCCTGAAACTGATTACGATTTTGGTCGTTCCATCTTCGATCCAATACGTTCTTTGGCTCATATGTTCACTGGTGGAACCAGCTGCAGCAGGGCTAGTAAGACCGGAACCAATCCTGCCGAGATTATTCAGGTGAATATATATATATATATATATATATATATATATATATATATATATGTGTGTGTGTGTGTGTGTGTGTGTGTGTGTAGTTCCTGAAATAGATGAGCAGGGAAGAATCATATCAGTCATTTCCGATCTAATCTTTCCTTATTTTTGATATAAAGTTGATTGATGTTTTAGTGGAATGTATGTGGGATAGTGGATTATTCAATGAACAAGATAGATAATTCCATTGGATTGGTTAACTGATACTACTATGTTATAAAAAATTAAGAAACAAAAACAAAAAGGAAGTGTATTGTGATCTAAATAAAGTCTCATTTTCCGGTTATTTGGTTTTGTTTTTAAGTTTAAAGTATGAAAAACAGGATTTTTGTTGTGCATTGTTTCATCATACAATCATAAAGAAGCTAAGCTAGACAATGGATGCAAGTAACTGAACATGCAAGATTTTTGTTGCTATATTGATTTTTAACTTACTTTCTTTTTATTGTTTTCCTTTTTATTTTTATAGAGAAAATTGCAAATTGAAGGTAGGATCAATACATTAGTGTATCCTTTTTTAGCATTGTTTACCTTTCTCCGGAAAAATAAATTAGTAATTGGCACTTTATTTACTTGATATATAATTACCCGTCGCAACGTAATTATTAGAGGGAAAGCGTCTTACAAACTGAACAATTCGTCTGAGGATCATTTATAATAGTGACCCGGACATGAATTTCCCACATGAAGCACAAACCATCTTAGGTTGATCACTGTTTATCCCAACGTTCCGTTTCTAATCACGTTACGTATATTGTTGTTGCAGGTGAAAAGTAAAATTAGCATAGGAGAAGATGGAGAAGAAGGAGAAGTTGAAGTTTATGAAACCGAACTTGTCCAACTTTTTTCAGAAGAAGATGAGGTATAAAATTAACTAAACTAATTCAAGAGACCTCAATTATGTCTTTCAAGAGTATAACTTGCATGAAACAATTCAACGTACTAGACAACCCAAAAAAAATACATTATTGACATATTAAAAAAAATCCATTAATTTAACGCCGCGTTAGATATCTCATATCATACTCAATTTCCACAATAGCAAAATTGGTAGAACTAATATTTCCTAGATTTTTAATTTGATGCATTATGTGAACGAAAAGTATTGACCAAAACCAGTTTTTCCTAACATATGGTTCACGGTTTGAGTGATGTAATATAATTGTATGTTTATAAAATGTGATTTTTCGTAATATTTTGGTAAAACAGGTTATTTATAAGAAGTTGACTATGTGGGGTGCAGGTAAGGGCATTCTTTGAAATGTTAGACCAAGAGCTTAATAAAGTAAACCAATTTTACAAGGAAAGAGAGAGAGAATTTGTTGAAAGAGGGGATATATTGAATAAGCAGCTTCAGATTCTGTTGGACCTAAAACGAGTACTCACTGACCGCCGGAGAAATGTCACCTCCGCCAGGAATAGTAGCGGCGGTGGCTTTGGGTTACTATCCCGCTCCAACTCCTCGTTCGGCCGAAGCTCAGATTTTTCCGGTGAGTTTCTTATTTAAGAATTTCATTTCCAAGGTTTCCATCTTGGGTTATGAGTAAATATGGTCTTAATTTCACATGTGATCTTTAAATATTATAGTTTTTCGATATAGCATTTTAATATGTAAAAAGTTCATAACGACGTAATACGTGTAACTGACTCACCACACGTACACCGCTATATATAACACGCACGTGTTGTCAAATGCAATTTATTCAAAAGGAAAATAAAAGTAATGGTCGGCTTCATCTTGTTCAAAACCAACTTTGTATCATCGATCTTTTGAGTTTTCTCAAAGATGAGATTGATCTTTATCTTTTCCATTTTCTTTTTCTATAAATTATATTTTAAAACACGTATCACCGGAAAGTTGGTAAAGCAACCAAGATGCACAAATGATCTATAATAAAAAAATACAATGATTAAAAAACTATATACGAATACTGACACGTTGAAAAATCATATTATACTTGAATTCATATTACAATACCATATTTGAAAACATACCATGTATTTTGGGATTTAGGGGTTGTACACTAATCCTTTATCACATTGAAGAATATTAAAGAAAATACAAAAATAGTGATTTTTTCCAACAAAAGTTATGTTATATAATAATAAATACAAAAAGATACTGAAAACAAACTACAAAATTGTATTTTATTCCGTGGTACTTTGAGTACTATTTTAGATTTGGTATGCTTGACTTAAATGGTTTGTAAGCAATTACGAACAAGATCGTGTGTAAGTGAGTCTTCATATGTTTTAAAAACAAATAATTACTTAAACCTAAACACTTTTTTTTTTTTAAGAAATTAAAATTTGTATTATCACAAAACAGGGCATAAGTAATGGGCCTGTAATCAACCAAAAGCATCAGTATACTTTACAACTGAGACCTGCCGGAATAAACCAAAAACAAGAGCTGAAAAGCCCACAACCACGGCAGCACACCCGGGGCGGACTTAGGATTTCAACTTCGATGGGGCAAAATTATATATATGAGATTTTTCTGAAGGTTAAGGGAGTGAAATCCAAAATTTTCGAAAATATTACCTATAAAAAAAAAAAATTCCTGAGCACACCACCCCGAAACCTTATCAACAAGCACGGATTTACAGTTTGCTATTAATCACCTCAACAAGATCTAAACCAAACAATGCCTGAGCTAAAGCTCTATTGTCAACTAATATACAGATTAACTTACTTTATTTTACTATTTCACCATAATAAATTTATTAAGTTAATACTTAAATGCTGATTAATTTAAATTTCGAAAATCAAGTAACTTATGTCACTTACCGGTTATTATATTAATTAATCAATTAACTTAGCTATTCTTTTTTTCTTTTTCTTTTTGTAATGAAATAAATCTTTCATTATAGACTATATCAAAATTTAAAAAAGATGCAACTTGTACTACAAAAAAACTTGGCAACACCAACGCATAAGTTTCAACGGAACAAATTTCGTTGCCACTCGCAACGGAATTGCAACAAAGTACCAACTGTAATTTATCCTTAAAAACATAATAGAAAATACTAACAAATTATCAAATGGTCTAGGTTCGAATAATTTTTTTGTTGGAAAATTGATGGAAATATTAGAGCAAGTCAACACCAACATAACATTCCAACGTAAATAATTTGTTACTATTTGTAATAAATTTATAACAAAATACCAACAAAAATTAGCATGGTCGCAAAAATAGCAACAATTTACCAACAAATTTAGTTTTCAACATAGTTCATTCAATTTATAAGTTCTCTAATTCACATCAATAAACTAAAATACAATACCAAACTTGTTTCTGATATTATAAAGATATGCATTTTATAATAATCAATTAAGTCCAAACCAATAGCAATGTAATAAAATTTGTCAGAGAAGTTTTGAGTTTTATTAGTGGCTGTAAATTGGGAGAAACATTCGAATTGGTTAGAAGAAAATCGGAATTGTAAGGAATATGTTATTCCAAACCATTCTTTGTCAAATGTCATATTCAATTGCTTATAAAATGTAACAAGATAACATTAAGTGTTTTATGTAGTGTAGTGGTAATAAACGGAGATTAATAATCTAAGAGACACGGGTTCGAGTCACAAGGATGACATTTATTTATTATATTATTTTCTTTTTTTTCCAACAAATTACTGACAAAAAAAAGGGGTTGCAAAACTCACCAACAAAATTGCCGCTACTATCACCAACAGTTTATCCAACGGAAAAAAACTGTTGGTAAAGTTCAATAACAACATAATAACAACTGAATATTAAGTTGGTACTGCCCAGTTTTTTTGTAGTGTTGAGTCGGGATGTATGATATTCCCAGCTATACCTGAACTAGCTAATCGTGCTAACTTATCAGCTCCTAAATTAACATTTTTACTACCTAATCAACTAGTTTATCCAGCTAGAGTACGATATTGTTTCGCAAAACATACCCATGTTAATCATTGTTTATTTGAAATTTCTTTTCCATCTTTATCTTTCTGAATTGTAGTCAAATTCTTTTGCCATGATGACTAATTATAACATCACAGAATAATGATCGAAGTTGAACTTCTCCGATAATGATTATGCAGAAAGCCAGAACGAGTCATGTTGTGATAGTCCAACGGAATCACAAACAGATGAAGTGGTTGCTGCATTGGAGAAAAATGGCATCAAATTCGTTAACTCTGCAATACGTGGGAAGGCCAAGAACGGTAAACCTAAGATGGCAATGAGAATTGATATTCCGGCCACAACTCCCACGCGTACCATAAGCGCCGTAACGTCAATGCTCTGGGAGGATTTGGTGAACAACCCAAAGAAAGAATCAGGAAGAGAATACATCAACAAGAAGAAGCTTCAGTGTGCTGAAAAAATGATCAGGGGGGCATTTGTGGAACTTTACAGGGGCCTGGGTTTGCTCAAAACATACAGGTAATTCTAGTTTTACAGAAAATTCAACTCGAATTGAAAATTCTCAATTTCAATTTGTAGCTGAACACTCCAAATGATTTTTCATTATATTAGAAGTACAAGAATTTGCTTAAATGAAAATCTATCTGATAAAAATACTTCTACAGTTGTTTTTTATGGCAAGATTGTTTAGATGTGTATAGATTATGTTTTAGTAGTTTATAATTCATGATAGGAAACTGTATAAATAAGAAAAAGTGAAGAAGGTAAAGAAATAGGTTCAAATTGATGTAATAAGCTAGGTCCCTTTTAAAGCCCTTCGCGGGATCCAATTAATATGTAGTTTGCAAACTACTCTAACAAGTGATGTTGTACACTCTAGCAGGTCTCCTTCACGAATATACCGTGATATTAGTAAAATCTACATGTGAAATTATATTCTCAATTTTTTAACTAGTCGAAATTATCATCTGCCTCAATTTGGTTAAAATGAAAATGGTGGATGGAGAATTATTCAAAAATAGAAGTTATAGTGACAGACAGATATCACAAAAATTGTCGTTTGTGGAGTGAAAATACATGTGAGTTCTTCTTGCACCAAACGGAATTTGGTGACATTTAAGAATGCCCAGCCCATGAATATACTGAATTTGTTATTTGTCACATGATATATCACACTACTCAAAATAACCTTTTGCGTGAACATGTGCCAATTTGTGGAAAAAGTATTAAACAGAAAATGAAATAGGAAAAAAAGGAGACATATACAACAAAATACATGACTACTCTTGTCATGTTCATTGAAAGCGTGACGACATATAAATAACTGCAAAAATTTTAATAGTTTTCACCAAAATGTTTATTTGATTGACATGAACATGTGTTAGAGCTATATTCTCATGTTCTAATGATCCCTTCGTTTATCGCAGTTCACTCAATATGGTCGCCTTTACAAAGATACTCAAGAAGTTCGACAAGGTTAGTCAAGATTGCATTTCTTCTTTTACTTCCCTCAAGTGAACTAGTCATAAAATAGAAAAACTTCATACATTTATTTTTAACCGGTCATGTAACTTCATTCTTAAAAAAAATCTACTGCCCAACAAATAATAAACAATCTCAACCTTATACATAAATTACACATTTTCCCACCCAAAGTACACTTTTATCCACTTTTTGCATACTTTATCATTACTTTAACTTTTCGCATAAAACTGCGCGCCAACCCTAATGTATGAAATTTTTCGGGACGGAGTGAGTATTATTTAATTATTTTTAATTAACGAATGTTTAATCATATAGTGTTGTTACATATCCAAAAAAAGAAAGAATTTTATTCAAGTTAACTACAATGTAGGGTTTTTTTTCTTCATAAATATCGAACATTTTAGACTTGGTTTTATTTTTCGTCTTAAATAGTGTATTTAAAACTTTCACGAGTAACCTTGCACACAAAGTTACAAAGAGTATCAACTCCGTTACATTTAGACTATGTTCTCTTCATCTGAAAACTCATTAATTTCAGTTCAATTCAGTTTTGTTCTGTTCTGTTCTGCTTAGTTGTTTTTTATACTATAATTCAGTTCAGTTCAATTCCATTTAATTCAGTTCAATTTAGATCAGTTATATTATGTTCGTTATATTCAGATGAAGAGAACAGAGCCTTCGTCAGTGATTTTAAGCAAGTTTTAATCTAGAGTGGGTTGGTGTGCTCAATGTGACAAGGATGTTCATAAAATGTTATGTAGGGTGGTATTTATGATAATTTCCTTTTATGAGTTTTGCTTCAATTTGACAGGTATCAAAACAGCAGGCATCAGCTAGTTACCTCAAAGTCGTGAAAAGATCGCACTTCATTAGCTCAGATAAGGTAACAAGATAAAAAAAATTAACTTACGGAAATGAATATGTACTTTGTATTATGTCTAGTGTTTTGGTCCGTTACGAAATTAAAAGCTTAGTCAGTTGTCATTTGTGTTTTAAATACAGAACTTATTCCTACGTTCTTCAATTAAATACGGCTAACTAGATCATGAGTCTCGTATTTTATAAAAGAAGTCATTAATTCTAGTGGTGATATGACACCACATGAAATACATTATCCTTATTGGTCTTGAATAAGCTAAGTGCTCAAGATAGGTTGCTATTGTTCATAGTGAATTTATCGGTATTTGAATTTAGAACGAAGCAAGATAGGTTGCTGTTTGCAGCGAATTTGGTTGAATCCAATAAGATGTTTAGTAAAATAAATTTAAAAAAATGTCGAACAAATCACCAAAATTTTTTAGTTTTTGTCGTAAACCAAACACTCTCTTAGTGCATGTTTGAATGGCGATTAAGATTAAAAAAACATAGTTAAAAATACATATTTTAACTTTTTTTTTTATTTTAATTGTAACCCAAACAAAATTTTAATACTTGAATGCAAGTTGCATTTTGATGGATCTTGAATGCCATTAACTTTTCATAAAAAAGAATGCCATTAACTTGATAGATTATTATAATTAATTAGTGCAATAAGTACGTATGTTGTAATTAGTGAAGTTAATTAAATTGTGTTAATGATGTGGAAAGGTGGTTCGGCTAATGGACGAAGTGGAGTCCTTATTCACGGAGCACTTTGCACACAGTGACAGGAAAAAGGCAATGAAGTTTTTGAGACCCCAACACCACAAAGATTCTCACATGGTTACTTTTTTTGTTGGTAAAAAATTTAATTAAATTGAATTATATACAATAATATTGTGCGTAATTCAACATTCAATTTTTCAAACTATTATAATTTTATATAGTTTACTTTTAAAATTCATAATGTCCCGCTCAATGATTAAGAGCGTGTGGTGCAGGATTGTTTACGGGATGTTTCGTAACGTTGTTTAGTGTGTATGGGATCTTGGCCCACCTCAGTGGCATGTTCTCTCCTGGAACCGAAGCCTCTTATATGGAAACTGTCTACCCTGTTTTTAGGTATATACTTATATGGAGTATTTCTAATTACCCTGCTTTTTCTACATAATTATTGCTGGGACAATAGCATGCCGATGACTTTTTCGAATCAATTGTGTAAAAAAAAAGACCTTCCATTTGTATTGTATTTCGTCACACTAGATACACAGTTGATACTATATTTATTCACACTAAATATACAGTTTTTTACTTTTATTTTTACATTTTACTCTATATTTCACCCTAACATACCGTTTTTGTCTTCTTTTTAGTTTGAAGTTGATTAATTTATAGGATTTTGTTATAGAATTTTGGGGCAAAAAGGTCTTTTGCACCAATTTCCCAATTTATTGTATGCATCTTCTTTGAATTGCACTTAGATGACTACAAATTGTCGGCCCAACTCCGCCCATTTCCTATGTGGGCCTGCATCTAAGCCCAAAACCAATGGGGCCAGGTGGCCTCTGAATTCAGATAGTGTTATACTCTCTAATTATACATGCATTTTTCTAAGATAAATTAATTTGAAGCTACACAAATCATATAGTATGAGATCGGAGTGTGCATAAATTTGTTTTTGAAATCACCCAAAACAAGTCATACTATATTAGAGTGGTTGTCAAAATAAAAAGTTGATCCTACTCACTATTAACCGATCTGGGATGTAACAGAAGCTCAAAAATATACAAATAATGTAGAGTAATGTAAATTTGAAAAACTTATAATGTCATTCTTTTATGGAGATGTAGCAAAAGCATTCGTAATCTAGTTGGTAAGATGAAACATTCCATAACCATGGAGGTATCTGGTTAGATTCTTGTTAATTAAATTAAGGATGCATTTATCTATCTACCTTATTTCAGTTATGCATCACTTAATCTAAATCAATCAACCATTACTAGAACATTTCTTTACCTGAATTAATTAAATGAATTCATATTTGAATTATTGAATACCTGGAGATGTAATAAGTACAGTGTTTGAATGTTATGCAGCATGTTTGCCCTGCTAAGCCTGCATTTGTTCATGTACGGATGCAACTTATTGATGTGGAAAAAAACGAGGATCAACTATCACTTCATATTCGAATTCCATTCGAGCAACACTCTCAGGTACCGCGATGCATTTCTCATCTGTACGTCCATGATGACTGCTGTCATCGCTGCAATGGTCTTACATCTCATTTTACTCTCCACCGGCTTCTCACCACACACTGTTGATTTGATTCCTGGAGTTTTACTGCTGGTGAGTAGTAACACATGATTTATTGAATTAATTTGAATTCTCTTTTTATTACTAACTCTGTGTTGATTTTTTCCAGTCTTTTGTCCTTCTCCTGATATGCCCACTGAACATCTTTTACCGCTCAACACGGTTCTGCTTTCTTAAAGTTATTCGTAACATTGTCTGCTCCCCGTTTTACAAGGTATCTCGCTTATACTGCACATGATGAGTTCTATACAATCATGTATTTTGTTCTAGATTTTTCAGTGTCACATTCTACTTTGATGGACCTATCATCTGATATTTTCGCAGGTTCTGATGGTGGACTTCTTCATGGCTGATCAACTTACTAGTCAGGTAAATACTCCACTAGATCTTTTAAGATTTATTCTACAAAAGATGAAAAATGCTACATTTGTTTCAAGTTGTCACACTTGGTAATTTTATGTACCTGACTCCTAGACATTTTTGTGATTCGAAAATATGTATAGTAATGGAGTAGGTCGCTTATTGTCAATGTTCTGATTGATGCATGTCAATCAACTACAGATTCCATTACTCAGGCACATGGAATCAGCGGCATGCTATTTTCTGGCAGGAAGTTTTAAAACGCATCGCTATGAGACATGTAAGTCTGGAAGAATGTACAGGGAGCTTGTCTATGTTATCTCCTTCGCGCCCTATTACTGGCGTGCAACGCAGGTATAGACTTCTTTTAGTTGTATATCTTACACTGATGTTTTCAGTTTTAAAGTTCAAATTAGAAAGTGACAGTATTGCTGAACATTAAAAGTCTAGTAGTTCATATTATAATAGTCTGCTGATCATCTTATGACTGATAACTGTACAGTGTGCGAGGAGATGGTTTGACGAAAATAATGTAGACCACCTTGCAAACCTGGGGAAATATGTGTCAGCTATGGTAGCAGCCGGAGCAAGGCTGACCTACGCCAGGCAGCCCTCACAGATGTGGATGGTGATCGTTGTAGTGACTTCTCTCGTAGCGACGATTTATCAGTTGTATTGGGACTTTGTGAAAGACTGGGGACTTTTCAACCCCAAATCTAAAAACCAATTCTTAAGAGATGAACTCATTCTCAAGAACAAGGGCATATACTATGGTTCCATTGTGAGTTCTCTTCTACCTTTTCCTTAATCCATTGATGTAGTCCATATTGCAAGATAATGTTTCCATTTTCATAGTCACTCCTGCTTTAAACAACTGGAATTTCAATTTTGTAGGCCTTGAATTTTGTTCTAAGAGTAGCATGGGTCGAGGCCGTTATGAGGTTTAATATTGGGATGTTTGAAACACGCTTGCTCGACTTCTTTCTTGCTTCACTAGAGGTCATACGACGCGGGCACTGGAACTACTACAGGTACGCACCTATAAGAACCACGAATCACCATTTGATCACAAGATCGGAGTGATAAACACATGTAAGTGAAAGCCTAACAGAACATAAGGCCTATTCTGATTATATGTTGATTTCAATGGGGTGAACAGATTGGAAAATGAGCACCTAAACAATGTTGGAAAGTTCAGGGCGGTGAAAGCAGTTCCATTACCATTCCGCGAACCGGATTCTGATGGCTAAAATCGTTACAGTGGAACATATTTGGTGTTGTATTAGAAAGGCTATGGGGAGCAGAAAGGCATGATCTTCAGATCTACTATATGCTCCAAGATCAAGCCTGAAGTAATGAAAATTGACTGAAAATGAACAGGTGAGCCATAAGCTAGGCTCTCAAGCACAAGCCTAGGACCATTTTCTATTGCAGCACAGATTGAATGAATGTACTTGTCTACTTGATATATATCTACTTGTATGGAAATTAAGGATCATGTTCTTTTCACACTTAATTAGAACAATGAAGTTTGAAGAAGAATCTTACATACATCCACCCAAGATTGAGCTCAATATCTAGCCTTTACTTTCTTGATTTTCTCAGCTATCTTTTTGGCAAGACAATAAGAAGTAGACTCAATAGTAATCATAGGATTAACCCCAACAGAACCAGGAAGAACACTAGCATCACAAACAAACAGCCCCTCTGCTTCCCAACTCTCACCATTCTCATCCACAGCTCCATCCTTTTCACTCTTCCCCATTCTACAGCTCCCCATCTGATGTGCCGAACAATACGTAGTCCACTTCTTCACCATCGATTTCGGCCCATCTGGCACTACAACACTCTCCAGAAACGCCTCCACATCTTCCTCACATACTCCATTACATATCAGCTTCTGCCCGTCACTCTGATGAGTCCCCACCTCAACCGCTCCCGCAGCGATAAGAATCCGCAAAGCACGACGCAACCCTGTTTTCATGTTCTCCTTGTCCGCCCTGCATAGTTTGTAATCGATTCTTCCTTGAGAAAGAACTTCACCAGCTCCATTGTCGCGAACCATTGAGAACAAATGAGCAGTTCTTGCGTACTTCATGATCCTGTTCTTAATGTCAGCACCCGATTCCCACGGACATAAGGCTGCAAAGGAACCAGGTCCAAGAATCGGAGTCTCGATAATTGCGTTATCTCCTGCTTTGTGCAACGAGGTGATTATTCCGCCCTCGTACAATTTCCCTTCGATATCCGAGCTTGATTCAGGGAAGTAGCCCCATGCCATCAGGACCGGGTGAAGACAAAGGTTCCGCCCGATGTTTCTGTTTGTTAGGCCACTCGCAAGCATTAGAGGCGGAGTTAGAAGCGAACCACAAGCTGATATCGTTGCTCTTCCCTCGATTTGGATTTTCATCCTAATGTCGAGATTTGTACTCTTTGCAATGACTCCGACACATCTTTTCGGCCTTCCGCTACTTATCTTCTCGAATAGAAATCTCTCAGCTTTCATACCTGCCAGAGAATTAAAAGAAACGGCTACATTGAACACCTCTATACAAGTTCAGAGTTCAAACAACTACATGAGACGTAATTCTTTCCGAACCTGAAATTATGACTGCACCTGAGTTCACTGCGTCCACTAACCAAGTCGTATCCGTGCCTTTCTTGTCACCTCTAACACAGCCATAACAACAAGATCCACAGTAATGTCTTTCCGATGAATTTCTTGGTACAGAGGTCACTTCAAGACCGAGCTTTTCACACCCTTTACGAAGAATTTGATTCTGAAATCCCTCTTTACTACAGTTTTGCGTCACATTTATCCTTTTACACACATTCTCCATTGCATCAAGATACTGACTGCTCGAAAACATTGAGAGTTCACGATCTGTCCCCCATTCTTTTAGAACAGATTCAGGCGTCTTGATACTAGCTGACCAGTTAACTGCAGAGCCACCCCCTACTGTTGATCCAGCAAGAATCATCATTTTTCCATCAAGTGTCGGTAAAACGCCCCCTGACTCGTAGAGTTCGTTCATTGAGGGACCTTCAAGAGCTGAATAGTCATTGCTAGTGAAATAATTTCCTTTTTCGAGAACGATGACTTTCAGGCCAGCGTTCGCCAGGACAGCAGCTGCAACACCTCCACCACAGCCAGAGCCAACAATGACAACATCACATTTGATCTTGATGAGATTCTTGCGGCTGTTTTCGGTTACTTCCAGGCCCTTGCTTGTTAAGGAACGACTAATCGTTGAATCAAATTCGCAACGTGTTTCCACTATGCCTTTGTCAAGAGGCCTTTCTTTGGGTGAGTTTGAGGAGTTTTCATGAGAGTCGACCTTGTAGTCTAGTGCATTCCATGCTGGATTTCTCGAGTCTTCTCCTACCTGTTATTAAGAATTAGTACGTGTGATCAGAATCAGATTTCACTATATATGAACTAAATTCTTGTTTAGAAGTACAAAGATAATCATGAATATTTACTACTATTAAATAACATTAATTTTAAGTATGGGTCATTGATCTCTAACGACTAACTCATACTCCAACTCCCAGCCCAAGAAAAACTTTATATTATGTTTACGCGTACATTTAGTGAAAAATTAAAATAAAGGATAAAATACAAAAAAAGAAAAATAAAATTACAGGAAATTTAGGAACACAAGTGTTTTTGGCAATACTGTACATATCACAAGTGTTGCTTCCTAGATTATTCATAATGTAGTCTATCAGGTGTGGATGAAACCCACGTTGAAAATTCTGGTGGGCCGGTTTATGTTGGGCTTGCTTTGGTTACACTTTACAGTCGGATTGTATTATTTAACTATACTAATAGAGTTGGACTATATTACATGACTCTACCAATACAGTTGACTGTAACATTTGGAATTTATTTGAAAACACCAAAACACTGTAGTCATTTTTTGTAAATTTGGGTGCAAAATTGGTCTATGGTATCAATTTTCCCTACACTTTACAGGATTTGGTTTGGGTACACGGGACCGGATTGCTTTTTATATGTATTTGTTTTTGGATAATATAAGAACGTACTTATATACTCATGGTTAAAAAAAATGACAAAAGAAAATATAAATTCTTATCCTACGGCCCGAAGCTCCACCATGGTGGATCTCTAAGCTCCCAGGGGTTGAAAATAAGAAGATGCTAACAATAAAGGTCTGTATTTAAGTTCCTTTAATTTATTTTTCCAAAAAACTATACTAGTTGATAATGAAAGGTGATCAAATGTGACCCCTTTCTTGATTGGGTGATTGTCCTATCAAAAAAACAAAGTCAAATTTGGTTGAGAAAACAAAAAAGGTTTATTGCCTAATTCGGAAATCTGTTGGTGACTTCTCCATTGTAACGCGTCAAAAAACTCTAGCCAAAGACCCTTTGGCACTAAACATTAGTAAAAAAAAATGATCTAATATGAGTTAATATAATGTTATAATTCAAAGAGTACTGAATTAATATAATATTATAATTCAAATGGTATTGCAACTCGGAGGACTTTTGTTGAATTAAAATTTTGACCGGGGAAGTGGCCTGTGAGAAACACATTTATATCATCATTATGGGAATCACTAATTCACTATTCTTAATTCTAGAATGCGTTTCGAATGATGGTAAATTTCCGATTGGCCCAAGTAGATAAACATAAAAGTCCAGTCCAGTCCAGTCCAGTCCGAAAAGGACAGCTAACGGGCACAATTAATTGCCCAATTGAAGTAGGACCGAACGTAGATAGACAGACGTGTTGAATTACAATCCAGAAAAACCACTGCATTTTTGCCCAACAAGAATTAATGCGTGCTACACGCATATACCCTCCGCTTATTTTTCAAATATTGAGATTACACCGATACTGATAGACTGTTTGGCATATACGACTTTAACAAATTAAATTTAACAGAATAGAGTTATTTACTTGCATGATAAATACAATGTCAATGTACAATTTGATTTGAACATATGTTAAGTTGTACTATGTGAAACAATCTAACAGCTTTTGTGAAATAATAAAATATTATTAATCATGATATTATATCTAATACACCATTTTATTAATAATAAAGTCCTTGGTGGATAATATATATTGAAGTCTAATTCTTCTAAACAATAAAAAAAATTCACTTCACATTGATATATAGCTTATATAAGACATGTGAGTTACATGGTATTTTTTATATCGAAAGAAATCATGATTGTTACAATAATTCAACATTGAAATCAGTAAAGTGAATAAATAAATTATGTGAAGCAAAGAATTAATAACTGAATATATTAGGTTTTTATAAAATAAAATGAACGTTGTTGAATGTTATATTCACACAACATAAAAGTTTGTTAAAAAGGAGGTAATGTTGTATAATGCTCTCTACGTCCCGCTTCCTTAGACCACTTTATTTTGGCGTTAATTTTAAGAAAGTGAATAAAGAATGATAAAAAATTAAGAAAGTATGAAAAATGCGAGAGAGTAATTATAAAAAAATGAAAAAATAAAAAAGAAATATGTAAGATAAAGAATAAAGTAAAAGAAGAAGGAATGTGGTTAGTGAGGTTTACTTATTTACTTATTTTAATAAAATGATTATATGAGTGGGACGTAAATAAAATGAATAGTTGCGTTTTATAGCTAGATAGACTAATAAGTTGGTACTACTAGTTTAAAGCATAACCACCGGCATTGATATACTATGTGGCTTACTCGATCGAGTCGTTTTTATCACATTTGCAAGAGATCATCTTTGAAAACTCCTCCTTAACCAAAATTATTGATGATGAGACGTGACCAATAGCTACTACTTATTGATTGTTATTAATTAATAGCCATCGCAATTAAAAAATCTATAGGATCCATTGATTGTGATTTCCGGTTTACATTGTATCTTAGACCTATTCATATTATCTAATTTTGAGATAAATTGTATCATAAGTTATATGTAACGCACGATATCTTGCGCGCAAAGGAGGCGATATGTTACATTTTAATTGTTACAAACGTTTAAAGAAATTACAATGATGATGGGTTTAAGATTTTAAATTAGCAGAACATAGTGTATAGTTTACTTCATCTTCACCCAGCTCCTTAAGCTAAAACATATTCTATTTAACTTTTTTATTTGTCGGAGATAGGTGTTGATTATCATAGTGATGTTGGATCAATATATAAAGATCCCGGATATATATTGGTATTAACATACGGATTTAACTATACAAACATAAACGGGGAAACATATAGAATTGGATGGGATTAGGATTCAGGAGAGTAATATTTAAAGTTTGTCTAGTCTTTGTATTGTTTAATATAAGTTTTTATCTAGTTTATTAATAGTATTTTAGTATAATTTCTCTCACATCTTCTCCGATACCACGTTCTTCATTTGGTTTGAGGGGAAATGGGGGAAAATAAAAAAAATAGGGTAAATAAGATTTTCCTGAAAAATGTGAGGAAAAAACAACTTTCCTTATTTTGTGGAGATAGATGTATTTTGTATAGATTTTGATGAATTTTTCAGGATTTCGTGAGAACTACCAAATGGTTGAAAATAATATTTTCTCCTATCTTTTTATTTTTCCCCATTTTCTCTCGAACCAAATGAAGCCTAAGGGAAATACAATCTCACATAATACTTGCTCAAATTATAACCTAATTTTGAAAGCGTGCATAAACAAAGATTATGAATGGGAAAGTAAAAGAGCTAGGTACCTGAGTAAAGAAGACAAATAGAACCAAGAACTTGAGCAACACAAAGCCAAGCCTTAGAGGTGTAAGAAGCCAATGCTTGAACCATTTCTGAACAATCTTTTCCCTCTTGTCCAAACCAATTTCACTAAACTTGTGAACGTAGGGCCATTTCTTCCCAAAACAACTTCTTCCACATATCAATACCGACCCTACTCTTGTCGACATCAGCTTTAGTACTAATCTCACTACTAGTTTTGCTTCCAAAAATCCTCTTTTCATCACCAGTTCCGCTATCTGATCCATCGTTCAGTTAGTTAATACTCTCCATAAAACTTCGTAACTAACTACTTTAAAAGTTAAAACCATAATGTTTTTATTAATGATAGAAATTGAAAGATCATAAGTCATCTTCTCATACATGTAGGTGCAATTTGCAACATGAATCACATGTATTATTACATTTTAGATTTTAGGGGAGATCATTAAATCAAACAATGCCTCTATCTTGAAACGAGGAGTTCCTATAAACGTAAGTAATTTTTTGTTAGATAAATCGATAAATTAAATACCCTCTCCGTCCCGGAGAACTTCATACATTAAGGTTAGCGCGCAGTTTTATGTGAAAAGTTAAAGTAATGATAAAATATAGAAAATGTGGGAAAAAGTGTACTTTTAGTGGCAAAAGATGTAATTTGAGTGTAAAGTTTAGATTGTTTATTATTTGTTGGGTGTGGGGTAGCTTCTTTTTTTGGTAATGTATGTTTACATGACATTAAAATTAGAAACGAATGTATGACCGGGAATGAGGTAATAAATTATATAATACGCTAAAAAGTATGAAAGCTAGCAGAGTAAAAAATGTTGAAGAAAAGGCCAAGGTAGATGTTGATGTCAATTGTCATATGTATCCTCGGTAGAGAGTTTGGTTTCAATGGAACAAATTTCGGGAACCAAATTTCTATGGCATTTAAAAGTCCAAAAATATGGGACCTTTGCCTCTAGACGTTACTTTCTCCCTTCCCTTTATGTAAAAGTGAAACAATTTTGATTTGCACAATTTTTAAGAAAAATGTGTGGTCTCCAAAAGTACGTGGTTAAGAATGAGTTTGAAATATTAATTGAGTTAAAAAGTACACGTGGGCCAAAAAATGAATAGTTAAAAATGAATTTCATTACAGAAGTATTTTCCATAAAAGTAAATGTAACACTTTTAGTAAAACGGATGGAGTATTATACTAGCTAAAACGTGATTGTATCGAGATGACAGTTCGTGCTATTAACATCTCCAATTTGGAGATGTTGATGTGCGGACCTAAGTTTATGAGATTACAAAAAAAAACAAAAAAACAAAAATCATAATAAAAATATTTGTTCTGTATAAAGGCAAGCAGGAGTGAACAATGTAAAATTTCTACTCCGGCTCGATATTAACTTTAATTGAGAGAATTGTAATTGAGGTACATCTTATAAATAATTACTAAATTTTAATTGAGTTATAAAAATTTGTGTTTCGTATAAAATTAAAATTTTATAGTGTTTTTTTTTAAGTGTTATGAGTTTTAATTAAGTAATCACTCAGATAACTATTACCTAATTAAAATAGTAAGACGGAATACAACAAAGTATGTTTTACTTAATTAAAATGGGTTATTAATTGTGTAACAAACGTATTTGTCTTTTGTGTTTGTATGTTAATTTGATAGTGACAGAGAAGTCAAGCTTAATAGTACAAATTGATAGTGCTAAATAGTTGAGTAATTATTGGTACGACTTTTAAAATAAACAGTCGCAATTCACAATATAAAACTATAAAAGGTAACCTCTAGTTTGATTTGAATGAGCTTTTAGGGGTGAAATGAAGTGATTTTTAACGACAAAATTAAGTGTAGTCCCCAATTATGTTTGACTTCGGATTAGTAACAAGACTAACAAGTGATAGAGAAATAACTTCGTGATGACCACTGTCCACTGGGTAGAGTTGAATTGAAGGCAAGGGGTTGAAAGTTGAAACGGTAAAATAAAAAAAGAAATTGTATCAAATAAAAATATGGAATTGATGTATTTATGTACACAATTCAACGCTTTTTCGGTTTTGACTTTTTCAAAAGTGACAATATCGAACTTTGATTATGAATCACTTTAAAATTGTAGGTTGAAAGTTTTCATTTATACTACAGTTTGAGAGTTTCGTAGTTAAAGTTCAATTCTGTTAACTTTGAAAAAGTTAAAACCGTACAACTGACATGGGACGGATAGAGTCTATCGAGAAAGAAATAAGCAAATGTACCTCATCAGGTATTGGATGGTGAGAAGCAGAGGATTTGAGGAAAGATTGTACGGCCTCATCATCATCATCATCGTTAGAATGATGATTCAGAGGAGGCAATAAAACCTCACAGACACTAGACAAAGCTTCCATCTCAGAATGAGAGAATCCATGGCTGTATTTGCTCTCTCTTCTTCCACCCTTTAGCAATGGATGACCATGGCTATCTCTCTTCTTCTCACTCGCCATCTGTTTTAATTTCTTTCGATAAAATTAACACTAGATCAGATGATGCTCTGTTTTTTTTTCTGTCTTATCTCGTCTATGGCTCTTATGGCTTTTATATAGATAGAGGCGAGCAGTCTCTCTCTATTTTACCAACTTGATTACTAGCTGCTACTAATTTCTACTTTCTTCTTCTACTACTACTACTACTACTACTTGTTAATTACTCTACTAGTTGTTGATACTACTAGTTTTTATCTGTCTGTCTCAACTTGCTAAATGCTAAATGACCTCTCAACAACCTACTTGGATATTTGGGTCTGCCTTAATCTTTTCGGTGTGAGACGTTCGTATGCCCAAGTCAACTGCCACCGATTTTACAACTATGTATCATACAATACAATAATCATCTTGCGGCCATGTAAATTTTTATCACTAAAAACTCTTCAAAATTCAATTCAATGTTTGGATTATTTTGCCTAATACTAGTTGACTATAACTTATTTTAAAAAATACAAAAAACAACCTGGCCACTATTAAAGTAATAATAAGATATTAAAAAAGTGGAAAAAAAAAGTAATATTAGTAGCAAAATGTATAATTTGTGTGTAAAGTTCAGATTCTTTATTATTTGTTGGTAGTGTAGTAGCTTCTTTTTTTAATAATGTTTGAAATTATGTGGGACAGTTAAAAATAACAAATGCATTAAATTTTACGGGGCGAATGCCGGATGGAGTATTTTGAATCAAACCAAGCCAAATAGGTTATGAGGATGTTGATGAGCCAATTTGGCAAGATGAAGATTCCGATCAATTTTTTTTACTTATGGAATTGTTTTACAGGAATGGTGTCACGCCTCAAAACCAAAATAATTTGGCGCAACCGACCGTATATTGTGAGATGGGCTCACGCCAAGATGAAACCTCAATTTTTATAAATCATTTTGAAAAGAGTGGTACAGCAGCAGAGTAACTACAACTCAAATACAGTAATACAATTTAAGATTGAAAAGGGTGTTTTACTTGCATGAAAACATGCAATTACCTTAAAAACTTGACCAATATCGATGAGTTACGGAATGAATAAAATCCAGGAGGGCGAACGGCAATAGAGATTTGAAGAGTGGCGGTTGATAATGGACGGAGCAAGAAGAAAAAGCTTTTTCCGCCTTACTTAGGTTTTGATAAATATATAATAATAGTATGGGCTCGGCCTATTAATTTGAAAATTGAATTAGAAATATTACTAGACCCAGTCCACTATGATTATAAAATTAAATTATAAAATCGAATTAAAATAAAAGTACGGGTTCTTACATATGGAACGTCTAGAAAATGCTGAAGTGTTTTGTCTCATGTATTTTAAAAAATTGTAAAATTTATTCGAGTGTTTGTTTCTGAATTTGAATTGAGTTTTGAATTGATGAATAGTAACTAAATTGGAATTGAGTTTTGTGTTTGGTGTTAAATTGTAATATTTATAGGTTTTGTAGGATATTTGAATAGGTTTTGTAATAATGAAATGATAAATAATTGAGTTTTGAATTGATGAATAGTATTACAATACGGAATTGAGAAACAAACATGAAAATTGGTTCAAACTCAATTTGAGTTCATAAACAAACACTCTGTATATGTTTTTCAATTGAGATTATTTACAATAAGCTTTTTTTTCCATGCCTTTCTGACGATGTTACGAGTTTTATATATACAAATAAATCCCACCTAAAAACCAACGTACTAATACGACTCCATCATCCCTTCGAGAGGAGACCGCCCCTTTGTATCAAAGAAAAGAGACTGGCCATGCGTGCCAAGACAAAGAGGCCGACCTTTTTGTGTTTAGATGAGGAAGACCGACCTCCTCTACTAACATGGTAGGAACTCAACATCATTCGAGTCGGACCGACCCTACCGTAAAAGGTCCGACCGTCCTTCCTTCTTGGAGGAAAATATCAAAGAGGAGAAGTGACCAAGATTGTTAGGACCGACTCTAGGAAGGCCGACCTCCTATGGTCCGCCACCTTACTCCGGCAACACGTGTTAAGAGTTGATAGGCCCGACAAGATTCCGGTTACTCGAAGTCTTATCCCCAAGAATCTCCCTATAAATAACACAGCATTTACTCCTCATAATAGTAACTAAACTACTTGCAATATTGCATTCTCTATTTTTATGGGACTGTGAAAAAAATACTTGGTAGAGTTTGATAACAAAAATTTTGGTGGCCACAAAGCAAATTGTCCACCACCAGTCAGTCAATCTTGAATCATAATCAGTAGATTCAGTAGGGGTTGGGCAATTAGAATTAGAAATCAAATCTACTACTAGTATTTTCCTGGCTGGTATTGATTATCGAGTATAATCACCATCCATGGCGTCAGTACTTCACCTAACTCCTCCAATTCTCCAACTCCAATCATCACGCACCGATCCTAATTCATCACCATCATCTTCTGCTTGCATCAAAACTAGTGATTTCTCTTTCTCAAGACGAACAAGAGATAACAATGGTGATCCTGTAGCAGCACCTGTACACAGAACAAACAAGTTTAACTCCTCCTTCACCTGCCGCTCTTCTTCTTCTGAGGTCACATTCATTGAGCCTCCCCAAACTAAGCAGTCCAAAGACACAGACCTTATTGGATCTCTCAAGCTCAAATTATTTGTGAGTCTAATTCCAGTCATTTTACCATTTCCTAATAATGTCTTTTAATTTTTTGATATTGTTATTGTATCTCTTTGATTCTGGATGTTTGTGTATGTTGACTTCGTATCTAACTTGTGTTTCGTGTTCCTTCATTGCGATCCAAGTTCAAGTTGTTCATATGTATGGATTGGTTAAACATTATTTGGTTTTTAGCATATACTAAGTAATCCCTTATTATGAGGGTATTGATTGGTATTTTATTTCCAGAAATGAAATGAAATGAAATGGCATTATGTTATGTAACGGATTGCCGGAAATCTCATAATTAACTGTTATGAGACAGAGGGAGTAGATAAGTTTGTTACGCTGATGGTGCGGCTTTGTTTCCAATTATAGGACTAGCTTTCTAAATTGCGGCTTTCTTTGCAGTGGTGTTATCTTTGCAGTTCGACTTTGACATATGAACGAACACGAAACATATGATGCCTCGTATATTTTGTTCAAAATGAGAATTGGTGTAGGCTTAAGGCAAGAGAAGTATGTTTTGTAGGAGGGAACAAGAGACCGCATAGATTTTAACTGTCAACATAATAGGCTCCAATGAACAAGTTATGCAAATGCAAGCTGTTTGTTATATATAGAGGTTAAAAGTCAGGTTGATCAAGTTGGGTGTGACTTGTGATGTTTGAGGCCACTTCACATGATGACCAAGAGATATAAATCAAACTCTGCCCAAAATTATCCTTCATTTTGTGTTTAATGCTTCTGATACGTATAGTGGTGCTTCCGTTCTCAATATACAAGGACTCTCAGATGCTACTGAGAAAACAAGGTTTATCATTTGTCCATTCGAATTGCAAAACTGGCCAATAATGTGTCAGCTTAGCTAACCTATGTTCCTCAGTAAAACTTATGAAGCATCTTAGACAACTTCACCTAATCTCCTTTACTGGAGAAGAATTATAACGGGGCATGAATTGTCTATTGACCCAACTACAAACTGTTAACGATGAACCCTGATTTTTTATACAAGCCTCACTGGTAATGGCAGGGTGCGGTTTCTGGTTTAAACCGAGGTCTTGCTGCAAGTGAAGATGATCTTCGGAAAGCTGAAGCTGCTGCAAAAGAGCTTGAGGCTGCTGGAGGTCCGGTTGATCTGGCAGCAGAACTTGATAAACTGCAAGGCAGTTGGAAATTGATTTACAGCAGTGCATTCTCCTCGCGTACTCTTGGAGGTAGTCGACCTGGCCCACCCACTGGAAGACTTCTTCCAATTACTCTTGGTCAGGTACACTATGGCTCATAAATTTGACATCTAAATAATGCCCATTGAACTTATGATTATACATACTCATCGAGAAACATGACACTGCCCTGAAACATCCCTTAATTATGTAAAATCCACAGGTTGTTTAAACTAATATCTTGCTATATACATGTACATCATTGAGGAGTATGTAAGTTCTTCCTTTCAAGAAAAAAAAAAGTAATCAAGGCATGCAATTATAATGTAGATGGCCCCATACGCACTTTTCCCCCCAAAAAAATGATGCCTATCTGGATTAACAAATTACAACCTGGTTTAGATTTTGGTGTATGTAATTCGTTCAGTTGGTAATTTTGGATTTCGAAATCATGCTGCCTGTTAGCTGCTCATGGTGCACAAGGTTTTTCCTGTATAAAATGGCATCCTTGGTTTTTTTATCAGGTATTTCAAAGGATTGACGTCTTTAGCAGAGATTTTGACAACATAGTTGAACTTGAATTGGGTGCTCCGTGGCCTTTACCGCCTGTTGAAGTGACTGCCAGTTTAGCGCATAAATTTGACCTAATAGGTACATTGTACTTTTTCAGTTTGAGTTCCTTGTTTGTTATGCTTGTATGCATTGATAAGAAATAGTAGTGTTGATAAAATGCTTGACAGCAATTCTATCTGAACAGGTACTTCCACAATCAAGATAACTTTTGAGAAAACAACAGTTAAACCAACTGGAAACTTCTCGCAGCTGCCACCATTTGATATTCCTAAACTACCAGATGCGATAAGGCCACCATCTAATACAGGATCTGGAGAATTCGAAGTTACATACCTGGATGCTGATACACGCATCACTCGTGGAGACAGGGGAGAGCTAAGGGTTTTTGTTATCTCATAAGTATTGCTGAAATGGAATGTTTTTGTCTTAACTTGGGTACTTCCAGTGTCTTCATAATTCATGAATGTATATGGACATCAATTGTATAGTGATTGTCAACTCTGAGCATCAGCAGTTAAGCACCAGGGCCAATCCTTGTTCAAGTAAAATTGGGATTTTATACACTCCCCCCACAGGGAACAAATGTAATCTTTGATTTCTCGGCAGAGAGTTTAATATATAGTGTATAGGGGCGAATATTTGTTGTGTTTGTTTCAAAATGAAAGATCATTTGTTTTGTTGTGAGATTTATATGTATAGAATAGACATATTTGTTTTGGCAGATATGGTAATGACCCGAAAATCAGTAATTCGTTATTAAGAACTTTAGCACGAACCGGAGCGTCAGAGTGTAACTAGTAGATCGTGGATAGACGAAATCTCTATTCCTCAAATCCGGCCCAATTCTTGACCAAGCGAAGCCCAAACTCCCAATTAATCTAATTAAAACACCCTAATGAATACATTGTCGGTTACAAGTCTGAAGGAACACAAAAACTACGTTAAAATCACTCATCCTGCTCCTTCCTCCAACTAATGTTGTCTCACTTTCTTTATAGACGTCCGTTTATTATTGTCACACCCAAAATAGCAAAAAATTAAACCCTAACCACTATTCTTCTCATTTTATTATCTATCTATCATACTTTTTCAATTCTTTATTGTATTGGTAAAAAATTGCTCTCGGCCCAATCGTTTGGACACGTCCAAGTCACGAGAACGGAGAGATGATGGAGGATCCAGTCTCCAACATCATCCCACAACTCCAACTACATCCCGACAAAGAAGGGATTCACTGTTAGGATTCGTTGGAAGATGCAGCAACTATCTCAATAAAGGGATGAGGGGCAAAGACTCCATAACCCATCTAAAATCTGATATCAATTACAACTTGCAGGAGTCCAAGTACTGAGAATTGAGTTCACCATCTGATCAATCACCTACTTCATCCCTACTTGAGCTTCTAACATCATCTTCTCCTTAATTCTCATCTAAAGATCGAAACACTAATCGCTACCACTACTGCATCTATACCTCCATCCGACCACATAATTGTACTAACTCATTTCATAGCCGATCCAACTGAATCCGCATCTAGTAACTAGAGAGCTATTACATTCCGAAAAGTATGAGTACTCTCTATCTCTTTCGTATTTCTTATTCTACATCTTTCAGACTCACTAGCTTGAGCATCGGAGTTCATTCAGTCAGTACCACACCGGTGTCCCATCTGGATCTTACGTTCCATCGTTTGACTACGAATTAACTTTAAACCACAAGTGTAAATTGTCCAATCAAACTTGTGGGCCTGCGGGAAATTTTACCCCGGACAGAGGGAGTATAATTTAATTGAACAATTTAGACTTGCAATTTATGATTAATCCGTAGTCAAACTTGAAGACAGTTGACCCAAACAAGTGAAATGGGACTAGATTCGGAGGACGGAGGGAGTATTATTTAGTTTACCACAAAAGTAAACGAGAAGTTATCCCTTTAAATACATTTCCAATTAAACTATACTGTCTTTCATAACTCAAGTTTAGTATGTAAAGTAAATCATGTTGCCAAGGGTTAGTAAAGTAATCTAGGCAAAGTGGTTAAAGGGGTAAAATACAAAAAAAAAGGGTAATTTAATGAATGCCATATATAACTAAGGTACTTTAATGTGGTAATATCTAATGAAGGTACTTTAACTTGGTTATACGTCCAAATACGATCTTCATTGGGCGCCAACTTCTAATCTTTGATTGAAGTCAATACTGAAAAGGAACTGATTGGCCCATTTTTTAGGAATTAGGTTCTTGAATTTTTTGGGATTCTATGTACTAAATGTTGTTTTGTTCAACTCCAGGTCTATAATCTATTAGAGTTCCTTTTTCTAAGTTTCTTTTCGTTTAATTTTCAGTTTTTTTTAATTTATATGTTTTAAATATTATTTTTTAATTTTTTTTAAATTTGAAAACCTTTTTTTTTAATTTCTTGATGTGACTCACGCGCTGAATTTGGCCCGAAAATTGAAAAAAATACCTTATTTAGAGGTATAACTAAGTTAAAGTACAATGAATTTAACGTTACCACATTAAAGTACTATAGTTGTACATGACATAAAGTAACTTTATTGTATTTTACATTGGTTAAAGGCCAAAATGGAGTAGTATTATGAATGCACGGGCTGAAACCCAAGTTTAAAATAAATCCAAGGCTCCAAAACGCAACGAACACATGAAAAATGGAAAATAAAAATTAATGGAAAAAAAATGAAAACTAGACGTTACAGCTAATTCGTAACGGCTAGTTCATAAATTGAAAAGGCAAGAAAAGGAAGAAAAACTCTAAAAATTCATTCTTTCTTCAAATTTCAAACCATTTCTCCTTCATTCTTCTCTCTTTCCATCTTCAAGAACTTGGATTCAAACATCTTCTTCTTAATTTCAAGAAAATTGGAACCCTCTAAATTCCTTTCAATCAAACCTTTATTGCACACAGTAATAATCAATCAAATCTGATGGCTCCAACACCAAAATCAAATCATTCAACCCCTTGTTCCAAATCCCACTACTCAAGAACCCCAATGCCAAAACGCCTCAATTTCCCTAAAGAAACTACTGGCACTATCGCTGATCACCCGGTCGAAGTAATCGGCAGAATCCGGAACCAACCGGAGACGAAAACCAGCAAGACAGCAGCAGCAGCAATCCCTTGTTCAGCCCTACATATTGACACCGATGGAAAATCGGTTCGCGTAAAGACGGAAATAGGGTACAGGGATTTCAGTCTGGACGGTGTTTCTTCCTCTGAAGAAGACGATCTTGAGGGTTTCTACAAGAGGTTTGTGGAGTCGAGGATCAATGGTGTTCAAATGGGGAACAAATGTACAATCATGATGTATGGACCGACTGGTTCCGGAAAGAGCCATACGATGTTTGGTTGTCCTAAGCAGCCTGGGATTGTGTACAAGTCTCTTAAGGACATTTTGGGCGAAGGAGAAGGAGAACGAATGGGCGTCGGGACGTTTGTGCACGTTACGGTGTTGGAGATATATAATGAGGAGATTTATGATCTTCTTTCTACTGGAAATGCTGCCGGTGGCTTTACTCTTGGTTGGCCTAAAACTGGTGGATCTAAGGTGTTATACATTTTCTGTTCATTATGTCTCTTTAACTGTGATGTTAATTCATTAGTCTACGCACTGTTTTAATACATACTCTGAATTCAAGTATTTGGTATGCTCATTTAAGGCTTAACTTTTTGAGGCAAAGGCATGCTGTTATCTGAAATTCTCACATTTTGTAGTGATATGGACTTGTAAGCTAAACTAAATCGAATATGATCAAGCATTTCTTGAAACCTAAGCAAGCATATACATTTTCATTCTCTTTGTAGTTTATCACTTCAATTCTATATTACCCGGACTCTTCAATTCCACTTGCATACCCGGACAGTCGACAGTTGGACATGGGTATGGGCATGTGACATTTTATTTTAGGATAAAATAAGTTTTTTTTCCTTGATATAGTCGTGTCCGACTCCCCGATACACACCCGTGTTGGGTACTTGGTGCCGAGGCCGGCTAAAAACTTGTGTTGCAATGTAAAAATTCAGACTTTTTCGTAGTGTGTGTGTTTGTTGAAAGAGTACTTACCTCAGACTAGTCTAAGCTAACCCCGTAAGTGCAAGAGAATGTGTTGAAACTGAAACCTGATTCATTCTCTTGTAAGTTGTACTAGTAAGTAAGAATGTACAATTGTACATACACATTTTGTGGTGGAGACAGGCGCTCTAAATCCTAGATTTTAGTTTTCAGGTTTGGGTCTTGTTGATGTTTTTCAGTTGATGATGCTTTGTGATGAATATCTTTAGAAAGTGAAATTTGTGTGTGTGTGGGACTGAGTTATGTTGTTCTTCCCGAAAGCACTCGATATCATGGCACTTATTTTTTCGTTTCACATTTCCAGGTAAGGCTCGAAGTGATGGGTAAGAAAGCGAAAAATGCTACATTCATATCCGGGAATGAAGCCGGAAAGATTTTGAAGGAGATTCAAAAAGTTGAGAAGAGAAGAATTGTTAAAAGTACGCTTTGCAATGAACGGAGCTCCAGAAGCCACTGCATGGTAAATGGTTTCTGTATTTTCTTTGAGAAAGCAATATGAATTGATTATGAAAACAATGTGGCGTTTTGAAAGAAGAAATACTGAATGTCTAATTTCTGCAGATTATTATCGATGTCCCTACGGTGGGAGGGCAGCTACTTCTTGTAGACATGGCTGGTTCAGAAAATATAGAACAGGCTGGACAAAACGGTTTTGAGGCAAAAATGCAGGTAAAGAGAATGTAAAGATTATCGCTGTATGAATGTTTATTCTTCAATTACAATCATGTTTACTAAGCATCCTTTTGCATATACAGACAGCTAAGATCAACCAGGGTAATATAGCGCTGAAGCGAGTGGTTGAGTCGATTGCAAATGGAGATTCCCACGTTCCGTTCAGAGATAGCAAGCTAACCATGCTTCTTCAGGTATCCAATAGTTCTTCTTGCATGTTAAGTAGCTACCTCAAAGTCCAAGTTTATATAATCTGCCAACTTTGACAGGATTCATTTGAGGATGACAAGTCCAAAATCCTGATGATACTCTGTGCTAGCCCAGATCCAAAGGAGTTGCATAAAACTATTGCAACCTTAGAATACGGGGCAAAAGCAAAGTGCATTGTTAGAGGTCCTCACACGCCTGTTAAAGAAAAAGGCGGTGAAGACTCTGCTGTTATTTTGGGATCGAGGATCACAGCTCTGGACAACTTTATCTGCAAATTACAAATCGAGAATAAGATCAAGGAGAAAGAGTGCAACGAGGCTCAGAAAGAGCTTAAGAATAAAGAAATAGAAGTGGCTGCACTAAGAACTAAACTTGCATCTTTAGAAGGCAGAGGAACCGGCACAACTGAGGAAGAGATAAATTTGAAGGTGAGTGAGCGGTTGAAAATTGAACTAGAGAGAAAGGTGAAAGAATGCGAAAAAATGGCAAACGACATTGTTGAGATGGAAAGAAAGAAGATGGAAGAAAAAATGTTGAAACAACAACAAGAGATGGAGATGCTTAGACGCCGGTTAGAGGAGATTGAATCTGAACTTCGGCTTTCGAGGGGTGAGAGTGTGCAAGCTGAGGCAGAAGTAGGTAGCAGCTTCATGCAAAGGTTGCTGCAGGCCGAGGATTCAGATATGGTGATGTCCATGGATTTGGATAAATCGATCGATCTTGACACGAATGTAGTAGTCCACGGAAGTCATGTTATGTCTGGGGGTTTCTCGTACACAAACAACTTTAGGGAATCCATCCAAAACAGTACTCCTACCAAAGCGTGCCTGACGACCGTGTATGAGGAAGATGAGTGTGAAAATGAAGAGGATGAGAAAGAGAATAGCTCAGATGAAGAAGTACAGAAAGAAGTCATCAAGGAGAAGAAAATAATTGTTACACCAAAAGCTCCTGCTGCCTATTCAAGTGATAATGGAGGACATGAATCGTACAATGACACTGACGCATGTAAAGATGCATCCCTGTCCCGTGAGAAGACAATCCATAATATCCACACTCTGTGTGGAATTTATAGTGAACCTCGACAGCACAATGGCATGCATTCAACCCCGAAGAGTTCAGACAATGATTCAAAAGAGAATTTCAAACCTTTGGACAGAAATTGTGAAGTTGAAGTATCCGTAAAGTGGGAGGGGTCAGAGGAAAATCCTGGAAAATTTGTCACCATACTGAATGTTTCAAAAGATTCAACCCTTGCTGACTTGAGGAAGCTCATAGAAATATATCTCGGAGCAGATCAACACCCCTTCTCATTTGTTGTTCTCGAGGTATGTCTCTCAGTTTACTTAATTACAATTGAGTTATTCTGTTTCTCACTGGTATTTGGTCTTTTGTTCTATTTGACTTACTCACGATAATATCAGGATCCGTCTGGTGCACCTGTGCCTAAGGAGAAAGAGATGACAATCCAGACAATCAAGCTTCCAGTTTTCAACGGCATATCACATGGCCATCTAGCTAGCTTACGTCCGTTGAAGCCTATTGTCCAGGGACCTACTCATTTGCCATTCACACCTATAGAGAACAAGCTAATGAGTGCTCTAACTTCGGATGTTTTGAAGAAATCCGGTGACTGCTTTTCACCTAAGATAGCTCAAGATTTAAACTCGATGTCACCCTTTACTGCTACTGTTATGAGACAGGCAGTAAGCCAGTAAGTAGTTCAGGTGACTTGATGTTTGTGTAAAGTTAGGAGTCTTAAAAGGATATTGGTACATTTCACTGCACCACACCTGAGTGCATTGCGTGATACTTTTGAATTGATCTGTACCTCTTCTGTGACGTGATCCATGTTTCCGTTTGAGAGAATCTGCATCCTGTTCTTTGTAATGTTCTATTCTAAGAGCAATACTCTTATAATTTTTTATGAATGATCAGAGTCTATTATCAGGAAAAGATGCATCAAAGTGGTTATTACCAGAAAAGAAAATACTGACTGCAGTCTATTATCTCTATCATCTGTCAATACTTTTCAATATATTCATCAAGTGTGTATCTTAAATATAATTTGCATGTCGAAAAAATGTTTCATTTTAAAAGTTAAATTCCAATGATTAGCAGAGGGAGAGTTGTGAATACAGAATGAATCGAATCCTATTATGAAGCCTTGGCAGTGTCCATTCCCACAATAGCCTGCAAGATAGGAAATGGAAAAAAAGTTATGACCAGGTTTTTCCCACACAATAGAATCTGCAGAATTGAAATTTTGAATCTTACCAGAAACTTGGTAATCTGGGCGAGGATTGGTGAGAAACTGGTGCAGAATTGTTGCATATCAGCGTAGATATCTCCTTCAGTCCCTAAAACCTCCACGAACTTCTTCCTATCCGGTGCAAGTTTCATTGCCACCTTTAAGCAAAAGTAGAGTTGTTCATGTACATGGAAATATACAGTCTGTATTTGTTCAGTATTGTGTGATATTAACTTATTACCGTAAAACTGGAAGTCGCAAGCCAACCATGCCACTTCTTCAAGGTCTTGCTGTAAGAATCACTGCACACCTGCGACATTGACCAATCCTGGTGCTCTGCCAGATTGCGAAACAGCTCCACTAAGAAGTTCATTGCTCTGGCACATGATATAGTCGTGGAATTTATTCGTGAAAAAAAAAGAAAGAACTCTTGATGGAAAATTACTGGTTTTACAGCGGGATACCTTGTCAACCAAAGAATTCCGTTTGTACAGCTGGATGACGATTTCACACTTTTTGTTTCGACTTCAGCTTGTACAAAACTGTACAAGTAGTTAAATCTTGATGGGTTTGAGTTATACTTGTTTTCCAACCTCTGCAGGTCATAAGTAAAAACAAGAACATATCATTTTTCATTAGACATTTAGAATTCACAGCTTATGTTAAACTGAACAAGAAGAGAAAGCTTATGTTACCATTATATTGCCATTGATATCACTTTTGACCACAGCCATAGAAGCACCAAATTTATCTGACATCAGATAACCAGATAACTAAACAAGATTGTAAAAACTTCAAATTGGATGAACATTTGCCCTATCTAATGTAGAATGTAACAGAAAGTAA
Source organism: Plantago major (assembly GCA_026545765.1). Classification (NCBI taxonomy): domain Eukaryota; kingdom Viridiplantae; phylum Streptophyta; class Magnoliopsida; order Lamiales; family Plantaginaceae; genus Plantago; species Plantago major. The sequence goes on from CM048844.1 coordinate 44,248,001, forward strand.
CGATTATGTGATCATGATATTTGGAAGAAGCCCTGTGCGTGATGTCGACTGACTACAACAATGGCTAATAATCACAATAAATTGGGGTCTGGTATATACACCAACATTTGGATTATCACAAGGTCAAATGCACGCATTGCTCCTCTTGAGAAAATTTTCATCTAATTTACTAGCGTACGTATCACAACATTTACAACAATTTTCTGCAAACCGACTAGGTTGTATTGGTACTACAGTGTGAGAGAAGAAAAACTAACCAACCTAGAATAGGCAATATGAGTTTGCAGACATCCAAGAAAGGCATTGTTAGCATATCCCCATGTTCAGATTTGACATTCTTGATTCCTTCCAGACACCGCGTAAACACATTTTCTGTTTCCGCCATTTTCCTGTACTGCAAAACACAAAGAACGTACCACGCTATAACCTCAAAAAAGGATAATAATGATCAACAAGACTAATAATCTATATGATTTTCAACATGGTTAAAAGAAGGAGAAAAACATTGGTTTCCAATGAATTAACAATGATCAGGCTATTGGAATCAGATACATGTAAATACATCCAAAAAGCCCAAATTGTTGCATAATTCAAAAGCTAGCAAGCAAATCTTTGCCAGATACAGAATGGCATGTGAAAGCTATTTAGGCCAAACCAGAAAATTAGAAGAAATAATGAAGACCTGATTTCAAAGAATGATGAATATGATCGTAAAATGATTGCCTCATTGAAAGAGAAATCAAGATGGAAATCTGCAGAGAAATTTCATGTACCTTAAAATAGTAGTCTTTCTTGTCATAAGAAGATTCAATAGTTAATATATAACTAATCAAGAATAGATTGTTTCTAGTTATTTGGTGTTGTGTAATAAACATAGTAAATAGTATTACCTCAAATCCCTTGGCATTAGAATTTTACGGCATATCTGTTTGTTTGGCAGAAGATCAAGCTTCTGGTGCATTGCTCTAACATCTCTTTAATTCTTTTACAACAATCTTATCAACCTAGCTCTCATATTTTCAATTCTTTCAAGAATCGCCCTCTTACGGCCATTTTGAGTTCACGATGTCAATTTACTCCAGACGATGATCATAATAACGTAGAATCAAAAGAAAGCAATGCTATGTTAAATTAGGATAAATTATGGCACTATATAGTAGTAAAAATGAACAAACTGATAGAAGGAATCGATAATTCAATAACATTAAGAATGGACATGAAATTCATACTTTACAATGAAAAAGAAAAGTAAAAGACTGAACAATATTGCAGGCTAGCTACATAGTACTGGCAACATAGGAGTTATCAAGTGAGCCTAACCAAATTCTATTGTTGAACTCAGTGACATCACTAGTAGATCCAACATCACCTAAATGGTCTAAAACTCGCCCGGACCCATCAATCTTTATAGGGTGACCTATGCCCTCTCCTCTGCGAAGTACATATGGCAGAGTGGGGTTCTGCGCAATCCAAAAGTCTCCATCAGCATTCCGGTTGATGTTGTCAGGCCTGCCACCGAGCTGAAGTAACATGCCATAAGAGTGACGTCTTGGTCCGGACAGCCAAAACTTGTGAATTTGTCCGGTTGTAGTTTCAGCTAGTAGAAGGAACGTTCTGTCCCTACTTAAAGCCACCCCGTTGGGAAAAGCAAGACCCCCACGTAAGACGGAAACACTGCCATCCTTGGGATCATACTTTAACAATCTTCCTGTTCGATCCATGGTGGATATCGCTTGCTCCCATTGCCATCTGGAGAATTTTGTGCTTGTATCCGTAAAATAGATGGCACCGTTGTGAGGATCAATGTCCAGGCCGTTAGTGAACTTCAACGGCACGCCATTGAAATGGCTGACGACTGACGTGGCAATGCCGCCATGACGATCAACTTTCATGAGGCCTAAGGAGGAATCCGCAATGTAGAGATCACAGGTAGCTTTGTCGAATTTCAAGCCTAATGGCCTGCCACAAGATGCTTCGGTACATAATCTACTCCTGTACAAATTAATAACAAAATAGTTAAAGATCGATCGATTTATTAATACTTCAACGTAACTTGTATATTTCAAATAGCTACCCAAATCAGAGGAAAACAGCTTGGGAACAAAAAGAATTGAAGTGTTTAAACTAAATTATGACGACTAAGAATCTGTTATTTTCGTATGATAAATTTCAGTTTAGATTTATTCAATTTAATTCAATTTAGATTTGTTGAGTTGTTTATACTAGAAATAAGTTAAATTAAGTTCAAATCAATTCAATTCGTTTCAGTTCATGTTAGTTCGGTTCAATTTATATATCAATTCGGTTCAAACGAACAGAACAGAGACTAAGGCTTTTACGAATAGTAATTTTTCTTGTAGCTTATTGGTGTCGATCAGAAATCGGATCTGTCTAAACTAGTAGTAAATCATATAATTAATTAGTCCTAAACTAAATTAAACTATGAACATTCTTGAAACAAAACCTAAATAATCTTGAAGGAAAACCTAAACAACAACCCAACAAATTAAAACCCTTCCGCCAAATTATATATACTACTTAAACATTACTAATTAATAACGTAACTCGATCGTTATTAATTAAGTATGCATGTATAATTAATAATATTTCGATCAGAAATCGGATCTTAGAGTTCTAAACTAGTAGTAAAGCATATAATTAGTCCTAATCTAAACTATGAATATACATGCATTATTTCGGTGACAAAAAAACGTATGAATCTGCATAACCATATGTTTCTGGAAATAATTAAACCTTGAACAACATTAACCAACAAACTAAAACCCTAACAACAAATTATATAAACTATATACGTACGTACCTTAAACATTACGAATTAATTATAATTAAGCATGCATGTATATAATTAATTAAGCATACCTTTGAGCCGTCATTGTAGCGAATTGTATCCAGCGATCACCCCGCCACACAAGAATCCGGCCATCTGAAACACCAACATATGGACCGTTTCCGTCGCAATCAAACCCTATCGATTCCGGTCCGATCGCACCGGGAGGGAGATGGACTTGAGTAAGAGGATGTCTGTGTCTATGTTGTGCAAAACATGATGATGATTGTAACAAAACACAAGCAAGAACTAGTACTAGTATATCATATTTGCTAGCCATGTCTATTCGATCGATCTATCAGAATTGTTAATAATTCAATCTCTCTACAGGGAGGAGAGGTATTTATACCAAAAAAATACAAGCCCATTAATTTATTGGATCGTACCCTTCTTTCAAGAGGTGGTTTTAGGAGAGACCATCTCTAAAGAAAGACTAAAAAGACATACTTTCATTAATTATATATTAGCACCAAACAAAAATATTCTAACTCAACCAAGTAGGAAGGTGAGTCTTTGTAAACGGGTATACGGGTAACTATATATAGCACAACCCAACCCACATTCCTCATAATTCTCCTCAAAACCCTAGAAAACATAACAAGCGAAAATCATCTCCCTAGAAATTCACCTCTCGCCGGAAACGGCTCGAAATCGTCGGAAACCGCCGGAAAACAACTCAAAAACCTCTATCTCAACGTGGTTTATATGTAATCAAGCTCGGAAAAAGCTCGAACTCGCCGGAAAAAAGCTCAAAAAGGGCCCAATCTCACCGGAAACAACATCATGAAGGTACGAACAACTAGATCTCGACATAATTTATGTAAAATCGGTGTTTATTTCGCAATTGTAGTTGAAATTTCGAATCGGATCTGAAAAATCGCATAATTTTTGTTTCAAGTGTTCTAGCTAATCCGTGTTATATTTTGGCTTATTTCTGTAATGTTCTTGCTTATATGTAGGATGTTCAACTAAACAGAGTACATAAAAATATGCTCGAAAATTGGTGTTTCTACTACGATTTGGTTGTTTATCCACCGATCTACTCAAAATATGCTCGTATATAAGTTTTAACAATGTTTTGATTCAATTATTAATTGATGAATGGATTTTTTCACAATAGAAGTTGAAATTTGAAAACAGATCTGAAAAAAATCGCGTAGAAAACTGTTCAAATGTTCTAGCTAATTTGTACAATGTTGTGTCTTATGTATGCAATGTTATATGTGATATGGAGCATGTAATACGTGTAATGTTGCTAATAATATGTGTTAAGTGTTGTCTACAATGTTCTACGTTATTCGTGTAATGTTATTAACGTATCTCTGTAATGTTTTCGTAAATGTGCAGTGTGTAGTGTTACATCAATGTGTTATGTGTTGTCTACAATGTTCTATGTTATTTGTGTAATGTTCTATATGTATCAATGCGATATTTTTACAAATGTGCAGTGTACGCTGTTACATCAATTTGTTTTCTACAATGTTGTACGTTATTTCTGTTATGTTCTCAACATATGGCTACAATGTTTCTAGAACTGCATGACTACAAAGTTAAGTATCATGCCATTATTATTAGAAAATATGTATGAAATATTCTGAGTCATGACTATAACGTTCCTGGAAAATGACTGTAATGTTTTCATTATTATGCCATATGCAAAATGTTATAACTATCTTCTCATTTAGTTTGGGAAATAAATGTTGTTGGTTATATTTTCGATGTTAGTGCTTATATAATCAATGTTATCACTTATATAACCTATGTTCCTGTGTTTAACTGTTATGTTCTCATCAACGTCAGATTTGGGATCAACTGGAGAAGGACATTGTACAGAGAAGATGAGCATAAAATGATGGAGATAACAATGCAACCAACGACATAGTTGACGAGACAAATGAAGAACCTGAGGAAACTCTAAATGTGATAAAAGAAAAGTCAATGTATTAGCTTATATTGTCTATTTTATATCAAAACAATGTTCTTACATATTCATATGTGTGACACTCCTTATATTACGATTCTGAGAAATGTTTTTCCATATTTGTGTAATGTTCTTAACTATTTGTGTAATGTTATTATTTATATGAATGATGTATAGAGTATAATGTTCTTAATTATGTTGACAGTGTTATCAACTATTTGAGTAAAATATTATTAGGTATATGAGTGATGACCTAGGGTATAATGTTCTTAACTATATTTGTAATGTTCTCAACTATTTGGGTAATGTTCTCAACTATTTGGGTAATGTTCTCAACTATTTGAGTAATGTTCTTAGGATTTCTATAATGTTATCAGAAACGATATTTTATATATTTACACAATGTTTTAATATATTTAAGTAATGTTAACAACATTGCTAAGTTAAGTAGAAACCTTACATGAATAATCATGAGCATTACTTAGTTAAGTTGGAAACTTATCCAATCAACGAAGAACATTAACTCAAATCGAGTAATTGAATATGAATTAGTGTAATAATATGTTATTGTATCTTCACATGTTGTCATATATAAGTAATGTTCTTATATATTTAAGTAATGTTCATAACTATATAAGTAATGTTTGTAACCAAGCCTGTTAAATAGACCCGCGAAAATGAATTGACCCGACCCAATGACCCGCGAAAATGAATTGACCGACCCGATGACCCGCGAAAATGCAAATAAGTGTGGTAAATTGCAAACAGGCCCGTCTTTATAGTCTCTCTATATACTTGGTCTTTCCTAAGACTTTGTGTTCTTTTAAAAGTACTGGTCTGCATGTACAAGGACTTGCCTTTTACTACAAGGGTCCTTATGCAAGGGTAAAATAGGCATTTACAAATTCGTGTGCAACCAACTCAAGTATTCTTTAAATGTATAGGACCAGTTTTTGACATCCGCGTGTACGTTTTTATAAAATCATATATTGAAAATTAATTTGAAATGACTAAATGAGTATAAAAGGTACTACAAGACAGGCCCCGGAAATTTGGGGGGCCCAAATTTTCTTAGCATTTATATATAACACCTATTTATGTTTGTAAGGTGATTGAAACATACTGTGGTGTAGTGGTATAAGTTTTGGACCGGAACCATGAGGTCTTAGGTTCGAGACTTATTGTGTCCTAGCTTTTTTTTTTTTTTTTATAGAAATAAATAGAAATAACAAAAAAGTAAATTTTTTATTATACTATTATTCGGGGCCATCTTTTAAAAAGTCGAACAGGGCCCCTGAAATATGTGAGACGCCCTTGTAAATGAGATAAATAATGTTTATGACATCTACCATTTTAAAAGAGTACCAGAATTTGTAAACTGTAGTAAATTTATGAAACCAACCGTTTTAAGAATAATCATGAAAATTTTAAATTGGAGATGATAGGAAGTTGTACGAAAGAAAGAAAATCTACATGCAGTTTCCTTATTGTTTATTTTTTATAGAGTGGGAGTTTTATCTTGTCAGCTAGTGCTGTTAAAGTATTGTGATACTCAACTCGAGCTCGAGCGAGCCGGCTCGTAAACAAGACGAGTAAAAAAAAAATGGGCTCGAGCTTGAGTAACTTATAATGAGCTCGAGCTTGGCTCGAACTCAAAAAAAATAATGAGCCTTATCTATTAAAAATATTGAAAATCAGTATAAAAAATACAGATTTATTAAAATAATGAGTCTTAACGAGCTTTATCGAACCGAATCGGGCTCGGCTCATTAGATAAACGAGCATAAAATGAGGTTCGAGCGAGCCGAGCTCGAGCCTTAATGAGTTGAGCCCTCGTTACGGCTCGACTCGCGTAACATCTCTAAGGATAAGGATAGCTCATAATTTTAAGTGTGACTTTTTCGAGTCGTAACTAATATTATTCCAACTTATGCCACATAATACATACAAAATTATATTCCAAATTACTTTTAATGAGGGTTGCGGTCAACCATAATTAATTTTGTGTCTTTATCTATTTGAGTTTATGATGCTATTCAAGGTGAGTATTCCACCCCAAAAGTATAAATATATTTGCGAAATTACAAAAAGGTTATTTTCATTTTATCTATTTATAGTATTGCATCATCTCAAACATTGTGAAAATTCATGAAAGTTATGAAAACTGCATTAAAATTCATTTTCTCATGCATCTGTTGAACTGAAATATATACTATATATGTATATGATTTGTTATGGACTTCGTTTGCTTCGTTTTCTAGGATACGTATTTGTTTTCGGTTGGAGTATTTTCGTGAATAGGTTTGGGCATTAGTGAATGTCGAGATGTTCATTGGTTTGTTATGGCTTACTTCCCCTTGACGCGAGGCAAAAGTCACCGAGGTCTTGGTGGGTAGTAGAGTTTCATACATGTATCATGGCATCGTCTTCGCTTTGTTGACAGTGATAGCTTCATGTCTCGAGAGATAAGGGCTCGGATTATGGTTATAAGGAGACGACATCATCAACTGTTTATTCACTTCGTTATGTTTCATTGATTGATTTATATTATAATTCGTATTGTGTTTATTTCTTACTTTGTTACTAAGTAATTCATTGTTCACTTATGCACGGAACCTCATTGAGTTTTATCTCACACTTGTTTTATTGCCTTCTTGTAGATTTTGACGCCTTGGAGACTTGGACGTTCAGCAACAGAGAGTGGGGGTTTCTTTAATAAGTTTGGGATTATTGAGAAAATCATTTTGTAATCTTTGATTTATTGGTACTTAGTAACTACTTGAGGCTTTGTCTGACTCGTGTAAAAAAAATCTAACGTCTTTTCTAGACCTTTTTAAAATAAAGAAGTTTATTTTTTTTATCTCAATTTTGGATCGTCACACCAAGAGGGAAAGACAAGTACGTGGACAGAGAAGGAAGATGAGAAAAGTGGGGCTAAACGCAACACGTTTTCGGCTAAACGCAACACAAAATATTTGTAACTTGACCAAAATGCCCTTAACTAAAAAAAATCTTATAAACTTAACGAAAAATCGAAATAACTCGTATATGCAAACACAAAAACATTAACATGCACGATCGAACACAAAATAACAACACTAAACATAAATCGGAAAAAAATGAATGAAAATTTTTTTTTTCGAAAAATATTTCGTTTATACAAAAGTTTCTAAAAATATAGAATTAATTAAAAAAGCAAAAAAAAAACTGGAAATATGAAAAAAAAAAAAGCAAAAAAAAAAGAAGGGAAATCATGATATGGCCGGTTTTGAAACCGGCCATATCATGATAAAACCGGCCAAATCGAGATATGGCCGATTTTAAAACCGGCCATATATCTTCATTTTTTTTCCTTATTTTTAATTAATTCTATATTGTTTTTTCTGCTTTTTTAATTAATTCTATATTTCCAGTTTTTTATTTTTTTTAATTTACAAATTGATTATATATATATATAGTTTTCTATTTTTTTTTGTTTTTGCAAATAGAAAAGTTACTTATAATTTTGCAAATTGAAAACTTTAATTTACTTTTGTCATTTATTTATTCAAAATGAAAAGTAAAAGTTAAATTTAACGAAAATTCGAGAAATTAAACGGCAAACGATTTCATTACAACATGAATTTTGACTCATTACACTATAAATACGCAATATAACATATTGAAAGCTTAAGCTTAATATGATTTCACTACAACGAAAACCATTGACGTAGCCGAACGGAATAATGTTACATCCAATGGCTTGTTCTTTCCTCTGTTTGATGTTGCCAGGTCGGCCATAGTGGTGGAAGTGGACATTCACGGCCAACGCGCAGCCTAATGTACTGACCGCCATTGACAAACCCGACTGTCCACACTACAAGAAATCCGCCAAATAGCGACGGAGCCCAGCGACGGATTTTAAATTTTATCCGTCGCTATCTAGCGACGAATCGCTAGGTTTAGCGACGGATTGGAGACGGATTGAGCGAATTAGCGACGGATATTTTTCCGTCGCTATTTGGCGACGGATAAAAATATCAGTCGTTATTGTAGCCCTTTTCTTCTCCATTTTTCAGCAGCTTCTTTTTCTTCCTTCTTCCTTCTTCATTCGCCATTTCCAATTTCCGACCAAATCTCGACCGTTCCGGACAATTTTGGAGTCTTCTCGAAGCTCGTGGGACAAGGAGCTCGTGTGGTCAACCAATTTCATCTTTTTTCAGCTAAATCGAAGGTATTTTGGCTAAAACCCTAACTTTGCCAAATTTGGGGATTTTGTTAATTTCGACTAATTGGAGCAATTGCATGTTTATTGTAAGTATGTAGTAGTTAGTTTAGCTTATATTACGTAGTGTGTTAACTTTGAGATGTTCAATTGATATATTGATTGTGAATTTGAATTTTTAGTATAATGTTAGGATGTTTGGAAGTATGTAGGGTTGTTAATTTGATATTTTTGTATATGTAGTAGGATTAGAAAGATTTAGTTGAGTGTTTTGGAACCCTTACTTGTTGACAAATTTGGGAATTTTGTTAATTTCGACTAATTAGATCAATTGTATGTTTATGGGAGCTATAGTATACTAGCTAATTAACTTTGTGCAATTGATATATTGATTGTAAATTTGTATTGTTAATTAGTATAATGTTAGGATGTTTGTAAGTACGTAGTAATTTTGATTCGATAACTTCGTATATATACACTAGATTATGAAGATTTAATTAAGTGTTTTGAGACTATTTGGTGATTATATTAACGTAAAATGCATGTTATAAATCTAATAATTGTAGACGTGTCAGGCTAATCATATAATTATGAATCCCGATCGTTCGTGGATGTACCGTCGCATAGTTAATGGCAGAATTCAGTCTAGTTTTGTGGAAGGGGTTGAATCCTTCATCACTTTTGCGCTTACACAAACTACTTATTTGAGTGGGGGGAAGATGAAGTGCCCTTGCAATGCGAACAAATGTAGGAATAAACAATTTTTGCCTCCTGAAACGGTAGTGGAGCACTTGAAACGTAAGGGTTCGTGGTCTCGATGAGGTATGGTGTTATCATGGTGAGACACGAGCACCGTTCATGGATTATGAGCATCTCTCAAAGCGTAAAAGGAAGGAGAAAAATGTAATCGAAAGTACTCAAAATACGTCTACATCTGATGCTAATTATGATCATGAACGGATGGAGCAAATGGTGTATGCTAATTATTCGGGGTGTAGGCTTAGCGAGTTGTCTTTGGATCGGATAATGAATTGTAAGGCTAATGGCCAGCAATCTGAAGCGAGCTTCAATGAATGGGTACAAGTAATGTCGGATCTTTGTCCTGAAGAAAACCTAGTTCCCACCAACTTTTACCAGGCGAAGAAAAAGATGCGGGGGATGGGGTTGCCCATGGAAACCATAGATTGTTGTGAGGATATGTGCATGATCTATTGGGGGGAGGATAAAGATCTACTGAAGTGCAAGTTCTGTGGTAAGGACCGGTACAAGCGTTACAAGGAGAGGGCTGGAAAGAAACGTCAGAAGAAAAATCTACCACATAAGAAAATGTGGTATTTCCCTCCAGCACCTCGTTTGAAGAGGTTGTACGCTTCAAGTGCTTGTGCCGATAAAATGCGGTGGCACAAGGAGCGAGTAATCCCGGAAGAGGGTAGAATGGAGCATCCATCAGACTCACCCGCATGGAAACAGTTCGATAAGACCTACCCGGAGTTTGCAGCCGAGCCTAGAAATGTACGCTTGGGGCTTTGTACGGATGGTTTTAACCCGTTTGGAAATGACCGGAAGTACTCTTGTTGGCGATCATCCGACACCAGATAACTTGCCCCGGTGAGTGCATGAAGGAACCATTCATGTTCTTGACTGTGTTGGTGCCCGGGCCAGATGATCCGTCACAGAATCTGGATGTGTTCTTGCAGCCCCTAATCAATGAGCTGATTGATTTGTGGGAAATGGTATCCCGGCATATGATGTGTCAACGAAGAAGAACTTTACATTGAGAGCAGCATTACTGTGGACCGTGAGTGATTTTCCTGCGTACTCCATGCTATCTGGAAGGAAAACCGCGGGCTTTAATGCATGTCCACATTGTATGGAAGACACTGATGCATTTAGACTGAAGGAGAGCGGAAAGGAATGTTGGTTTGACTGTCATCGTAGATTTCTACCAAAGGACCATACGCTCAGGAAGAACAAGACTCAATTCCTGAAAAACAAAGTAGTGAACAAAGGCGCCCCGAGACAACTTACTGGTGCAGAAATACTTGCGGAGATAGATAGGCTGGGTCTTATGAAAGTGACTGAAGTTGGGTCGGAGAAACATAACGAGAAAATTAGCAAAAATTGTGGATGGAAGAAGAGAAGCATCTTCTGGGACTTGCCTTATTGGAGCAGTCTTCTTATACGTCACAACTTGGATTTCATGCACATTGAGAAAAACGTGTTCGAGAACTTATTCAACACGATTTGCAACATTCCTAGAAAAACAAAGGACACCCCTAAATCTAGAGCCGAGTTGGATACATTGTGTAAAAGGCCCGAGTTGACAAAGCAGAATGATAAGGGGCAGTGGCCCAAGGCATGCTACAAAATTGACACTGAATCTAGGAACAAACTATTTGATTGGGTGAGGGGATTGAAGTTCCCCGACAATTACGCTTCGAAGTTGGGGCGGTGTATGGATGTGAAGAGGACAAAGATGTACGGGATGAAGAGCCATGATTGTCATGTGTTCATGGAGAGGCTTCTCCCTGTTGCATTTCGAGAATGCTACCTAAACCTGTATGGATTGCGATCACCGAGCTGAGCTTATTTTTCAAGAATTTATGCTCAAGGGTGCTTGACGATGAAGTGTTAACAAATCTTGAAAGCAACATACCATTGATTCTATGCAAGCTCGAGCGTATCTTTCCTCCGAGCTTCTTTGATTCTATGGAGCACTTGCCGGTTCACCTCCCACATTAAGCGAGGCTTGCTGGACCGGTTCAGTATCGATGGATGTATCCATTCGAGAGGTGTGTAATCAAGGCAATCATTTACTTATAAAGTCTGAATTTTCCCAAATTACATTGTGTTACATCAACATATATGCATTACAGGTACTTGGGGAAATTGAAGAGGTATGTCAGCAACAAAGGCAAGCCTGAGGGATCGATGGCCAATGCCTACGTGCGTGAGGAAGCTGCAACCTTCTGCTCCTATTACTTTGGGGACCATGTCCCGACGAAGGCATCTAGCCCGTCCAGAAACGCAGACACATTTGAAGTTCAAGAGGATGATGACGTTTCCATTTCAATTTTTAGGGTCTCGGGGAGACCTATTGGAGAAGAAAAGACAGAATGGCTGACGGATAAGGAGCTGAAGGCAGCCACATATTATGTCCTCTCGAACTGTGCTGAAGTTGACAAATTTATGGAGATTTATGCTCGGTGAGTAGCTTTCTTACGCTAACACATGGATTTTAACTTCTAACTACTATATATATCTAATCATGTAATCGTGTCCACAGCCTTTTCAGAGAGAAGAATCCAACAATGGCAGATGACGTAATTGAAGCACTGCTTCAAGAGAAGTTGGAAACAAAATTTGCAGATTGGTTCAAGGAGTACGTACGAAATCCTGTCAACAAAGTCACATGTCCTTACTTAGAATCTCTAGCAGAGGGACCAAACAGAAAGGTCTCCACATTCTCATCGTACATAGTAAATGGCCTTAAGTTTCACATAATTGAGTCTATCACCGCCATGGCCACAAACAATTCTGGGGTGTGTGTCAGAGGGCAAGATCAAGATGCAACTGATGATTTGTATGATTTCTACGGGAACCTGAGACGAATTGTGCGACTTGAATATCCGGGGTTTCCTTTGAAAAGAACCTCTCTGTTTGATGTTGACTGGTATGATCCTACTCCAAGTGGTACGAAGAAACACGAGCTCTATCAGATGGTAGAAATTAACCATAGGAAGAGGTATCGTACTAAGTATGAACCGTTTATCTTGGCGACTCATGCACGCCAGGTGGTGTTTATTGAATATCCAAGCCTCAAACGCGATAATATGGATTTGGTCATTGTAATGCATATCTGCTCGCCCAGTAGAGTACATTGATAAGGACGACTCAATTACCAACTCATATCAAGAAGAGGTCGTTCATCAAACAGCGAGAAAGCCTGTACAAGCTGATGATGAGTTCATAGACCTGCATGAAGACCAATTTATAGATTTAACAATAGCCGAGGAGGACAAGGGTATGTTAGCCATTGAACTTGGGTGATATGTTAGTCACTATTGTGTTAGTCAATTTTAGGACAATTTGAGTGGTATGTTACCACGAAGCTTGTTTTGATGTGTTAGTCACCATTCATGAACTTGTTGTGTCATTTGAGTGGTATGTTAGCCACTGAACTTGGGTGATATGTTAGTCACCATTGTGTTCGTCAATTTTAGGACAATTTGAGTGGTATGTTAGCCACTAAACTTGGGTGATATGTTGGTATTTATTCATGAACTTATTGCACACAATTTGAGTGGTATGTTAGCCACTAAACTTGGTGTTATATTTAAATTGTTATCTTTCTTTAAACTTGTGTAATTTTTACTTTGAATGTAATTGTTGTAGAAGGACTACTACATTCCCAATGCCCTGGTGTCCCAGTTGTACTCCGTTTTCGAGACTTTAGGGTCATACATCTATAGGAAAATGGTTTACAAAATTAAGGAGACACGCAGACAACCAACTTGGGTGGGGGATGACGAGTGGGCACTTTGGGAGGCGTACTGGAATGATCCCTTCGTCCAGGATCAAGCGTACAAGAATGCATAAAACCGTTTATCCGAGCATGAGATGGTACGCAATCGCCAGACATCACTATGGGTCGCGAGCTATTGTTACAGATCACGTGATGGAGGTTAGAAAATATGTTGTTCATGACTTGGAATATGATACATAACAGTTTTTTTGCTTTCATTTCAATCAACTAACTACTTATTTGCACATATGTTTTTTTAGGCCAATAGAGGACAGCCGAAGAGTGCTCTGTACCACTTCAAGAAGGCTAAGCTGAAGAATGGCATCTGGACTGACGTGAGGGCCGAGCGTATTGCAGTACGTTTCTTTCTTAAGGTTAACATTTGTATTTGAGTATTTTAAAGTGATTCCTAAAATTGCATCTCATTTCGTATGCAACCAACAATTACAGAGTGAGGTCGAGAAGAGGATGGATGAGAGGATGATCGACGGTCATGAGCTGTCAATTGAAGAGCAAGACCAGATCTTCTTCGAGGTCAACCCAATGGACAGCAAGGGTCGAATGTATGGATTGGGAAGCTTAGGCCCTTCCATGAGTTCTGGTAGCTTCTCAGTGTCCCAGGGTTCAGGATCGCGATCTAATCTCTACACACAGGACCAGGTTCAAGAGATGATGACTCCTCTTCACCAGGAAATAGCTGCGACCAAGGCAACTTACGAGCAAGTGCTTGAGGAACAGGCTCGTATGGCTCAGCGGATGGATGCTTTGACCCAGATGTTCAGCACTTCTTCCCAGTCTCACCCACCGCCTCATCCCGATTATTCTTAGTTACATCAGACTTATTATGGACTTGTTATGGATAATTTGACACTATTTCACCTTCTTCTTGTTTCGGATAATTTATATTGTTTTGGATATATTAATGCAATTTAATTGTTTCGGGTATATTATCTATGATTATATTATGTGAAAAAACAGGTGAAATGTGAAACATAAATATAAAAAAAAATTTAAACAGTGAATTTAGCGACGGAAAAAAATCCATCGCTAAATTCACGAACTAAGGGCGAATTAGCCCATTGAATTTAGCGACGGATTTTTTTCCGTCGCTAAATGTCAAGCGAACTAAGGGCGGATTAGTGGTGGGATTTAGCGACGGAAAAAAATCCGTCGCTAATTCGGACGGACTGGTCAACGGATTAATCCGTCGCCAAAAAAAAATAGTGACGATTGGTTTGGAGACGGGGATTATCCGTCGCTAAGGATTTAGCGACGGATCGGCACAGCTTTAGCGACGGATAATTCCGTCGCTAAAACTGTTTTTTTTGTAGTGACACTCTTCGTCTGCCAGTGGAGGGTCCGGAGATGCTGACTCCATGTCTGTACGACATTGCAAGGGCAAGTATGTGGTAGACCCATGGAAAACATATGTGGTGAACACCCGTTGATACGTCGTAGCTGTTAGTAGCCCCATATCTGGGAGTGTAAACCAATACCGTTGGGCGCATGGTCCTGCAAACCAGTTGAGTGTATTTGATATTTCCGCGACCCGTCTTTCTCCTATCTCCGCGATGTATAGATGTCTGTTGTTGGTCAGCTCATGAAGAAGTTCATGTCTGATGCGTACCCACTCTATTTGGTCATTGTATAGGATTTGTGTTATACATCTGTATCCACAGTTCCCATCGTCCTGGACGTCACTCCAACCTTGAATGTATCGCAGACCTTGTGGTGGCATCTGACTTTCATATCTGAATGATCTACCAAGATTTTGAATACGCACTGTTGTGAGTGTTGAGTCCTTTGATGTGGTTCAGCTTTGATCTTCCCAATCGACGGGATCTCGCTCCCCGTTTCTAGTCGTCTACCAGCTTTCTTCTTGTGTCTGATTGGTGGCTCCTCCAGGTACGTGTATGATGCATTTCCATCCGATTCGAAGTATGATCTGAGTTCCTCCTCCGTGGCAGACTCCCTACGGTCCCTGTACCAGTCATCAAACTGGTCCCGTACTGTCTGTTGCCTAGTCTGGTATGGTTCCCCCATATGAAGAGTACTCCAGAACTCGTTGATATCTCTAATGGGATGGACGCTCCTCCCGGTCACACCCTTTTGTTGCAATTCACATGCATATGGTAGTCCCCAACCGGTACGCAATGCGTGATCGCATTCACCGGGATCAACGTTGGATCTTTCATGGAGTATTTTCTTAATAGCAAGATGTGAAACCACACCTCCTAGCCTGCGTAAGATTCCACGGGTAGTGACATGAGGATGCTTCGTCGACGCTTTCTCAAACTCATAGCGGATTGCATCATAATGCATTTCAAGTAGGTGATGCAGCTTGGGGAATTTTCTGTGAAACTTTGAGTTTGCAGTTCCCAACCAATACTTGTACCTGGAGTGCGCACTTTCGACTCTGCAACCAATTTACATTGTTGAATGTCAGTTTGGGCACAACTCTAATTACAGGATATTAGTGCATTACGAAATAAATTTAATTATGAAATTGAATTACATGTTCGTCGTGTCAGCTCCAAAGTGTAGGATGTCTTTCGTCCACGCGTGTACAAATCGGTCATGGTATGGGTCCAACCAATATCTCTTTGCGTCCTAGGTTGACATCTCCAGGCCTCTGCCATTTCTGCAACAGCCTGCTCATATAGTTCCGGAGTATTGCGTTCACGGTCTTTTGCCATCTTAGCTTCACTGAACGTTCATACTTTTTGGTACCCCCCATCATGTCACTTACATATTTCTGCACATCCTTAGATATATGCCTCCGACACAGTAGGTGTGCTGCTTCTGGAAATACCTCCTTTATGGCACGCATTGCAGCTAACTCTCTATCCGTAACAAATACCCCTGGTAAGACACCACATTCTATAAACAACGCCCGCAATCATGTAAGCCCCCACACATAACTTGACGTCTTCTCGTCCGATACGAAAATGAAAGCTATGTGGTAGTTTTGCCAGTGGGTAAAATGCCAATCACTTCCAACAATGGCATGTCGTACAAATTTGTATTGCACGTAGCATCCATGAGGACAACTTGAGGGAACAAACGGATCATTGACTTCGTATTAGGATGAGCTAAGAAAAATCCAGCCAATATGTCAGTTCCCTGCTGTTTGACCACAGAATATATGTAGCTATGTCGTTGCAACAAATGGATAAAATATTCCATCGGCTCCATCTCCATCCGTTGATCTTTCTGGTCAACATTGTATACATGTCGTAACGTACTGCAGTTGTGCACAAATTCTTGTTGGAGTTGAACAAGCGTTGCTATAGGAGTCATTCCGGCACGCAACATTTCCACTACTCGCACGCGCTCTTCATCAGTGAACTTCGCTTCGGACGTGTGCTAATGGGGGTATTTCCCGAGTCGGTGATTGTGTCTTTGGTGACCGTCTTTCACAACAACTCTCCACTCACCCGGTAACCTCTCATGCAGCTTGACCTGAAATGAGCAAGAATGCTTTTTACTCTCGGTTGAATTTCTGGATTTTACCTCGGGGTCTGTTGGAGTCGTGACCCTATGGGCACCAGCACACTCACAACCCATGTACACGTTCTTTGGTCTAGAATGCGTGATCGCAAAAAATATATTGTTTTCTCGACCAATAACACGAACCTAGGCTTCTGCATCTGCACGAGTATTGAAAATCTCTCGGGTTATGAACAAGTCCGTACAGTCTGGGAATTCATCAGACGTTGTGGACGAATCACTTAAGTAACTCATATTATACGTATGTGAATGGAAGTGTCGGGAATAGAAGTGTTTGAAGTGTTGTGGATTTTAAGTGTTCGGGAATGGCATTGTTTTAAGTGTTGGAAGTGTTGTGGATTTTAAATGTTCGAGAATGAAAGTGTTTGAAATGTTTCGGGAATTGAATGGAAGTGTTTGAAGTGTGGAATGGGATTTGAAGTGTGGTGAAACATATCCCATCTCCCTCTCATTATATAGAAGTGTTCGGGTCGAAGTTCGGGTAGAAGACGAGTTAGGGCCGGGATCGGGTAGAAGACGGGTTAGGGCCGGGATTGGGCCGGGACCCGGTCAACGGTACAGTTTGACTGACAGTTGACCAGTCGACCGGGTCCCACCCGGTCCCCTTTTTCTGACCGGTTGAACTGACCGGTCAAACCCGTAGTTGACCGGTCAAACTGGCAGTTCGACCGATCGAACCCGATTTTTTTAGTTTCCGAATTCTATAAATAGGAGGGTTTGGGACTCATTTTCACACCACCAACTTCATTTTCCTACTCTAATCAACTTCATCTTCACACAACCAACTTCATTTTCATACTTCAATATTATTAGCAATCCTCTCGGTGTTTAGCAACCATGTGGAAGGTAGTTTATACGAAAACATTATTAAACCATTGTATATTTGATTTCTCAATACTTCAATATTATTAGAACTTCGTTGTATTCGTGATTTCTAACATTGATACTATTCTCAATTTCCTACAGAAATTAACTATGGGCGGTGGATCCAAAGATGGTGGTGCCGAAGATAAAAGATGGGGCAATAGGAACGTAATGGATATTCCACAAGTACCAGTTGATCAGTATTCAAGACGCCTGCATGACATCGGTGGAAGGGTTAGAGGTCCCATACCTGCTTCAGCCAGAGCAAGAAGGGATAAAATGATGTACCCTTCAGAAAGTTCGACAAGTTCTGAAGAAACACCGCCGGCGAGACAAGACTCGTACCGGACACCTGGCTCTATCGGCACAGAGTCAAATTTAAGAATTGAAAGTGAAATGCCTTTTGATGAAGACTTCGCCGCAGAGTCTATGCAATCAGGACCGAGGACGGTGCCATTTGAACGCAACATTCATGGTTCTTCCGCCAGGGGTGGCCATAGTAGAAGCGGAGACCGTGGACAGGCTTTCCATTTCAGTAATGAGGAAGAGCCTAATGATGAGGGTGGAAGCGGAGACCGTGGACAGGTAGAGCCTAATTATGCTACTAATGAGGCGTGGAGAGAGCTAACAATCGGTATTGATGGAGGCCCTGCAAATCCGGAGTTACTCACAGGATTTCTAGGCCACATCGCTCACTCCATATGGATAGGAAATGTAAGTCACTTCAATCTTTACTATTGTTAAGTCATGTTCTTTGAAATCCGATGATTCTTTTTTGGTATATTTTAATCTGCAGGACCGCGAGGTTCTAAAGGGATTTCACAAACCCCGGTCTTTAATCCGTTTTAAAGACTATTTAAACGATGGTGTCAACCATATTGTCAACAACACCCATCTCTCACGCTTGCCGAACTGTATGCACCCGAATATCAACATGCCTTTGATTAGTGCATTTGTTGAACGGTGGCATCCTGAAACTAATACCTTTCACATGCCATTTGGTGAGATGACAATAAGCCTGCATGATGTCCACTATTTGCTCGAAGTTCCTGTTCATGGTCGTGCTTTCAAGACGACAATGCAACCAGATGCGCTTAAGGTGGCATTAGCAATTCATATGCAAATGACTGAAGCAGCGGTGAAATCCAACTTCAAAAGTGCTGGTTTCAAGCGTAGCACCATCGAGGAAACTTTAAAAGCACGAGTTCTTCCACCGAAATCACATGCTATCATGCACTTGTTGTGGTTGTTAGGCACTTCTCTATTTGTCGACAAAAGTGGACATTGAGTTCATGTCGGGTTTCTACGGTTTCTAATTAACCTGAATGAGGTTAACACATACGCATGGGGAGCTGCTGCACTTGCCAATCAATATAGACAATTGGGAGTTGCAACCCGTATCAACTGCAGACAGATAGATGGATGTCTTTCACTTCTGCAGGTTTGCCCGCTCTATATTATATATACATTTTTACATAACTTTAAAAACGATCATTTTCTATCAAGTATTTATACTATTTCAGGCGTGGATATACTCGTATTTTCCTCATTTTCAATCATGGAACTTGGGAACCGCCGATAAGGATGAGACTGCTATGCATCTTATGTACAGAAGTGCATTAGACAATGTTGCACCAAATGAAGTATGTCATTCAATATAACACGCTTGTCTTCATTACGTTTGAGCCTTTTTTTTAATTATATACTTATGTTACTTGCCTCTCGTGTAATAGGTGAGTTGGACACCTTTCAGACTCGTATCGGAGGAAGCTGTCCCTATTTCTCAATATAGGCGAATTATTCATTGTCTAAAGGTTACGGAGGCTTACATGCTAAACCGCATTATGCGGCAGTTCGGATACCCCCAATACATTCCTACAGAACCGATAAAACTAGTGCGTGTACAAAGGCCACCCCAACCCTCACTCTATCGTTGTTCTCATGCTGTTCGAGACTCATTCGAGGACTTTCACACCTGTCGATGTAATTTTCATCAACAAACAATTCGAATGCATTTTGGACATGAAACAATTCCGACGTACCCGGACTGGTTTCTACAACGTACGCATATGCAAGTGACCCGCCAAGAATCATTTACTCCAAGGCAACAATTCCAACCGGCCGATATGGATCCTAGCGTGGTATGTTTCCTAGACATTCAATATATATACATACACGACGTTTGTTCAAAATCTCAAAATCCTTATTTGTGTGTGTTTTTACTTTGTGGAGGCTACGATTGATCGCTGCTACAATGGGACGCATCACTCGACAAAACAGATATTATATGGAGGCGAATGACATATTCGCGGTTGTTGATGAAGTTTGTGAACACTTACAAGATTTAATTCCAAATTAAGTATCCAGATTTATTATGTTAAGCATGTAATATTTTCCAATTCAAGTTCGTATCCGTGTTAAAATTGTAACTGATGTGTCAAATCAAAGTTCTAAATATGTTTAAGCCAAGAGTTAATTCTCAATCAATAATCAATCGTCGTATTACAAGAGAAAACGGTTCAATTACCTCCACGAATGGGTAGATAATTGCCTTGGAAAATCGGTTCTAGGTTGAAAGCAAAGAAGAAAAGAATAATATGATGTTGTCTTTAGAATGTTTTGACCTAACCTATATATAGTGAAAGAAAGGAATTCTAAACGAACTGGGGAAATAACACGGAATCTGGGCGGAATAATAAAAAAAAGTTCTTTTACGAAAAGAACTGGCGTACGCCAGTCAAGAACTGGCGTCGCCAGTTCTTCCAAAAAAAAAAGTAAAAATTACAAAACTATATATAATCAATTTTTAAATTAATTTAAAAAAAATGGAAATTGAGATATCACGATTTCCTTTTTTTTCATATTTCCATTTTTCATTAACCTTACAAACATAAATAGGTGCTAAAAAAATTTGGGCCCCCAAATTTCCGGGGGCCCTGTGCGGGCATGGCCTTAGTCGCCCCTGCTCATTTCAAATTAATTTTCAATATATGATTTTATAAAAACGTACACGCGGATGTCAAAAACTGGTCCTATACATTAAAAGAATACTTGAGTTGGTTGCACACGAATTTGTAAATGCCTATTTTACCCTTGCATAAGGAGCCTTGTAGTAAAAGGCAAGTCCTTGTACATGCAGGCCAGTACTTTTAAAAGAACACAAAGTCTTAGGAAATACCAAGTATATAGAGAGACTATAAAGACGGACCTGTTTGCAATTTACCACACTTATTTGCATTTTTGCGGGTCATCGGGTCGGTCAATTCATTTTCGCGCGTCATTGGGTCGGGTCATTTCATTTTTGCGGGTCTATTTACCAGGCTTGTATAGTTATAGTTATGAACATTACTTAAATATATAAGAACATTACTTAAATATATGACAACATGTGAAGATACAATAACATATTATTACACTAATTCATATTCAATTACTCGATTTAAGTTAATGCTCTTCGTTGATTGGATAAGTTTCCGACTTAACTGAGTAATGCTCATGATTATTCATGTAAGGTTTCTACTTAACTTAGCAATGTTGTTAACATTACTTAAATAGTTAAGAACGTTACTTAAATATATTAAAACATTGTGTAAATATATAAAATATCATTTCTGATAACATTATAGAAATCCTAAGAACATTACTCACATAGTTGAGAACATTACCCAAATAGTTGAGAACATTACAAATATAGGTAAGAACATTATACCCTAGGTCATCACTCATATACCTAATAACATTTTACTCAAATAGTTGATAACACTGTCAACATAATTAAGAACATTATACTCTATACATCATTCATATAAATAAGAACATTACACAAATAGTTAAGAACATTACACAAATATGAAAAAACATTTCTCAGAATCGTAATATAAGGAGTGTCACACATATGAATATGTAAGAACATTGTTTTGATATAAAATAGACAATATAAGTTAATACATTGACTTTTCTTTTATCACATTTAGAGTTTCCTCAGGTTCTTCATTTGTCTCGTCAACTATGTCGTTGGTTGCATTGTTATCTCCATCATTTTATGCTCATCTTCTCTGTACAATGTCCTTCTCCAGTTGATCCCAAATCTGACGTTGATGAGAACATAACAGTTAAACACAGGAACATAGGTTATATAAGTGATAACATTGATTATATAAGCACTAATATCGAAGATATAACCAACAACATTTATTTCCCAACCTAAATGAGAAGATAGTTATAACATTTTGCATATGACATAATAATGAAAACATTACAGGCATTTTCCAGGAACGTTATAGTCATGACTCAGAACATTTCATACATATTTTCTAATAATAATGGCATGATACTTAACTTTGTAGTCATGCAGTTCCAGAAACATTGTAGCCATATGTTGAGAACATAACAGAAATAACGTACAACATTGTAGCAAACAAATAGAACATTGATGTAACAGCGTACACTGCACATTTGTGAAAACATCACATTGATACATATAGAACATTACACAAATAACATAGAACATTGTAGACAACACATAACACATTGATGTAACACTACACACTGCACATTTACGAAAACATTACAGAGATACGTTAATAACATTACACGAATAACGTAGAACATTGTAGACAACACTTAACACATATTATTAGCAACATTACACGTATTACATGCTCCATATCACATATAACATTACATACATAAGACACAACATTGTACAAATTAGCTAGAACATTTGAACGATTTTCTACGCGATTTTTTCCAGATCTGTTTTCAAATTTCAACTTCTATTGTGAAAAAATCCATTCATCAATTAATATTTGAATCAAAACATTGTTAAAACTTATATACGAGCATATTTTGAGTAGATCGGTGGATAAACAACCAAATCGTAGTAGAAACACCAATTTTCGAGCATATTTTTATGTACTCTGTTTAGTTGAACATCCTACATATAAGTAAGAACATTACAGAAATAAGCCAAAACATAACACAGATTTGCTAGAACACTTGAAACAAAAATTACGCGATTTTTCAGATCCGATTCGAAATTTCAACTACAATTGCGAAATAAACACCGATTTTACATAAATTATGTCGAGGTCTAGTTGTTCGTACCTTCATGATGTTGTTTCCGGTGAGATTGGGCCGCTTTTGAGCTTTTTTCCGGCGAGTTCGTGCTTTTTCCGAGCTTGATTACATATAAACCACGTCGAGATAGAGGTTTTCGAGTTGTTTTTCGGCGGTTTCCGACGATTTCGAGCTGTTTCCGGCGAGAGGTGGATTTCTAGAGAGATGATTTTTGCTTGTTATGTTTTCTAGGGTTTTGAGGAGAATTATGAGGAATGTGGGTTGGGTTGTCTTAGATAATTACAAAAGACCCACACCTTCCTACTTGGTTAGGTTGGAGTGTTTTTATAGTTGCCTTTTTGTTTGGTGCTAATATATAATTAATTAAAGTATGTATTTTTAGTATTTCTCTAGGGATAGTCTCTCATAAGACCACCTCTTAAAAGAAGGGTACGATCCAATAAATTAATGGACTTGTATTTTTTTTTTTTGTATAAATACCTCTCCTCCCTGTAGAGAGATTGAATTATTAACAATTCTGATAGATCGATCGAATAGACATGGCTAGCAAATATGATATACTAGTACTAGTTCTTGCTTGTGTTTTGTTACAATCATCATCATGTTTTGCACAACATAGACACAGACATCCTCTTACTCAAGTCCATCTCCCTCCCGGTGCGATCGGACCGGAATCGATAGGGTTTGATTGCGACGGAAACGGTCCATATGTTGGTGTTTCAGATGGCCGGATTCTTGTGTGGCGGGGTGATCGCTGGATACAATTCGCTACAATGACGGCTCAAAGGTATGCTTAATTAATTATATACATGCATGCTTAATTATAATTAATTCGTAATGTTTAAGGTACGTACGTATATAGTTTATATAATTTGTTGTTAGGGTTTTAGTTTGTTGGTTAATGTTGTTCAAGGTTTAATTATTTCCAGAAACATATGGTTATGCAGATTCATACGTTTTTTTGTCACCGAAATAATGCATGTATATTCATAGTTTAGATTAGGGCTAATTATATGCTTTACTACTAGTTTAGAACTCTAAGATCCGATTTCTGATCGAAATATTATTAATTATACATGCATACTTAATTAATAACGATCGAGTTACGTTATTAATTAGTAATGTTTAAGTAGTATATATAATTTGGCGGAAGGGTTTTAATTTGTTGGGTTGTTGTTTAGGTTTTCTTTCAAGATTATTTAGGTTTTGTTTCAAGAATGTTCATAGTTTAATTTAGTTTAGGACTAATTAATTATATGATTTACTACTAGTTTAGACAGATCCGATTTCTGATCGACACCAATAAGCTACAAGAAAAATTACTATTCGTAAAAGCCTTAGTCTGCTCGCTCGCTTGAACCGAATTGATATATAAATTGAACCGAACTAACATGAACTCAAAACGAATTGAATTGATTTGAACTTAATTTAACTTATTTCTAGTATAAACAACTCAACAAATCTAAATTGAATTAAATTGAATAAATCTAAACTGAAATTTATCATACGAAAATAATGATTCTTAGTCGTCATAATTTAGTTTAAACACTTCAATTCTTTTTGTTCCCAAGCTGTTTTCCTCTGATTTGGGTAGCTATTTGAAATATACAAGTTACGTTGAAGTATTAATAAATCGATCGATCTTTAACTATTTTGTTATTAATTTGTACAGGAGTAGATTATGTACCGAAGCATCTTGTGGCAGGCCATTAGGCTTGAAATTCGACAAAGCTACCTGTGATCTCTACATTGCGGATTCCTCCTTAGGCCTCATGAAAGTTGATCGTCATGGCGGCATTGCCACGTCAGTCGTCAGCCATTTCAATGGCGTGCCGTTGAAGTTCACTAACGGCCTGGACATTGATCCTCACAACGGTGCCATCTATTTTACGGATACAAGCACAAAATTCTCCAGATGGCAATGGGAGCAAGCGATATCCACCATGGATCGAACAGGAAGATTGTTAAAGTATGATCCCAAGGATGGCAGTGTTTCCGTCTTACGTGGGGGTCTTGCTTTTCCCAACGGGGTGGCTTTAAGTAGGGACAGAACGTTCCTTCTACTAGCTGAAACTACAACCGGACAAATTCACAAGTTTTGGCTGTCCGGACCAAGACGTCACTCTTATGGCATGTTACTTCAGCTCGGTGGCAGGCCTGACAACATCAACCGGAATGCTGATGGAGACTTTTGGATTGCGCAGAACCCCACTCTGCCATATGTACTTCGCAGAGGAGAGGGCATAGGTCACCCTATAAAGATTGATGGGTCCGGGCGAGTTTTAGACCATTTAGGTGATGTTGGATCTACTAGTGATGTCACTGAGTTCAACAATAGAATTTGGTTAGGCTCACTTGATAACTCCTATGTTGCCAGTACTATGTAGCTAGCCTGCAATATTGTTCAGTCTTTTACTTTTCTTTTTCATTGTAAAGTATGAATTTCATGTCCATTCTTAATGTTATTGAATTATCGATTCCTTCTATCAGTTTGTTCATTTTTACTACTATATAGTGCCATAATTTATCCTAATTTAACATAGCATTGCTTTCTTTTGATTCTACGTTATTATGATCATCGTCTGGAAAAGTGAGGTAGAAAGAGGAAAAGAAAATTAGGCTCTAATTAAACAGTTACTTTTAATGTACTCTCTCGCTGACTATGTGTGAGAGTGGCTCTAATTAAACCGTTAATTTTAATGTCTCTCGCCCACTATGTGTGAGAGTGAAATTGTTAGACTATTGTTGATAAAAATACTTACTCCGTCCAGCAGACTTTATATAGGTGACATTTATAATAAATTCCATAGAACTTCAACAAATAATAAATAGTAATTATTAATTTTACACGCAAATTACACAGTTTGCCGTTAAAGTACACTTTTCTTACCTCTTTAAATATCTTATCATTACTTTAGCTTTTTATCTAAAATTATACACCAACCCTGATATATTAAGTTCACCAGGACGAAAGGAGTATGCCGTTTACATAGACAAACATAAAATTGAGATAAAATCGATCGATTCCCACAAGCCTAATTGTTATACTACTTTGAATCCGATAAAATCTATCGAATTCCACTAGTTTTACAAGTTCGAGCATGTTACGTGGGATTCTATCAATATTCCATGGCTAAATCATGAAATTCACGGTTCTGAATTGCAATTATAACACATACAATTAAAAGATGGGAGAGATTAATTTACTTTAGAAAAATCAAAACTTCTCGAGAATTTGACCATGAAGATTAAACTCATTGGAAGGTTGATGGACATGACGTGAATCAGGATTTACAGTTCTCATTTCCACTCTATCATCCATCAAACAAGATAGCGTACCGTCACATAAACAACAAAACAAGCAGCAACAAATCAGATCAGGTAACAACATTGACTCCCAAGATCACCTTTCTCACGTTCATCATAAAAAACGAGGCATCATCGATCAACAGTCACCCGGTGATCTATGATACTTGTTTCTTTTCACTAGTTTTGCTCCGGAAGGGCGAGAATAAAGAGAAGTGGCGAGAAGCTGCATCATAAAAAACGAGGCGTCATCTATGATGCTTGTTCATCAACTAAACAACTTAAACAAGTAAACCACTGACAGGGAACTTACTCTTGTGCGAAGCAGCATTAACAGCACTCGGGCTCTCTTCTTGTGAGATTAGATTTTTCAACATATGAACTGATAGCAAGTAAAAGAATCAGCAAGTATCCAGATGTTATCTATAGTAACAAAACTACTGTGACCACATAGGCATCCCTAGTTCTAGTACACCACTAATGCTTTGGTAGATGACATGCATATCTACTATCTAGAAATAGTTCTAGTAGGCAAGCCATTGAAGGCAGCAGGTGTAGTAACATTTCAGTATAACAAATGCGTAACATCAGTGTCTAGTCCGACACAGTGATAATGAAATAGTAATATGTTCTTCATGTAGATGAGTCCAACTGTAACTGAAGCTAAGTGTCGGATCTGACCAGACACGTCAAGATCTTTATGGTATTCAAACTCAAGTTAGAGAAATGCACATCACCTTGACTTGTCGAACCTGTCCTCTTTGCATTATCGTCTTGCTCAATAGTAGCATCAACACTACAATCTGAGTCAACACTTTGATCAACTGATGATGAATGATTCTTCTTTCCAAACTTCAAGAGGCGCCTTAAACCTTTCGATGATTCTTTTACACGAGACCTCTCCACAGCTGCTACATGTTCGTCCAACTTGACATTTTTTACAGCAGCAATGTGTACATTAACAGTCTCGTCAACTTCTGGGACTAGATCTGGTCTTGGCACAGGTGCTTTGAAGTACTCGGACTGAGCAGTGCACGGGTCTTCAATAGAAGAAACACGAGCATAAGGGGCCTGATAAGATTTTTCAGCCGTTTCATCATGTAGAGGATCCTTCTCCGAATTGGCTGTCCACCCCTGCAAATACAGGATACTTATCAGTTTGTCAAGTGGATTACTTAATTTGCATCATCTATCAGTCGAATATGAAAAGTTAAGTTGATCATCAGAATTTGCTCAGTTAAACAATTGTTACCTAAAACTACAGATTAAAACTAAATTCATTTTTTAGATAACAGTCCAGCATTACGTTTAGGTTTATTCAACCACCAATAAACACTGGTTTTACAATCTATCTATATTCACATATTATCCACCTCTAACCAGACTTTTCTCCTTCAAACCTAGTACAGAACAAATAACCATACATTATAATAATGGTGGTGCTAGTGGTGGTGGTGAATAACAAAAACAATCTTGCACCACCACCTTCGCACCCGCCCATGCTCCTGACCAAATAGAAAATGAAGAAAAGATTTCTGGTAAAATTTACTACTTCCCCCGTCCCGCCCGAAGCTTTCCGTTTCTTTTTGGGTGGTAAAAGTAAGACAATTACTTTTGATTGAAATAATGGTGTGGGGTAATATTTTGTGCTGACTTTTAGCTTTTGAGTGGGAATCATTGTAATTTTGTAAAAAAAATGAATATATTAATATTATAGTTGAAGTAAGAATTGTCAAAAATGGCAAAATGGAAACTTCGAGCGGGGCGGAGGAAGTACAGTATAAACCAATATTTTAAGTTTGTAGAATAAACCACATAATTCTCTATTGATCTCACAAACCGTACCTCCGTGGAATCCATGTTCTTTTGTACAGGACTTTTTTTTGGATCTGTAGCAGCTCCATTCATTGGAGAACGGAGAGCGTGTGTCGGAACTAAACCAGATATTGCATTGCTTTTATCTCCTTGGTCGTGACCATCATATTGTTGATTCCGTACCTCTGACTTAGTAACTGCAGCAAGTGAAGGTGAAGTTATACGAGAAGGCTTCCCATACTCGAGCATCACTACAGTTTTCTCCACAATTGTGTTCTCATCCGCATCCACCTGTATTGCTCTACTACTGGAAGTACTTGCATTTACAGAATTTTCACAAAATGTGGAAGTGTTCAGTCCATTTAAGTTTCGGGCGCTCTTCACTGCGGATTTAGTCTCACCGGCAACTACATGTGATATTGATGCTTTAGTCTTCAATTCAGGTAGAGTTGCTGCCTTACTTCTATCAAGTTGTATGATAGAAGATATTTTGTTCTTTGCAGACCCCTCAGATAACTTTCGTTTTGATACTGCTTCAGCACTTCGGGCCTTCACTGAAGTTAAAGGGATGCTGTTTATTGTTTTGGGCTCTGATAACCTTCTAATGCGAGCCAAGGAAGATTTAGTATCAGGAGTCACACCATTGCTTTCCTTTCTCGTTTCAGACAATGATGATGAGGATCTCGTCAACCTATTTCTTGCTATGTGGCTACCCTCACTCAGCTTACTAGTTTTAGAGGCCTTAAGTTGGTCACTTGACAAAAGCGGAGTTCTGAGTTTTGATCTCTGCAAAGGTGATGATGATCCAGGCTCTGCATCAGAGAACTTGGATCCTTTGTTACTGGCAGGAGAAAGTTTTGAATGCATTTGTTTTGACTGAGGTGAGGATGCTGCTGGCTTTACAGAATTGCCTTTAGCTGCAATTCTCTTTTGCCTTTGCAACTTCAAGGCTTCGAGGCGCTTTGCTTCAGCGTCTTCCTGCCACAGTTAGTTAGAACATAAAATTCCATCAGTAAAGTTGAATAGTGTTACAGATATTAGCAGCAAGGTTGATATTTAAGAATTGACATCCTTACAAATAAATGGGGTTTAATGAACCTAAACAAATTAAACAAAGCATATCTACAATCCACACCTGGTGTGGCCATGTTAAAATATTCCAGGGTGCCGAGGCTCGGTCTAATTAAACTACATAGACCTTGTGGCACATGACAAAAATTATGAATATCATGCATCGCACGTGATAGACGGCGTGCAACCCTTCTGTCTATGCAAGTATATCCCGACACTAGTCTTGGGTGAAAGATAACATCACGAGTGAATTAGAATTATGTGTACAGTACCTTCTCTTTTTTCAATTTCTGGAGATCAGCTTTATAAGATCTGAGCTTCTCCGCACGGGCCCGCGCATCTTCTAGTGGAGTCATTTTCGATGATCTAGCATTCCTAATAGGACCTCCAGGTCTTCCAGAGCCTGAAATAACCTTTGAACTCGTAGCTTTTTCTGATTTCCTTGACTTTCCCTTTACATCAGTAACATTCTTAACTCCTTTTGCCTGCTCCCTAGATGCTAAGGCCTGCATTTCATAATCTACAGCAAGGTCATATCCAGCAGACCTCTTTTCTGCTCCCCGTTCAGGCATCATGCTTAAATCATCAGGCTCATAACTAATTCTATATGCATTACCCTGGGAATCTAACTTTTGATGTGCTAATGGGATCTCAGATTCCAAATCAATAGCCATTATATTTGATTGTCCAACTTGATTCATTGACCTACAAGGTACAATAAAAGCTTCATCGGGTGTTCCATGTGAAAATTCGTTATTTATCCCAATAGTGGCAACCTCACAACTATACATAGCTAGAGGATCTAATGAGCTTCTGGAATTCATCTCGTTATGTCGCCCGCCATTCATAACATCTTCTTGAGTCTTCCTAGATAAGACCTTTCTTCCATTAGTTTCTGAATATTCAATATCTAAGTGATCACTGGTTCCTCTGAAGTAATTACCAGTTCTGGATAATAAAGCATCACCATCTGATCCCCTTAGCTGCCTGGACGTACTTTCACTAATTCTTTGAATGTCTTTCACCCTTGCATCTTGTATTTCACCTGTAGACAGAACCCCAAGTGCCAATGGGTCATCATTCGCAGTGATTATGCGCCTCTTTATATTAACATTCTTTTCCATTGCAAACATGCCAGCATGAGCATCTTCATGACTTCCTCTTAGCAAACAATTCTGAAATGCTTGCCAGTCGCCATCATCAGTATCTTTTCCACACTTAGAGATTTCTTCCATGCTTCCTTTACCATTCGAAAACCTCTTATTATTTTGATTAATGATTTGGTTGCCATCAGAGTCAGAAGTTTCATTAGTACCATCCTCTGAGCCTGAGATCGATTCACTACCAGTTTTCTTCCCTTTGGGAGTAATATAATTGATATTACGAATTACAACCATGCCTGCTTTTCTTCTGCTGGATCGTCCAGCTCTTTTGTGCAGTTTCTGCTCATGTGAAACTTCTCCATCCATGTCAACAAGCGCCCTATCTAGCTCCCATGTTTCTGCTCCAATATTACCATTCATAGCATCCGGTGCTTGCCTTTCCTGTCCTGCCTGATGTCTAAAATTTGGCGTTGGATGCTCCACTGGGTTGTAAGGTGGCTGGAATGAAGGGATGTTACCTGTGTGACCCTGATAATAAGGCATTCCGTGTACAGGATAAGCTGGAAATATTGGTTGTGTACCAGGAGGAGCATGCATAGCCCACGGAGGAACCAATAGATGAGGAAATTGTCCTTGATAATATGCTTGCTGACCATTTGGAACAGGATTATCTGCAGAATCACAAAACATTTATATTAAAAAATCTTTCAGACTTCGACATGAGATGAAGGCAGATTGAAGTGGTGCGAATAAAATAAGCACCAATAATCTGTCAACGAGCTACTTCAACAAATGTGCTTCATTTGCAACAAACAGAAATCACCAGGCTCCAGGCATAGTCAGTGATGAAATTAGTGACATATACAATTATTAATCAATTATACAGCATAGTAATATCCCGACGTTCTTGGTTTAAGAGTGCCCAGATTATTAGTTAGATTATGTATGGGAAAAATCTGAAAAAAAGGTAGCTTAAGTTGTTATGTTGCCAGTTTTGGTACTCATCTAAAGGTACCAAAATCGGTCACCCTCAACTTAGGATACCAAAACCAGTAACGTAGGTACCTTCCTCGGATTTTTCCCCCCATCATGTATACACAAGGCCTAGTCAAGTGACTATGAAGAGAGCGGATCAAAATGCCAAAAATGCAGCAGTAATCTAGATGTTAGTTGAAAACTGTGACTTTCAAGAAAAAACATTTAAAAGACTAGGTCTTACCAACACTGTTTCCGTGGTCTGACTGGCCAACATCACCTGAAGCCAGCTCATGGTTGGACATCTCATGCTTAATTGGGGATGTGGAGAGAATAATACCAGATGAGTTTATGGCGGAAAACTCCCCTCGAGTGGACATTTCTTCTGATGCTTCAATATCAAGCCATTGGCCAGTTTCGTGCTTACTCTTCCATAGTCCCATGAACCTAGAGCCCGCCTCCCTGATGGATAGACGAGAACAATTGTAATAAGATCTCCTATAAAAGTCTACAACTCAATATGAAGTCTGGAGGAAAATAAAGATGAGCTCACATTAAGCGGAAGGCTTGAAAGCACTTAGCAAAAGACACAAGTGGTGATATCTGGTCAATTTCAAAACCTGCTGCCACAGCACGTGCAAAAGCCATTGCTTGTTCATTCTGTAGCACTATTTTACGGGTTTTCAGGACTTTCAAAAGCTCAACTCTGGTTCAACATGCAAACGAAATGCATTCAGATTAGTTGCAGTATATTATTTTTGTCTCACTTCTAGCATTAAAAGCAGACAAACAAGGAGGTGCAATTGGATATATATTTTAGACCAATAGCGACTAAGAAATCCAACAATGGTTGTGACTACTGAATGGTTTTTAATTACTATGAAGATGTAATACTGTGGTGGTACGCTAGCTTAAAAACTAAATGGGCTTATTTGACCGTTTGACCAAAATAAATCGGTTACATCAACGCCTAACAGGTAGCTGATTTGATAACCTACCTCAGCTAGCATATTAAAAAATAACCTGGTTTATTTGTTTTTATACTCTATATCAAGCAAATCATCTAATTTACTAAACCCATCCATTAAAATCGGCTAGCTTATCTCACCTCTCAGCTGCGGCTGCCTAATCAGCTAATAGGCACTAGCATATCAACTAGGCCTGCTAAAGAGAGCCAATGCCAGGAATAAATGCAGTTGAAGTGCTTTGAGTGCCAAAACAATTGTTCAGGTATGAAGAAGCAGAGTTTCAAGAAATATAAATTTATGAATAGAATGATTAGCACCTGTACACATGTATTTGATAACAATACTCAAATTAAGTAGGACACAAATAAACTATAGCATTGACACTATAGACATCAAGATAGCTTAGCTTAATTCACAGGGTAAACAGGCGCAAGCACAAAACAGAAGGCACTCTAGGGAACAAGACATTGCAGTGCTAAATAGGGTGCAGCAGCACATACTTCGAATTTCCCTCCACTGAATATGACCCATTGACTTCAGCACATTGTTCACCAGGCTGCCATAAAATCAGAGTGAAAACATGCTATAAGGTGAGAGTCAAGAAATGCTTGATGATGAACGTCACCTTATACAGGACAATTGATTTCTCGTCGTCAGCAGAGGTCACAGCTTTGTTCCCTGTCCATGATTGATGTGATTAGTAATATGCTCCTTCCGCCCCGCTAAACGTGTCTCACTTGTTTTTGGCATTTTTTAAAGTAAGCAAATAGTTTATTGTTTGTTGTAGGAGAGAGAAATGATGAAGAATGGAGAAAGTATGAGAGATAGGAGAGATAAATGATGAAGAATGGAAAAAGTATGAGAGATGGATAATAAAGTAAGAACTAAGAAGGATAGTTGTAAGTGGGGTTTACTTTTTTGCTATTTTGGGAGTGAGGCCAGGCTATATTCACGGGACAGCCATAAAAGGAAAGTGAGACACGTTTAGCGGGACGGAGGGAGTATGTGCACAGGTAACAGGATATATCTTCGAAGTTCTCTCTGTGATTGGAATAGCATGTATGAATAGCTGTAAAAAACCAATTTCCATAACTTCTAAGAGAGACCTCCCCCTTCGTCTGTAACCACTTTGCTTTATAAGATATTCAGCAGAAAACCAATTTCCACACACACACACAAAAAAAAAAAAAACTGATATAGGAAAAGAATATATATCCGCCATTTATAACAAAATGCAAAACGTAATTACAAAATACTGCATTTCATATACCTTCTTCATGTGATGCTGGAGCATTTCCTTGTTGATCTACCTGCTGACACACAAAAAAGAAATAAGAAAAAGACAAGCTAGACAAGCCAATAGATAATCACCAGTTGCTTTATCGTACAATGCTTTGAACTGGTTCGATACTACTCTGCAAAGCAATTGCCTGCTCAATCTGCAAGATCTCAGTTTCTATAGTGTACACACGCTCCAAGATCTCCGGAGTGCTCACAAAACGAACAAACCTGTACCAACTAGCAGGTGTCAGAGCTTCTTATCACAAAACTACTAATAAGGTAAAAATACGCTCTGTTGGATCAGATTCTCATAAGTTACAATGATTTTGTAAGTTACAAATACCCACTAGGTAGCATCAGTATGAATTAGTGAGTATTGGTACCAAGATGATTGTTTTTGGACCCTCAAAGTGGTGATTAGCACTCACATCCCACAAAAGCAGCGATGTTACATGCTTAAGCAAAGATGTACAGTGATGCATCTACCCTTACAACATTTTTCAACGCAAGGCAACTACACAATAACCTAATATTTATATGCTATTCACAATTTCCACCAGCAGCATATGCACAATGCAGGAATTGAATTTCCGGGCACTTAGATCTGCAGGAACCTGTTTCCAGCACAAGTCCAGCGTACTGGGCTTGGGCAAAGTACAAAGAGAGAGAGGTAATGAAGGTCAACTATTGTTGAGCATATATGAATTGGTTGGTTTGAGCCAGTTCTGATCTGGTCAGATAGAAAAGTGCACATCTAACAAGGAATAGCCTATAATACTCCCAATGGGCACAGATTGTGGGAAACCATTGTAAATAGCCTACAAGTATATGGTAACACCATACTGTCAATATAGGAAAGTTCATGTTGTGTGGGGATCCTTGACTTGAGGCAAACAATGTAGAAGAGGCTTATGCAACCCAGGCCGTTATAACTAATCTTGAAGAACTTATGTGCACACAATTCTTTTCAATCATAAAATGGCCGACATCAAAAGATTACATCCTTGTAACGATATTGATCAATTCTTTGCAAAAAAAGCAACTTATGTGTACACAATTCCTTGTAACGATATTGATAAATTCTTTACAAAAATAGCAACTTATGTGCACACAATTCCTTGAAACGATATCGGAATGGAAGATTTTCCAACCAAAAAAGTAAAGTGGGAAGATCATATTGGCATGGAGGGAGTATCAGATTAGAAGTGTTATTGTATTTTTGTTTTCTTCGATTTGTTGTAAAATGAGTTGTTCAAAGTGCTAGAGATGCGTTGGAGCTTTCGTGGACCAATTTGAGGTAAATTTCGATATTGTAAACTTCAAATTGATTCTGGGTTTTGGTAAATTGTGTAATGTATAAAGTATGTCATTTGATAATTTGACAAGATGTATGGTGGATTTGCAATTTTCCAAAAATATACTTAAAAAATACTCCTTCCATTCCAATTGAAACTTGCCATTTCACTTTTTCACAAATTTTAAAAAGTATGAGCAAAAAAACAGTTTATATGATAAAGTAGTAATTGGATGGTAAAAAGTAAGGGGAAATTGATAAAGTATGAAAGAGAGTGATTAATAAATGGGGATAGTGGGATTGCCATTAAAGTAAATGGAAAGTTTTTAATGGAGTGGAGGGAGTAACAAACTTGTAAAACACTGAATTATCTCTATATACATCACCATAATCCATGATAAATAGCTAAAGACACATGTAATCGTTAATTATTCATCAAAATGAAAACAATCTAAACTCTAAGCATTAATAATCGAAATCCATGCATTTGCACTCATATATTACCTACCACTTAATTTTATTGAAGGGTCTAATTTACTATTTAGAACACCATTTATCTTACTAATATAGTACTATTTTACTACAGTCTTGGAGAGGGACATGCATTAGTGAGGGACGGACTGGTTTTCTTAAGTATAAGCCTACTGTTTTAAACAATATCAATAATGTTTTATAAACCAGATATTGTAATCAGGGTTGAATATAGTGACACTACTTGTCACTATAGTGAAGATAGTGGCCCTAATATAGCAAAGATTGACGAATAAAGATAGCTATTAAAAAAAGACCTATAGCACTACATCGCAGCTCAATATAACAAGTATATCCATCGGTATTGACAACTATGTTGATGCCCTCAGCCAATTAGGAAATATTAGTATAAAATCATGCAATCATATAAGCATTATCAATCACAAACCGATTTTTCACTAGAGTTAGTTCAAACATAAGTGCATTTTCCATACTCGCGAAACCAGGAGTACAAGATAGGCAGCATATACATTGCCATCAATAGTAATAAATGTAACAGATTTGATGAAGTAGATTCAGCATACAGTATTACAGTAAATTACGTGCCTTTGTACCGTTGCCTTTGTAAACCACACTGCATTGTCATCTGTTTCTGGCACAAGTAAAATAGAGTATCCACCTTTATCAATTTGATCCTGAGCAGTTTTTAAGTGCGCGAGAAATGGACTTAGCAATCCTGAAGCAATTTTCTCTTTCTTGTCATTCGCTATGATAATCAAATCACACCTGTTAATTAACATCATCAGACACAGAGAACCAAAATCACTGGATGGAAAGTTCAATC
The DNA here is from genome assembly GCA_026545765.1 of Plantago major. Classification (NCBI taxonomy): domain Eukaryota; kingdom Viridiplantae; phylum Streptophyta; class Magnoliopsida; order Lamiales; family Plantaginaceae; genus Plantago; species Plantago major. The sequence continues at coordinate 44,284,080 of CM048844.1, forward strand.
ACTCTGAAACCATTCAGTTACATGATCATTACTATCCAAGAATGTTGAGAAGTTCAATGACACGTTATGACTAGATGAAACATTAAGACTAACTCCGATCCATAAAACTAAATAAACCTACTCATGAAAATCAAGTAAAAGCTGTCTTAATGCTTGTTATGAACAATGAAAACAGATAAACAGTGAGTTTCTCCAAACTCTAGAAAACAAAAGTAATTAAATAGTCCTGGCAATGCCATAAAGAAATAGTGTTTCATTTATCATGAGCTTATGAATGCGGCATTTGTTCTGTACGACAGAGAAAGACAAGGAATTTGATTATGCACATTAGACAAATTTTGGATTATAATATGAAAAGACTAGGCAATAAGTCGAACGGGAGATTACATCACCCGAAGTAACATAGAAATGCATCACTTGTGAACAAAATTTATTAACACACACAATTAAAAAGGCAAAACATAGCATATCATATAAAAATAAGAATGTCATAAATAACATTTTCACCTTGTTCGAGTTGGAGTGAGCTGAAAAACAGCTGAAGTGAGGCGAGTACTAGATTTCATTGGGAGCCAAGCCGACAGACAAATCCAATCCAATCCTTGAGTTGAGTTGAGTTGAGCTGAGCTGAGATCTTAACGGCTGAATGCAGATAATTACCCAAAATTAAGAAAATCAGTGACAAAAAAAAAAAAAAAAACAAAAAAAAGGGAAGAAGATTTAAGAGAAATTAGATAGAGGAGAAATTGAACAACTTACAGGCTTTTCAGCAACTGAGGCCTATACATACATACATACAGGCTTTTCTTTTCTGTTCTGTTCTGTTCTGTTCTGTAGTGTACGTCGGTATAAATGTAGAGAGAGAAACAAAAGTAGAGAATGAATGCGAAAAAGACAGTATGATTTTGGATAGTGAACCCGGAGAAGAGATGTTTGGTTTGGTAAGTATCTGTAATTAGATTACCTAGATTTTAATGTCGGGTCAGGGGTGATTTAGGTAATCTAATTAGCTACCAATCCCTCCCAAGAAAATACTAGTATTTAGCAAGTCTCTTTCTTATATTGATGCTAAAAAAAAAGGAGAAACATTACAGTTATATAAAAAACATCAGGTTTTCTATCGTCAGTTAAGGTGTCGTCCTGACTATTGTCAGTTAATGTATCGACATCTGACACGTGTCTGTTGCTCTGTGTCGCTCTCAACCATTACTCTGTATCGTCTTCAACCGCTATTTTTGTTTTTTTTTAAACTATTAACTTCTTCAAAAAAATTTAATTATTAAAATTTTAACTCTCCTTTCCCAATCCCCACCACCACCCACCACCACCGCACCAACACCACCACCAACCATCCTCTTCCCCACCACCAACACCGCACACCACCACCAAAATCAATGCCGGAGCTCCGGTGGAAGCTCCGATCTTTTTTTTTTTTTTTTGAGCTTCCGCCATGGAAGCTCCAGATCGGAGCTTCCATGGTTCCATGACGCGTGGAAGCTCCGAACCGGAGCTTCCATGGCGGAAGCTCAATCAAAAAAAAAAAAAAGAAAAGATCGGAGCTCAAGGGTCCATGCTAAAGCTGATCAAGCTTTCAAGGCTGACTGCTAGAGCAAAAATATTTTTTAAATATATTTAAATAATTTAAAGCGGCGGTTGGAGCAACACGTAGCGCGACACCTTGAGCGACACCACATGGCAACACTTAGTGCGACAGGTAACAGATTATTCGATCTCCACCGTTAAAATTTTAATCTAATGGATCAAAATAGGTGACTGACGTTAGTCAGGGCGACACCTTGATTGATGGTAGAAGACATTACAGGTTTTACTAAAACATCGGTGATATACATCTTATACATAAAAATATTCAATCATAAAACATTACTGATATTGTTTAGAACATTATACATATACTTAAGAACATCAATCTGTCTTTCAGGTCTCTTATTAATACAGGTCTCTTCTAAGACTTTGTGGTGTAATTATACCCTTCATCCATCTCATTCTTAACCGATATGAGGTGTTGGGTATTACATTCTACCCCTTAAATTGTTCGACGTCATTGTCAAGCCGGGGGGGGGGGGGGGGGGATCCATGTCTTGAGACCAACCATCCGCACTCTTGCGGGTTTAGGGGACGGTCCCACTCTGATACCATTAAGGATGGGCATCGAAAATGGGATGACAAGCGAATATTAGGCTGAAATTAGAAAGCAAATGATTGGGCAAAGGAACTCCGCCCCCAAGTTTCAAGTTAGGTTTAAAAGAGTTTAAAGTGATTGAAAACGTTACTCATACCTTTCTTGTCGAGAATCCATCCATAAGAACTCCAGAGTTAAGCATGTTTGCTCTAGAGCAATCTTAGGATGGCTTGCTAACTAGGAAATCTTCCAGTTCGCGCACGAATGAGGACCAAGTGCGATAAAGGACTTGTGTTGTTAGCGTGGGGCTAGCATATCACCCGGAGAGAAGCTCATGAGTAACCACGTCGGTTCAAAGGGTCGGGACTCGATCGATCAGTGGTCGAGTCGTATATCGATATATAATTGTATAACCCTATTACACAAAGTCTTGGAAGATACGTGTATTATTGAGAGACCTGAAAGACGGGTCGATGCTCTTAAATATATGTATAATGTTTTATGAGTGGACATTTTATATTAATTTTATGTGTATATATATCACCGATGTTCTTTTTAAAACCTCTAATGTCTTTTATTATAACTGTAATGTTTGTCCGTCTCTTTTGGTCTCTCCGTAAAACCGTCTCTCAGGAGACTTACTCATTCTATTATTATACTTATTTATAAATTATATATAATAATTTGTAGATAAGTCGATGAAAATTTTACACTGGCCCCGGAGTGCAATAGCTTTTGTGAGTTTGTGGGGAGTATTGCAGCATGTTTGGTATACCACTAAGAACTACTATTCATCCGTTAAAATGTTTCAGCGTATTTATTTTGTATCTTCTACAGTAACAAATTTAACTCAATTTTTTCTCCACTAAACAATCATCATTCTCTTTCTATCATACTCTTACTTTCTCTTTACATTTTCAATCAAACTAACAATACCAAATCAGATGAACAATTTTTCAAATAGTGGTTGAATTTGAAGGAAGGAAATTGGTTGAATAGACGAAAGAGTCCCTGGTGGAGTTGGTACGGATGCTAAATTGCGCCGAAAGTGGGGTGGACCCCCACGCGTTTGCTGCCCGTTGGCAACTGCAGACAATTTTGTGATTCGGAACAATATCATGCATTCTTCCTAACCTTATCAATATCATACAAAACAAATTACCGTTGTTTTTAGCTATATACAATTTAATTATGGCGGACTCTTGAAAGGGAATTATCTAGCTGGGGACCGATCGATCATCGATTTTCGTAAATATATGTATAATGTTTTTAAAAATATTAATAATAGTTATGATATTTTATGAACATTTTTTATGTGTACGTGTAACACCAATGTTCTTATTAATATTCTATATATTTTTAAATATAATTATAATGTTTGTTAGTCCATTTCAATCTCTCTATAAAACTGTCTCAAGAAGACTTACTTAAGGACATGAGTATTTCTCGTAAATAACAAATTATATTTTGTTAACAATATTGATATCTTACTCATATATCGGTGTTTTTCTTATTAACAAAATACAACAATTTATATTTAAATTAAATATAAACTGTTTTCCACAAAGTTAATGTTATTTTTTAACTATCTACTTCATTAGAATCAAGCTTACTATTTTCTCTTTTTTATTTTTATTGGTTTTATTTAACCTTTCTATCATACTACAAAAACTATATAAATGGCGAATTTTTGTAAAAGTTATGATTTTTCTAATATAAAAATTAAATTATAATTCCTCCAAATGATAAGGTTACCGTTTCATTTTATTGACTTTTTTAACCTTCGTTTGACTAGAAATTAATCATAAATCATATAGTAAAAATAAGTTTTAAAAAATTAATATGAAAGTATAATGATTATTAATTAATTCTTTTAGTACTAATTTACAGAAAAAGAAGGTTAAAAAAATAAACTGGAAACTTGAATATTGCAAGTTTGAATTGAGAGAGATAGAGAGAGTGTGTTATAGAATGAGTAGTAATCTTCAGTGCTGGGTATATGGGTTGGGACTAGGAGTATCAAATATCCATTGTCATCACATCAGCCACTTGCATTCTTGATATGGTTTTTTTTTCCTTTTTCTTCGCCTCCTTTCCCATATTGCATGACAATGGCCAAAGGGTAGTATGCCAAGTTTCAGATTGATTTGGACGGATGGGATTTTTTTTTTTTTTTTTTTTTTTACGTATGTAATGTATTGATTGAACACTTTCGTACTAATAATTTGTTAAGAGAAAAAAAAGAGTAGTAGGAGACTAGCAAAGAAGAGAGAATATAGAGAAAATCAAATGGAGAGTTCATTCTTCACAAAAAAAATAATGAGAGTACATGCTACCTATTTATATAAGTCAAAAGAGAATATCAAGAGCCTAATAGTATATGAGTATACAAATACATCTACTCTCCCCATCCACTACTCTTGTACATTGATTTTTTCATCCGCTAACTATTATGCATTAATCTCTTCATCCTCTAACTGTGTACAACCAATGTATATTTATCCATAATAAGAAGATGGCTGACTAGTGGGATTTACTTTTTTGTATGAGGATTTATTAATTTGGTGCCCATACAAGTATGCATGTATAAATTAGCCGGATGAAGACCACATAATTTGGTTTGCAAAAATGTTTAATTTTATTGTAAAAGTAATTGAAATGGAAACTACCACACACATGATAATAAATAACTAAACTATTAATTTTACGTTAAAATTGCACATTTACCACTAAAAATACACATTAGCCACATTTTTATTTTTTTAATATTAAATTACGCATCAATCAAAATGTATGAAGTTTTCCTTAGGGTTTTAATTATACTCTTTTAAATGTGTACCCATTAATGGAATGTAGCGCTATTAGAGTATTAACTCATACAATTTGGAATTGCAAAAATATAACTGGATGCTCTCTCTCTCTCTCTCTCTCTCTCTCTCTCTCTCTCTCTAAAATTCTCTTTATCAATTTCTCTCGTCATGGGAGTGTTCTTCCTCTGGCTGGAGATTGGGTCCTCTCGTTCTTGAGAGATTGTATTCCCATTACCCCCTTGCTTTCTGTTCTCCATCCCCACAAATTTTGAGAGGTGTAACCATACACTTTGAGTGACAAAAAAGGCTGTTGATTCTGTTTTTGCGTGGATCTTGTTTTCTGATTTATTTGCCCTTTTGTTTAATTGACAAAATCAAAAAAAGACAATAAAAAATCTTATCTCTTTGGCAAACATATATTATCAGTTTTGATTATTAGATTCTCTTGTCTCTAACATAACCTTTATAACCATTTGTGGGTGATTGGCTTTGTTTTGTCTTTTCTGCAGTATTTACTTGCGGCCCTCTGTGATTACTTTTCGACAACATTACCCATAGTCTTTGCACTGCGTCAGCCCCATCCTAGGTAAGACAATGGATTCTGATCTGCTGAATGGTTTGGCTCGACAGCTACGCTTGACTGGTGAGGAGGACAAGGTTGTCAAACTACCGGTAGATCTTTAGGTTAGTAGTGAAGCTGACTTTAGCCTGGTCCTAGTTGGTAGAGTACTCACGGAAACCAGTACACTTAGAGTCCCTTGAACGTACTTTGGTCGGGATTTGGTGTGCGCCTCAAGGTCTTACGGTTAAGAAAGTGGGTGAGAATAAGCTTATGTTCCAATTCAAACATTTGATGAATTTGAATAGGGTCATATGGTGATGCCCTTGGGCGTTTGATCGGGATATGGTGGTTCTCCGGCATATTGACGAAGGAGAGGTTTCGGAGTCCGTAAATCTCTATGTCAATGATTTCTATGTCCAGGTTTCGGTTTGCCATTCTCATTTATTCATCGGAAAATAGCAGAATTTGTTGGGAATGCGATTGGGACTTTTATGGATTTTGATGCAGAAGCCAATAAAGGGAACCAGGGCTCGATTTTGAGGATTCGTGTCACCATTGACATCAACAAACCTCTGTTATGTGTTCTCAATATTGAGGGGCCGAATCAACGAAATATCCAAGTCACATTGGCGTACGAGAAGTTGCTTAATTTTTGCTATTATTGCGGACTCATAGGACACTTAGTCAAAGATTGTCATGCTTGTTTAGAGTTCATTGGAGAGAATGATAGAGTGGATGAATCCAAACTTTCTTATGGCGATTGGTTGCGAGCACGTCCGATTCATCAAGATACTAAGTACTTCCTCCATCCCGGTCAAAGCTTTCCATTTTGCCATTTTAGTTGTCCCATACAAAGCTTCCCCTTTCCATTTTTGGTAATGGGACCACCTATCCTACCTAATCAATAACCTCATAATACATTCTTATTTACAACTTTACCAACCCACTATCTCCTTTTTATTCAATCTTTATTCTTTCTTCATTTAAATAATACTCAACTTTCCACTTTATCAACCCACTATCAACTTTTAATCATTCTTTATTAGATTTCCATTTAAATAAAATCCAATACTCCCCATTTCCTTATTTGGTTGACAAAAAAACCAAACGGGAAGCAATTACCGGGACGGAGGAAGTACATTGGAGGATCGACTTCGAAACCACCACGAAGATTTGTGGGGAAGATTCAGATGGCTGGACAACAGCTACCAACTCCGGCAAGTCTGACTTGGGGTAAGGGCATTCTCAGTAATTCCCCGGTTACGGTCTCTGGCAAAGGCAAAGAATCCATTCTCAACAATCTTTCCGAAAATGTAGCTCCTAATTCTGGTAACCCCTATAATTTCGCAATCCCACCCAAGCCTCTCTCTCACCTGTTTCGAACTACTGATCTTGGTAACAAAAACTTTAATGCTAATACCTTGCCTACCCAATTTACTCCACAAATGAAGGATCTTGTTCTCTTTTCCAAAAATTCAAATCTTCCTCCTGCCACTTCAAATGATTTCGAAATGGCAGATCCACAACCTTTGGCGATAATCCATTCTACACCCAACAAACCTAATTCACTACAAGAAAACTTGGAAAAAACGACGTTATGATCCGTCGCCCCATAACGACGGATCGGTAAACTGGGCGACGGAATCTATCCGTCGCCCAGTTTGGCGACGGATAATAGTTATCCGTCGCTTATTAGCGACGGATAACTTATCCGTCGCTAACTTGGGCGACGGATAACTATTTATCCGTCGCCCAAGTTTGACTTTTATTAAAAAAAAAAAAAAAAAGAAATTTTTTTTTTTTTAAAACTGGGCGACGGATAGATTATCCGTCGCCATTATTCGACGGATCGATTACGGGCAGATGACACGTGTCCGTCGTAATTTCCTAATTGACGGACAGAGAGGCGAGCCTCATTTTCTTCATCTTCTCCCTTCTTCTTCCTCATTCTCTTCTTTTCCTCTCTTCGGTTTCCGGTGAATTGTTCGTTATTCCGGCCAATCTTGGTGCCTAATCGAAGCTAGTGGGACAAGGAGTTTGTTTCTTCGATCAATTTCAAATTTCTACTGATTAATCAAGGTATTTTGGCTAAAACCCTAGTTTTTTAAAATTTGGGGATTTTGTTTATTTTGATTAATTTGAGCAATTATATGTATATATGATAAGTATGTAGTGGTTAGTTTAGTTAATTTGATCAATTATATGTAATTTGTTCAATTTGATAGTTAGTTTAATTAATGATATGAATGTATGTAGTATGTTAAGTTTGGTATGTATGAATGTATGTAGTTAGTTTGATTTGTGTGTTAAGTATATATAGTTAGTTTAGTTAATTTGATATGTTTGTTAAGTATAGAAGTATGTAGTTTTGATTTGATAAATTTGTATGTTAAGTATGTAATTTGATATGAATATATGTAGTAATTCGATATGTATAGAGTAATTAGTTAATTTGATATGTATGTTAAGTATATAATATATGTACTAAGAGGTTGAAATGGTTATTATATATGTCCAATTTTGTAACACATCGAACACTTAATTAATAATTAATTTATAAGGAACATATAATAATTAACAATTAACCTCTACAATCTTCTTATCCGAATTGGAATCGATCTAATAAATTAAATACGATCTAATCAATTGAACGTCTCAGTTAAAAATAAAGTAAACAATGAATTCCAACTGCTCATGGATGTACGATCGCACGCGGTAAATGATGAGTTTCTAGGAGTTTCGTAGAAGGGTTAAAGGTTTCATCTGCTTGCCATGGGACATCCGGTTTGTGCAATTGGGGGTTGATAAAGTGTCCTTGACATTGAAACTCAAGGAAACAAGCAATTTATGACGCCTCTTTGAGATTCGAGCACTTGCGACGTTATGGATTCATGCCCGAGTATCATGTATGGATTCATCACGGTGAGGAAGCACCGTCCATGGCATACCTCGTGGAGGGAGAGGCGGGTTTGGGGGCCCTATTGAGTGCCTTTTCATTGTCGGAACATGTGCATGGTGTATTGGGAGGAGGATGTAGATCTGTTGGAATGCAAGTTCGTGGTAGGGAGCGCCACAAGTGATGAGGAGGGGGTGCATGAGAATGAGGAGTTTCATCCGCTTTTGTCTCTAGTTTGTATAACTAGTAATCATTAGTTGATATATATATGAAACCAAACATTATGGTAAAATTGAAGTGATGTAACTTATATTATGTAATGCCTTAACAATTGATCAAGCTAATATAACTTATATTACGTAGCAATTGATTGAATTATTGTGAAATTGATTTATTACCGTAAATGAAAGACCTCGATCTAATGAATTCAAACGTCGTTATTATCTAATTATTCAATGAATACCGATCGTGGATGGATGTATTGCATTCTCAATGGCGTAGTTCAATGGAGTTTTCGAAGGGGTCAAGGTTTCATTGAATTTGCAATGTCAAATCCGTCTTGTGTAAAGGATGGGTTGATAAAATGTCCTTGTGCAATGAAATGCGGTAAAACAAGCAATACGTGACTCCTAAAGTGGTAGTCCAACACTTGAGGAAAATGGATTCCTTCCTGCGTATCGTATGGAATCATCATGGTGAGGAAGCGACCGCCCAATACATATGACCAATACGCATAACGTGGAAGGAAGAGAAAAATGAACAAGTCGGGAACAATCCTAATCAAGGCGATGCTATTCGAGCTCGAGTCGAACAAATGGTGTACGATCAGGGCGGAGTTCGTGGACACAACCAACACAAAACCGAGGTGGAGGTGGAGGAACCACCAATCCCGAGGATCGTTGTTCTTTGACTTGTTAGAATCATCAAGGAAGCCGGTTTACCCGGGTGTAAGCTCACCGAGTTGTCTTTGTTATCTCGGCTAATGAGTTGTAAGGCTAATGGCAAGTTAATCAAACGAGCTTCAATGAATGGGTTGACGTAATGTCGGACCTTTGTCTGAAGAAAACCTAGTTCCACCAACTTTACCAAGCGAAGAAAAGATGCGGGATTAGAATTTTGTGGTAACCATAGATCGTTGTCCGAAAATGTGCATGATATATTGGGAGGAGGATGCGATCTAATAGAATGCAAGTTACGTGGTAAGGAACGGTACAAGCGTTACAAGGAGGGGGCAAAGAAACGACAAAAGAAAAATCTCTCACATAAGAAAATGTGGTACTTCCTCTAGCACCTCGTTTGAAAAGATTGTATGCTTCAAGTGCTTCATGGATAAAATGCGGTGGCACAAGGAGCGAGTAATCTCGGATAATGCTGAAGATGGTAGAATGGACCATCCAGCAGACTCACCCGCATGAAAATCGTTTGACAAGACATATCCAGAGTTTGCAGCCGAATCTAGAAATGTACGTTTGGGACTTTGTACGGATGGTTTTAACTGCTCGGTAGTGAACGTAAATACTCTTGTTGGCCGCTTATGTTCACACCGCATAATCGCTTCGGTGAGTGCATGAATGAGCCATTCATGTTTCTGACTGCATTGGTGCCTGGGCCGAAATATCCTGGACTGACGTTGGATGTTTTCTTGCAACTCCTAATCAAGGAGCTGATCGAGTTGTGGACGGATGGTATCCTCAGATATGATGTGTCGACAAAAAGAACTTCACCTTGAGAGCGGCTCTTCTTTGGACTGAGTGACTTCCTGCACTCCATGCTATCTCGGAAGGAAAAGCAGGAAATATGCATGTCCACATTGCTTGGAGGATACAGATGCATTTAGACAAGGGTAGTGGAAAATTTTGTTGGTTTGATTGTCATCGAGGTTGCTAGAAAGTGACCATCCGCTCAGAAGAACAAGGATCAATTCTTGAAAAATAAAGTCGACAAAAAAAGCCCCGACAAGACTTTTTGGTGCACAAATTCTTGCGGAGATTGATAGATTGGGTCTTATGAAGGTGACTGAGCTTGGGTGGATGAAGCATAACGAGAAAATTGGTAAAAAATGTGGTTGGAGGAAGAGAAGCATTTTCTGGGACTTGCCTTACTGGACCAGTCTTCTTATCCGTCACAACTTAGATTTCATGCACATTGAGAAGAACGTGTTCGAGAACTTATTCAATACACTTTGCAACATTGAGGGAAAAACAAAGGACCATGCGAAGTCTAGATCCGAGTTGTCGACGTGGTGTAAAAGGCCTGAGTTGACAAAGAAGGATGAGAATGGTAAGTGGTGAAAGCTACACAATTGACAACGCTTCTAGGTCAATTTTGTTTGATTGGGTGAGGGCATTGAGTTTCCAGATAATTACGCCTCAAATTTAGAGAGGTGTGTGGATTTGAAGAAGACAAAGGTTTATGGGATGAAGAGCCACGAATCATGTGTTCATGGAGAGGCTTATCCGGTAGCATTTCGAGAGCTTCACCAAACACGTATGGACTGCTATCACCGAGTTGAGCTTATTTTTCAAAATTTAGGCACAAGGTGGTTCATGATAAAGTGTTGGAAAATCTTGAAAGGAACATACCATTGATTCTATGCAAGCTCGAGCGTATCTTTCCACCGAAATGGGTTTGATTCTATGGAGCACTTGTCGGTTCACCTTCCTCATGAAGCGAGACTTGCTGGTCCGATGTCAAGATGGATGTATCCATTCGAGAGGTACTTGGGAAATTGAAGAAGTATGTCAACAACAAAGGTAAACTGAAGGTTCGATTGCCAATGCCTACATTTGAGAGGAAACCGCAACCTTACGCTCTTATTACTTTGATGAACACGTCCCTACGAAGACAAGAAGGCGGCTCGAAATGCATACATTCGTAGTTCAAGCGGATGATGAGTTTTCCCTATCTGTCTTCGTGGTATCGGAGACCTCTTGGTGCAACTAAGAAAGAATATCTTACGGATAAAGAGTTGAAAGCATTTCAATATTATGTCCTCACGAATTGTCTTTGAGGTTGACCAAAGATATGGTACTATTTGCAGGTCAAGAACCATTTATTTAAATTTTAATATAGCTACGCAAGTCTCTACTTCAATTATAGACTTATCATCGAATCAATGTTTGCGCTTTTTCAAAAGCGTTGTTTGGAAGAAAATCCTCGGATGACGGAGGATACACTAGAGGAACTATTGACTCAAAATTCCTCTGTAATTCCAGATTGGTTTCGAGAGTATGTCCGGAATCCTATTAACAACGTCACATGCATATACTTAAAGGCTCTCGCAGAGGGTCCATTCAAAAAGGTCTACACATTCCCAGGTTATATAGTCAATGGCCTTAGGTTCCACACGACTGAATGTAACACGGCCATGGCGACAAGCAACTCCGGGGTGTGTGTTAATGGTGCAGAAGAGTATGGAGACGCTACTTTGTTTGATTTCCACGGCAAGCTAAAACGAATTGTGAGGATTGGATTGCCATTTAAACGAACCTTCTTGTTTGACGTTGAGTGGTATGATCCTAATCCAGGAGGTACGAGGAAGAACGAGCGGTATGAAATGGTTGATGTGAACCAAAAGAAGAGGTACCGAACCAAGTATGAACCATTTATTCTGGCGACTCAAGCACGACAAGTGGTGTTTCTTGAATATCCAAGCAGAAAACGCGATAAGTGGGAATGGTTAGTCATGCGGTACCTATTCGTTTCGCTCGAAAGTGGAGTACATTGAGAAAGACGACTCAATTACCAACTCGTACCAACAAGAGGATGTCGATAAACAAGCAGAAGATCCCATAGAAGCAGATGATGAGTTGTTTGATCTGCACGAGGACCAATATGTAGTCTTAGAGGACGGCTATAATGGTATATTATGTGTATTATGAGTAATTATATGTGTTATTATAATCTGTTATGTATTATAACTCGTACTAACACATTTTTATTGTATTTATTACATTTTTTTGCAGATGCCGCGACAGAGGCCGTCCACCTATCGTCCCCTGCATGGCCGCATGATAGTGGTGGGTCGGGACACCGCCGAATGTGGAGGGCTCAAGATCGTGACAAAGGTCTCGATTCTCGAGACCCCGGCAGAGAGAGCGGCCGTGGCTCTACCAACATTTTACACATCTCGGAGGCGACCACGACGATTGTCCCTACCGTGTTCGATCCAAACCATCCCAACGTCACGTGGGATGGCTTGCCTGTGATTTTCCCTATTGGTCCTGCCAAGTATTATACATTCTTCTTAAATATGTAAAACATAACTGATAATGATAGTTGACAAGTATAAATTGTTGTACTAAAGTAATGCATATTCGTTTCTTGTATCTTATACATTGACAACAGCTTATGGCCTCGGGAGGTGCACAACAAACTAGGTGACATCTTCCGGAGCAGGAGAGAGCCACCGGGGCAGGGTGGTGAGTGTTGGAGCCACATCTCGAGCGCATGAGGGCGAGTACTTGATGAGCCGAGGGTAAGTTAAAATATGACATTCATTTGTTTGTAATTATAATCGCTTTTAATATGAGTGGTATGTTAGCCCGTATGTGAGTGGTATGTTAGCCACTTTATTTGGGTGATATGTTAGTCACCATTGTGTTAGTAAATTTTAGGACAATGTGAGTGGTATGTTAGCCTTTGTATGTGAGTGGTATGTTAGCCACTTTATTTGGGTGATATGTTAGTCACCATTGTGTTAGTAAATTTTAGGACAATGTGAGTGGTATGTTAGCCTTGTATGTGAGTGGTATGTTAGCCACTTTATTTGGGTGATATGTTAGTCACCATTGTGTTAGTAAATTTTAGGACAATGTGAGTGGTATGTTAGCTTGTATGTGAGTGGTATGTTAGCCACTTTATTTGGGTGATATGTTAGTCACCATTGTGTTAGTAAATTTTAGGACAATGTGAGTGGTATGTTAGCCATTGTATGTGAGTGGTATGTTAGCCACTATATGTGAGTGGTATGTTAGCCACTTTATTTGGGTGATATGTTAGTCACCGATTCATTATGTTGTTAGGACATGTATTGACTTTGGATGTTGTATGAAATTGGGAATGTAGAAGGAGTACTTCATTCAAGAGTTGATCCACAGATCCGGCGCGTTTAGACTGTGGGATCCAAACTGCACAGGATATGGTCTGACGTGGAAGGCCATTCGGGATCGGGTGGCCCAATCCTCCACGAGTTGATGCAACGAGTGGGCCTTTGGGATGCTTCTGGCGCCGAATCGATGTCCGGGACGTTGCTTGACCAACAGTAACCGGCATCCCGATCGTCACGGCAGAAGGGCCGTTCACCACTGGGAGGCGATCTATCGTCACCGATTATTATCAATCGGCGTATATATGTGTTTTGCAATCTAGCATTACGTGTATGTATTGTGTCTCGCCGCTATTACTTGTAGATGATAAATTGTTGACTAGATCTGGTTTGATTCTGTGGCACGGGAGGTGACATCCAAGTATGCCATCTTCAAGAAGGCCAAGGTATATGGGTATGGACCGACCGCCGCCTCGTCTATCATGGTATGTTTATGTTGCTTAAAGTTCATATTTGTACACTATTACAAGTTACTTTTTAAAAAGCGAATCGATCATTATATCTGTTATTTACGATTTCAGCCGAGGTTGATGCTCGGTGGCGAGGCAGAGGACGAGACGGTGATGTGTTGTCAATCGAACAAGTTGACAACATCTTCCTAGAGGTCAACAAACCGGACAAGAAAGGACGAATATATGGACTGGAGCCTCGGTTTGCATCGGCTGCTAGTCCGGCGTGCTCTCATCATCATCCCAGATCCAGACGTCCGGTTTACACAGTGACTGTGTCTCGAAATGGTGCGACGCGGTCCGGAACATGTTGCTCGCTAACTCAAAAGATGGAGCAACAAAGGACGAGATGGAGCGCCATGACAGAACGAAGGAGGAGAACGAGCCTTCTGACATGGAGGAGTTCATGTCCGCCCGCCATCACCCACCCCACCCCGTCGATAGCTAGTTATGTATCCGTATGTTCGGATTTTTTCATATTTACACTTGTTTGATAATTTCTCCATTCAATATTACTTTTTATTCATTGAAACATTTTCCGTATTATTGATTTATTATCGAACATTATATTGATTAAATAGGTGAACTACGAAAAATAGGGATTAATATGAAATAAATAGTGACGGAAGTAGTGACGGAATTCAAAGGATTGGAATTAGTGACGGAATTCACGGATGGGAATTAGTGACGGAATTTCAAATTCCGTCACTAGTCCAATTAAAATATTTAGCGACGGATAGGATCTATCCGTCGCTAAATATAGCGACGGATAGATTCTATCCGTCGCTAAATTTCGGAATTAAAAAAAAAAAATAATTGGTCAATCCGTCGTCCAATCCGTCGCGAATTGGACGACGGATTGTTATCCGTCGCCACAGCTCCAGGGGGGCGACAGATTTTCTATCCGTCGCCCGATCCGTCGCCAGAGCTGGGGCGACGGATAGCTGGCCTGTAGCGACGGATCTATCCGTCGCTACAGGCCAGATTTTTTGTAGTGATTGGGCCACCAATTTGACTAACCCAATGTTGACCAAGACCACTTTACCCCATTCCGTTTGGACAGCAAGCCACAAGTATCAAAAGCCCAATTCCCACTCACATCGGCCCAAGCTCTACTGGACCTGTTTTCAGCCCTCCCATAGCACCACAACCCACACCACCTAACTCGTTTACCCCTGCTTCTGCACCCCAAAACAAAAAAGAGGTCGCCCTTCCAAAACTGATACCAATGTTAAGAAGTACGGACCTAGAAACCGGGTCAATGTTCGAAAAGGTAAAGAAACCAGTACACTTATTGGGGAATTCAAGAAAGCTAAGGTCACCCTAGACATCGTCACAACATTACCAGAGGCGGGAGTTTCTATGCAACCCCGCCTATCACAATGAGTTGCTTGTCTTAGAACTGTCAGGGATTGGGGAACCCTTGGACAGTTCGAGCTCTTGGCGATTTTATTCGTCAATTTCACCCCCAACATTATCTTTCTCATGGACACTCGATTGGGAGCTCGTGGGATTGATATGGTTAAGTAGAAGTTTAATTATTTTGGTTTGGGAGTAGATTCGATTGGTTTCTCTGGTGGTTTAGCCTTACTTTGGGATAAAGAGTCTTGTGTCACGATTCAAAGTTTTTCTAAGCACTATATTGACGCTAGTGTGGTGTTGAGTGGTCAGTCTTTTACTTGGCGTGTGACGGGTTTCTATGGAGAATCGGGTCATAGCAAATGAAAGACTACTTGGAATCTCCTTCGGCGTCTCAGTGATGTTTCTTGTAGAGATTGGATTTGTATGGGAGATTTTAATGAGGTGTTGGTTAATGTTGAAAAGGTGGGCGGTAACTTAGTACCGAAATGGAGGTTGCGAAATTTTCGGGAAACACTTAGTTATACGGGTCTGATGGATATTGGGTTGGGGGGGGGTATCTGTTTACGTAGTCGAATAATCATGATGCTCCCCCGTACAATCGAATGTAGGTTAGATCGTATGTTGGCGAATACGGGTTGGAGCACTACAAAAAAAACTGGGCTGGGGCGACGGATAGATCCGTCGCTTAAGCCCAACGATATGTCGCCCCAGCTATGACGACGGATAGAAAATCCGTCGTCCCCCTGGAGCTGGGACGACGGATAGATAATCCGTCGTCCAATTCGCGACGGATTATATATTTGACTTTTTTTTTTTTAATCGAAATATAACGACGGATAGAATCTATCCGTCGTTACATATAACGACGGATAGATTCTATCCGTCGTTACATTTAGCGACGGATAGAATCTATCCGTCAAGAATCGACGACGGATAGATTCTATCCGTCGTCATATTTAGCGACGGATAGATTCTATCCGTCGTCCAATATATTATTGGAATTAGTGACGGAATCTGAAATTCCGTCACTAATTCCGTCACTGTGAATCCGTCACTAATTCCGTCACTAGTTAATTCGTCACTAATTCCGTCACTATTAATCCGTCACTATTTATTTCATATTAATCCCTGTTTTTCGTAGTTCACCTATTTAATCAATATAATGTTCAATAATAAATGAATAATAAGGAAAATATTTCAATAAATTTTGAATAAAAAAAGTAATATCCGGAGCTGGAGAAATTATCCACACAAGTGTAAATATGAAAAAAAATCCGAACATACAGATACATAACTAACTAGCTATCAGACGGGGGTGGGTGTGGGTGATGGCGGAACTGGGACATGAACTGCTCCATTCAGAATCAAGGCGCCGTTCTCCTCCTTCGTTCTCTGTCGCGCTCCATCTCGTCCCTTTGTTGCTCAATCTCTTGAGTTAGCCGAACAACCTGTTCCCGGACCTGCGACTGCACCATTTCCGAGACCTGGTCCTGTGTGTAAACCGGACGTCTAGACTGCTGGGAGCACCCTGGACTAGCCAAGCTCAAACCGAGGCTCCCGAGTCCATATATTCGTCCTTTGCTGTCCGGTTTGTTGACCTCTAAGAAGATGTTGTCAACTTGTTGATTGTGCCTCGCCTGCCTCTTCCTCCCCGCCGCTACCGAGCATCAACCTCACCTGAAATCGTAAATAGCAGATATCATAATCCATCGTTTTCAAAAATAACTTGTAATAGTGTACAAATATGAACTTTAAGCAACATAAACATATCATGATAGACGAGGCCCATACCCCGCCTTTCCGCTGGCCTTCTTGAAGATGGCATACTGGATGTCACCTCCCCGTACACCGAATCAAACCAGATCTAGTCAACAATTTATCATCTACAAGTAATAGAAAGAGACACAATACATACACGTAATGCTAGATTGCAAAACACATATATACGCACCGATTGATAATAATCGATGACAGATCGCCTCCCAAGGTGGTGAACGCCCTTCCCGCCAGACGATCGGGATGCCCGGTTACGCCGTTGGTCGTGCAACGCCCCGACATCGCCGGCGCCAAGAGTATCCCAAAGGTCCCACTCACGCATCAACTCGTGGAGGATTGGGCCACCGATCCCGAATGGCCTTCCACAAGCAGACCATATCCTCAGATAGCTTGATCCCATAGCCTCGTAAACACGCCAGATCTGGATCAACTCGCCGAATGAAGTACTCCTTCTACACTCCCAATTTCATACAACATCCAAAGTCAATACATGTATAACCTCACCATGTTACATCAATTTAACAAGATACAACAACATAACAGATATGGTGACTAACATATCACCCAAACAAAGTGGCTAACATACCACTCACATATAGTGGCTAATATACCACTCACATTGTCCTAAATTTTACTAACACAATGGCGACTAACATATCACCCAAATAAAGTGGCTAACATACCACTCACATACATAGGTCTATAATTGAAGTAGAGACTTGCGTAGCTATAAAAAATTTAAATAAATGGTTGCTCACCTCATTCTCATGCACGATCCTCCTCATCACTTGTGACGCTCCCTACCACAGAACTTGCATTACAACAGATCTACATCCTCCTTCCAATACACCATGCACATGTTCCGACAAGTAGAAAGGCACTCGATAGGCGGCCCCAAACCCCGCCTCTCCCTCCATTGGAGGTATGCCATGGATTTGCTTCTCACCGTGATGAATCCATACATGATAATCGTGCATGAATCCATAACGTCGCAAGTGCTCAATATCACAGAAGGCCATAAATTGCTTGTTTCAAGGGTTTCAATGTCCAAGGACACTTTATCAAACCCCAACTGCACAAACCGGACGTCCCATGGCAAACGAGATGAAACCTTTAACCCTTCTACAAAACTCCTAGAAACTCGCCATTTACCATTGCATTTATCGTACATCCATGAACGGTCGGAATTCATTGTATACTTTATTTTTAACCTGACATGTTCCAATTGATTAGATCGTATTTAATTTATTAGATCGATTCCAATTCGGATAAGAAGATTGTGGAGGTTAATTGTTAATTATTATATGTTCCTTATAAATTAATTATTAATTAAGTGTTCGATATGTTACAAAATTGGGCATATATTTTAACCATTTCAACCTCTCAGTACATATATTATATACTTAACATACATATCAAATTAACTAATTACTCTATACATATCGAATTACTACGTATATTCATATCAAATTACATACTTAACATACAAATTTATCAAATCAAAACTACATACTTCTATACTTAACAAACATATCAAATTAACTAAACTAACTATGTATACACTACAAGAATTCTGCTGTAACGGGACGGAAAGGGGCGACGGATTTTATCCGTCGCCCCTGTAGCGACGGATCGCCAAACGGGGCGACGGATTCTATCCGTCGCCTGTCATGCACGATAAAACTTATCTGTCGCTCTGTAGCGACGGATAAGTTTATCCGTCGCATGAGCCGACCAAGATTTAAAAAATAAATAAATTTAGCGACGGATAGATCTATCCGTCGCTAAAAATAGCGACGGATAGATCTATCCGTCGCTATAGCCGAAAAAAAAAAAAAAAAAAAAAAAGTTAGCGACGGATAGATCTAGATCTATCCGTCGCTAAAAGCCTAAAAAAAAAACCATATCTCCTCCACCACCTCCTTTCCTCCACCACTTCTCCTCCATTTCTCCTCTCCTCCTCCTCCCACCACCACCTTTCTCCTTCCACCACCTTTCTCCTCCACCACCACCATCCACCACCACCTCCTCCACCACCATCCTCCACCACCACCATCCTCCTCCACCACCATCTCCACCACCACCACCTCTCTCCTCCCACCACCATCTCCACCACCACCACCACCACCTCTCTCCTCCCACCACCACCGCACCACCACCATCTCCACCACCGCACCACCACCTCTCTCCTCCCACCACCACCGCACCACCACCATCTCCACCACCTCTCTCCTCCCACCACCACCGCACCACCACCCCCATCTCAACCACCGCACACGCCCCAACTCCACCCCAGCACCACCACCACCACCACCGTTCTCCTCCCACCACCACCGCACCACCACCATCTCCACCACCACCACCACCACCTCTCTCCTCCCACCACCACCACCACCTTTCCTCCTCCCACCACCACCGCGCCACCACCACCTTGCCACCACCACTGCCACCATCGCACCACCACTGCCACCACCGCACCACCTTTCTCCTCCCACCACCACCGCACTGCATTTAATACAAATTGATATTTAATATAAAAATTGAATACAAATTAATACGATATCTGAATACAAATCAATATCTCAGATATCTGAATACAAATTGATATTTGAATTAATCCGATATCTGAATATAAAAATTCGAATACGGATTTTATTTTTTTAAAAAAAAATAGAAATGGGGCGACGGATAGATCTATCCGTTGCATAAGCGACGGATAGAATCTATCCGTCGCCCATTATCAATTTTAAAAAAAAAATGGTCAATCCGTCAGTCAACTGTCATGAATCGACGACGGATTGTTATCCGTCATTAGCTCAGGGGCGACGGATTTTCTATCCGTCGCCGATCCGTCGCCAGAGCTGGGGCGACGGATAGATGGCCTGTAGCGACGGATCTATCCGTCGCTACAGGCCAGATTTTTTGTAGTGATACTTAACACACAAATCAAACTAACTACATACTTTCATACATACCAAACTTAACATACTACATACATTCATATCATACAACATACCTAACATATATACATATCATTAACTAAACTAACTATCAAATTACATATACATATATATATATATATATATATATATATATATATATATATATATATATATATATATATATATATATATATATATATATATATATATAGAACAAATTACATATAATTGATCAAATTAACTAAACTAACTACTACATACTTATCATATATACATATAATTGCTCAAATTAATCAAAATAAACAAAATCCCCAAATTTTTAAAAACTAGAGTTTTAGCCAAAATACCTTGATTAATCGGTAGAAAACTGAAATTGATCGAAGAACCAAACTCCTTGTCACTCGAGCTTCGATTAGGCACCAAGATTGGCCGGAATAACGAAGAATTCACCAGAAATCGAAGAGAGGAGAAGAAGAGAATGAGGAAGAAGAATGAAGAAGAACTGATTCTGCTTGCATTCTGCCGGCAGATAAAATCCCTCTAGGCCGACGGACACGTATCCGTCGGCCCAGAGGCGATCCGTCGCTATATAGGGCGACGGATACCTATCCGTCGCCCCTTTTGTTTTTTTTTTTAATTAAAAATATTAACGACGGATAAAATTATCCGTCGTTAATAATTTCATTTTTTAAAAAAAAAAAGTCAAACTTGGGCGACGGATAATTATTATCCGTCGCCATACGGGGCGACGGATAGAATCCGTCGCACCAATTAGTGATCCGTTGTTATGGGGCGACGGATAAAATCCGTCGCCCTATAACGTCGTTTTTTAATGAATTTCTTGTAGTGGAGAAATCTTTTTCCTTTGGCCCAAGTGTCACATTTATTCACCTCATACTCAGATCATATGCCCTTACTGCTCCAGCTGACTGGTCCCGGATGAATTAGTAATAAACCGATGCGTCAATTTCGGCTCGAGTCGATGTGGTTATAAACAGAAAGTTGCGCCCAAATTGTTAGGGACAATTGGAACAATGACTTGGGCTTTTTAGACAATGTGAGCAACTGTAGAGTTGGGCTGGCCCATTGGAACAAAATCCAATTTGGGAATATCAACGCCAAAATTCGCGATCTGCAGAAAGAACTAGAGCACCTTCTTGGCCAGCGTAATACAGCGGAGGTGAAAGCTCAGAAACGCAAAATTAAGATGGAATTGGAGAAGGTGAGGGAGGGATAAGGAGGAAGCTATGTGGCATCAGAGATCCCGGATCCAGTGGCTTTCAGATGGAGATTGCAACATTCGCTTTTTTCACAGTCAAGCTTCGTGTCGAGCTAAGAAGAATGAAGTTCTGGGCTTACGGGATGATAATGGTATCTAGATGGATGATATTGATGGAATGGGACAGATAGTTAATCAATATTTTAGCAACATCTTTACCTCAAGATCTCCACGTCTGGACAACATTGATACAGTGCTGCAGACTATGGGTGCTCGAGTTGATGAGTCAATTAACAGGGAACTCTGCTGAGTATTTACTCCAGACTATGGGTGCTCGATGATGTGCACTCAGGAATTTCATTTTCCGTTCTAGAACCTGTAATTCCCAAATACAATTAAGATTAAATCGTAGTTAATCCAGGTAGCAAAGAAACATGCCAGATCAAGTCGTAGTTAATCTAGACACCCTTACTAAATGTGCTGTGTCACTCAACACACCATCTCGCCACGTTTTCAGACAAATCACACAGTACAATAATCCATTACCAAGTCGTAGTTAGTAAGGACTTCCCACATAAAGAGTCGGACGAATAAAGAACAAGCACGAATTACGTTTTAAAACTAATTCATTAATATATCATGGTATATAAAGAAGTAGCAAAAGCAGAGTTGTGGTGGTTTGCCTTTACAAAAGAAAATTAGCTACTCATAGTAATCTAAGAATAATAATTGAAATCTAAGAAGAAAGGAAGAAAAAGCTTAGTCTCTGATGATCTTGATGTCTCCGTGCTGATGCTCCTAATGTCTTCTCCTTCTTCTGGGTTGCATGATGGCCAGCGGGTTGGGGTTTCACATCCCAGGGTGGTTCTCTCCGTGGAGGCTGAGGTTTCTCTTCCCAATTTCTCTCCGAGGAGAGTCGACTGTTCTCTCTAGGAGAGCTGTGGTATGTGAAATCTGAGACCCCTGAGGTCATATTTATAGGTGAATTTAGACCTCCAAACCGCCATTCTTCAATGACGGTTTAGGAAGGCGACCTCGAGACAGCGAAAAGCGGCGAGGAAAAAAAGCGAAGGTGCGGTGTGGTCACTGGGGTCTCCTAGGGACCGCAGAGTGCGATTCCCTCAGCATCCGTCTGCAATTCTTCGTTCTTCAATTTCGGGCTTCGTAACTCCGTTTCCTCGAAAAGTGGTCTTCTACAAAGTTGTTCCATCTTCAATTATCTTTGCATCGGTTGGTCGCATGACATGTTTTGACTCCTCGAACTCCGTGCAACGGTTGATCCGGCGTATTTGCTTCCTTCTCTCGATTTGACACGATTATGCCGTTTTGGTACATGAAATCGTGCAAATCCTCAAAACCGTGATCATGACCTACATAAAACACGCAAAGTTGGTAAATGACCATAGAACAACATAAATATTGCATCTAGGGTAAAAAACGAGGGTCTAAAAGTATGCTATATCGCACATTTCATCGTCACATAAGTCGATTTGGTACAATCGCAACCAGGTGGTCCTGAAGCGAAAAGGAAAGATCCAGCCAGTACAGTACATTTTGTGTCTACTTATTTGCAGGAGTTTCGTATTGCCCAACACCCCTTTGATCATACTCGTCCTCCGGACATACCTGCAGATGAATGGAAGCCGCTGCCTAGTGGTTTTTTGAAGGTGAATTTTGACGCTTCGATCAGTTCTAGCCCGCCTTTTGCTGGTTTAGGTGTGGTGGCACGTAATCATAATGGAGGGATCCGTGCTTGGAGTCGTAAGAGAATGCTTTTCATCCGGAATTCGGAAGTTGCTGAAGCTATTGCTGCTTCTGCCATAGCTGTGCAACTCGATGTCAGATTGCAAGAAACAAATACCATTATTGAGGTGGACTCCATCACGATTATTCGGAATTGTCAGTCGACTGCTCCTTGTCTTTCAAGTGCCGGGATTTATATAGACTTCATTCGTAGTTTGTTTCCATACTTTGAGAACTTATCTTTTGCATTTATCCCTAGATTGGGTAATAGTCTTGCTCACTCCTTGTCACGTAATATATGTACATTCAATGTACTCTACGGATAGAGGAATACAAAATAGAATAGGCTAGAAATCCAAGTTCTAAAAAATAGAAGAGGTTGGCGGATCCATTAGCAGAAGTAGAACAAGAACTTTTAGAAATTTAAACAACTTTGGCTCCTTCTAACTAATATAATATAACTGCTTTTACTATTATTTTAGATTATTTGGAAAAGTCGCTGATGCTGATGGTGAGAATGAATTACCTTCAGATCTCTGATGTAATATTTTCTCTTGATTATTATGATATATAATGACGTTTCTATATAAAAAAAAAGAACTCATACAATTTGGACCTAAGTAAATAATATAAACTGTAAACGCTTTTAGATTAGGTGACAAACTGAAAACTACTGCATTAGAGGGTAAATTATACTACTAGTATATCTGTATATTCGGTAAGCACATTGTTAAAAATCCGTGGCCATGTCATGTTTCCATAAGTCCATTCATATGCAGGCTGGCAACATAATTTGAAGGAACAAGTTTACTACTGGCCTGTGGCCTTCAGGAAACAAACAAACCTCCTTCAGAGGTAACTCATCGACTCCGTTTGGGATCTTATTATCTCAGGAGTACAACAGGATGCAACTAGATACGGCATACAATATGCATTATCAATGCAACAGTTATATGTATTATACAAAAGGATACCACGAAGTAAGAATAAACAAAGAGAGAATATTGGGGGAACAGTTTCAGAGCACGGCTCAAGACAAGGTGCTTTGCTGCACAGGTTGCCCAGAATTGCAAGCAATTTTCATTTGATGATTGGGATCTGATGTGTGTGGGAAGATCAATTGTACCACTTGAGCAGTGCTGATGGTAATATTTGGCCAAAACACACATCAATTATTTCCTCTTTCCTGTGCCAATTGTGAGCAGTTCAAAGCTTCTAAGAGTTTCATCACGGACCCCTCTTGTGGTGGCACCACGAGTGAATGAAGATGATTTGGACTCAAATCCAGGTAGCCTTTGCACAGCAGATATTCGACCACTTCCTGTACCAAGCCTGCTTTGGCGGTTTTCATTGGGTTCCCCAGAGGAACTGGGCCTGCTGCTGGACAATATCGCTCTCTTCGAGGTGCTGCCAGTCCTTGATAATCGACCCCTTTCAGTATCAGTTTGCTGCAAAATCACACACAGATAAACAAGAATGCAACTTTAGAATGAAAAAAGGTGAATCAGTTCATTATAATTGCTACTATGTTTTAAGAACTATAGTTATTTTCTAATTTATATTTTTGCCAAGCAAGAATTGCAATCATGGCAAGGAAACAAACCTAGACTACAAGTCTTAAGCTAATTTCTTTGCACTTCACATTGAATATACATATGCAAAACTGGGTTTCAACTTTCACCAACAAACTTTTGAAGTTTGAAATTCAACGACTAAATCTAAAATTAACAAGCTTGAACTTTTTCTCCCACCAATATGTTATCAAGTTGCAAAATAGGAGTATATATGAGAGCAATTTTACGCAGATACCTATGATAGAGATGGTGCAGAAAACAAAAGAGGTGTCCAGGATATAAAAATTATGGAAATTAATAAAAACCAAAATGCTTGCAAAGACGCACACATTTATAGTGAATGATCAGAATAGTAATAGCATTACATGATAGAAATCTATTTGTGAAATGAGAAAAGCAAATGTTGTCAAATATACTAGTAGTGTCACATGAGCAAAGTTAGGCGTACATATTTTAGACAAAATATCAAACTTAAACAAGATATAACTTATTCAGGATATAACAATAATATGATGACCATCGATAGTTAAACATAACATTGTTTTCCAAGAGATGGTATGCGGATGGGCGATATTAAAATACAAATTCTCCAATAGCCTTAGTTCCTAAGACCACTCCCACGAGTGTTTTACTGCTGGAGATGTCTAACACGACCACCCACCTGCTTTCCCAGTTTTTGTGGGTTGCCAGCTATCCTGACTTGATACTTTGAGTGTAAATGCAAATACCCCCTAGCTGAATTTTTTTTTACTGTTTCCCAATAATTATAACACAAAGTCTTAAAAGGGACCTCCCTTAGTGAGGGACATGAGGGAGAGGGACCGACTAATGTTTTAAATATAAGAAGAATGTTTTAAAGTTTAAAAAATACTAATGATGTTTTACGAGTGTACATTTTATTTACATTTTTTATGTGCATGTATACCACCAATGTTCTTAATAAAAACCCCTAATGTTTCTGACTATAACTATGATGTTTGTTGGTCGCTTTTAGTCCCTCTATGAGAATGGTCCCCCAAGAGACTCACTCTAATTATAAATGCAAATACCCAGCCAAAAACTCCAACAAAACTCAAGCTGAAAAGCTTTTTATATGATTGATTACTCCTTTTTAAAGGGTATCATTAATTTGACCAAACAAAAGACATTGCTAAAAAACCATGACTGCGCCCAGCAATCCCAACATGAGATCTGCCAAGACCCGCCACAATTCCCGCACTGTTTCCACAGGGGAACTACAAGTAAACAACAGGTAAAGAAATCGTGTCAGGAACAGCTCCAGGAGGCTATCTTGTAGTGGTAAGGGTCCACTCTACCCCAGTCTAGTGTGATCAGAGCGCTATTTGCCACTATAGACTAATTGATACAACTGATGAGAGGACCAATTTTATCTACCAAAGAACTAGAGGAAGATTGATGTTGCCAATAATGAAGGAGTTAGATGTAATTAGCCTACCTAATGAAACACAACTTTTAAAACAGAGTGCAGGTTAAACAAATGACTTCATCAAGGATTACTAACAATGATTTTAGAAGATGGCAAATTCTCTGAAGATCTGTGCCTTGAATCTCCATGCAAGCCTGCAGGGACACCATTCCTTCTCGAAAATGCCTCCACTGTACCACCAGGCACTCTGTCTCGAACCTCTTGCCTCACTAAATGACAAAAAATATTCAAAACCAGTGATAAGGGCACTATGCAGAGGTCTAATCAAGTTATTGATGAAAACCCAGCAGGGATAAAATTCTGAAATAAACAAATGCATTAAGTATCTGTGTAGAGATCCATGCAGACCTGGAGTTTTTTCTACTTTTTCTGCTGATGGTCCAAGGTTAGTAGGTAATTTTCCGACAGGCTGCTGCTAAAAACAAAATGTTGCATCATTAGCAATATGTTAATTTGATCCAGGAAGAAAATAAAACGAAAAACTAACTAAGGAAACAAGTACTAACTCGCACCCTAGAACTGGACCCGATTTGTGGGTATTTCAATATGGTCCAGTCAAACACAGAATCAAGTTCATAACCTGTGCCAAGTATTACAGTCATGAGTATACCATAAATTTATCACAGATATCCAAGATGGTCAATGAAAAGGAATGTGGGAGTACTGTTGTTCCGTGTGTACGTGCCTTCACGGCTAAATAGGTCACGGAAAAGCCTCTTCAAGTATGAATAATCAGGCTTATCTTCAAATCGCAGTGACCGACAATAATGAAAATATGAGATGAACTCAGACGAGTAAGATTTACACAGAACCTGCAAAAAAATGATGCCCTTAGTTCACTACTGGAAAGAGGAAAGACAGTACAAGGATCTCAAAGATTGAAGGCACATTTCATATCCATGAACTCAAGAACATATTATCCAAAAGCAAAACAAATGATAATATTGCTAATCAAAGTGCCGGAAATACAAAAATTTCTACCTCTACAGG
Organism: Plantago major; assembly: GCA_026545765.1. NCBI lineage: Eukaryota > Viridiplantae > Streptophyta > Magnoliopsida > Lamiales > Plantaginaceae > Plantago > Plantago major. The sequence goes on from CM048844.1 coordinate 44,311,097, forward strand.
TGTAAGCATTTTTTTCTCACTGATTCTGTCATATTTCTGCTTCTTTGTGCCAGCTTTAAGACCCTGCCATGGAAGACTGAACAAAACAACACAAGAATTAACAGTTTATCGGAGACAGCTATGAAGTTAACATTCTGAATTAGAGCTCTTATATTCAACCTTCCCCGGAGGAAATACATAAGCACATAGCCGAGAGATTCTAAATCATCCCTTCTGCTTTGTTCTGAAGGAAAAGGCAAAACAAAAATAGAAAAGGGTTAGAGGTAGTTGAGGTCAAAACATCAGTACAATAAGTTGAGGTTAGACAGTCTTAAATTACAAGTTCAGCCCAAGGTGCACTCACCAACTCCAAGATGCGTATTTACACTAGCATAACGAGCAGTACCGGTGAGATTTTTATTTTCCCTGTAACAGTAAAAATGTAACAACTTTGATAAGAATTCAAAGGTAAAAATCTGAGATATCTCTGAATTTCAGATGCCTAAAAGTGTGTTGATAATATATATATATATATATATATATATATATATATATATATAGATGGTGCAGACTGCAGATTTATGACTTCGCTCACATTTGAGAGCAAGCATAAAGGGTATCATCCATCATATATGTAAAGTTCAATCAGTAATAGAGGGGGAGTCAGGATTTCACTCTAATATCAATAAACCAATTAGAGTGATTTCCTACTCCAATCAGCTTACTGCATAGTTTTCTTCATGTTTCAATTTAAGAATAGCAAAAAGCAAAAAAAAAAAAAAAAAAAAAAATAGATGCTACTGACAGTATGTGCATGCAGTCCCTATTTGAATCACAAATTCATAATGACCTAAAAAACCTACATACAGTAATACTCTATTAGGAAATAGCTGGAAGTATTGCATATAGTTGTTAATGACAGGAAATTATGACGAATAGCTATAGCAACGTCGTAGTGCTATGCATCGGTACATTTAAACAGAGACAACCTTAGTGGCGCTATTTGCAGCTAAAAGAGCTATGACAAGTGAGTGCACAGTATACAGCTGAATCCATTTAAGAGGCAGTACAGGTAATTTTGCAATTTGGCTTAAAAAATTATAACTTCAGCAGATGCCACGCCAGTCTATAAAATACTTATAAACCCCTATACACAAAAGTACCCTTGTTTAGCAGAAACTGCCATATTCCTTTTCTAAGAATAATAACTCAACCTATTCACATTAATAGTCCAACAACAGTGTTGCTACCACAGCTAACTGGACATGGTCAACAGACAATATACAATTCTAGCAGCTAAACATCATGTGCATCATTAACAAATAATAAATGTACTAGATGAGATTAAATATTACACCCCTCATCCTAAATGTCCCCCAATCCTTTTATATTTGTCTCACTACAAATGTCCCCTACCCACTTTTGGCAAATCTCCAACCATGTGCACTAACAATTTGGGTCCACAATACTACAAGCGCACATTGCACTACACCTTAATCTGCATGCCCAAAAGCAAATGGGACGTTTGTCTGGGACGGAGAGAGTGCTAGTTAGTGTAATGGTCCAACATACTACTCTACAGATAATTTAAAATTAGAAGTTGCATTTAACCTCCATCGATTGTTCTCTACCGTTCTCTGTGTGTACTCTGTCAGGGGTGTTAACAAGTCAAAATGGCGCATTCATAAGGTGTGGACCAACCAATTACAGCATAGGTACCTGTATGGTATGTGCTTATGAGTGGTAAGATCTCTGTATTTCTTTGCAAGCCCATAGTCAATTATGTAGACCTGAAATAATTACCAGTATAGGAACGCATCAGATTCATCACGAAATTTTTAAGTTACAATTGAACTGGGGTGATAGCTAACTAGCAAACATCTATTAAATCAAACAAAACTCAAACTATTTTCGACATAAATTTATTAAAATATTAATAATGACTACAATATTAAATAATCAAAATGCCAATAACTCCAGGCTTTAGCATGCATTTAGTAATACGCCACGTAAATGTAGTCCTGCTGCTATTAGAATCTTATTATCCTACAAACTACAAAGAATAAACATCCTAAAATAATTAGAGTATGAAATAACCAAAAGTACCATAACATCCTATTTTTAAATACATCCTTCTTGATCCCATCACTCTTTCAGGTTTGAAAACAAGATCTTCAGCGAGTTAATATTTTAATATAAACAGCAATGAGTGTTTGGTGGGACTCTTCAGCAAACTTGAATTAGATCGTCCTTTCATTGAATGAGAACACTCTGGATCTCATTGAATAGAACCAAGTTGCACAACCCACACATTCAAATTCGGACAACCCTTTCCAGTGGAAAAGATACGATAGGGTGTCCATGGCATCATAAAAAAACATCTAAAGTTTCTTCACATGATTGTTAAAACTCCATTTCTTCTTTGAACTTTCCAGGATTAAGAGCATCAAGCTAATTCAACTTTACAGGCTTAAGAGTTGAGAGCACCAATTAAATAGAATGCATTCAGACTCTTTACATTGGTATCATAAAGTCAATCTCTAAATTATCGGCATCATTAACCAATAACAGAGAGCTCCAAAGGCATGCGTATATACATATCAATTGGCCTTTTTTTGGTTCCAATTATGCAGTTTAACCTCTTAAGACTTTATGAAATTGTTACATCTTTGATATTCTTGACCTAGCCTCATGACTCATGAGTGCAATTAGGAAAAATGGAACAAAGACGTGGTGTTACAGCAAAACAAAATTTCGTGTTCTATAGTCCTGGGGCTAGAGTACAAATTCACTGTACAGACCACCTTTAAATACGGCTAATAGAAAACATACAATGTACAAGCAGTTGGTAGGATATAGAAGACTTCAGGCATATTATTAACGTAATAAGAATGATTATTAAGAATAATGCATTCGGTGCATATTTACATTAAAGTATCAACGTAATAAAAAGTTGTAAGCATCAATCATTTTACAATACAAAATAGTAAGAAGATTAGGAGTTCCATTTGACATACCATGGTTCAATGAGCAAGAGCAAAACAAAAGTTCTACGATATTGTTTAACATGAACATACAGTGCATTGTTAAGTGTCGTATTTACTTTTATTCCTCCCCCCAACAACAACCACCAGTCCCCAAAAAAAAAGTTACTCAAAAGAAATAGCTTCACAAGCCAAGCAAATAAGCATGTCAGTACAGCTAAAAATATATACAATTCCCTAAAGAGAAAGACAGAATACCTGATTAGCTTTGCGTCCCAGCCCCATCAAGAAGTTATCGGGCTTTATATCACGGTGAAGAAACCCTTTAGAGTGCATGAATTCAACTCTTTGAATCTACATATTAAAAAAATAACAACAGCTGAAACATGAAAAAAGATTACACCATGTAAAGAATCTGTAAAAATGGGAAGCATACTTACTAATTGATCAGCGAGCAGTAAAACTGTTTTCAAAGAGAATTTCCTATTGCAATAGTTGAACAAATCCTCCAAGCTTGGTCCAAGGAGATCAATAGCCATGGCATTGTAATCCCCTTCAACTCCATACCATTTGAGGTGAGGAATCCCAGCTTAAGATATAGCAGACCACATCAACATATATATTGGGGCATCTCAATAGCCAAACTTTAAGCAAAAGAGTAAGGTTATAGTACTCACTTCCCCCCTGAAGTAGCATATACAACTTTGATTCATAATGAAGCTGCGGGTGCTTAGTTTTATTACATTCCTGGTGAGGAAACAAGATTAAATTTTTCTTCCAGAGATCAACACAATAGAAACTCAAGATCACAAACAAATCCTAATACACACACATGCTCCCCTCAACACCATATATCAGCGGAGCACTTAATGCACGAGGTTTGTTTACGCATGAATATTTGTAGGATCACAAGAAAAATTGTCATTAAGATCAGCACATACAAATGTATGTATACTAGTTACAAAACCTCACTCCATAAAGCATGCAATAACCTAAAACGAACTGCAAACTTAGTAGCAAGATATAAAGAGCATTTGATAATGGAGGAAATCCATTATACAAAAACAGAGAAGGAAAACCCCTCACCAGCTTCACAGCAACTTCTTCTCCAGTTTGCAAATTCACCCCTTGCATAAAAAACAGAGGTTATATTCGGAAGAAATCGAAAAAACACCGAGAAATATAGGAATAGGAATGTTAATTAACAGAGATGAAGATTATTACCCAAATAAAGCTCCCCAAAAGATCCACTTCCAATCTTTCTGCCCAGCTTAAACTTACCCCCAACTACTACTTGAGCCATATTCGTCTCCCAGTTGAAAAGAAAACCCTTGATAATCAAATTGAAAGAAATAAAAATCTAATCTTGCAGCAACTTTCGGAACAAACAAGATATGGGAATTGTAGGTAGAGACGCTTCAGATCCAATTCCAGCCCATCAATTAATTACAAAAAATAATGATGCAGAAAAGAAAGAAAGAAAAAACCTTTTCCTAGTGGTTCTCCAAAAAATGAACCTAGTAGAAGATATAGGAATTTCTATAAACACACACACACACAGACAGAGAAAAAGAATTCAATAAGGCTGGGATTAGAAAAAAAAACCCAGGCTTTGATTTAGGGTGATTGATTTTGTTGGAGTAAAAGAAAGATCCTTTTTTTTTTTTTGGAAAAATAGAATAAAATGTGTGTATGAATTTGATATGGTTGTGTAAAATCTAAGGAATAATTACTTAAAAAGACATAATAGTACTAAGGATATTTGATATGGGTTTAGCATGTAAGATGGCTGGATCTGTCTGAACGGAGAAAGGAATGAATGATGTGAAGAAGGAGGTGAAGCAGGAGGAGGAGATACGACGTCGCTTTGGTTAAGGTTAAAGTCTGGAGTCTGGATATAGTTTTGTAATTGTCGGGAAATTGTCTCACTCGGTCGGGTGGGTCGCTGGGTGGGTAATCCGTAATTGGAGGAGCAGCCCGCTCCACCAGAATGTACCCAGAACGGGACAGGGTTGCACAATCTACGTGATGGTAATAGATGGACGAAAATCAATTCTCAGTGTGAATAAAAGTTGACTCAAATTGTGAGTACAAATTGCGAGTATACATATTCTAGAAGAAGTCTTTCGCACTTCTCCCATGTTATTACCCAATTTTACAATTCATTTCTTTAATTTTCAGTATTAAAGATAATTAAATTTGTAATTCATGGTCTTGCGCCTCTAATGATACTTTATTGTGGTTTTAGTGCATGGATTAAATTGTGACCTTTGAGGTAGCTTTCTTAGCTATAGAAAGATAGTATCTCTATTATCCACTACTTCGAGACACATAATCTTCTCCCCTCCCTCTCATTCATTGGCATAGTTAGCATACTTAGAGCATCACGAGAGTTAAACACTTGAAAGGTTCGAAGGAATTATTTTTTATTGCTTCCAAAATAAGTTGTGATTGTGCGTTATACCTAGGAGCACAAGTTCAAGTAGGCTTGAAGCACTAGATAGGCAAATTGTACTTACACGGAAATGATTACACTGTTGTCTCGTTCAGGATTCAATTCAAAGTTTCAGTACTTGTTTAACACCTTATTTCCATTAATAAAAGAAGGGGCGATATTTTTTATTTTGTACACCATTAACTCAAATACACACAAAAATATTGTTTGTTTTTCTCTTTCTTTACTCTATGATTGGTACAAATATTTATTACGCTAACTTATTGAAAATGTTGGGCAGAGTTTTGTGTCGGTTTTACTATCTATTTTCATACATTCAAGACAAACTTCACCTCATGTCTATGTTGTGTCATGAAGATTTTCCTAGCTAGTTGCCTAATTGCACCCACTTTTTCTCATATTAGTGGCCACATTACAGTTTTACTTTCCTGAAAAGTCAGGCCTTGATTTGGAATTTTGTTTTATATAGGCATAGTCATCTAATTAAAGTGATGCAATTTATTCATGTCATTATTGTTAAAATTGCCGGACATTATCATTTTTGCTCTGACATTATCGACAACCATTATTCTATTACTGTATCATCTCGACTCACAATAAGCCAAACTTCAAGTCATGCATTGTTCATTTTTTATACATAGAAATGTAGAACCCATCAATCTGCTACACCACCTGATCCATCAAGGTTTGGAAAAAAACTCAGATCCACCATGATTTTAGAAACTTGTTAGCCCATCATGTCCAATAAGCTAACATGAAACTTTACCTACCCATATATAATTTCACAGGTCAACCCTACTGGAACCTGGGAAACTATAAAAAAGAAGGCTTATGTAGCCATGGATGTGAAGCTCAACTCCTGGCCCCATCGATAGAAATCCATTAACGGAGCTTTTCAAGCTATTCAGGGGCAGAGCGTTTTAAACTCCACCATTGGAGCTTTTGTGGATGTACTCTGATTACGCCACCATTCGTGCTCTGATGAACATTGATCTGTGAAGAAGCAACTTTTCTGGAGGTATCCCAAAGCAATTGACGTCTAAATCACTGAATTTGTCATGAATCAATAGACTCTGGATGGCATACAAGACATGAAGCAACTAGAATGTCTTCATCTCCCAAACAACTCTGTCAGCAAAATACCAAATGTCCTTGCACTTCTATCCTCATTAAATCATCTCCATCTGTCTTGCGGGTCAGAGTTTTACACAACTAAACTAGACTGAAAATAAAGAACGCGAACAAAAATAATTTCAAATCCCAAATCCCAAATTTGATTTTTGCCTTGATGAAATCAAATATTCAAAACAACAATGACAGGAGTAAAGAATTAGTTTCTATTTTCTACAACTTCAACAGATCAAGTTACAAATCAGCTGAAAAAGAAATATGTACAATCAGGGTATAATTTACACAAACCTCAATCAGGGGAAAACATATACTTGGTAAACTGCCTTCAGCCTGGACACTTTACAGTATAAGCACACCGTGATGGAAACAGCCCAAAAAAATCCTATTCACTTCAAAAGAACTAACAACTTGTTTGAATACTAGAGACTTCAGATGCTATCAACAGACAGGTGAATTTTTCGATCCACCTGGTTTTGACATTTCTAGTGTCGGAGGTAGTAAATTCAGAAAGCTTCCATGAGCAGGTTGAATGGGTGCTGAATTTGATTCCTCATCCACTGCATATGAAATGAGAGTATAAATATAAGATGCACAAGTTCCTATTAAGAAGACCAATACGGCTGTTCCTATTATTTAATTGCAGTATTACAACCTCTTCATTATTCCTGATTCATTCTATGCTCACACTATATAACATATACAATGACATGCAAGTAGGCAGAGAGGGTAGTAATATTACTGAAGAGAGATTTCACAGTAGGTCTCTTGGGTTTGGTGCTCTTCTTCTTTAGTTCAGCTGAAAGTCAGACAAAGACATTTGAATACCGTGAGTCAACAAAAAAAATAAGGCCATGCTAGGAGAAACAGTGGCCATAATAAACTCAGGTGTAAAAGGTAAAAGTTGTGTTGCTGGAAACGCCAAGAGCTGAGAAAGATTATATACCCATCCCTGGAACTTCATGATCATTCACGATTTCAAAGTTCTTATAGGTATAACCCATGAAGTTGACATCCTTGGACGAAAGCATCTGCAACATAGAAGTAAAGAAAAGAGAGATGATCCACATGACAATGTTGATGTCAAATGCATACTTGAATGAAAATAAAACCAAACGAATTACTTGGATAGAAACCATTACCAGCACCAACCAAATAATACACCTTATGGCCAAAGAAGCAACTAGACCCGTTTAATTCCAGTTGAAATTAATTTAATACTAACAAACTTGCCAGGTGATAGATTCCATTCAATCAGCACCAAGTTATCGTTTTAGCTCAGAAGAATGCCAACTAATTTCATTGAGTATGATCAAATTCCTAGGGCACACTGCTTTCCTTTCTGAAAGATGTTCTGCAACTCATTTGTTTCTGGGATGCCGATTAAAAATACACTTAGTGATCCACGGGTATGCGATGGTAGCAGATGGGCATATGTTGTTAAAATCCTTACCCTTCCCTCCAATTTCTTCAACTGCTTATGCAAGAACCATACCATTGTACCACGGCTCACACAACAATTACATATACTAATTAGGACAGAAAATTTATTATTTACTGCTGCTAAAAAACATTATCACTTGCGTTGCTAGACTTGTAACCAACCCGACATGAATACCTAATTGTCTAAACATGAATCACATAAATCCTACAAATTTGTAATGAAAGTGCAAGACTTTTCCAATGGGCAGAGTCTCGCAAAGAACAGGAAAATTCAGATAATCAAAATCGAGTTATAGCATCCTAGTTTAACAGCCACATCAAAACCAACCTTTCTCCAGGGACCTGATCTTGCTGCTGATGACACTTGATTGTCCGTCTGCCAAAAGACCCAAAAGATCAGCATAAAGTTACAGTGGAAGAATGATTTGCTACAGAGGTGCAAATATAAAGGGAGAAAACCTCTTCAAACTTCTCAAAATTTTGAGTATCCAGTTCATCGTTAACTTCAGGAATGAATGCAGCTTTCATTTGATACAATTTGTCCCATTCAATGCCTTTGAACCATGAGTGAGCCTGCAAAAGATGTCATATAAACAAAAGTTTAAATTTCCGGAGATGTTACAACCGACTTAAAGAATAGCTTATAGGGTCATCAGGAAACACCTTAATTTCATCGGCACCTCTTGTCCCAAGCCTCTGCTCCACATTACATAGTAGTTTACATATAAGATCCTTTGCTTCCGGAGATAGTTTTGCTTCCTCTGGAAACTTTAAATGAGTTCTCCAATTTACTATCTGCAGAAGAACCAAAGAGAGAAGGCAAGACAAAAATGAATCAATGTTGGTGCCACATATTATCAGATATATAACTATTCACCAAACAAAAAATGAAAAGAGAATAATAGACTAATAAAGAACTATATCAAAGTTTAGCTTAAAGCGAGACATACACAAACCAAGCTAAGACCACCACATGTTTTGTTTGTTGTCCAGGACAACAACAACAACAACAACAACAAATGTCAATATGAGCTGCCAGAGACCAAAATAGGAAAGAATTTGGTCGCAATCAACTTACTTTATCATGCTAATACATAATATAATTAATTATGTTTGACAGACTATATTTATTAAAATAAATTAGAGCTACCAAATGCAATTCAAGATTCCAAATGACACATTCAACTTGCAAAGTCTATTACTTTCTCCGTCCCGCCTGAAGTTTCACATTCGATTTTCGTTGAAATCTTTTAACCTTAGTTTGACTACAAATTAACGAGAAACTTCGGGCGGGGCGGAGGAAGTACATAACAGGAGCTGAAGATGAAAAAAAAAAAAAACCCATTTATAGTTCATTTCGATGGTAAAATATGAAGCTTCTGAAGAGAACTGCATCTCTGGTACCAACTCAGAGAGAGTTTACATTAAGGAAAGACGAATAAGAAACAAGAATGGAGCATGCTGTCAACAGGATAGATACACAAAGGACTTGTAGAAAAAACTTACTCCCTCCAATTTTTAAAATAAGATACTTTGGCTCCTACGAAAATTTGACAAATACATGATGTCCAACATCCTTTTCCACCTTTAATTAAATTTTTAACCTCAATTAACTCACATTCCCCACATCATATCGAACTTTTGATAGGGTGGTTACATTTGGAAAATAAAATGCCACTTATAATTATTGTGCAAGAACCAACACATCATTCATTATAAATGGGAGAAGTACCTTTCTGCACGTAGACATGGGTTCATCTGAATAGAACGGCGGATAACCAACAAGCATCTCATACATGATAGCTCCAAGAGACCACCTACAGCATGCACACATGATTTTGTAGGTTAGCCAAATAACAAAATTTTACCAGATCAAGAACAAGAAAGAAGATGAAAACTCACCAATCACATTCCATTCCATATCCTTTCTTCAGCAAAACTTCTGGAGCAATATAATCAGGCGTACCAACAGTTGAATAGGCCTACACCATAGAAATAAAAGAACACAGCATTAAGATAATCAAACATAGAACTTAAATTCCTCTGGAAGTGTGAAATGATACCCCTGGACTAAACATGTTGAGGTAGCAGATTACAGGTTCAAGTACAGTCATTTATCAAGATTTAATGATGACAACCACACAGCAGATGCACAAACTTCTACTTGCAGATATCACTAAACAATGGAGGTCTAGGAGAGCAGATCCAGAACAAAAACATCAATATCAAAAAATTATTCCCACAACCAGGTCCGTGTTGTAGACCTTGGGGCCAGAATTGTTCCACATTGCTCAAACCACATACATGGCATGCACGTGGAGATGATCCCTAACCCTATGTTATTCTATATAGATGACCTGGTCGAGGTAATGGTTATGTCACGCATGACACTGGCAAATAAAAATGCTCATGCGATCATAAAGATGTAGGGAACTTACAAGCATCCTCCTGTTCCTCTGCCAGTGTTGTAGCTGCTCCTGTTGGGTGCGTTTTGCCGGTGCCGGGCGTCCATCACTTTGAAGAGCCCCACTATATGTATTTGCTCCTGAAAAATCCTTCTCTTGAATGTTACTACAATCTAAAGGCTTACACAATCCAAAATCTGACAACTTCATATGTCCATTTCTATCAAGAAGCAAGTTATCAGGTTTAATATCCCTGCAATATATTATAAAGAGAAAAGTGTTAGCATAAACAGACATAATTTCATATAAAAAATCGCAATATCCTACAATTAGATCACAAGAAAGAAATACAAACCTGTGAATATAGTTATGTCTGTGAATAGATTCAATTGCAAGAACTGTTTCCCCAACATAAAACCTAGCTTCATCTTCTGTTAATGTATCTTTCCGCATCAGCAGAGTCATCATATCTCCACCGGGCAGATATTCCATTATTAAATATAGATACTCTTCATCCTGGAAAGAACAATAAAGTTTGACGATGCAGTTGCTATCAACTTCGGCAAGAAGATTTCTTTCTGCCTTAACATGTTCAACCTATACAAACAAAATAAGGATACACCAAATCATCAGGGATAGTAACTCGAGAGTCCAGAGACATGTCATTCTTTAAAATGATAAGTTTCAACCTGGCCCCTACGGAGCATTTCTGTCTTTTTAAGCTTTTTCATGGCATATACATGGCCTGATGACTTCTCCCGACATACTCTAACCTGCAGTGATGCGAAATCATGTCAGCTTTGTGTCATTGGGGGGATTTCCTACATTTCTATAGGAACAGGAGATGAAAGACACCAAGACACCTATGAGTCAGATGGCACTCTTTTGAATTCGAGAAAATTCAACAGAAAAACAAATATTTAGCATGCAGGATTAACTCCAAATAGTTTTGGACAGACAGCTTCTTTCACTTGAGCCTTTGAACAAATTTAAATGACATCAGGAGAACTCAGCAGAAGTTGTTGTCTTTATATTTAGTTTCTCCTTGATTTCAACCAAGTAAAAACTGCCAAGGTATGAACTGATTTACTAATATCTTTTACAAAAATAGGTTTTCATTTGTCAGAGCCAAGGAGTTTAAATGGTTTGAAATTTTTTTGCACAATATACATTGTCACGTTGATTGAAGGATACCCAATGAATTGTGCAGCATTTCTCATGTGGGTGTGGGCTGTACATATGTGTGCATCAGAGAGAGAGAGAGAGAGAGAGAGATACCTCCCCAAATGCACCCTTCCCTATCATTGTCAAAGGTTCAAAATCATCAGACCCCATTTTATGCCTCTGAATACGCATATATTCTGTTTCTTTTTTCTCCAGGTACTTCAGAATGTTGTTCTGCTCTTCCTCAGAGACTTCAGCATCAGCAAGTTTCCTCTCTAGTATATTACGCCTAGAATGGGTCGCCCAAAACAAAATTTTGCTAAGTAGAACAATACAAAACCAACAACTAGAAGAACAATAAACAAGACTTCGAACAAGCCAGACAAAAATCCAGAAGCTCAGAGAAGGTTCCTAATAATTGTAGGTTCAGGAAAGTTAGAGGAGATCAGAAAAAACCAAAAGAAAAACATTGAACTTTAAGGATCGATCCAAACACATGGGGTATATTGTCACTTTGATTTCAATTTCTTGTCCAGCAAAAGAAAAACAGTGGCAAAGTTCCAAGAAGATTAAAGTTTATTACATAATAAACAGCGGCAGCAGAAATTTCTTTCCACGTGCGACTTGATGTCTTGACTAATGTTTTGTAAAGTAACTGCAATTCTCTCAAGAAGGAAATCTTTTACGGCAACGGATTTTAGTCTCTTTCCTTTCTTTTATTCAGGAGTTACAAAATCTGTCATTACATCGATTACTACAATCATAGCACTTATCAAGCTGACATACATTTAGCAAGAAACAAACTAGTATACTGCTTTCTACAAAGAAGAATCTCAGAAAAGAGTATTCTATCTCGAGTAGAAAATACTACTTAATATTTAACTCTAATATAATAGGATATAGAATTCCACATAGAAGTTTTTTATGTTATAGTTATATTTTAACTAAGAAACTGACAGTATCTGCTTTACAGGGTTATCAAGGGTTTTAACAAGTTTGGCTTTTCACTCTCCAAACTAAAGTGAGCTCCCAGCATCAGATGTCCAAGAATTATACTATAATTGTAAAATGAGATAGTTGTCTACTTCAACTTTCCAGCAAAAGCACTAGAAAAGTTAAAGCTTGATTGGAGAAGTACCGAGAAAATCCATTCACCAAATGGATGAACCTAAGAAGATCACATAAATGAAACTACATGCTGAGCAGACAAAATAAATACAGAAAATACATCAATAGCCAATGCCATCAAATCAGACACAAGATCATACCGTTCCCTTCGTTCCTGTATGCTTCTCATCTGCTCCTTGTAATGCTTTTCAATGTACTGCTTTGCAGCAGCTACCTTCTGCTTAGTTGCAGTAGAAGGTGTTTCATCAACCACTGATGTCTTCGGACCTTCTTTCACGCGAGAGTCATGTTCATTCTTCCTACCTGAAGGCCTAGGCTTCTCCTTGGATCGAAATAATCCAAAACACCGTGTACGCGTACTAGGATCCATCTACTTGTTTCTTTCTTGTAAGCAACTCAGATGCCAATTCCTATTGCTACAAAGTTAGTCCCTTAAATACTTGTTGGGTTTCCAGCAAGAGTCCAACACATCCGTTACCAAATCAAATACAAAGATTTCTCGCTCTGCATAGAGAAACAAAATAGGCCGTCAATATACTCGAGTAGTAAAAATCTCATTGTAGCAGGCAAAAAAGGAAGAGGTTTGAAGCCTCCAAAACTCAAATAGGCACGATGGTAATCAACTAACCATAACGAAATTGAACTGCTGATTACACAATCAAGAAACGCAACAGAGTAAGACATCTGAAATGCAAAAGGAAGAGTGATAAATGGAGGAAAAGATGCAAAATTTAACATCCCAAAAGAAGAAAAAAAGGGGAAAACGTCAAGGCACATCTAAGAACCAAATGTGTCCACTGTCAACACAACAACAAGCACTCCAATCCAATCATTCTCCATAAACAGTAAAAAGAGGATCTTTACAAACGTGATGATAACAAAACATTCATTCCGTATCAAACACTTACCGGAAAGGGGAAAAAAAAAAAAAGCATAGTTGAATCGAAGAAACAAATCACACCGATCCAGTAGAAATACTCAAAATTGAAATCACAGAGTCAACAGAAAGTAATATGAACCTGTAGAGAACAAGTAGCCGCATCAGTGTATATGAAATCGAAGTGACGATAATTATTGTAATTGGTAAAAACTAAAAAGGGAAGAAAAAGAAGAGTACTGTATTTTGATTTTGAGAGAGTAGCAGTAATTGAAAGAGGCAGACAGAGAAGAGAAGGGATGGATATGGAGTTGAAAACCCTAATAAAAAGAGGAACAAGTTAGTTGAAAATGAAAAGGAGTAATGGAAACTTTATGCATCAAAGGCTTACTCGCCATTAAAGTTGAAGTTGAGTTGAGTAGTAGTAGTATTTCTTGATTTTGTTAATTTTGATTTTTGGTTTTTTGTGTATATGCAGTTTGGTCAAGAAAGAGAAGAAGAAGATATCATCATCATCAATCTTTGTGAATGTAAATTTTTTTCTGTTTTTGCTCTTCTGCCCTGCTTTTTTGTCTCTTGGGCACCAATTTTTCTTAACCAATACTAATTCATAATTAATTAATTTAAAATTTTCTTAATCATCACTTTAATTCATTATCTACTTTACTTTACGTTAATGTACTTAAGTAATTAATTTATTTATTAATTACTAAACGGATAATCACAGTCCTACAAAGTAATTTAACGCGGATTATCAGCGGACGCGGTTTCACGAGAAAAAAGAATGGCGCGTGCTTTCTACTTTACTTTATACACAATTCTTCTTTATATCTTCTTTTCCTAATTCCCCATTAATCACCTGTATTTTATCCTTTACATCACATTACTCGGTAAAACTTATATAACTTAAATACAAAGTATTATCATTTGTGAAAGTCCAAAAAGTCCATGTAGTTTCACATAAAAATTATCATTTATGAGTCGATCTACCTTTCTATCGGTTTCGTTTTTCCATTTTGTCAACTTTACAAATTGTTGACTGGACTTCAAAGCTTTCCGGTTGTCTTTTCCGTGAATCTCGTTCTTAGTTATCATTGGTCAGATAACGCAAAGTAAAGAAGGGAGGGGGGTGAATAGTCTTTTAAAACTTTTGTTGATAAACACAGTTTCTCAGATATCTGTGAAGATATCTGATACTTAATTTCAGAGAGCGGAAGACTTTTCTGTGATAAGTGCACGTGCTCAGCAAGATAAGTGTAAGTACTTTACAAGATAAGTAAAGGAAGTAATAGACTGCAGAAAGTAAATAACACAAGTCTTTTTATAGTGGTATCTGAAGGTGGCGTAATCCTTCAACTAATCCACTTCGGCCTTTCTCAGACCTAGAATCCACTAAGACAGATAAATGATGTACCCTTATAGATATCTTCTCTTGATTCCTAAATACACTAGGTTCCCAACCAAGTGTCCCCCCTGAGTTATTCCCCGGCTTTCACAGCCAAGTACTTCCTGTACTCAGAAACCTTTTGAGCTATTCCTTAGTTTCCCAAACTAAGTACTTCCTGTGCTCAATAACCTTGGAGTTATTCCTTAGTTTCCCAAACTAAGTACTTCCTGTACTCCACGCCGATTAAGGTGTTGGTTAAGGTAAATTGTCAGGTGAGCTTCTTTAATAACTTGTTCAGTTATTCAGATAGCTCTATGAATCAAGTATACTTAATACACTTTGCAATGTATGGTATCTTGTTCTTTACTGACCCAAGTCTATGATAAGTGTTTAAGAGAATTAAACTCGGATATGAAATATTAGTTCAACTCTTTCACAAATAACAATGCTTGTTAAGGATCAGGACACTTAGAACTTTTGTGCTACTTAGAATCAAGAGCTTTGGTCGCAACAGAAAGCTTGAAGATAAGTAGTATGCTTGAGAGAGCTTGTGTGAGAGTATTCAATGTAAGTTCAGTGTTCTAAGGTGTGTTCTCAAGCAGTCTAAGTGTTGATATTTATAGATGAATTTAAGTGTCGTTTGAATAGTATCCGTTAGGCTTAACTCAATTTCAAACTATTGATATCTGAGTATAGTACTGTAGTAGGTTTGTCTTCTTCTACAGAAGCTACCGTTTTTGTTCAGACATCTCTGTCCGTGCATTTAATGCACTGTACCATACTTTGTCCTGTAGTGCCAACGGAACTATGCATTGTATCAGAGATCTTTTACTATCAGAGTTCTCTGAAGCTTTGCATGTCCTTTTCAGAAATTATCACAATTTCAGATACCACTTGTTGAAACAGCTTGTTATAATATATTTCTTTTCAAAAACATAGCTTATGTTCAAGGTATTTGAGTGTAGATATCTGTGGACACTTTCCTCGTCTCAGAAACCTTTTATTCTCAGATATCTTTTGCAACACATGTGTTTCGAAACACTTGTTTCTTCAAGATATCTGGACATAGGTATCTGAAAAACCCTTGTCTTCAACAATCTTGTGCAGTCTTCAAATCTTCAAATCCGTTGAACTTTTCCTGCTGGATGCCTTCTTCTTGGTCTTCTTCATAAAGTTAAAATTACATTTTGAGACCTAACATCCTATACAAGTTTTGCTAGACTATCATACTTAGTGGGTTTCCCCTTTTACAATGTTCAAGTGAACCAAGAGTACTAATCACCTTTCTGAGCTAAGATAAGTCATTAGGTTGCTGATCAAAATCTAAACAGATATTCCTAACAAATTTCCCCCATTTTGATCAGTCAACGATGACTATCTGACCTATTACAAATCTGGATGAGGAAACAATCCACTACTTAATCATTTCTTATGATTTTTCAAATCAGATAATTAAGTGCAGAAAGTAAACATCAACCAAATCACAAGGTGTGATCTTTGCTAACAAGTTATCTTTTATAGAGAAAGATATCTGAGAGTAAGTTCATCAGATATGTTACAAAGAAAGTTTACATATAACTTTAGTACATAATACAATTCAGCTCAGTCAGTAAGATACAAAAATACCTAGTAAATTAGGACAACAGGAGTAGCCAAGCTCCAAGTAGACATCCTAATAAACTAGTCTTCAAGTCTTCAACACTTCAAGTCTTCAAAAGCAGTTCCATGGACCAATCTGCAAATTTCCTATCACCAAACCTTTTGATATCATCAGAGTAGTCATAGAGAAGTGTTCTGACAATCATCTCTGTGTCTCTGGCAAATCCACAGACTTCCTTGTAGGTTTTGGTAGAATTTTTCTTGGCAAAATGCTTGACCCACAGATACTTTCCCCATTTCCAGGCATGCTCGATTCTGATATCTGATAGCTTGAAGTATTTATAAATGATCTTCAGATATCTGATGACACCCTTGTATTGATCTTCATTCAAATAGAAGGACTCATAGGGTTCCACAGCAAGTCTTGCTCTTGTGCCTGTTCCAGTGATGTTGGGAATTCTGTGCACATCATCTGGCTTTCCATAAGGACATTCATCAGAGAGGTCCTTTTTCATGGCTTCTATTCTCTTGATTACTTCAAAATCCAACCAGGCTTTGATGTGGTTGGTGTTAATCAAGATTGGCTTGTCTTTTCTCCATGCCATGAGCTGTTTATGGATTGGTTCTGGAAATTTTGAATTTACCAGTAGATGCTCAAGTTCCAGAATCCAATAACCATTCTTCTGATTAATGCACCTGCAGACAGAGGAGTAACTGTTGGTCTTCACATACTCAATCTTGGCTTCTTCAGGCCTGAGTGGTAGTTGAAGTTGTCTTTGTTCAGCTCTCAGTATGTTCCTCCTTTGTCTTGAATTCTCCTTTGGGGTAATGCTTGAAGAACCACCCTGGATAGACTTGGTATTTCCAGAGGGTGTTTTAGCTGCCAAAGGCTTTGCAGCTATGGGCTCAGTTAGGCTATCAATTTTTCTTTTTTCTGTGAAGAGGAGCTTCATCTTCATCAGTCTCTTCATCAAGATCAATTCTTGTGAGAATTTTGCAGCCTTCTTCATTGCCCAGGGATTTGATTTGGCCTTCTTCTTCTTCTTTTTTCTTCTTCTTCTTCTTCTTCTTCTTCTTCTTCTTCTTCTTCTTCTTCTTCTTCTTCTTCTTCAGAAGACTCATTAATCCCTCTTACCTGTCTTCTCCTTGGAGCCTTGGTACTCCTTGGAGGTTTCTGTGTCATGGCCCTTGTTACCATTGAAGTTCCTTTAGTTGGTTTCAGGGAAGTAGCTACTATCTGCAAAGCAGCTTGACTTGAGGAGGGCTCATTGATTCTGAGTGGTGGCTGGGAAGTTTTCTTGTTTCTTCTTCCTTTCGAAAGACTACCTGCATTTCTTCTTATATCCTTCTCCTTCTTCCCATTCCCCCTGACTTTGAGGTCCAGATTTGTACAATCCTTCCCCCTTAGTCATTGTTGGCTGACTAAGTCTGATAAAGGATTCTGAGAGAGACTCAAAATGTCCTTGTAAGCAGTTATAGGCAGTGACCAACTTCTGAAGTTCAGCTTTGAGCTCCTGATTTTGTTTGATAAGTCCAGTTTCCTTATTAGTGAGCTCTGCTAATGGGCCTTGAATGGCATCTGCTTTCCCAGCAGCATAGCTAGCCTCTTCAAAGGCTTTTGCAGCCAAGTTTTAGTCATCATCCCTAACCATGCCTAGGTCTTTCTGAGCAATGACCAGACTGGTTGTCCTCTGAGTGATGAGCTCGGTGAATGTCTTCATTTCTGCAGGGACTGATGCAGTGGCGGCTTTATCTTGAGAAAACAACTCCTTTTTCAATTTGGTCAGTACTTGATATCTGTTCAAGTATTCATTGGAGTTGACATTTGGCAGCTTACTGAAAATTTTAGGAGCAATTAGCTTTCTTTTCAAATGAGAAACTGCTAAATGTTCATTTCGGAGTTCTGCCAATTTCTTCTCTTCTTCATCATCTGAGTCATCAGCCCAGTGATCTTCATCCTCTTGGATATTTTCAAGATTTTCTAGTCCAGCAACCATCTCAGAGATGGGATTCTTTCCTTGCAGAGATGAGGATGGTATATCTTTTGAAGGTGATGCAGCCTTAGCGTCATGCTTTGCTTCATATACTTCTTCAGTATCTAGCTCCTTAGTAATGGCATTTACAGCATCCTGGAGCTCTTTGACCTCAGATTAAGCTACTATTTCTTGTAAGTATTGATCTTTAAGTTGATTAAGCTTATCTCTGGATTTAGCTAGC
This sequence comes from Plantago major, assembly GCA_026545765.1. Taxonomy (NCBI): domain Eukaryota; kingdom Viridiplantae; phylum Streptophyta; class Magnoliopsida; order Lamiales; family Plantaginaceae; genus Plantago; species Plantago major. Next base: position 44,329,863 of record CM048844.1, read on the forward strand.
TCTTCTTCCAGTTGAAGATGGAGCTGTTGTTCTTCTTCCAACAGTTGTTTGAGTTGGGCAGCTCTGGTTTGTGTATTCAATATCTTCTGAGTAGTTTCCTCAGAGTGCTCAACTACTTGTTCAGTAGTGTCTTTGTGTTGGGGAGTTGGATGATTAGATTTCTGAGGAGATGGAGGAGGGGATTGCTGCGATGTCCTCTCAGTGTGCTTTTCAGCAGCTGAGGCAATGTGTCCTTGTGAAATCCCTCCCGTCCTCGGTGCAGGGGCATCATCATCATCCTTCTTATCTTCATCCTTGTGATGGTTAGAAGGAGGATCTTCATAATTGTTTTCATCAGTTTCCTTCTCTTCCTCATCTTCAGAGACCAGGTTGATCACTTCTGGAATAGTGACCATTTGCCCATTAACTTCCTCTTGTGGAGGGTATATCTTTGTAGTCTGGGGCAAAGTAGCTTGAATGCCATCCGTAGTCCAGTCGACCATCACTTGATTGAAAGCTTGGATCGACTTTTCCGCCACTTCCTTGACAAGCTCCTTGTCCATCAATGTTCAAAGAATACTTCGATGGGGAACATTGCATGGACGTAGTTTTCCAAATCAAGGGCTCGTGCTCTCCTTGTGTGGTGATCAGTCACCTTTAAGATCTCAGAAAGATCGGAGCATCGGAGCTTTTGCCATTTCTTAAAGCATTTCAGATGCTTTGGCAAAGTGTGTTCCTTGAAGAAAGGAAGCAGATCCTCTTTCTCATCAACAGGGACCTTTGTGGAACTTGTTTGAGCCTGAAAGAAAGAGTTTTGAGTTAGATTCAAAACTTGTGTAGATATCTGAGTACGAGTGTAGTTAGGTTTCTGAGTTACCTGAATGAGTACATCAGGCTCAGAAACTTGTACTACTGACGCAGGGGGTGCCTCAAATATCTTGTTGTGAGGTGGAGACTTGGATGTCTAGTCCTCATCAACCTTTCTTTCTGCTTGATCTTCCTCAACAGGAGGCTCAGAATCATTTTTCGCAGAAACGTTCTCAGTTTCTGGTGTTCTTTCTGGTGATGTTCCCTTGGGGGCTTCATCAATTTCCATGGGTGCAGGGGATGTCGCAACTCTTTCCCCTTGCACTTCTACTTCTGAATGAGCCTGTAAGTAGAAAGTATTGAGTAATTAGAGAAGAATTTATATTAACCCATGATGAAGAATGTTTGTCACTGAGTTTTATATACCTTCTCACTAGAAGGCTTAATGATATTTTCTTCAGAAACCTTGACGGTCTCTGGGTCCTTTTCTGGCATTTCTGACTTATCTTCTTCTTTCTCAGTTTGAGCCTATTAGAAACATCCACTTAATTAGTTAAGTATTTCAACATATAACTGAAAAGTAATATCTTAAGGAATTCTTTATCACCTGTGGCACAGGCTTAGATTCCTTAAGAGGTGAGGTTGTAATAGCCTCCTTCTCAGTCTTTGAGGCAAGCTTTCCAGCTTCCTCTTGTGTTTCTAATTCAGCCTGTAACAAAGAAATTTTATTTAAATAACAAGATTAATAAACACAAATTATCACAAGTAGAGAGTTAAACCATTCAGCTACCTGAGCAGTGTCAGGCTGATTGGTCTCTGGAACTTGTGACCCTTCTATGTTTTGGTCTTGTTGTTCCATTTCAGCTTCTTTGTTTGAAGTTTCAGGTACTTCAGACCTTTCCTGAGTATGCAACTCAGTTGCCTCCCCTGGTTGATCATTCTGAGTGGATGTCTCAGTTTGATTCCTCTCATTGAGTTGGGGAACCTGCTCTTTTGCAGGATTTTCTTCAGCAATGAAAGATGCTGGTATCTGCAGCTCACGTACCATTTCAGTAGTATCCTTATCTGGCTGTTGTGGTTGTTGTGCTTGAGACAGACTGTTGAGTGTTGAGGCAATTGCGGTATCCTCCAACACTAAGCTATCACTCATCAGAGCATCTTCAATATCTTTCAGTCTTTCTTGCTCTGATGGTGTAATTTGTCCAATGACCTTGGACACAGTTGCTTGTTCAGCAACCTTTGAAACAGATGCTTGTTCAGCAACCTGTGGTGTAGGTTCTTCTTTAGATACCTCTACACCAGTTACTTTTTCAGTATCCTTAGCCCTTTTTGATTTTTCTAGGACTTGAGAGATGACTAATTCATCATCTTCATCGTCAGAGCTCTCATCAGCATTAGGAACTGATTGGTCCATAATCCCTGCGGTTTCTGTAGAAAGGGCTTGGTATCTATCACTAGCAGCATTTATGAGTTTATCAGCAAGGCTTTCGGCAATAGTCTTGACATTTCTGAAAGCACTTTCTCTTGCTGAGTCTACTTGTTCAGTAGCCGATACCTCTTTTGCAGCATTGATGAGTTCATCTGCATTTATGAGTTCATCGTCAGTGGTGGCAGGTATCTGGAAATCGACAACCTCAATGGGTGTGCCTTCTGATTTGCCAGCAGACTTCTTTCGTGAAGTTCTGGGCTTCTTGGTCGCAACATTTCCCTCAGATGCCTCTTCAGTCTTTCGCTTCTTGGAACCTTTCTGAGATCCGGTAACCTTTTTCATCATGTTTTATACTCATATTTGTAGAGTAGGTTACTGTTGGCTATGTCAGTCTTCTCTCTGAGCTCAATGCCAAGCTTTTCCAGCAAGTAGCATATCTTTAGACCATAGTTTACTGTGGTCTTTGTCTCAGCAAGTCCCTTAGAGATTTTAGGTTCAAATCCTTGAACCTTCTTCACAAACTTCATAAAGGCGTACTTTCCCCAATTGAAAGGGTTTTCCAGCCTTTTGTCTTGTTGTTGCAACAAGAACATCATCATCCAGCGTTCTTGGCTTATCTGTTCAGCACCTCCTTGTAGACCATCAAAGCATCTGTGAAGAATGCATGCCAACACATCCCAGTGAACCAACAGATGTCTGGTTCTGATGTCAGCCATCTTGAAATCAGTGGGTGTATCTGGTTTTTCAAGATCACACACATCACTGTACAGTTGTTTTACACCTTCAAGGATATCATCATCCTTGGTGTCTATTTCAAAATCATTTCCAAGATTTTGAAGATCAAACAACTTACAGAAAGTTGTTAAGTTCAGAAGGATTTCCTTTCCTTGGACCTTAGTTTTTATAGACACTATTGCAGTGCCTTCAGAAACACATGGTATAATCCTGGAGTTATTGTAGAATTCTAACACATCCAGTGAAGAAATTCCACTTGGAAGAGCAGATAGAAAACCCTTGATTTTTGCCTTTTCAAGCATGTCAAGTATCAGCTTTCTATCGGCTTGATTTTCAATAGCAGCCGTGAGGTATTCCTCAATCATGGCACCACCCCAAATCATTCTGTGATTTGAAGTCCAATGATCGAGATTGAAGTCTCCTACCAATCAATTGTTTACAACTACCAACTCTGGTGCTTGCTTTTCAGCAGTACCAGTGGTAGAAGATTGGGGTTTTTAGGTAGACGAACGCTTAGGAGCCATCTCTTTATATAGTACAAGTGTTTCGAAAGTTTGAAAGAGATTTGGGTGAGAGATTAGTGATTCTTTTCAGAAAAACTAACAGAAATTTGCAGAGGTTGAAGAATGGTTTTTGCTATTCTTGTGCAAGTCTGAATGTTGGATTAGGCGTAAGTAATTTCTTTTGCCAAAATCCTATATATATAGCAACGAAATCTCAATAGTCACATACATACAAATTAATTTTGTGTGTAGTTATCTGTGTATTGCAGACAGGCGTGGGTAAAAGCTTGTTCGGTATTAAATGTATAGTGGTCCCTGTCGGAATTTCAACAGTCCACTATTTACTGAGAGTTAATCTCTGCCGTAAAAATCAATCGCCCATTTCATCAAGGGTCACCATTGCTTCTTCAGCAATGATCACAATCAGCAAATGTAATTGTGCCCATTTAATGAATTTTTGGCTATTAGCTATCTGAATCATGTTTCTGTGTGAGTAAGAACACTGTTGTATCTGATTCTATCTCATACTTGTTGTCTTTTCAAAGTTTTTCACAAAGATAGAAATAATTCAAATTTCAAGATAGTAGTTAACTGTAGACAGTTGTACTATTCTCTTTTGTGTTCCCCCTCACTGAGTGATCTAGATATCTGAGTACCCGTCTCAGAGATCTTCAAATAGCCATTTACCCTTTGGCCTTTGGTTTCTGGATACCCGTTCCAGATTCCTCTTTTCTGGATACCCGTTCCAGATTTCTCTTTTCTGGATACCCGTTCCAGATCCCTTTTCTCTCTCCTTTGATATCTTCTTCAGATATCTGAACTTTTTCATTTCTTGGGTAGCTCCATTAGTCCAAGACTGTGTCTTAAGGCTAAGAATCTACTTTCTTGTAGTGGCTTAGTGAAGATATCTGCAAGTTGATCTTCAGTGCCAATCTTGAGTATCTCTATATTGCCTTTTTCAACATGGTCTCTGATGAAGTGGTGTCTAACATCAATGTGCTTTGTTCTAGCATGAAACTTAGGATTCTGAGTTATGGCAATAGCACTTGTGTTGTCACAGAAAATGGGAGTTTTCTCTTCATTGAGTCCATAGTCTCTGAGTTGTTGTTGTATCCACAATATCTGAAGCACAACACCGCAATGAATATATTCACCTCGTGGTAGATGTGGCAATTGAATTTTGTTTCTTGTTGAACCATGATATCAATCTAGCACCAAGAAATTGACATGTTTCTGAGGTGCTTTTTCTATCAAGCAGTGATCCAGCATAGTCGGCATCTGAATAGCCAACCAAACTCAATCCACTATCTTTTGGATACCACAATCCAACTTCTACAGTACCTTTTACATACCTCAATATTTTCATAGCAAAGTTGTAGTGTGATTGCGTTGGATTTGTCTGAAATCTAGCACACACTCCAACTGCATATTGAATATCAGGTCTACTTGCAGTGAGGTATAGTAGAGAACCAATCAATTTCCTATACTTGTGTTCTTCAACACTCTTGTCAGATTCAGTATAGGTCATTTTGGTTCCAATGCTAATTAGTATCTTAGCATTCTTTTCAGAAGAATTTAGATTAAACTTGTTGAGCATGTCCTTTGCATACTTTGTTTGACTAATGAATATTCCATCATTGAGTTGCTTGGCTTGCAGCCCTAGGAAGTAATTGAATTCTCCCATCATGCTCATCTCAAATTTACATTTCATGAGTTCAGCAAAGTCTTCACAAAGTTGCTTGTCTTTAGATCCAAATATAATGTCATCAACATATACTTGAACTAAAAGTAGTTTCCCATCATGGTTCAATGTGAAGAGTGTTTTATCAACATCTCCTTTCTTGAAACCACTTTCTAGTAGGTATTTGGCCAATGTATCATACCATTCTCTTGGAGTTTGTTTCAGCCCATACAGAGCTTTCTGAAGCTTATAGACCATCCTACTTTCTGAGGAAACTTCAAAACCTGGTGGTTGCTCAACATAGACTTCCTCAGCAAGTTCACCATTTAGGAATGCACTCTTGACACCCATCTGATAAACTGTAAAGTCATTATGAGCTGCAAAGGCTAGAAAAAGTCTTATTGCATCCAATCTTGCAACGGGTGCATAAGATTCATCAAAATCTAGTCCTTCAGTCTGGGTGAATCCCTTGGCAACCAACCTAGCTTTGTTTCAAGTTATTTCACCAGACTCATTCATTTTGTTTCTGAAAACCCACTTGGTTCCGATTACAGATATTCCGTTAACAAATGGAACCAGTTTCCAGACTTTGTTTCTCTTAAATTGATCCAGCTCTTCTTGCATTGCGGAGATCCAATCTTGATCCTTTAATGCTTCTTCTATAGTCTTTGGTTCAATGTTTGAGATGAAACATCCATAGAGACAATTTGCATTTTCAGCGAATGCTCTTCTAGTTCTAACTCCTTGGTCTATGGGACCAATCACATCCTTTGCATGATGATTTCTTATCCATTTCATAATGGGTTTTGAACTAGTAGGATCAATATCATTTTGATTTGAATGTGAATCAATATGATCTTGATGAGATACTTGTGCAGTATCTGGGATATCTGACACATGGAAAATTCCATGGATATCTGACACTTTTTCAGTGTTAGAGATATCTGGAACTTGCATTTCAGCAGTCTCATTTTCAAATACCTTTTCATGATGGAGGTTCTCAGTAACCTGTTCCATTTCTGGAATTCTCATAGGAAATTCTTCATCATGTCTTAGAGTCATCTGGTTGTTACTAAGCATAGGTAGCTTTTCATCGTCAGACTCATCCTCTATTTGAATGATTGAATTGTTTCCTTTTGAGGAACCTTTTTCAGAATCTTTAATCAATAGTTCTTTGAACCTATTTGAGAGATCATCATTCAAGAGTACTTTCTTGTTTCCTTCATAGAATACTACATGAACAGATTCTTCGATCTTTTGCGTTCTTTTGTTGTAGATTATGTAGGCTTTGCTATTTAGAGAATAGCCAAGAAGTACTCCTTCATCTGCCTTTGGTTGAAATGTTCTCAAGTATTCTTTTCCATTGTTAAGAACAAAACATCTGCAACCAAACACCCTTAGATGTTTGATACTAGGGGGTCTACCAATGAAAAGCTCGTAAGGAGTTTTGCCATGGTGTATGTTAATCAGACATCTATTTTGAGTGTAGCATGCTGTGTTTACAGCTTCAACCCAATAGATTTCACTTATTTCAGTGTCAGCAAGCATTGTTCTTGCTACTTCTTTCAGGGTCCTATTCTTTCTTTCAGCAACACCATTTTGTTGTGGTGTCCTTACAGAAGATAGTTGATGTTGTATACCTTTGCAGGTACAAAACTCTTTGATGTACTGGTTCACAAACTTCGATACCATGGTGCATCTGATTACAAATACCTTGTCATTTTTCATGACTTCGAGCTTATTCAGCAAGTTAGGTATCTCAACACTTGCATCAGATTTGTGTTTGAGAAAGACAACCCAAGTGAATCTTGAGTAATCATCAACAACAACCAGACCATACTTCTTTCCTACATAACTAGTTACTGAGGATTCAAACAAATCCATATGTAACAATTGCAGTGGCCTTTCACTGGAATGTCTAGTCTTAGACTTGAAAGATGTTTTGGATTGTTTTCCCATTTGGCAAGCTGAGCATACACCTTCTTTTCTATATGCAATTTTGGGTAAACCAACCACCAACTCTGTTGGTCCAGATAACGGCAAAGTAAAAGACTGGGGGGGGGGGGGGTGAATAGTCTTTTTAAAACTATTGTTGATAAACACAGTTTCTCAGATATTTGTGAAGATATCTGATACTTAATTTCAGAGAGCGGAAGACTTCTAAGATAAGTGCACGTGTTCAGCAAGATAAGTGTATGTACTTTGCAATGTAAGTAAAACAAGTAATAAACTGCAGAAAGTAAATAACACAAGTCTTTTTATAATGGTATCTGAAGGTGGCGTAATCCTTCAACTAATCCACTTCGGTCTTTTTCAGACCTAGAATCCACTTAAGATAAATGAGGTAACCTTACAGATATCTTTTCTTGATTCCTAAATGCACTAGGTTCCCAACCAAGTGTTCCCCCTGAGTTATTCCCCGGCTTTCACAGCCAAGTACTTCATACTTTGAAACCTTTTGAGCTATTCCTTAGCTTCCCAAGCTAAGTACTTCTTGCTCAAGAACTTGGAGTTATTCCTTAGTTTCCCAAACTAAGTATTTCCTGTACTCCACGCCGTATATGGTGTTGGTTTTAGGTTTGTTTGCAGGTGAGCTTCTTTAATAACTTGTTCAGTTATTCAGATAGCTCTGTGAATCAAGTATACTTAATACACTTTTCAATGTATGGTATCTTGTTCTTTACTGACCCAAGTCTATGGTAAGTGTTCAAGAGAATGAAACTTAGATATGAAATCTTAGTTCAACTCTTTCACAGATAACAATGCTCGTTATGGATCAGGACACTTAGAAATTTTGTGCTACTTAGAATCAAGAGCTTTGGTCGCAACAGAAAGCTTGAAGGTAAGTAGTTTGCTTGAGAGCACTTGTGTGAATATTCAATGTTCTTGGAGTTCAGTGTGTTCTAAGGTGTGTGTTCTCAAGTAGTCTAAGTGTTGATATTTATAGATGAATTTGAGTGCCGTTTGAATAGTATCCGTTAGGCTTAAATCAAATTCAAACGATTGATATCTGAATATAGTACTGTAGCATGTTTGTCTTCTTCTTCAGAAGCTACCGTTTTTGTTCAGACATTTCTGTTTGCGCATTTAATGCACTGTGCTATATTTTGTCCTGTAGTGCCAACGAAACTATGCATGGTATCAGAGATCTTTATAAAATCAAAGTTTTCTGAAACTTTGCATGTTCTTTTTTAGAGATCGCCATAGCTTCAGATACCACTTGTTTAAACAACTTGTTATAATATGTTTCTTTTTCAGAAGCATATTTTATGTCCAAGGTATCTGAGTGTAGATATCTGTGGGCACTTTCCTTGTCTCAGAAACCTTTTATTCTCAGATATCTTTTGCAACTCGTGTGTTTCAAAACACTTGTTTCTCCAAGATAGGTATCTGAAAAACCCTTGTCTTCAGCAATCTTGTGCAGTCTTCAAATCTTCAAATCCGTTGAACTTTTCCTGCTGGATGCCTTCTTCTTGGTCTTCTTCAGAATATAAAAATTACATGTCGAGACCTAACATCCTATACAAGATTTGCTAGACTATCATACTTAGTGAGTTTCCTCTTTTACAGTGTTCAAGTGAACTAAGAGTACTAATCACCTTTCTGAGCTAAGATAAGTCATTAGGTTGCTGATCAAAATCTAAACAAATATTCCTAACAAATTTCCCCCATTTTGATCAGTCAACGATGACTATCTGACCTATTACAAATCTGGATGAGGAAACAATCCACCACTTAATCCTTTCTTATGATCTATTAATTCATATAATTAAGTGCAGAAAGTAAACATGAACCAAATCACAAGGTGTGATCTTTGCTGATAAGTTATCTTTTATATAAAATGATATCTGAGAGTAAGTTCATCAGATATGAGAGCAATTACAGAACATAGATAACTTTTACAAGATTTAACAGAAAAGTGCAATCAGCAATATCACAGAAACTACTTAGTCAAAATAGAACAACAGGAGTAACCAAGCTCCAAGTGAACATTCTAAATGACAAGTCTTCAAATCTTCAAAACAGCTCCATGGATCAATTTGCAAATTTCCTATCACCAAACCTTTTGATATCATCAGAGTAGTCATAGAGAAGAGTTCTGACAATCATCTCTGTGTCTCTGGCAAATCCACAGACTTCCTTGTAGGTTTTGGTGGGATTTCTCTTGACAAAATGCTTGATCCACAGATACTTTCCCCACTTCCAGGCATGCTCAATTCTGATATCTGATAGCTTGAAGTATTCATAAATGATCTTTAGATATCTGATGTCACCCTTGTATTGATCTTTAGTTAAGTAGAAGGACTCATAGGGTTCCACCGCAAGTCTTGCTCTTGTGCCTGTTCCAGTAAGATTGGGAATTCTGTGCACATCATCTGGCTTTCCATAAGGACATTCATCAGAGAGGTCCTTGTTCATGGCTTCAGTTCTCTTGATTACTTCAAAATCCAACCATGCTTTGATGTGGTTGGTGTTAATCAAGATTGGCTTATCTTTTTTCCATGCCATGAGCTGTTTATGGATTGGTTCTGGAAACCTTGAATTTACCAGTAAGTGCTTGAGTTCCGTAATCCGAGCCATTCTTGATTAATGCACCAGAGACAGAGGAATTGTTGTCATTCTTCACATACTCAATTTTGCTTATTCTCGCCCGAGTGGAAGTTGATTTTTCTTTGTTCACTCTTGCTTTGTTCCTTCTTTGTCTAGAATTCTCCTTTCGGGGATTGCTTGAAGAACCACCCTGGATTGACTTGGTATTTCCAGAGGGTGTATTAGCTGCTAAAGGCTTTGCAGCTGTGGGCTCAGTTAGGCTATCAATTTTCCTTTTTCTGTGAAGAGGAGCTTCATCTTCATCAGTCTCTTCATCATCATCAAGATTAATTCTTGTGAGACTTTTGCAGCCTTCTTCATTGCCCTTGGATTTGATTTCAGAAGATTCATCAATCCCTCTTACTTGTCTTCTCCTTGGAGCCTTGGTACTCCTTGGAGGTCTTTTTGCCATGGCCCTTGTTACCATTGTAGTTTCTTCAGTTGGCTGCTGGGAAGTAGCTACTATTTGCAAAGTAGCTTGATTTGATGAGGGCTGGGAAGTTTTCTTGTTTCCTCTTCCTTTCTGAGCGCCAGCTCTAGATTTCTTCTTTCCTCCCCCCTGATCAGATCCAAATTCTTCCCCCTTAGTCATTGTTGACTGACTAAGTACCACAAAAGAATCTGAGAGGGACTCAAAATTCTTTTGCAAGTAGTTGTTGGCAGTGACCAACTTCTGAAGTTCAGCCTTGAGCTCCTGATTTTGTTTGATAAGTCCCCTTTTCCTTATCAGTGAGCTCTGCCAATGGGCCTAGTATGGCATCTGCTTTTCCAGCAGTGTAACTTGCCTCATGAAAAGCTTTTTCAGCTAATGAAACATCATCGTCCCTTACCATTCCTAGATCTTTCTGAGCAATGATCATACTGGTTGTTCTCTGAGTGATGAGCTTAGTGAATTTCTGCATATTTGAGGGGACGGAGGCAATTACTTCTTTGTTTTGTGAAGACATCTCCCTTTTAAGATGTGCGAAAACTTGATATCTATTCATATATTCATGGGAGTGGACATTTGGCAGTTTGTTGAAAACTTCAGGAGCAATTAGCTTCCTTTTCAGATGAGAAACCGCTAAGTGTTCATTGCGGTGTTCTGCCAAAGTCTTGTCTTCTTCATCATCTGAGTCCTCAGCCTAGTGATCTTCATCCTCTTGGACATTTTCAAGATTTTCCAGTCCAGCAACCATCTCGGAGATGGGCTTCTTTCCTTTCTGAGAGGAGGATGGTTTTTCTTTTGATGGTGATGCAGCCTTAGCATCATGCTTTTCTTTAGATACTTCTTCAGTATCTAGCTCATTAGCAATTGCATTTACAACATCCTGGAGTTCTTTAACCTCAGAGTAAGCTACTGTCTCTTGTAAGTATTGATCTTGTAGTTGATTGAGCTTATCTCTGGATTTAACTAGCTCTTCTTCAAGTTGAAGATGGAGTTGTTGCTCTTCTTTCAATAGTTGTTTGAGTTGAGCAGTTCTGGTTTGAGTATTTAATATCTTCTGAGTTGTTTCCTTAGAGTGCTCAACTACTTGTTCAGTAGTGTCTTTTTGTTGTTGGGAAGATGGATGGGTAGATTTCTGAGGTGATGCAGGAGGGGATTGCTGTGATGTCCTCTCAGTGTGCTTTTCAGCAGCTGAGGCATTGTTTCCTTGTGGAATTCCTCCTGTCCCTGGTGCAGGGGCATCATCATCATCCTTTTTATCATTCTCATCCTTGTGATGGTCAGAAGGAAAATCTTCATAGTCATTTTCGTCAGTTTCCTTCTCTTCTTCATCTTCAGAGACCAGATTGATCACTTCTGGAATAGTGATCATTTGCCCATTAACCTCTTCTTGTCCAGAAGGAATAAATTGTAGTGTCTGGGGCAAGACTGGCTCGAATGCCATCTGCAATCTGGTCTTACCATCTGACTGTTTGAAGGCTTGCACCAATTTGTGTGCCACTTCCTTGGAAAAATCCTTACGCATTAAGGTCGCAACTTGATATTGTTCAGTAGGGAACATTGCGTGGATATAGTTTTCCAGATCAAGAGCTCGTGCTCGTCTTGTTGGTTGATCTGTGATTCTCAGTATTTCAGAGAGATCAGAGCACCTTAACCTTTGCCATTTCTTGAAGCATTGAATATGCTTTGGCAAGGTATGAGTCTTGAAGAAGGTAAGAAGGTTTTCATAGTCATCATTTGACTCCTTCTTGGCACTACTTTGAACCTGAAAAAGAGAGTTTTGAATTAGTTTCAAAACTTGTGTAGATATCTGAGTTTTAGATTGGTCAAGTAACTGTGTTACCTGTGCAATAGCAACAGGCTCAGACGGTTGGACTACTGAGGTTCCAGGTGCCTCAGATATCTGGATATGAGGAGGAGACTGGGATGTTTGATCCTCAGTGATCTTTCTCTCTTCTTGAACCTGAGATTAGAAACATAACACTTAGGAAATTTTATCAAGAAAAAGTTCTATTTTCAGAATCAGATATCTGAGAGGTCAATTACCTCCACTATTGGAGGCTCATATACTTGTTGCTCAGAGATTTGTGCAGTCTCTGGAAATTTTTCTTGTGATGAAGGTTTTGATGCCTCATCAATTTCCATTTGTTGTGGGGATTGAGCGGGCAATTCCCCAGCAACTTCTACTTCGTTTTGAACCTGTTTAAGTAGAAAGTGTTAGTTTGAGAAAAATGATCAGAGATTTGTCTTTGAAGATTATAGATATCTGAATGAAATACCTTCTCTGCAGAAGGTTCAGATACTTGTTCCTCAGAGACCTTGGAAGTCTCTGGATTCTTTTCTGAAGAGATAGACTTTTCAGTCTCTTCATTTTTCTTCTCAGTTGGAGCCTATTAGAAATAGATACTTAATAGTATTAGTCAAGTGTATAAAGCACATATCTAAGATGTTATATCTTAAGGAACTGTTTTCTACCTGTGAGACAGACTCCTGTTCCTTATGTGGTGAGGCTATGGAAGCCTCCTTCTCAGATTCTGAGGCAAGCTTTGCAGCTTCCTTTTGTTCTTTTGTTTCTAATTCAGCCTGTAACAAAGAATTTTTATTAGTTAACAAGATAACACAAAGAAATTCACAAGTACAAACCATTCAGCTACCTGAGCAATGTCAGGCTGAGTGGTCTCTGGAACTTGTGACCCTTCCATGAGTTGGTCTCGTTGTTCCAGTGTTGCTTCTTTGTTGGAAGTTTGAGGTACTTCAACCTTTTATTGAGTGGCTAACTCAGTTGCCTCCCCTGGTTGATCATTCTGAGTAGGTGTCTCAGTTTGATCCCTCTCTTGGAGTTGGGGAACCTGCTCATTTGCAGGATTTTCTTCAGCATATTGCATTGCTGGCATGTCGAAATGGAGTTCACTCACCATTTCATCAACCACTTGTGGTTGTTGTGGTTGTCTGGAAGCAGAAGTTTGAGCAGTTGAGGGCTCTTCCAGATTTTTAAGTGTGGTGTTGACATCAGCGTCTACCAACACTAGGTCACCACTCATCAGGGCTTCTTGAAGTTGTTTATACGTGACTTTCCCTGATGGTGTGTTGGCACCAACAACCTTTGCTATAGGTGCTTGCTCAGCAACCTTTAAGCTAGTTGCTTTCTCAAAGAACCTCGACCTTTGTTCTTCCCCTTTGCCTTGGTTACTTTTTCAGCAACCTTGGGGGATGGGATCTTCTCCTCGTCCGATTCATCATCGAAATCTAGAACAGAGTTATCAACAATCCCTGCTGCTTCTGCAGAAAGAGCTTGAAGTTTCTCAGCATTTATGAGTTCATCAGCAAGGCTTTCTGTAATAGTCTTCACATTTCTGAAAGCACTTTCTCTTGCTGAATCTACTTTTTCAGTCGTCGATACCTCTTTTGCAGCATTGATGAGTTCATCTGCTTTTATGAGTTCATCGGCAGCTACGGCAGGTATCTAGGAATCGACAACCTCAATGGGTGTGCCTTCTGATTTGCCAGCAGACTTCTTTCGTGAAGTTCTGGGCTCTTGGTCGCAACTTTTCCCTCAGATACCTCTTCAGTCTTTCGCTTCTTGGAACCTTTCTGAGATCCAGTAACCTTTTTCATCAAGTTTGTATACTCATATTTGTAGAGTAGGTTACTGTTGGCAATGTCTGCCGTCTCTCTGAGCTCAATGCCAAGGCATTCCAGTAAGTAGCATATTTTCAGTCCATAGCTTACTGTGGCTTTTGGCTCAGCAAGGCCCTTAACGATTTTAGGCTCAAAGCCTTGTATCTTCTTCACAAATTTCATGAAGGCGTACTTCCCCCAATTAAAAGGGTTTTCCAGCCTTTTGTCTTGTTGGCTCAACAAGAACATCATCATCCAGCGTTCTTGGCTTATCTGGTCAGCACCTCCTTGTAGACCATCAAAGCATCTGTGAAGGATACATGCCAACACATCCCAGTGGACCAAAAGATGTCTGGTCCTTATGTCAGCAAGCTTAGAGTCGATGGGCGTGTCTGGTTTATCAAGATCACACACATTACTGTATAGTTGCTTCACACCTTCAAGGAGATCTCCATCCTTGGTGTCAATTTAAAAATCCTTTCCAAGATTTTGAAGTTCAAACACTACGTAAAGTCTGCTTCTCTAATAGGATTTCTTGTCCTTGGACTTTGGTCTTGATAGACACTATCTCGGTGCCTTGAGACCTTGAAATAATTGTGGAGTTGTTGTAAAACTCCGAACATCCATGAAGAAACTCCTTTGGGAAGAGCAGATAGAAAACCCTTGATTTTGCCTTTTCAAGCATATCAAGTACCAACTTCTGTCGACCGTTTTCTATTACGGCTACTGGTATTCTCAATCATGGCACCACCCTAAATCATCCTGTGATTTGAAGTCCAATGATCGTGGTTAATTCTCCGATCAACCGATTGTTTGTTATAACTAATCGGTGCTTGCTTTTCAGCAGCACGATGGTAGTCAGGATTTCGAGGGAAGCAAGTTTGGGAGCCATCTCTTTAAATAGTGAAGTTTTTGAAAAGCGGAAAGAGATTTGGGTGAGAGATTAGTAATTCTTGCGTAAAAACTAATGAGAGATTTGCAGAGGTTGAAGAAGAGTTTTTGCTATTCTTGTGCAAGTCTGTATGTTGGATTAGGCGAAAGTAATTTCTTTTGCCAAAATCCCATATATATAGCAATGTAATCTCCACAGACATATACATACAAATTAATTTTGTGTGTAAGTATCTGTGAATTGCAGGCAGGCGTGAGTAAAAGCTTGTTTGGCATTAAATGCATAGTGGGCCCTGTCGGAATTTTAACAGTCCACTATTTACTGAGAGTTAATCTCTACCGTAAAGATCAATCGCCCAATTCATCAAGGGTCTCCATTGCTTCTTCAGCAATGATCACAATCAACAAATGTAATTGTGCCCATTTAATGAATTTTGTCTATTAGCTTTCTGAATCACGTTTCTGTATGCCAAGAACACTGTTTGCATCTGAATTTATCTCACATTTGGTATTTGTCCAAGTTTTACAAAGAGATAGAAATAATACAAATTTCAAGAGAGTAGTTGACTGCAGACAGTTGTACTATTCTCTTTTGTGTTCTCCCTCACTGAGTGATCCAGATATCTGAGTACCCGTCTTAGAAATCTTTGAACAACCGTTTTACCCTTTAGCCTTTAGTTTCTGGATGTCCGTTCCAGAATTCTTTTCTCTGGATACCTGTTCCAGATACCTCTTCTCTGGATACCCGTTCCAGATTCCACTTCTCTGGATACCCGTTGCAGATACCTTTTCTCTCTCCTTTGATATCTTTTTCAGATATCTCTTCTCTGAACTTTTTCAGTTCTTTGGTAGCTCCATAAGTCCAAGACTGTGTCTTAAGGCTAAGAATCTACTTTCTTGTAGTGGCTTAGTGAAGATATCTGCAAGTTGGTCTTCAGTGCCAATCTTGAGTATCTCTATATTGCCTTTTTCAACATGGTCTCTGATGAAGTGGTGTCTAACATCAATGTGCTTTGTTCTTGCATGAAACTTAGGATTCTGAGTTTTGGCAATGGGACTTGTGTTGTCATAGAAAATGGGAGTTTTCTCTTCATTGAGTCCATAGTCTTTGAGTTGTTGTATCCACAATATCTGTGAAGCACAACACCCAGCAGCAATATATTCAGCCTCTGTGGTAGATGTGGCAATTGAATTTTGTTTCTTGCTGAACCATGATATTAATCTAGCACCAAGAAATTGACAAGTTCCTGAGGTGCTTTTTCTATCAAGCAATGATCCAGCATAGTCGGCATCTGAATAGCCAAGCAAACTCAATCCACTCTCTTTTGGATACCACAATCCAACTTCTACAGTACCTTTTACATACCTTAATATTTTCATAGCAATGTTGTAGTGTGTTTGCATTGGATTTGTCTGAAATCTAGCACACACTCCAACTGCATATTGAATATCAGGTCTACTTGCAGTGAGGTATAGTAGAGATCCAATCAATTTTCTATACTTGTGTTCTTCAACACTCTTGTCAGATTCTGTATAGGTCATTTTGGTTCCAATGATCATTGGTATCTTAGCATTCTTTTCAGAAGACTTTAGATTAAACTTATTGAGCATGTCCTTTGCATACTTTGTTTGACTAATGAATACTCCATCATTGAGTTGCTTGACTTGCAGCCCTAGGAAGTAATTCAATTCTCCCATCATGCTCATCTCAAATTTACATTTCATGAGTTCAGCAAAATCTTCACAAAGTTGCTTGTCTTTAGATCCAAATATAATGTCATCAACAAATACTTGAACTAAAAGTAGTTTCCCGTCATGGTTCAGTGTGAAGAGTGTTTTGTCAACATCTCCTTTCTTGAAGCCACTTTCTAGTAGGTATCTGGCCAATGTATCATACCATGCTCTTGGAGCTTGTTTAAGCCCATACAGAGCTTTCTGAAGCTTATAGACCATCCTACTTTCTGAGGAAACTTCAAAACCTGGTGGTTGCTCAACATAGACTTCCTCAGCCAGTTCACCATTTAGAAATGCACTTTTGACATCCATCTGATAAACTGTAAAGTCATTATGAGCTGCAATGGCTAGAAAGAGTCTTATTGCATCCAATCTTGCAACTGGTGCATAAGATTCATCAAAATCTAGTCCTTGATGCAGGTAAATCCTCGCAACCAACCTAGCTTTGTTTCTGGTTATTTCACCAGACTCATTCATTTTGTTTCTGAAAACCCACTTGGTTCCTATTACAGATATTCCGTCAGCAAATGGAACCAGTTTCCAGACTTTGTTTCTCTCAAATTGATCCAACTCTTCTTGCATAGCAGAGATCCAGTCTTGATCTTTTAATGCTTCTTCTATAGTCTTTGGTTCAATTTTTGAGATGAAACATCCATAGAGACAACTTGCATTTTCAGCGATTGCTCTTATAGTTCTAACTCCTTGGTCTATGGGACTAATCACATCGTTTGAAGGATGATTTCTTATCCATTTCATAATGGGTTTTGAACTAGTAGGATCAATATCAATTTGATTTGAATGTGAATCAATATGATCTTGATGAGATACTTGTGTCAAGATGTCGGGATATCTGACACATGGGAAATGTCATGGATATCTGACACTTTTTCAGTGTTAGAGATATCTGGATTTTGCATTTCAGTAATCTCATTTTCAGATACCTTTTCATGATGAAGGTTCTCAGTAGCCTGTTCCATTTCTGGAATTCTCATAGGAAATTCTTCATCATGTCTTAGAGTCATCTGGTTGTTACTAAGCAAAGGTTGCTTTTCATCGTCAGACTCATCCTCTATTTGAATGATAGAATTGTTTCCTTCTGAGGATCCTTTTTCAGAATCTTTAATCATTAGTTCTTTGAACCTATCTGAGAGATCATCATTCAAAAGTACTTTCTTGTTTCCTTCATAGAATACTACATGAATAGATTCTTCGATCTTTTGCGTTCTTTTGTTGTAGATTCTATAGGCTTTGCTATTCAGAGAATAACCAAGAAATACTCCTTCATCTGCCTTTGGTTGAAATGTTCTCAAGTATTCTTTTCCATTGTTAAGAACGAAACATCTGCAACCAAACACCCTTAGATGTTTGATACTAGGGGGTCTACCAATGAAAAGCTCGTACGGAGTTTTGTCATGGTGTTTGTTAATCAGACATTTATTTTGAGTGTAGCATGCTGTGTTTACTGCTTCAACCCAATAGATTTCACTTATTTCAGTGTCAGCAAGCATTGTTCTTACTGCTTCTTTCAGGGTCCTATTCTTTCTTTCAGCAACACCATTTTGTTGTGGTGTCCTTACAGAAGATAGTTGATGTTGTATACCTTTGCAAGTACAAAACTCTTTGATGTACTGGTTCACAAACTCAGTACCATGGTCTGTTCTGATTACAGATACCTTGTCATTTTTCATGACTTCGAGCTTATTCAGCAAGTTAGGTATCTCAACCCTTGCATCAGATTTGTGTTTGAGAAAGACAACCCAAGTGAATCTTGAGTAATCATCAACAACAACCAGACCATACTTCTTTCCTGCATAACTAGTTACTGAGGATTCAAATAGATCCATATGTAAAATTTGCAGTGGCCTCTCACTGGAATGTCTAGTTTTAGACTTGAAAGATATTTTGGATTGTTTTCCCATTTGGCAAGCTGAGTATACACCTTCTTTTCTATATGCCATTTTGGGTAAACCAACCACCAACTCTTTCTTGGCTAGTTTATTCAGAGTTTTGAAATTCAAGTGACTCATTCTTTTACACCATAGCCAATTTTCTTCAGTGTGGCCAGATTGACTCACCATGAGACATTCTTCGGTTGTGGCGGATGCCCAATCAGCAACATACAGATTTCCTTTACGCCTTGCAACCAAGACTGTCTGCTTTGACTCATTGTCAATCACTTTTCATAGTTTTGACTTTATCTTGACAGTGTACCCTTTGTCTACTAGTTGACTCATGCTTAGGAGATTATATTTCAATCCCTTTACATGAAGTACTTCAGAGATTGTGAGGGCGCCGAACTTCAAATTGCCAAAACCTATGGTTGGATTTTCATCTCCTCCAAAACCCGATAATTGGTCCATCATTGCATTTTTGTAGTTAATCGATTGCTTTGTCTCCTGTCATGTGCTTCCCACATCCACTATCAAAATGCCACTTTGAGTTAGTCTTTAGAGTGTTCTGCACAAAACAGGAAACAGGAGATTAGGTTCTCATACCAACAATGGAACCATCTGGATTAAAGAATCTTCCAGTAGGAATCCATTTTTGAATGAATTTCCTAGGAACATTCTTTTGTCTAACAGGAACATAAGGAGGAATCTTAGTTAGATGATTAGTATCATTGTTGTTAAGAACTATTTTCTTCCTCGTGCGTTCCTAGGTGCTCCATTTGGTGCTTTCGGATACACTGTCGATTTATGAGTGCGCTTCAAAGCAAACTTAGCTCTCCTAGCGATTTCTTCTAGCCACGGCATTGATTTTCGGTGGCTTGATTTATCTTCCACTTCGATAATTCTTGAGCAATTCTAGCCTTTAACCATCGTTCTTTCTCTTGTTTGTATCTTGAGCAAGTTGTTTCCAATGGGTTTATAGTCAATACCATTCCGAGCACACGATGTCGTTCGAAATCTCTTCTCAATGACTTTGCTAGTCTCGATGATCAATTTTCTTTCCGTAAACGTGACATAAGAAAATTTGCCTCCGCAATTTTTCTTTTTGAGAGACATAGCACTGTGGGTGATTGCACTTCTCAGTGTTATGTTTCTTTTCAGAGACATTTCCCACAGTTTCCTTTTGGACTTGTTTTTCCCACAAAGGCTTGGTCGCAACTGCCTTTCCTTTGTCAACAATCTTAGCTTTCTGATCGATACTGTAGATTGTTTGGGAATCACCTTGCTGAGCACTGATGAATGTTAGTCCTTCATTACTCTTATTCAGAGTGGTGGAACTATCTGTGTGTGTGTCCAGCCCAAGTCCTCTCTTTTCTGAAGTATCTCTTAAATAAGATTGTACTTCAGTAAGAGTGTCACTAGCTTTGGCATAAGATTGAAAGGATAGTTGTTTCTTTTTGAGTTCCTTATTCTCAGAAAGAAGACCTTCACATTTCTTTTGAAGATTTGCCATTGCTTCTTTATGTGACTTTTCGGTCTCAGATATCTGAGCCTTGAGAAATGCATTTTCAGCATCCTTTTTCTCAGATATCTTGATTAATTTAGAATGTTCCTTTGCAAGAGAATTCTTTTCTTCTTCGAAATTTTCGGCTCTAGCTCGGAACATTAGAAATTCTCTTTTGTAAAGATCAATTTCTTTTCTGAGATTTTCCAGTTCTGTGCTTCCTTTGTCATCACTTTCATAAGTATTACAGGAAGTATGTGTTACCTCATCAGCCATTAGACAAGGTTCAATGTTGGAGATATCCGGGAAGATTTCTTCAGCCATTCCACACACTTCTTTCTTCTTTTGACCAAAGTCAATTACTTCATGAGAAACACCGCATATTTCTGGGGAAGGCAGTGTGGAATCATCTGAATCCTCATCCTCAGAATCGGACTCAATATCTAGAGCATCCAGTTGGAGTTGAGTCTTTTTCCTTTCTTCAGTGAGCATAGCTCTTTGACTTCTTTTGAAGATTCTTCTATCTTTCTTGTCACTTGTCTTAAGTTTGTTGAAGGTAGGACAATCCTTCTTGAAATGACCAGGTTTCTGATGATAGAAACAAATATCATTTCCGATTTCTTCTTCCTCAGTACTTGATGATTTCTGAGCCGGCTTTTTCAGCGAGCTTTGCATATTTTTGTACTGGTGATAGTTTGAGCCTAGATGCTTTTTCAGCTTCTCTTTGGCTTTTCTTCTCTCAATTTCTCGACTGACATATTTTCCCATTTGCTGACGAAGAGCATCCTCAGTTACATCCTTGCCTTTCTTCTTTTCAGAAGTTCCTTGAGCAACTAGAGGAACACTCTGCAACTTCTCAGTTGTTTGTTCCCTTTGAGTTGTCTCATAGTCAACAGTGGCAAGGTGAGAGAAAAGTTCCACAGAAGTGATATCTGGCATTCCTTGGTTAAAGTAGAAAAACTTTGTGTGTTCCCAGTTATGATTTAGACTTGTCACAATTGCTTAAATCTTTTCTGACTGGGTATATCTATTACTTTCACCAAGTGCAGCAATGTCACTCATAAGTGTTGTAAACCGGAAATCTAGTTCTTCAAGAGTCTCTGTGGGACCTTGTTTGATGTTTTGGAATTTTAGCTTCAAAACTTCGAACTTATTTTCCTTTGTTTTTTCAGTGCCAACACAGATTTCTTCAATCAGTTGCCAGGTCACTTTCGCCGTTTTTGCACCCCACAGTTTACACTGTATGTGCTCTGGAGTAGAACGTATGATGATATTACGAGCCTGTCCATCCAATCTATTTCTCTCGGCATCTTCCGATGTCCAGAGTTCTCTGGGCTTTGGTTCGTAACTAACTTGATTGGCAGGTCTCCCACTGGTTGATGCATCTGTCTGTGAAGACCCATCACTTTGTTCTCTGTCTCTACTATTAGAAACCTCTATGACTTGTTTGAGTTGTTGAATGACTATTGGACCATTCTTTATTACTTCGATCACTTCGTCACTGATGGCTTCTAGGTGGAGCATCATGTTGTTCTTCCATTTCTCATAATTCTCTGGCTTGAGAATTGGGGCGTCATTTAAAGACATCCTGCAGCAAACACACTAAACAAACGAATCAAGTGTAGGTGAAAAGCAGTTAGTGGGCACTTATCTGGGATCTAGGTTCAGTGCAAAAGGCTTGGGAACCTCCCGCTCTGATACCACTTGTTGGTCCAGATAACGGCAAAGTAAAAGAATAGAGGGGGGGGGGGGGGGTGTGAATAGTCTTTTTAAAACTTTTGTCGATAAACACAGTTTCTCAGATATCTGTCGAGATATCTGATACTTAATTTCAGAGAGCGGAAGACTTCTAAGATAAGTGCACGTGTTCAACAAGATAAGTGTATGTACTTTGCAATGTAAGTAAAACAAGTAATAAACTGCAGAAAGTAAATAACACAAGTCTTTTTATAGTGGTATCTGAAGGTGGCGTAATCCTTCAACTAATCCACTTCGGTCTTTCTCAGACCTAGACTCCACTTAAGTTAAATGAGGTAACCTTACAGATATCTTTTCTTGATTCCTAAATGCACGAGGTTCCCAACCAAGTGTTCCCCCTGAGTTATTCCCCGGCTTTCACAGCCAAGTACTTCCTGTACTCAGAAACCTTTTTGAGCTATTCCTTAGCTTCCCAAGTACTTCACGTGCTTTCAACAACCTTGGAGTTATTCCTTAGTTTCCCAAACTAAGTACTTCCTGTACTCCACGCCGTATATGGTGTTGGTTTTAGGTTTGTTTGTTAGGTGAGCTTCTTTAATAACTTGTTCAGTTATTCAGATAGCTCTGTGAATCAAGTATACTTAATACACTTTTCAATGTATGGTATCTTGTTCTCTACTGACCCAAGTCTATGCTAAGTGTTCAAGAGAATGAAACTTAGATATGAAATCTTAGTTCAACTCTTTCACAGATAACAATGCTCGTTAAGGATCAGGACACTTAGAACTTTTGTGCTACTTAGAATCAAGAGCTTTGGTCGCAACAGAAAGCTTGAAGGTAAGTAGTTTGCTTGAGAGCACTTGTGTGAATATTCAATGTTCTTGGAGTTCAGTGTGTTCTAAGGTGTGTGTTCTCAAGCATTCTAAGTGTTGATATTTATAGATGAATTTGAGTGCCGTTTGAATAGTATCCGTTAGGCTTAAATCAAATTCAAACTATTGACATCTGAATATAGTACTGTAGCATGTTTGTCTTCTTTTTCAGAAGCTACCGTTTTTGTTCAGACATTTCTGTCTGCGCATTTAATGCACTGTACTATATTTTGTCCTATAGTGCCAACGGAACTATGCATGGTATCAGAGATCTTTATGCAATCAAAGTTTTCTGAAACTTTGCATGTTCTTTTCCAGAGATCATCATAGCTTCAGATACCACTTGTTTAAACAACTTGTTATAATATGTTTCTTTTTCAGAAGCATATTTTATGTCCAAGGTATCTGAGTGTAGATATCTGTGGGCACTTTCCTTGTCTTAGAAACCTTTTATTCTCAGATATCTTTTGCAACTCGTGTGTTTCAAAACACTTGTTTCTCCAAGATATCTGGACATAGGTATCTGAAAAACCCTTGTCTTCAGCAATCTCGTGCAGTTTTCAAATCTTGAAATCCGTTGAACTTTTCCTTCTGGATGCCTTCTTCTTGGTCTTCTTTAGAAAATAAAAATTACATGTCGAGACCTAACATCCTATATAAGATTTGCTAGACTATCATACTTAGTGAGTTTCCTGTTTTACAGTGTTCAAGTGAAGTAAGAGTACTAATCACCTTTCTGAGCTAAGATAAGTCATTAGGTTGCTGATCAAAATCTAAACAGATATTCCTAACAAACTCTTTCTTGGCTAGCTTATTCAAAGTTTTGAAATTCAAGTGACTCATTCTTTTATGCCATAGCCAATTTTCTTAAGTGTGGCCAGATTGACTCACCATGAGACATTCTTCGGTTGTGGCGGATGCCCAATCAGCAATATAAAGAATTCCTTTATGCCTTGCAACCAAGACTGTCTGCTTTGACTCATTGTCAATCACTTTACATAGTTTTGACTTGATTTTGACAGTGTATCCTTTGTCTACTAGTTGACTCATGCTTAGGAGATTATATTTCAATCCCTTTACATGAAGTACTTTAGAGATTTTAAAGGTTCCAAACTTCAAATTGCCAAAACCTATGGTTGGATTTTCATCACCTCCAGCAAACCTGATAATTGGTCCATCATTGCACTTTTTGTAGTCAATCAGATTTGCTTTGTCTCCTGTCATGTGCTTCCCACATCCACTATCAAAATGTCACTTTGAATTAGTCTTTAGAGTGTTCTGCACAAAACAGGAAACAGAAGATTAGGTTCTCATACCAACAATGGAACCATCTGGACTAAAAAATCTTCCAGTTGGAATCCATTTTTGAATGAATTTCTTAGGAACATTCTTTTGTCTAACAGGAACATAAGGAGGAATTCTAGTTAAATGATTAGTATCATTGTTATTAAGAACTACTTTCTTCTTGGTGTGTTCCTTGGTGCTCCATTTGGTGCTTTCTGATACCTGTCAGGTTTCTGAGTCTGCTTCTCAGCAAACTTAGCTTTCCTAGCCAGATTTCTTCTAGCCCTGGCATTCAGATTTTCAGTGTCTTGATTCATCTTCCACTTCTGATAATTGCTGTGAGCAATTCTAGTCTTTAACCATCGTTCTTGCTCTTGTTTGTACTCACGAGCAAGTTGTTTCCCGATGGCTTTATAGCCAATACCATTCCGAGCACCTGGTGCTATCTGAGATCTCTTCTCAGCAGCTTTGCTAGTCTCTGGATAATCTATTTTCTTTCCAGAAAACGTGACATAGGAGAATTTGTCAGCTCCTGCAAATTTTCCTTTTTGAGAGACATAGCACTGTGGGTGATTACACTTTTCAGTGTTATGTTTCTTTCCAGAGACATGCCCGACCGTTTTCCTTTGGACTTGTTTTTCCCACAAAGGCTTGATCGCAACTGCCTTTCCTTTGTCAACAATCTTAGTTTTCTGATCGATACTGTAGATTGTTTGGGAATCACCTTGCTGAGCACTGACAAATGTTCGTCCTTCATTACTCTTATTCAGAGTGGTGGAACTTTCTGTGTGTGTGTCCAACCCAAGTGCTGTCTTTTCTGAAGGATCTCTTAAATAAGATTATACTTCAGTAAGAGTGTCACTAGCTTTGGCATAAGATTGAAAAGATAGTTCTTTCTTTTTGAGTTCCTTATTTTCAGAAAGAAGATCTTCACATTTCTTTTGAAGATTTGCCATTGCTTCTTTATGTGACTTTTTGGTCTCAGATATCTGAGCTTTGAGAAATGCATTTTCAGCATCCTTTTTCTCAGATATCTTGTTTATTTGAGAATTTTCCTTTACAAGAGAATTATTTTCTTCTTCAAGATTTTCGGCTCTAGCTCGGACCATTAGAAATTCTCTTTCGTAGAGATCAAGTTCTTTTCTAAGATTTTCCAGATCTTTGATTCCTTCTTCATCACTTTCATAAGTATAACAGGAAGTATGTGTTACCTCATCAGCCATTAGACAAGGTTCAATGTTGGAGATATCTGGAAAGATTTCTTCAACCATTCTACACACTTCTTTCTTCTTTTGACCAAAGTCAATTACTTCATGAGAAACACCGCATTTACGGGAAGCGGTGTGGAATCATCGAATCCTCATCCTCGAATCGACTCAATATCTAGAGCATCCATTGGATTTGAATCTTTTCCTTTCTTGATGAGCATAGCTCTCGACTTCTTTTGAAGATTCTTCCGCTTTTTGTCACTGTCTTTAGTTTGTTGAAAGCAATCCTTCTTGAAATGACCAGGTTTACGACAATAGAAAGATATCGTTCCGATTTCTCGCCTCGATTTGATGCTTTACGAGCTTGTTCAGCGAGCTTTGCATATTTTTGTACTGGTGATAGTTTGAGCCTAGATGCTTTTTCAGCTTCTCTTTGGCTTGTCTTCTCTCAATTTCTCGACTGACATATTTTTCCATTTGCTTTACAGCAAGAGCATCCTCAGTCACCTCCTTGCCTTTCTTCTTTTCAGAAGTTCCTTGAGCAATTAGAGAAACATTCTGCAACTTCTCAGTTGTTTGTTCTCTGTGAGTTGTCTCATAGTTAACAGTGGCAAGGTGAGATAAAAGTTCCACATGAGTGATATCTGGCATTCCTTGGTTAAAGTAGAAAAACTTTGTGTGTTCCCAGTTATGATTTAGACTTCTCACAATAGTCTTAATCTTTTCTGACTGGGTATATCTATTACTCTCACGACCAAGTGCAGCCATATCACTCATAAGTGTTGTAAAACGGAAATCCAGTTCTTCAAGAGTCTCCGTGGGACCTTGTTTAAAGTTTTGGAATTTGAGCTTCAAAACTTCGAACTTATTTTCGTTTGTTTTCTCAGTGCCGGCACAGATTTCTTCAATCAGTTGCCAGGCCACTTTCACCGTTTTTGCACCCCATAGTTTACACTGTATGTGCTCTAGAGTAGAACGTATGATGATATTACGAGCCTGACCATCCAGTCGATTTCTCTTGGCATCTTCTAATGTCCAGAGCTCTCTGGGCTTTGGTTCGTTAATGACTTGACTGGCAGGTCTCCCACTGGTTGACGCATCTGTTTGTGAAGACCCATCGCTTTGTTCTCTGTCTCTACCATTAGAAACCTCTATGACTTGCTTGAGTTGTTGAATGACTATTGGGCCATTCTTTATTTCTTCGATCATTTCGTCACTGATGGCTTCTAGGTGGAGCATCATGTTGTTCTTCCATTTTTCATAATTCTCTGGCTTGAGAATTGGGGCGTCACTTAAAGACATCCTCCAGCAAACACACTAAACAAACAAATCAAGTGTAGGTGAAAAGCAGTTAGTGGGCACTTATCTGGGATCTAGGTTCAGTGCAGAAGGCTTGGGAATCTCCTGCTCTGATACCACTTGTTGGTCCAGATAACGGCAAAGTAAAAGACTGGGGGAG
Organism: Plantago major; assembly: GCA_026545765.1. Lineage (NCBI taxonomy): Eukaryota > Viridiplantae > Streptophyta > Magnoliopsida > Lamiales > Plantaginaceae > Plantago > Plantago major. Next base: position 44,356,171 of record CM048844.1, read on the forward strand.
GGGGGGTGAATAGTCTTTTAAAACTTTTGTTGATAAACACAGTTTCTCAGATATCTGTGAAGATATCTGATACTTAATTTCAGAGAGCGGAAGACTTTTCTGTGATAAGTGCACGTGCTCAACAAGATAAGTGTAAGTACTTTGCAAGATAAGTAAAGGAAGTAATAGACTGCAGAAAGTAAATAACACAAGTCTTTTTATAGTGGTATCTGAAGGTGGCGTAATCCTTCAACTAATCCACTTCGGCCTTTCTCAGACCTAGAATCCATTAAGACAGATAAATGATGTACCCTTACAGATATCTTCTCTTGATTTCTAAATACACTAGGTTTCCAACCAAGTGTTCGCCCTGAGTTATTCCCCGGCTTTCACAGCCAAGTACTTCCTGTACTCAGAAACCTTTTGAGCTATTCCTTAGTTTCCCAAACTAAGTACTTCCTGTGCTCAATAACCTTGGAGTTATTCCTTAGTTTTCCAAACTAAGTACTTCCTGTACACCACGCCGATTAAGGTGTTGGTTAAGGTAAATTGTCAGGTGAGCTTCTTTAATAACTTGTTCAGTTATTCAGATAGCTCTATGAATCAAGTATGCTTATTACACTTTGCAATGTATGGTATCTTGTTCTTTACTGACCCAAGTCTATGATAAGTGTTTAAGAGAATTAAACTCAGATATGAAATCTTAGTTCAACTCTTTCACAAATAACAATGCTTGTTAAGGATCAGGACACTTAGAACTTTTGTGCTACTTAGAATCAAGAGCTTTGGTCGCAACAGAAAGCTTGAAGATAAGTAGTATGCTTGAGAGAGCTTGTGTGAGAGTATTCAATGTAAGTTCAGTGTTCTAAGGTGTGTTCTCAAGCAGTCTAAGTGTTGATATTTATAGATGAATTTGAGTGCCGTTTGAATATTATCCGTTAGGCTTAACTCAATTTCAAACTATTGATATCTGAGTATAGTACTGTAGTAGGTTTGTCTTCTTCTACAGAAGCTACTGTTTTTGTTCAGACATCTCTGTCCGCGCATTTAATGCACTGTACCATACTTTGTCCTGTAGTGCCAACGGAACTATGCATTGTATCAGAGATCTTTTACTATCAGAGTTCTCTGAAGCTTTGCATGTCCTTTTCAGAAATTATCACAATTTCAGATACCACTTGTTGAAACAGCTTGTTATAATATATTTCTTTTCAGAAACATAGATTATGTTCAAGGTATCTGAGTGTAGTTATCTGTGGACACTTTCCTCGTCTCAGAAACCTTTTATTCTCAGATATCTTTTGCAACACATGTATTTCGAAACACTTGTTTCTTCAAGATATCTGGACATAGGTATCTGAAAAACCCTTGTCTTCAGCAATCTTGTGCAGTCTTCAAATCTTCAAATCCGTTGAACTTTTCCTGCTGGATGCCTTCTTCTTGGTCTTCTTCATAAAGTAAAAATTACATTTCGAGACCTAACATCCTATACAAGTTTTGCTAGACTATCATACTTAGTGAGTTTCCTCTTTAACAGTGTTCAAGTGAACCAAGAGTACTAATCACCTTTTTGAGCTAAGATAAGTCATTAGGTTGATGATCAAAATCTAAACAGATATTCCTAACAATTACGTTGTCGTTTCCTCGATTTTCAGGTCACTTATGTTTTTTCCCAATTTCGTTTAGTTTTTTGTATAAATGGTCTACATTTTAGTCGAACTTATCTATGTTTGTTCAGTGTTAGTTTGAATGTATATACAGTGTATGATGTTTTGAATGAGTATCCATGCGTTTCATATGCTTTAATTTCGTAATTTTCTATATTTTGGTAAAAATTGTCTAGTTTTTTTGTATAAATGTCCTATGTTTTAGTAGAAATTGTCTATGTTCTTGGTTTATTGTGAAAATATAGATGTGTTGTGTATTGTCTAGTGTTTTGTATAAATGGTCTATGTTTTACTAGAAATTGTCTATGTTTTTCGTTGTTGATGGTTTAGTTTTTTTTTTGTATAGATTGTCTATGTTTTAATATAAATTGTCTAGTTTTTTTGTATAAATTGTCCATTCAGTACTTATCCGACCTTGGCTAATCCGCCTTAAGGAAATCCTTCTGGGACAATAAGTACGCTCAGGTCAATACACCTATTCAGCTGGTCCGACCTAGCTAGGTGTACGACTTCCGAACCTGACAAGAGGTCACATGGTCTCACCAGGTAGCACACACTGTCAGTCCTAGGATGCCAAACGGACCGGACGAGATAAACTCGGACGCCACTTTAACAATAAGACCAAACGTATAAATTGGAACCTCCAAGATACTTCCGAGCTGCTTATGTCTCGGACCGTCACTGAGTTACCTAGGAACAGACCAACTCGACAGAGCTCAGATCATTCTAAAGGTCTCACACGGACCCATCAGCGAGAATAGTACTCTGAGAGGTAAAAGGACCAATCTACCCTCCCAGGAACATCTAATGGTGTTGGACTTTCACATACTATTGGGCCATGGGCTAAGGGAGCATTGTTGTCCAAATCCTGAACATACACTTGGCATCATCTTATGAACAATTCATAAGTACATGATAACTATAAATATAGTACAAGGTCTCATACATTAAGGTAAGTCATAAAGTGATAAGTCAACTCATATCATAACTTCTCTCATAACTACTACATTGAGAGCTTTCTTTTCTCTCTTGAGTAAAGTCTTCCCGGTTTGATACTAGCAAACCGGGTTACCCTTCTAACCCCCAACCCCCCCCCCCCCCACTTAGTCCTTTCAGGTGCTCTGGCTCGGACAAAGCTCTCAGGACGGACATCAAGTTGGAGGCGGATCTTGGATTAGTGATTTATAGTAGTTTAGTTAGTGTTTGAGGCTCAACCCCTCAACACTATGTTTTAGTAGAAATTGTCTATATTGTTCGTTGTTGCTGGTTTAGTTTTTTTTATATAAATTGTATATGTTTTAGTATAAATTGTCTAGTTTTTTTGTATAAATGGTCTATGTTTTAGGAGAAGTTAATTGTGTATGTTTTAGAAGAAATTGTCTATGTTATTCATTGTTGCTGGTTTAGTTTTTTGTATAAATTGTCTATATTTTACTCCCTCCGTCCCAGAACAAATGTCACGTTTTGACTTTTTGCAGTCAACATTTTTCAACTTTGACTCCGATTTAATCTTAAACCGTAAGTGTAAAATGTTTAATTAAATTATATAATGAAACTTTATGAAGTAAAATTACATATATAATTTAATTGAACATTTTACACGTACAGTTTAAGATTAAATCGGAGTCAAAGTTGAAAAATGTTGACTGCAAAAAGTCAAAACGTGACATTTGTTCTGGGACGGAGGGAGTACTATAAATTGTCAAGTTTTTTTGTATAAATGGTCTATGTTTTAGTAGAAATTGTCTATGTTGTTTTAGTAGAAATTGTGTATGTTGTTCGTTGTTTGCTGGTTTAGTTTTTTGTATAAATTGTCTATGTTTTACTACAAATTGTCAAGTTTTTTTTGTATAAATGGTCTATGTTTATGTAAAAATTGTATATGTTTTTGTTGTATGTATTAAGTTTTCGTAAAAAGGGTGGTCGAACAAAGAAATTGATTGGTCACAAAAATTGAGACGTTGTGGAAGAAGGGGTCGCCGAACAAGTGAAGTGCGAAGAAAGCTATTTTGTAGATGTATTAAATATTTTTGAAAAGACATGTATTTTTATAGGTTGTAAATTTTTTTTTTTTTTTTAATTATTTTGTGTATTGAAATTTATTGGTTAACGAATGAAATTGAAGTTCATGTTTATTTTTCTAAATATTGTGTTTTGATTGGATAAATAGGTTGTTACTAATGTCTGCATGCTAAACATACACAATTTGACGATAAACCTAGACAATTTGATGATAAACCTAGACAATTTGATGTAAACATATGTGGATTTGGATGAACATTAATGAGCTGAGTAATTTTTTTTTTCAAAAAAAAAAAATTGCGGGTCGACCCGGTCCGCAGATTGTCTAGTTTTTAGGGTAAATTGTCTATGTTTGTCTGTTATAGAGGACTTTTGGGACTCTTCAATATGTAGGGGTCTCTCGCAAGACAGACTCTAAATTAAAATAACTAGAATGCGCTTAACAACTATTTGTTTTTGTTTTTCTTTACAAAGCATCCATTCCATTTTAAATTACACAGACTATTTTTCGACACCTTTAAAAAATTAATAAATGTTGAGAAAAAAGTCAGTGATTTATTATATAATTTGAATTGATTTATGTGAGAGAGTTTGTATGATTCTTTTAACCGTGTCGATTTTAGGATCTGAATCGGATTTGAATCGGTTCATAAATGATTTTGACTAAAAAGTGATCATTTTTTGTGGTTCTAAAATTGATTTGGATCCACAAAATGAGTCACTTTGAATCCATAAATTATATTAGTGAAATATTTTATTTTGGACCCCTCGTAGTGGAGGTAGGTGGATGGGTTGCCCACCAATTTTTTTTTTAATTATCTAACTAATATAAGTATTCTACATGTTTTAATGTTTTTTTTTTATGTGGATCCAAGGTGAGTCAATAAGTGACTCATATATGGTTCCATATGAATCATTTAGTAGATCAATATGGTTTTATGATGATGTTGGTTTTGGATCAAGTCAAAACTCATTAGTTCTAAAAAGGTTTTGGATCCAATAGATTCGAGTCAAAATTGAGTCGAACCATTGGATCCACTCATAATTGACATCCTACTACATATCATTTTCTTGCAGCATACATCGTCATCACATCGTTATTTATCGAGCCAGGATTGCCTCTGATGCTTGGTAAAAACATCGGGCTTCTTGCCCTCGCCAGCTTGAAATAATTAAGACTCCAACTAAAGGCATTGTCTGCAGCTCTGAGAAGAATCAATCTCCTTGAGGGTGTGATGAACATTATTGGGCAACAACCTAGTATCAAATTAATACAAATCAGTAAGGCACTACCATTGAGCTATTCGACACAGTCAAACCCTGTATATATATTAGCCGATCTAAACAGTTTAAGTTATATGATACTAACAAATTCAATTAACATACCAGCCCTAAACCACATTGTGTTTCCTGCAACAACCATGTTTCTTAACGAGAAATATGCTGGAACCCCAATGTCGTTCAACTAAATTAAATGTTCAACTTGTAACAATAGTAATTCTCTATTCAAAATAGTAACTGATGAGTCGGTTTTACATCGTCTCATATGGTCTTTTTTACCGTCTTTTAGTCATCCTTGAGTATAGTTTTATTAGTTTTCCTAGAGTATTTTTACTTGTTTTGTTCTTTGTGTGTTTTGTAGGAATTTGGCTAAATCGTGCTAATTGAAGGCAAAATGGTGTATTTTATATGCATCTACAAGATATGGAGTTCCAATGCCTCGTATGGATGCTAGAAGTGGAGCGGGAAGGCCAAAATATCAAGAATTGGAGTCAAAAGGCGTCAAAGGGGCAAAACAGTCATTCCAGAAGAACTGGCGACGCCAGACGCCAGTAACTCTCTATTTTGGTTTCGTCCAAACTCGCAACGCCAGTTTCTTCTTTTGCCGTTTTTCTGCGATTTCGTTTCCTAATTCGTCCAGACTTAGTTTTTCTCCTTTCTATTAGTTAGAACAAGACACAATTACTTTTATGATTCATTCTATTGTGAAGAACACACTTTTGCTCTAGAGCTAGACCTAGTTTCAAAGGCAATTACCCGATTTAAGGTAATTGAACCATTTTCTCTTGTAATCCGATGATTGACGTTGATTGGGAGATTATCTACACAACTTTAGCATCGATTCGTTCTCGTTCTTCAATTTCTACCTAGGGTTTGTGACATCGAAGGGCAAAATTGTATCAATCCTCTCGAATCTTTGTTTTGTGCTTGAGATTATGTTTATTGCTAGTATGATTATGATTTCGCTTGTCATGAGTAACTAAACACCCCTATTATGGGGTGGTGACTGATTCAATGCATGCTAACTAGGGTTTATGTGATTCGAAGTGCATCGGGATTCGACTACTTGTGCCTTTTAGATTAATCACTATTCATGCTATCATCTTTGATGATCTTCTAGACAAAATCACTGTTAGATTAGACATTTAAGCCTTGCAAACCAAAATGTCTTTCGTCTTGCTTGATCTAACAGTTAGTTGCAAACGGTGATAGTAGGTTAGTCGAATTGATTGTAGCCTAGTGAAACTGACGCCTTCACTAGTGCTATTTGTTTTTGAACTCAAGTTTGTGACAACTTGCGTAGTCAATCCCGTGAATCATATGTATCCTGCTAGCTAGCTTGTTGACGTTACCACTCCATAATTTTCCCCCATTCATATTTCAATCTCGTTAGTGTTAAATCGGTTTCTAGTTGTTGCAAGTAGTTGTCTACTTTAGTTTATCATCTCGCTGCCGAAGCAAACAAACCTTACATGCTTTTCATATTGTTACTTTTATTCGTAAACTGATGCTCAGCCTAGTTAAGTCCCTAGAGACCGACCTCGGGGTTAACTTCACTACACTACAGGTTTTCGTAGTGTCGAGAGTCAGCTCTTGGCTAAGTAAACAAATATAAAAACTTTGATATTGACACATCATGTTTTTGGCGCCGCTGCCGGGGACTTAACTCCTTTGTTAAGTTTACGAATTTTAGTTACAGTATTTTTGTTTTTTTTCCTTCCTTTTCTTTTTCTAGTTTTTGATTTTGTTAGTCTTTTTCCTTTGCTATCTCTGTGTTCTTCGTCTTGAGTGCTTGTTTTAACTAACGGGTGCTTACGTTATGTAGTTCGTGAGTCAGGTTATGCGTCTTATAGCACAGGGTCGCAGATATGGCTACCGTGGAGCAACCTTCAATGTACACACTCCTTTTACCTGTGCAGGGTACCTGTCGCCCAGCCATAGTCACACCATCTAATGTGCGGGGTCTTGAGGTTAAGAAGCATCTCCTCCAACAACTTTTGAGGTTCTATGGAGTCGAGAATGAGGACGTTATGGGTTTCTTCGGAGAAATTGAGCATTTCATCTCTAGATTGGAGAAACCCGAAGGGGTTAAGGATGATGATTTGAGGCTCAGGATCTTCCCTATGTGTCTCTTGGGCAAGGCACGAACTTGGATGAATGGTCTGGAAGAAGGAAGCATCACTACTTGGGACAAAACTTTCCAAACCTTTATGGGCAAATACTACCCTGTATCGATGACTACGAGCTTCAGAGCGCATATTAGTGTGTTTAAGCAGCGACAAGGAGAACCCTTCTTTGAAGCATGGGAGAGATTCCGTGATTTACAGCGTCAGTGCCCCCATCACCATTTTGGTACAGCAGATTTAAACCAGTACTTCTTTGATGGGCTTGAAGAGTCTTCACAAGTGTTGGTTGATATGGCATGTGGAGGATGGATGGGGGAGAGCACCCCTGTGGGATTAAGTGTTGTGTTCGAGAGGATAGCAAAAAGATCAGAGCATAGGAGTAAGCGTGCTAAGCTTAGCGGCTCTAATTGCCCGGAACGCCGCCTTCCCGAATCACAACTTCCATAAGGTTTTTTGGATGATCTGAGAGGGTTTGTGAAAAGTTATCATGCCACCATGAACACACATCGATGATACATGCAGCTACCGCTGAGAGGTTGGATGCATTAGAAGCCACAGTTCAAAGATTGGAAAGGGACATCGACCAGATCAAAGGTACCTCCAGCAGCTGGTAGAGAAAAACCAAGAAAGGGAAAGGGGTAAATTCCTTAATACTTCTGAGAGAGCTATGGATATTAAGGTGATCACAGAAACACCGGTTGAGGTGACTGTCTCGGAAAATGAGACCCGTGTTGAGGTTTCAAAACAGATTTGCGTAGCTTGTGGGTGTGCATCGTTGATTCTGATTGCTGGAGAAGCAGCAGTAGAAGAGGTGATAACCCCCGGTAATTCTATTGAGGAGTTGACCCCGGAACAAGAGGAAGATCCAGCCATTTTCGTTGAAGAATTGGGTTCTACAAAAGAGGAAGATTCTATAGTTATAGTGAGCACCCCGGAAACTGGAGTAGTTGAAGTTCCTGCCAAGGAAGAAGAGTTAGTAGAAAATGTGAAGGAGCATCCTCTCAGTAAAAAGAGCTTTAACATCGTAGTTGGGATGGGAAATTAAAAAGTCATTGCGACTTTAGATACAGGAGCTACATGTAATACAATCCCATACAGTCTGTTTAAGGGATGTGGCTTTACAGGCTTGGAAGAGATGAAAGCTCGACTCCTAATGGCGGATGGGTCACATAGAAGACCAGTTGGATTGGCAAAGGGTGTCGTGGTTAAACTGAATGGTGAAACTGTTATCACCAATTTTGTTGTTCTGAAGGATGTCCTGGAAGATCATAAGACAGGACCCGATACAATCCTCCTTGGCTGGCCATTTTTATTCACCTCTAGAATGGATATTAGCGTATTTAGACGCACTGCAACATACGAGGTGAATGGTAAGGTCGGCATGGTGAAGGCATTGGATTATTTGCCTAAGAATTTTATCTGCAAGGATTATTCAGCGGGGTATGTTGGACCCCTTTATATTTATTCGCAGGTGCAAGGGCAGAGGAATTCGAGCATGGGGAAGTCTAGTACCCACCATTGAACATGAACACCACCAATCTTCTACACATCTTGGAAACCTTCAAGCAGGGAAGCCCTCTCCTATCAACTCTCTACTTTTATATTTTCACTTGTTTGCTCAAGGGCGAGCACGAGTTCAGGTTTGGGGAGGGGTGTTTTGAGTTTTGATCTGCTTTAGGCTTCTTGCTTGCATGTTCTCGGATGTGTTTCTTTTTGTATTTCTTATTCGAGTCTATCTGTTGAGTCTAAGTCTGTCTCCCAAGTCGAGTGTCTATTGCATGTACTAAACCTGTTTAATGCTTTTGCTTTGACTGATCCTTGACTATTAGCAGTTTGCATGTTTAAGTTTGCTAAGTTCGTTTATGTTGTAAATAGAAAGTTTGTCCTAATTCTGTAGTCCAAAAATCCTGTGAGTAAACCTTAGCCGATGAAAAAATATTGTACCGGCACCTGTGTGATTTAATTCGGGAAGTGCAAACTCCCTTGTTTGCGCCTCATCATTCTCATGTGTACTCTGTGTAAGTTAAGTATGACGAACGCCATGTTTTACATTCTTGTTTGCTTATGCCAAACCCGTTCCAAGAACAGGTTTGGGGAGGAGGTTTATGTGTGTTACTTGTATTGATAAAGACTGTGTTCAGGTTTTCGTTCTCTCAAAAAATAAAATAAGTCTCGTAGTGGATCTATGGTACTAGTTACCACCGTTAGTCGTGTTGGGCACGTTTCAGATACTACCTATATACCGGCGTGTCCCTTAAAAGCTATATGTCCGTGAGGGTTGATGGCGTGTACACCAAACCATCACGCACAAAAGTGCGGACTTTCGGTAAAACAGACACTATCAAAAAATTGAGACAGAGAAAATATATTAGCATATGGGTCATATATAAGACTGCAAAAAAGAGTATGCAAAAAATGAAAAAAAAAATATATATTGAAAAAAGAGAAAACGACTGCCTTTTTATGAGTCTACTGCTGATTGTTACAGAGCTATGAAAAAGTCCCTTCCGACTTACTGATTGAGTACATTGCATGAGGTATTTGAGGCATCTTTGTGACGCAAGTCACCTTCCTTATCTCTTTATATTCTTGAGTGATTGCCCCTACTGGACACTTCCAGGAGTGTGAGAGAATAGATGCATAGGATCCACTTGTGAGGGACTGCTGTGTTAGACTTAAGTTCTATTTACTTTGGAAGCGAACTTTATGAACTTGTGCATGTTATTCTGCGAATGTCAGTGTGATGTCAAAGCCTCTGCATTTCTTGGGCTTATTAGTGCATTGATAGACTCGGTAGCTTAGGAGCTAGACTTTATTTTGTGTCTATGTGTTTTTTCCTATTTCTAGTTTTTTTAGAGAGTCTGTTGCTTGAGGACAGCAAGGGTTCGGTTTGGGGAGTTTGATGAGTCGGTTTTACATTGTCTCATATGGTCTTTTTTACCGTCTTTTAGTGATCCTTGAGTATAGTTTTATTAGTTTTCCTAGAGTATTTTTACATGTTTTGTTCTTTGTGTGTTTTGTAGGTATTTGGCTAAACCGTGCTAATTGAAGGAAAAATGGTGTATTTTATATGCATCTACAAGAAATGGAGTTCCAATGCCTCGTATGGATGCTAGAAGTGGAGCGGGAAGGCCAAAATATCAAGAATTGGAGTCAAAAGGCATCAAAGGGGCAAAACAGTCATTCCAGAAGAACTGGCGATGCCAGTTTGATAACTGGCGTACGCCAGTAACTCTCTGTTTTGGTTTCATCCAAACTGGCAATGCCAGTTTTCAAACCGGCGACGCCAGTTTCTTCTTTTGCCGTTTTTCTGCGATTTCGTTTCTTAATTCGCCCAGACTTAGTTTTTCTCCTTTCTATTAGTTAGAACAAGACACAATTACTTTTATGATTCATTCTATTGTGAAGAACACAATTTTGCTCTAGAGCTAGACCTAGTTTCAAAGGAAATTACCCGATTTGAGGTAATTGAACCGTTTTCTCTTGTAATCCGACGATTGACGTTGATTGGGAGATTATCTACACAGCTTTAGCATCGATTCGTTCTCGTTCTTCAATTTCTACCTAGGGTTTGTGACAACGAAGGGTAAAATTGTATCAATCCTCTCGAATCTTTGTTTTGTGCTTGAGATTATGTTTATTGCTAGTATGATTATGCTTTCGCTTGTCATGAGTAGCTAAACACCCCTATTATGGGGTGGTGACTGATTCAATGCATGCTAGCTAGGGTTTATGTGCTTCGAAGTTCATCGGGATTCGACTACTTGTGCCTTTTAGATTAATCACTATTCATGCTATCATGTTTGATGATCTTCTAGACAAAATCACTGTTAGATTAGGCATTTAAGCCTTGCAAACCAAAATGTCTTTCGTCTTGCTTGATCTAACAGTTAGTTGCAAACGGTGATAGTAGGTTAGTCGAATTGATTGTAGCATAGTGAAACTGATGCCTTCACTAGTGCTATTTGTTTTTGAACTCAAGTCTGTGACAACTTGCGTAGTCAATCCCGTGAATCACATGTATCCTGCTAGCTAGCTTGTTGACGTTACCACTCCATAATTTTCCCCCATTCATATTTCAATCTCATTAGTGTTAAATCGGTTTCTAGTTGTTGCAAGTAGTTGTCTACTTTAGTTTATCATCTCACTGCCGAAGCAAACAAACCTTACATGCTTTTCATATTTTTACTTTTATTCGTAAACTGAAGCTCAGCCTAGTTAAGTCCCTAGAGACCGACCTCGGGGTTAACTTCACTACACTACAGGTTTTTGTAGTGTCGAGAGTTAGCTCTTGGCTAAGTAAACAAATATAAAAACTTTGATATTGACACATCAGTAACAATTGTAAAAGATAACATACATTGGAAAATACTGAAAACTGTAACACATATGGGCGCCGCCTACCCATATATGTACAATATGCGGTCCGACAAATAATGGGCACCGTCTACCCAACATATAAGCGGACTCTAGCTGCTATATTTAAATAAAAAATCTAAGCACATACACATATATAAACACACAACATTTTCGATTACAAAATATTTCTACAGTATCAAATACAATAACATTTCGAACCATAATCCAAATCAAAATGAATTAAGCATATATAAACTCAAATATAAACTATGAAAATGAATCTTACTTGAGAAATGGGAAGACAATTACGCGGAGTGGCGATGGCTTCGTAGTGGTTGCAACGATGAAGATTGGTCGGAGGTGGAGGTGGAGGCGGAGGCGGTTGTGGTGGTGGATGTCGGAGGGAGTATATGTCTTTCGTGTTCTCTTAACACCAAACACTAACATAAAAAATACTCACACTTGTAGCATAATATATTTCTATACTCACAATTGTAAATTCTTATTGTATTATGATTAAGATAAAGTAATCATGCATTTAGATCCTGGCACAAATAGTAGCTTAAAATAATGAAATAAAGTAACATTGGTTTCTTTTTTTTCATAGTGATAAATTGAATAAAGTAATTGAAAGTAAAGTAAATGTAATATACTAAAATATAGTAAGGTTGGTGTTTTAGTTGCTGACATAAATATTAGCATAAAATAATTACAATACAGTAACATTGGTATTTCATGCCAAAAAGAAACTATATATATTAATTAAAAGTAAAGTAAATATCATATCTGATAAACTTAAATAAAGTAATAATAAAAAGGTCCTACCGAGAGTCGAACCCAGGTCGCTGGATTCAAAGTCCAGAGTGCTAACCACTACACCATAGAACCTCAATTGTAGTGCAATATCAATATTGTTTTGATTAAAACATACAGTAATATTCTATTTAGCCTTTCTATTCAAACAAAAGTCTAGCACACCTAAATGTAGTGAGTATTAAAATTCATGAATTTCAAATCCAAGCAAAATTATACCACTATACCTCCAAAGATTTGACACACTCACCAATTTATACTAATGTGATGTGGTCTTCCATCTCTTTCAAAATCATCATGTCTTTTAAAAGACTTCTCATTTCAATACCAATATAATTTATTTATACACGAAAAATATCTTTATTTATACATTATACAAAGTAAACACACATTAGAATCAATTGTAACACCACATAAAGTGTAATTAGGTGAATTCACTAATTTGTACATCCATCTCAATTATCACTCCCTCGATCAATTGAAGATCTTTCCATATCAATTTTGTTCCCACAAAATATGTTATAGATTATGTTATGATATTATGTTGCTTGTATTGTTTTTCTACTTCAAACTCGAGTTGATGTACTCTTTGAGGTTCTAGGTTATTTAATTGTAATTCCAATTAATAGCGGATTAGTTAGGTTATGTTGTATTTTTATTTTTTCCTTTTGTGGTTCTTTTTTTTAGTTTGAGTTTTTTTTTTTTTTTTAAGACCGAGCTTGATTTTTGCATACTATAACAAAGCGATTTAAGCTTGAGCTCGGATAGTGTTCACTTCAAGTTGAGTTATGTGATACTCGGTTAGTGTAACAACACACTAGCTAGAACTAATGTTTGAAAGGCAGTGCTTACAAGTTTTATGACTTGTGAGAATAATTCAACTTAGGAAAGATGAAAAGAAGTTTTGTTATACACGCGTCGATTGAGTCTATTTTAGTAGTTGGTTCATCTCAACTTATAAAGGCTCAAAATCGCCGTGACTGGTAAGTTTCTTGAGCTCAGTTGCGACTTCAATGCCTTGAAGGAACCGAGATAAGTTCGAATCACTCTGTCCTTATTGTGCTTTCGTCTGTATTAGTACTCTGTCTCTGTATAATTTTTGAACATATATATATATATATATATATATATATATATATATATATATATATATATATATATATATATATATATATATATATATATAATTATGTAATTTTTTTGGTAATAACAAGACATCAAGAAACTATGAATAGTTTACATCAATCACCAAAAACGGTAAAATAGAATTGGGTAGCTGTTCCCAAAACACATCCACACGGACTTCTTCATCTGACAGTTTAGCCATTGCCGTCGTTGCATCCGCTGTACAATTCGTATTTCTCGACACCTATTTAAGTTTAATCTCCCATGGCATTCAAAGCAAAGCCTTACATTCTTGAACGTATCTAAGCCATGATTCACATCGCTATCTCCTTCCTCACTCAACATGTCACTGTCTTCTACCTCACTCAGCAAACGTCGCACCACCCATTGTGAATCCGATTCCATTACAATCTTCGGAATCCAGCGTTCCTAGGCATATTGAAACCCTTTCAAAATCGCCCTAAATTCGGATACATTCACCGAAGGCAATTGCAATTTGGCTGAAAATCCCCAAATCCAAACACCATTGTCATCTCACAGAATCAATAGTGATTACTTAATTATACTTCATACATTTTTCATTTTTATACGTTCCACCGAACTTATTTTACCAACAAGTAAACCTACTCACATTTAAAAACAAACCAATCAATATTACCTTTACACACAAATTATATATTTTACCACTAAAAGTACAATTTTTCCTACATTTTCATCGTTATCATTTATTTAACTCTTCATCTAAAATTACGCGGCAACCCCAATGTATAGAGTTATCCGGAACGGAGGGAGTATTGTATTATTATTATTTTTATTTTTCTCCCCAGTTTTAGCCTTTTAAGATGGAGCTTGATTTTTAAGTCTGTAAAATAGCAGTCTTAAGGTTCGCTTTTCTTCATTTTAGTCTAGGAATCCACTAAAAAAAATAGAATTGAACACATTTTTTGAAGAACAACTTATCATCTGGTATAAGGATTGGGGTTTGGGAAACATATTATAGCTTATGAATCATGATGAACCCTACAAAGTGCAGCATGGCAAAAGCTGCAACAAAACACCAGAATATCATGCAAACTTCCTAGTACTATATAGGAAAATTAATATTATCGTGTAGTTTCTCAATGCCATTTTTAGGAGTAGAAAACTGATTGAAGTCTAAGAAGTACTAGAAAAATGAATGTCACCCTAATAGGAGTTCTCCTATGAAGATGGCGGTGGTGGCTCAATATTTTCTTCTGTTTCCTGATTGCCTTCATGATGATCAGCTGGTGGCTGATTCGCGACTGTTTCAGCTGGATCCGTATGTGTTCTTTGGGGACTGTATTTCCTTAGTAGTCTGTCTTTGTTCTCTTTCCACCATGCTTCAGCCTCCTGTTCCGAAAACCTTTTCTTGCTGCAGTAATGTCAACATGTCGAGTGTTCAGTACTACTAGTCTACTACCCATTACTATCCCTATCATATGCTTAGTTGCAACTTTTCAGGATATAAAATAATGGAGCTGAGTTATATTAAGTTATGTACCTGAATCTAACCCTCTTGAAGAACTTGTTCCCATTCGCATTCAGGTAGACTGTGACATAGACACCGGGTTCAAATTGTTCTATAACTTCCTTTTGTCCCTCGATTCTTGTAGTTTGAGCACTCGTCCCAGGTCCGTGTCCTGTGCTTGTTTGTGATGTACTTGTTGTTGATTGGTTCGTGTTTGTTGTTTGAGTAACAGATGGTCCACTGAAATTCTGTGAACTTTCTTCTACATTTTGAGACAAGCCCTCTATTCCAACATCAACATGATCACCCGTTCTACTTTGATCTGCAGTATAATTTGATTCACTGGTTGATGCGATACGATCATCGTGATTCAATTGCTCGGGAAGCCAATCACAATTTTCTTCATACGCTTGAGTCCCAATTATATGCAGAATGGACTCAACATGAGAACGCATAACTTTGAATGACTCGTTCTCGTATATTTCTGGAGGCAGCGTCTCGGTGATTTCAACCAACTGGCACAGAAAAGAAACATCAGTAAGTGCTTTACATTAATGTCCTGTATTTTACAGAATTGGATGAAGTATTCCAAAAGTTATAGTTACTTGATCTGTGATAGTCCTCACGGCTTGCATCGCCCGTATGCTTTTTGAAGATCTATCAGCAGCCACTGAAGCACTCTCCTGCGCGGTATTCTTTAATTTCTGAATTTCTGTATCTTGGTCGTCACTCTTCTGTTTTAACATCTTAATCTGAGATGGAAGAAAAACCAAACGAACAAACCATCACTTGAAATAAATCATGACCAAAGCAGAAGACTAAAATTGTTTAACTGCAAGAAGGAAATTGTACCTGGGAATGAAGTTTGGAAACTTCTTGTGTTAAAAGGTCATTAGTTTTCTTTAAACTATCAATAACGCCCCTTGAAAATGCAGGTGCAGCAGAGCGTGGTGGGCTCGGTCTTCTTGAGTACGGAGAAGAAGGTCTCGAGTTTGACTGTGATTGTTGGTAGGGCTGTTGAGGATGTGGTACTGATGTGACAACAGGCTTTAGAGCATATTGAAGAGCACTAAGTGAGCTAGGGAATGCAATATCCTTCAACTGCATAAGTGATGGAACTTGTGATGCTCGGACTATGGAATAGTTGTCGGACCTTGTCCCATGCCTTCCCGACCTGATTTCGAGGTACTTCACTGGTTCAACTGTTGGGGAGAGCAGAATTTTTGAAGCTCTCACTTCTCCCCTATTCCCTTTCATTGTCATATCCATTGAACGTCGATGTCCAGATGGTCTTCGACTAATTGATGCAGTTTCAACCTCAGCAGCCTTCTTTAGTTTCAAATAGCAAGCATCACAAACTCGGTGTGGTTTACCAGGAGTCGGAGCGAGAGCCGCTTTAAGTGCCTTTTTTGAGCTACAAGCATGGCAATGCACTTGTCCGCAATTATAGCAATTGTGTCGTTTTCGAGTGAACCCAAATGCCTGCCTACAACCAGTGCAGACCGATTGATCTGCCCCAGAGACCCATTTATGGATGCATATACTCGCTGTGAAGTTGGAACCGCATGCAATATTCCTTACATGCTTGTCTTTTAGAGCTTCAACCAAAGTTGGAACATTTCGGTCTTCGAAATCACCATGTCCAAGTCTCCCGTTGGCACCTCGACCCCATGTAAACACTTCGCTTCTTGAAGTGAGAACTGCAACATGATGTGCCCCACAGGCTATTTGTTCGACGAACTCACCCACCAATCTGTCTTGCACTACTGTAGGTGACTTTCCTTCGGACTGTGGGTTGCCTAGTTGACCATAAGCGTTACCGCCGAAAGTAAAGACATGCCCTGATGTCGTAAGAGCGACAGTCATGCTATTCCCACATGATAGTTGATGGATGTTGTAATCGATGAGGGCAGATACACATGTTGGAACAAGATAAGTCTCCTTGTTTCCATGACCGAGTCGATTTTTATCACCATCGCCCCATGTGAATAACTTTCTAGAAGAAACATAAGAACCAGACTGATTCGTAATTTCAATAATAGCAGCAGTGTGCCACACTCCACACGACACAACTACAGTTTTCAGTCCATGTAAGGATTCGACCTCTCTCGGATATGGAACACTTTCACGATCACCATGACCTAAAACGCCAAATTTTCCATCCCCGAATGTGAACAGTTTTCCAGTTGAAGTTGCCAATGCTGTGTGCCAAGTTCCACATGCAACTGATAAAACTTGATGGCCTTCTAATGTTCCTGAAACTCGCTTCGGTATCCAGTGGCTAACATCATTGCCGTGACCAAGAATTCCTGCATTGTGCGTACCATCTCCCCAGGTGTATAAATCACCAGATGCCGAAAGGGCACATGTGTGAAACTCACCACATGCAACAAAATCAACACTTGTGACACTTAAAAAATCGACTAAACGAGGACAACTGAAGTCTTTTTCGATCCCGTGACCAAGTCTTCCTCCGGATTCCTCTCCCCATGTGAAAACCTCACCTTGCCTCGTAACAAGAGCAACGTGACGAACACCGCAAGCAATTTGGTGAACATCAAGTACTACATTTGATTCCAGTGGTTTAGGAGTCGGGACATCATTTTTAATAGGAATTGGTTTCCCAGTTCCGTCTGTGGCAATCCCATCCGACCAAATCTCTCCCCACACATAAACATCACCGAGTGATTCTATGTCATCGGGCCCAGAACCCTGACTTGAACAACTAGGAGTACTTGACACACTGATACGAAAACCATCTGCACCACTCGTTCGCACTAGCATATTTGCAGCTTCCGAACCCACATGTGAGCCTGAAGTTGGTGACTTATCACGGTGACCAGATTCAGTTGAGAGCCTACCACGGGAAATGCTGCTTGTGTACTCTAGTGCTGGTCCAAATGAACGACTATCTTGGGAGATATCAGCACCACTTGGTAACTAGAGAGCAAGGGAAAAAACCAAATGATTGTCATAAGAAAATCTTCTCACTCAGACCCAGCATAAACATAAAGTTTTGATTGAATAAACTATACCTCAAAAACGTCACTTCGGCTACGTCTACTACGTACTTGACCAGTTGATATTAAAGACTTCAACCCAGCAAGCCAAACCTCAGATTCAGCTTTGTCTTTGCAGATCTATAAAAGTGGAAATTAGTCTGTCAACGATAGGATACACTATTATAAATTTGGATACACTATTTGTTAAATCAAGCACTAACCAGATCAAGTGATCTTTCACCGTTATTATATATGAGAGAAAATGACAAGTATTCCTTCTCCGGCCGCAAAAATCTTCTAAAAACAGGCTGTGCACATCAGAGAACAATAATAATGACACTGTTACTCAGTATCATATGGGTATCACAATTAATGAAAGTCATGTAAGCTCTAATGCAAACTACACAAATGTTTGCTAACTCACTGTTCTTTGTCCAGGAATAATTCGTAAAACAGAAGATAACTTCAATTGCCTTTCTTCTCCATGCGAGTACCAGATCAGTGTTGTTCCATCCTAGAAATAGTATAAAAATATCATTTCATGAATAACAAGGAAATTGTATATAGTTCGGGAATAAAATGTTTGCTTTCCAGATGAGCATGTAAAAGACTTGGAGCAACATATGAACACATAGATAGACTCGTGACCCCCGATTTTAGTTATTTAAGATAATCTGTACTCCTACCAAATGATAACCGACAAGGTAATTGCTTACTGGAGAAAGTCTGAACGTACGAAACTTAGGCTTCCCTTTCCTACTGTACTTGATTAACTGTGTTCCTTTTTTCAATACAACGAGTGCCTACAAATAAACAACAAGAAAGGGCAATTAGCTCGTAAAGGTGTTTTCAATGACATATATAGGTGAACAGGAACTTAAGTGTGCGTGTAAAGTTAACATTCAAATAAATATAAAATTGATCGCAGCATAAACAGATTGAAGAGCATCTATTATTCCAATTTCTTATGGAGACGAAAAATGATATGACTAAACTTGCAGCGGCTGTATTCTTGAATGGATGCTTAAAATTATGTAATTACTTCAACAGTTTACCAATTCCTTTGTCCTAATTGAGTCATAACGAACAATGGATTTATAAAACGATTTAAGTAATAACTTGTTGAGCTTGCAAATTAAACCCGATAAGATTGGACATACAACAAGTAAAGAAGCAAGAAAAAACCGAAATGGATTTGATTTGATAAAATACCTGTTCAATATCACGGTCTGGAATCCCATAACTAGCAGGATCTGCCATTCCATCTGAAACAGATGTTATTGGGTAACAAGAAAATCATACAAATCCTACTAATAATTGTACCGACCACCCGTATAGTCTTCATGGATGATACCACTGCACTATTCTTTTGTACCAAATCATCAATTTCCTGTATGACAAAATGTAGCGGATACCAGTGAGAAATCGAAAGAAAGAAAACCACCAAAAAACCTTATTCAACACACAATCATTTCAGTAAATAAACCTAATTTGTTGTATGATCTGGAAACTTTACCTGTATATGCTCCCTGATCCAACAAATTAGTGCTGATCACTCGAGATTTATTCACGTACGGAATTGGGGAAATTCATGATACAAATAAGGAAAGTATGTTGAAGATGAGACACACAGACATACACATTACACACAGAGAAAGAGACAGAGAAGAGAAATGAAAGAGAGAGAAAGAGAGAGAGAAGAGATAAAAGTGACACGAGTTTAGGAGAACGTTTGCAGCTCAACAAAATGCCTGCGATTTTCGTGCGCTTATTTGGCCTCCTCACCTAATTTAGAATTTAGACAACATATCAACTCTGTATTTTATGAGAAAGAATTACAATTAGGCACCGTTTGGTTTTTGAAGGAAATGGTTAGGAGGAGAATTCCATGGAAATCTTGTTGAACCAGAATCCCACTATTTTGGGAAGGAATTGTGGAGATTTCCATGTTTGGTTTCTTATTTGCAAGCAACAAACCTGATTCTATTTTTGAACATTTCCTTTGTTTGGTTTGAGTGAATAGTGAGGAATTTGGTTTTAAGTAGTTTTTGAAATGCCTAAAATACCCATGATTAGTACAAGGTGGGCTTGGGCCGGTTAAAGGAGAACCAAAGTTCAGTTGGGCTTGGGCCATTTTATACATGAATTTGGACTTTGTAAAGAGACTACTTCAGCCCGTACGAACCGAATTTACAGGGATTTAGGTTAGTTAAGGTTGAATTAAACAAGTCGATGGTATATATACAACTTCCCCCAAATGTGACAAATCGAAATCCCTAATTTGTTAAACAAGAACCCTAGTTACAAAATCGTTATGAAGCAAGCAAACCCCAGATCGTTTTCCCCCCAAATTGAGGATGGTGAGCCAAGGTACATGGTCGAACGGAAGCAGTTCAATGGAACGAAGGAATCTGGAAGCTCTCATGAGTGAATTCGAGTGGTGTAACTGTGAGTCGAAAGAAGTTGTGATCGATGGTATTGATTGGGAGGAGTTTCCTGGGCGTTAATACTCAAAGTGTCGTAATGAGTTGTGATGAGTCGGTTTTATATCGTCTCATCTTGTCTTTTTTGCCGTCTTTTTGTTATCCTTAAGTATAGTTTTAGTTGTTTTTTCTAGAGTCTTTTTACTTGTTTTGTTCTCTTTCACTTTTGTAGGTATTTGGCTAAACCGTGCTAATTGAAGGCAAAAAGGATGTGATTTACATACATCTGGAAGATATGGAGTGCCGATGCTTCGTATGGTTGCTAGAAGTGAAGCGGGAAAGACAAAACGCCGAGATTTGAAGTTAAAAGGAGCAAAATCGAGCAAGAAGGACAAAAAGGGCAAAATCATCATTTGCCGGAAGAGTTAGCGAACGCCATCTTCAAGATTGGCGTCCGCCAAAACAAAACAGGAAGTTTTGGCAGACGCCAAAGTTGAACTTGGCGGACGCCATGTATGGGTTTTGGCGTCCGCCAAGTTTAATCTTAAGCGCTAACTTCCTTCCATGGCGACGCTATAGAAAGTCATGACGCCAACTTTCTTTATTTCGGTCTGTTTCGACGTGATTTTTCCCGATTCTTTCCTAATTAGTTTTTCTTCCTTTCTTTTTAGTTAAAAATGACATTATTACTTTGAGGATTCATTCTATTGTCAACTATTGAACTTTACTCTCAAGCTAGACATAGTTTCCAACGATTTTCACCTTGTAATCCGACGATTATCATTGATTGGGAGCGTAATCTACATACTTTCTTTTCAGATTCTTCAGGTTCTACCTAGGGTTTGTGACAACAAAGGGTAAATCTGTATCAATCGATCGATTCCTCGTATTTAGTGTTAGATTATGTGTGTTAATGGTTTAATTACTTATTTGATTATGTCTTCGCATAACAAGAGTAGCTAAACACCCAGATTATGGGGTGGTGACGGATTCAAGCAGGCTAGCTAGGGTTCATGTGTTTATATATAATCGGGGTACGATTAATATGTGCTTTCTAGATTAAATTGTATATCCTGCTATTACGTTTGATGTGCAATCCATCAATATCACTGTTAGATTAAGCATTTGATCCCTGGAAACCAAAACGTTTTTCGTCTTACTTTAATCTAACAGTTAGTTGCAAACGGTAATAGTAGGATTAGTTTTATTGATCGTAGCTTAGTGAAATTGACGCCTTCACTAATGCTATTCGTTTTCTGAATCCAAGTAGTGACAACTTGAGGTAATCGTTTCCTATAGATCGCATATTTCCTATTAGCTAGCTTGTCTTCTAGTCACCACTCCATAATTCTCCTCATTCATATATCAATCTCGTTAAGTGTCGATCATATCTAGTTTTGTCTGCCTAGTTGTTTATCGTTACGATAGTTAATCAATCTGCTGCCGAAGCAAACAAATTTTTACTGCTTTCCATATTGTTTCTATTTATTCGTAAACTCAACTCAGCCTAGTTAAGTCCTTCGAGACCGACCTCGGGGCTAACTTCACTGCACTACAAGTTTTCGTAGTGTTGAGAATTAACTCTTGGCTCTTAAACAAATATTAAAACTTTGATTTTGACACATCAAGTTGGTATGTTTCCTTTAATACGTTCAATATCTGTGTGGTTTTCTACATGTCAAATTTGTCGATGTTTGATTACGTTTTTTAAATTTTGGATTATCGTGGTATTTTTTAGAATGGGTGTGGCTATTTTCGCTGGGGGCTGTGAACCATTGGGTGATAGGACCGAGTACATCCTATCTAGAATGCATGATGAGAAATTGACAACATAAGCTACGAAAGATCAAGCTCAGAATGAATTTGTCGTAGCTAAGAATGAGAACATGAAGCTCAAAGATGTGATTCAGGAGTTGGACTGTAAGGCTAATATGTACAAGAGGGTGTTCATTGGGTTGTCTATGATTGGCCTTGCTTTCGGTGTGATGATGTATTGAGTAGCAGTTGATGTAGTAGTAGTAGTCCATTTATGAACTTGCATTTTTAGATCAATATGTCATTCATGATCGTATCTTTTGTAGTGTTGACAAGCCAATCATTTTGTGGAATGAATTGTAACAATTTGTCACGACTTGATTATGAAATGAATGCTCTGTTTTGGCTGTGATTAGGTTTTTGTAATTTGCATCTAATTTATTTCATATATTTCCGGTACAATTAAGTTAAGTTAATTGTCGAGTTAGAATCAATTTAAGTTAAGTTAACTGTCAATTTATTTGGTTGTGTTCATATATTTCACTAAATTAGCTACAACCATATTATAACTCTACGCAAAGTAACATGAATATATTACATATAAGTAGTTCAAATACGAAAGACATATTACATATAATTGTTCAAAATGTAATCGAAAATGTTGCATTTTGGTATACGCAACACAGAAAATGGCACGGGTTTTCTATTCCTGGGGAAACCATCAAGGTGCCCTTGAGTAGATCTATTGGGTATCATCGGACACCACGAAATTGGGCATTATGGTTCGCTGGAAGGTTTCAAAAGTTATATATGGCCTTAGTCCCCTAATCTCTTGTTGACTAACCTAGTGAAAGATCTTGTAGCTGATAATGTACTGCCATATCAACATAATAATCAAGGTCGAAACCTTTGGGCATTTCTTTGATGAGTGGAGGCAGGGTATATGATGGTGGTTTACCTTTCATTTCATCTGCCGCAGACCATTCGAAATCAGTGTCTTCGAAGTAGATCATTGCAGACTTCTTGTTGTTTGAGTCAATATTCATCCACATCTCCTCCATTGCGAGATTGTTACATAGTGGTGTGAGTCCTGCCGTAAATGGAACCATGATACCAAATCATTGTTGTATCCTTTCAACACCATAGTTTGATCGCCATATGAATTAGCCTTCCTAACGAGAAGTCTTGTGGGTTGATGTTGTAGATGTAGCGAACACTTGCATCTTTGAACGTGAACAATCTACGTTCCTTCATGTAATGCCACCTGCCCCCAATTTTCAAACGGAGTGATCACAAATCTTCCTCGGACACTTAATTACACATAAGAACAATTGGACACGAGGTTAAACGAAGGAAGAATTCTAGTACCAGGTTGAATATCACAACACATACTTGTCGAATATTAAGGAAATATAATGTTGACGATTTGACAGGCATATTGTAAACATGGACAGGAAAATTGGAAAATATACCCGAAAGAATGTATTTTTTTACAATATTTTAGAATTAAATATCATGTTTATGAATTGGATCATCTTAAATCATCTATAACTCCCAACAAACTATCATGTTGAGATACACAGACTAATAGAGGTATATGTTTTCAACTTCTGAATTGTACAAAGAGACGTCGAGATGGATTTTCCCAAAATAATTTGAAAATTGCATTATAATATTAATTTTGCGAAATATAATTACCATAAACATAACAAAAATAGGATCCCCAACCTTACATATCACCAATTAAAACTATAATAAAGCTCATAAAGTTTGGTACAACTTATGGGGAGGGATTAAAACCCTAATGTACCTCTTTTGTTCATGAAAGATAGTGGCCGATCTGGATGTTCCATAGGATCCCAACGTTTGTGGAATTTTTTGGCACCCGAGCTTTTCCCAACTATATCATCAATTGCAGCTAAATCGTCTGATTCGCTATCGTAGTTGAATTCTTCGTCTGAATCAGACCAAACATGATCATGCACTCCGGATGTTGACATTTGTTATGTCTTTTTGTTTTCCTGACTTACCAATTCTAAGGTATTAGGAAGAGGTTTGATGCATATGATTTTGTGGGTATAATGGATTGTGGTAGAAGTCTCAAGGTGGTTTAATGCAACACAAAAGAGGTGGTTGATGAGTTCAATAGTCTGACCATTTGTAGTAATGACAATGAAATGTGACTGGTTTGATGTAGAGGTACACTAGTAATGAAGACTAAAGTGGAGACCAAATGTATGTATTATGTATTTGATTTTTTTTTTTGTTTAGCATGACTTGGGGGATTTCGATTATGAGTTGCCCGGGTTATTTTGACATTTATTTACACAGACGTATTATCGTGTTTACTATTAATGTCGTACAACTTTTGAAATATTCAGTCGACCTATGCTTAGTATTGTAATTTATTTAACAAACACATAAATTTGAATAACTACATTTTCGAGTAGTGGGGGAAACGTTTTAGTACATATTTTCGATACTTATAATAACTAATAGTATTACATCATTCAGTAAACAACATCAGTGTCATGGAATCCACCATAGAGTAGGCAGACCTAGAGAATCACAAAATATTACTTATAATAACTAAAATTACATCATACTTTTAATAACTACTACTATTACTTCTAATTAATTAAGCCACCATAGACTAGGCAGACCTAGAGAATCGCACAATGGTTTCCGCTAGCACGACAATATCGGGGTTTATGTTGCGCGCCGACCTTTCAAAAGTGATATAAGGCCTGAATCCCCTAATCTCTTGATCAACAACCATCTTACGACCCAGTTCAACATCTTGCAGCCTATACCTTATTGCGGTATCCAGATAATAATCCATATCAAATTTACGGGTCATTGGAGGAAACATAGCTGGTAGTCTGTAGGAAGGTGGCTTCCTGTCTTCATAATCTTCCTCCGTCCAAACATTATCAGTGTCTTGGAAGAAGATTGTTGAAAAGTTCTTTTCGTTCCTCTCCATGTTAGGCCACATCTCGTCCATATATTCACTGTTACAAAGCGGCCTCAAACCCATAGTGAATGGCATACCCCATGCTTGATACCAAATCAAAGTGCAATTATTCCAACACTTCTGTTAGGAATACCTGTTTAGATTTTGATCAACAACCTAATGACTTATCTTCGCTCAGAAAGGTGGTTAGTACTCTTGGTTCACTTGAACACTGTAAAAGAGGAAACTCACTAAGTATGATAGTCTAGCAAATCTTGTATAGGATGTTAGGTCTCTGAATGTAATTTTTATTCTCTAAAGAAGACCAAGAAGAAGGCGTCCAGCAGGAAAAGTTCAACAAGTTTGAAGATCTGAAGACTGCACAAGATTGCTGAAGACAAAGGTTTTTCAGATACCTATGTCCAGATATCTTGAAGAAACAAGTGTTTCGAAACACAAGTGTTGCAAAAGACATCTGAGAATAAAAGGTTTCTGAGACGAGTAAAGTGCCCAACAGATATCCACACTCAGATACCTTGAACATAAGCTATGTTTCTGAAAAGAAATATATTATAACAAGTTGTTTCAACAAGTGGTATCTGAAGTTGTGATAATTTCTGAAAAGGACGTGCAAAACCTCAGAGAACTCTGATAGTAAAAGATCTCTGATACAATGCATAGTTCCGTTGGCACTACAGGACAAAGTATAGTACAATGCATTAAATGCGCGGACAGAGATGTCTGAACAAAAACGATAGCTTCTGAAGAAGAAGACAAACGTACTACAGTACTATACTCAGATATCAATAGTTTGAATTTTATTTAAGCCTAATGGATACTATTCAAATGGCACTCAAATTCATCTATAAATATCAACACTTAGACTGCTTGAGAACACACCTTAGAACACACAGAACTTATATTGAATACTCTCACAAGCTCTCTTAAGCACACTACTTACCTTCAAGCTTTCTGTTGCGACCAAAGCTCTTGATTCTAAGTAGCACAAAAGTTCTAAGTGTCCTGATCCTTAACAAGCATTGTTATTTGTGAAAGAGTTGAACTAAGATTTCATATATGAGATTCATTCTCTTGAACACTTATCATAGACTTGGGTCAGTAAAGAACAAGATACCATACATTGCAAAGTGTATTAAGTATACTTTATTCATAGAGCTATCTGAATAACTGAACAAGTTATTAAAGAAGCTCACCTGACAAACTACCTTAACTAACACCTTAATCGGCGTGGAGTACAGGAGTACATAGTTTGGGAAACTAAGGAATAACTCCAAGGTTACTGAGCATAGGAAGTACTTCGTTTTGAAAACTAAGGAATAGCTCAAAAGGTTTCTGAGTACAGGAAGTACTTGGCTGTGAAAGTTGGAGAATAACTCAGGGGGAACACTTGGTTGGGAACCTAGTGTATTTAGGAATCTAGAGAAGATACTTGTAAGGTTATCTCAATTATCTGTCTTAGTGGATTCTAGGTCTAAGAAAGGCTGAAGTGGATTAGTTGAAGGATTACGCCACCTTCAGATACCACTATAAAAAGACTTGTGTTATTTACTTTATGAAGTTTATAACTTGCTTTATTTATCTTGCAAAGTATTTACACTTATCTTGCTGAGCACGTGCACTTATCACAGAAAAGTCTTCCTCTCTCTGAAATTAAGTATCCGATATCTTCACTGATATCTGAGAAACAGTGTTTATCGACAAAAGTTTTAAAAGACTATTCACCCCCCCCCCCCTCTAGTCTTTTACTTTACCGTTATCTGGAACAACAAGTGGTATCAGAGCAGGAGGTTCCCAAGCCTTCTGGACTGAACCTAGATCCCAGATAAGTGACCACTAACTGCTTTTCACTTACACTTGATTTGTTTGTTTAGTGTGTTTGCTGCAGGATGTCTTTAAGTGACGCCCCAATTCTCAAGCCAGAGAATTATGAGAAATGGAAGAACAACATGATGCTCCACCTAGAAGCCATCAGTGACGAAATGATCGACGTAATAAATAATGGCCCAATACTCATTCAACAACTCAAGCAAGTCATAGAGGTTTCTAATGGTAGAGACAGAGAACAAAGCGATGGGTCTTCACAGACAAATGCGTCAACCAGTGGGAGACCTGCCAGTCAAGTTATTTACGAACCAAAGTCCAGAGAGCTCTGGACATCGGAAGATGCGAAGAGAAATCGACTGGATGGTCAGGCTCGTAATATCATCATACGTTCTACTCCAGAGCACATACAGTGTAAACTGTGGGGTGCAAAAACGGCGAAAGTGGTCTGGCAACTGATTGAAGAAATCTGTGCCGGCACTGAGAAAATAAAGGAAAATAAGTTCGAAGTTTTGAAGCTCAAATTCCAAAACTTTAAACAATGTCCCACAGAGACTCTTGAAGAACTAGATTTCCGGTTTACAACACTTATGAGTGACATGGCTGCACTTGGTGAAAGTAATAGATATACCCAGTCAGAAAAGATTAAGACTATTGTGAGAAGTCTAAATCATAACTGGGAGCACACAAAGTTTTTCTACTTTAACCAAGGAATGCCAGATATCACTCCAGTGGAACTTTTCTCTCACCTTGCCACCGTTGACTATGAGACAACTCAAAGAGAACAAACAACTGAGAAGTTGCAGAATGTTGCTCTAGTTGCTCAAGGAACTTCTGAAAAGAAGAAAGGCAAGGAGGTGACTGAGGATGCTCTTGCTGTAAAGCAAATGGGAAAATATATCAGTCGAGAAATTGAGAGAAGAAAAGCCAAAGAGAAGCTGAAAAAGCATCTAGGCTCAAACTATCACCAGTACAAAAATATGCAAAGCTAGCTGAACAAGCCGGCTCAGAAAGCATCAAGTACTGAGGAAGTAGAAATCGAAAATGATATCTGTTTCTATTGTCAGAAACCTGGTCATTTCAAGAAGGATTGTCCTGCCTTCAACAAACTTAAGACATGTGACAAGAAAGATAGAAGAATCTTCAAAAGAAGTCAAAGAGCTATGCTCACTGAAGAAAGGAAAAAGATCCAACTCCAAATGGATGCTCTAGACATTGAGTCTGATTCTGAAGATGAAGACTCATATGATTCCACACTGCCTTCTCCAGAAATGTGCGGTGTTTCTCATGAAGTGATTGACTTTGGTCAAAAGAAGAAAGAACTGTGTGGAGTGGCTGAAGAAATCTTTCCAGATATCTCCAACATTGAACCCTGTCTAATGGCTGATGAGGTAACACATACTTCTTGTTATACATATGAAAGTGATGAGGAAGGAATCAAAGATCTGGAAAAATCTCAGAAGAGAACTTGATCTCTACAAAAGAGAATTTCTAATGGTCCGAGCTAGAGCCGAAATTCTTGAAGATGAAAAGAATTTTCTTGTAAAGGAAAATTCACAAATACTCAAGATATCTGAGAAAAAGGATGCTGAAAATGCATTTCTCAAGGCTCAGATATCCGAGACCGAAATGTCACATAAAGAAGCATTGGCCAATCTTTAAAAGAAATGTGAAGATCTTCTTTCTGAGAATGAAGAACTCAAAAATAAAGAATTATCTTTTCAATCTTATGCCAAAGCTAGTGACACTCTTACTGAAGTACAATCTTATTTAAGAGATCCTTCAGAAAAGAGAGGACTTAGGCTGGACACACACAGATAGTTCTACCACTCTGAATAAGAGTGATGAAAGACGAACATTTTTTAGTGCTCAGCAAGGTGATTCCCAAACAATCTACAGTATCGGTCAGAAAGCTAAGGTTGTTGACAAAGGAAAGGCAGTTGCTACTAAGCCTTTGTGGGAAAAACAAGTCCCAAGGAAAACTGTTGGGAATGTCTCTGAAAAGAAACATAACACTGAAAAGTGCAATCACCCACTGTGCTATGTCTCTCAGAAAGGAAAAATTGCAGGAGCTGACAAATTCTCCTATGTCACATTTTCTGGAAAGAAAATAGATTATCCAAAGACTAGCAAAGCTGCTGAGAAAAGATCTCAGATAGCACCAGGTGCTCGGATTGGTATTGGCTATAAAGCCATCGGGAAACAACTTGCTCGTGAGTACCAACAAGAGCATGAATGATGGTTAAAGGCTAGAATTGCTCACAGCAATTATCAGAAGTGGAAGATGAATCAAGCCACTGAAAATCTGAATGCCAGGGCTAGAAGAAATCTGGCTAGGAAAGCTAAGTTTGCTGAGAAGCAGACTCAGAAACCTGACAGGTATCTGAAAGCACCAAATGGAGCACCAAGGAACACACACCGAGGAAAAAAATAGTTCTTAATGACAATAATACTAATCATTTAACTAAAATTCCTCCTTATGTTCCTGTTAGACAAAAGAATGTTCCTAAGAAATTCATTCAAAAATGGATTCCTACTGGAAGATTCTTTAGTCCAGATGGTTCCATTGTTGGAATGAGAACCAAATCTCCTGTTTTGTGCAAAACACTCTAAAGACTAATTCAAAGTGGCATTTTGATAGTGGATGTGGAAAGCACATGACAGGAGACAAAGCAAATCTGATTGACTCAGAAAGTGCAATGATGGACCAATTATCAGGTTTGCTGGAGGAGATGAAAATCCAACCATATATTTTGGCAATTTGAATTTTGGAGCCCTTACAATCTCTGAAGTACTTCATGTAAAGGGATTGAAATATAATCTCCTAAGCATGAGTCAACTAGTAGACAAAGGGTACACTGACAAGATCAAGTCAAAACTATGTAAAGTGATTGACAATGAGTCAAAGCAGATAGTCTTGGTTGCAAGGCGTAAATGAAATCTTTATGTTGCTGATTGGGCACCCGCCACAACTGAAAAATGTCTCACGGTGAGTTAATATGGCCACACTGAAGAAAATTGGCTATGGCATAAAAGAATGAGTCACTTGAATTTCAAAACTCTGAATAAGCTAGCCAAGAAAGAGATGGTTGTTGGTTTACCCAAAATGGCATATAGAAAACAAGGTGTATGCTCAGCTTGCCAAATGGGAAAACAATCCAAAACATCTTTCATGTCTAAAACTAGACATTCCAGTTAAAGGTCACTGCAAATGTTACATATGGATCTTTTTGAATCCTTTGTAACTAGTTATGCAGGAAAGAAGTATGGTCTGGTTGTTGTTGATGATTACTCAAGATTCACTTGGGTTGTCTTTCTTAAACACAAATCTGATGCAAGGGTTGAGATACCCAACTTGCTAAATAAGCTCGAAGTCATGAAAAATGACAAGGTATCTCAGAATCGTAATGCACCATGGTACTGAGTTTGTGAACCAGTACATAAAAGAGTTTTGTACCTGCAAAGGTATACAACATCAACTATCTTCTGTAAGGACACCACAACAAAATGGTGTTGCTGAAAGAAAGAATAGGACCCTGAAAGAAGTAGCAAGAACAATCCTGCCGATTAATCGAAATAAGTGAAATCTATTGGTTGTAAACACAGCATGCTACACTCAAAATAGATGTCTGATTAACAAACATCATGACAAAACTCCTTACGAGCTTTTCATTGGTAGACCCCCTAGTATCAAACATCTAAGGGTGTTTGGTTGCAGATGTTTCGTTCTTAACAATGGAAAAGAATACTTGAGAACATTTCAACCAAAGGCAGATGAAGGAGTATTTCTTGGTTATTCACTGAATAGCAAAGCCTATAGAATCTACAACAAAAGAACGCAAAAGATTGAGGAATCTGTTCATGTAGTATTCTATGAAGAAAACAAGAAAGTTCTCTTGAATGATGATCTCTCAGATAGGTTCAAAGAACTGATGATTAAAGATTCTGAAAAAGGATCCTCAGAAGGAAACAATTCTATCATTCAAATAGAGGATGAGTCTGACGATGAAAAGCAACCTATGCTTAGTAACAACTAGATGACTCTAAGACATGATGAAGAATTTCCTATGAGAATTCCAGAAATGGAACAGGTTACTGAGAGCCTTCATCATGAAAAGGTATCTGAAAATGAGATTGTTGAAATGCAAGATTCAGATATCTCTAACACTGAAAGAGTGTCAGATATCCATGGCATTTCCCATGAGTCAGATATCTCAGATACTGCACAAGTATCTCATCAAGATCATATTGATTCACATTCTAATCAAAATGATATTAATCCTACTAGTTCAAAACCCATTATGAAATGGATAATAAATCATCCTGCAAAGGATGTGATTGGTCCCATAGACCAAGGAGTTAGAACTCGAAGAACAATCGCTGAAATTGCAAATTGTCTCTATGGATGTTTCATCTCAAACATTGAACAAAAAACTATTGAAGAAGCATTAAAGGATCAAGATTGGATCTCTGCAATGCAAGAAGAGTTGGATCAATTTGAGAGAAATAAATTCTGGAAACTGGTTCCATTTGTTGATGGAATATCTGTAATCGGAACCAAGTGGGTTTTCAGAAACAAAATGAATGAGTCTGGTGAAATAACCAGAAACAAAGCTAGGTTGGTTGCCAAGGGATTCACCCAGACTGAAGGACTTGATTTTGATGAATCTTATGCACCAATTGCAAGATTGGATGCAATAAGACTCTTTCTAGCCTTTGTAGCTCATAATGACTTTACAGTTTATTAGATGGATGTCAAGAGTGCATTTCTAAATGGTGAACTTGCTGAGGAAGTCTATGTTGAGCAACCACCAGGTTTTGAAGTTTCCACAGAAAGTAGGATGGTCTATAAGCTTCAGAAAGCTCTGTATGGGTTGAAACAAGCTCCAAGAGCATGGTATGATACATTGGCCAGATACCTATTAGAAAGTGTTTTCAAGAAAGGAGATGTTGATAAAACACTCTTCACATTGAACCATGATTGGAAACTACTTTTAGTTCAAGTATATGTTGATGACATTATATTTGGATCTAAAGACAAGCAACTTTGTGAAGACTTTTCTGAAGTCATGAAATGTAAATTTGAGATGAGCATGATGGGAGAATTGAATTACTTCCTAGGGCTGCAAGTCAAGCAACTCAGTGATGGAATATTCATTAGTCAAACAAAGTATGCAAAGGACATGTTCAATAAGTTTGATCTAAAGCCTTCTGAAAAGAATGCTAAGATACCAATGAGCATTGGAACCAAAATGACCTATACTGAATCTGACAAGAGTGTTGCAGAACACAAGTATAGGAAATTGATTGGATCTCTACTGTACCTCACTGCAAGTAGACCTGATATTCAATATGCAGTAGGAGTGTGTGCTAGATTTCAGACAAATCCAATGCAATCACACTACAACATTGCTATGAAAATATTGAGGTATGTAAAAGGTACTGTAGAAGTTGGATTGTGGTATCCAAAAGATAGTGGATTGAGTTTGGTTGGCTATTCAGATGCCGACTATGCTGGATCATTGCTTGATAGAAAAAGCACCTCAGGAACTTGTCAATTTCTTGGTGCTGGATTGATATCTTGTTTCTGCAAGAAACATAATTCAATTGCCACATCTACCACAGAGGCTGAATATATTGCTGCTGGGTGTTGTGCTTCACAGATATTGTGGATACAACAACAACTCAGAGACTATGGACTCAATGAAGAGAAAACTCCCATTTTCTGTGACAACACAAGTGACATTGCCATAACTCAGAATCCTAAGTTTCATGCAAGAACAAAGCACATTGATGTTAGACACCACTTCATCAGAGACCATGTTGAAAAAGGCAATATAGAGATACTCAAGATTGGTACTGAAGACCAACTTGCAGATATCTTCACTAAACCACCACAAGAAAGTAGATTATTAGCCTTAAGACATAGTCTTGGACTAATGGAGCTACCAAAGAACTGAAAAAGTTCAGATATCTGAAGAAGATATCAGAGGAGAGAAAAAAGGAATCTGGAACGGGTATCCAGATAAGAGGTATCTGGAACGGGCATCCAGAAAAGAGGAATCTGGAACGGGTATCCAGAAACCAAAGGCTAGAGGGTAAAATGGCTATTTGAAAATTTCTGAGACGGGTACTCAGATATCTAGATCACTCAGTGAGGGGGGGGGGGGGGGGGGAACACAAAAGAGAATAGTACAACTGTCTACAGTTAACTACTATCTTGAAATTTGTATTATTTCTATTTTTGTGTAAAACTGTGAAAAGACATGAAGTATAAGATAGAATCAGATACAAACAGTGTTCTCATTCACACAGAAACGTGATTCAGATAGCTAATAGCCAACATTCATTGAATGGGCACAATTACAATTGTTGATTGTGATCATTGCTGAAGAAGCAATGGTGACCCTTGATGAAACGGGCGATTGATCTTTACGGCAGAGATTAATTCTCGGTAAATAGTGGACTGTTAAAATTCCGACATGGCCCACTATGCATTTAATGCCGAACAAACTTTTACCCACATCTGTCTGCAATTCACAGATACATATATACAAAACCAATTTATATGTATATGTTTGTCTGAATTGCGTTGCTATATATATAGGATTTTGGCAAAAGAAATTACTTTCGCCTAATCCAACATTCAGACTTGCACAAGAATAGCAAAAATCGTTCTTCAACCTCTGCAAATTTCTGTTAGTTTTTCTGCAAAGAATCACTAATCTCTCACCCAAATCTCTTTCAAACTTTCAAAACACTTGCACTATATAAAGAGATGGCTCCTAAGCGTTCATCTACCCAGAAACCCCAATCTTCTACCACTGGTACTGCTGAAAAGCAAGCACCAGAGTTGGTTATAGTAAACAATCGATTGGTAGGAGACTTTAATCCCGATCATTGGGCTTCAAATCATAGAATGATTTGGGGTGGTGCCATGATTGAGGAATACCTCACGGCTGCTGTTAAAAATCATGCCGATAGGAAGCTAATTCTTGACATGCTTGAAAAGGCACAGATCAAGGGTTTTCTATCTGCTCTTCCCAGTGGAATTTCTTCACTAGATGTGTTAGAAGTCTACAATAACTCCAGAATTATATCCTGTGTTTCTGAAGGCACTGCAATAGTGTCTATAAAAACTAAGGTCCAAGAAAAGGAAATCCTTTTGGACTTAACAAATTTCTGTAAGTTGTTTGATCTTCAAAATCTTGGAAAGGATTTTGAAATAGACACCAAGGATGATGATCTCCTTGAAGGTGTAAAACAGCTGTACAGTGACGTGTGTGATCTTGAAAAATCAGATACACCCACTGATTTCAAGCTTGCTGACATCAGAACCAGACATCTGTTGGTTCACTGGGATGTGTTGGCATGTATTCTTCACAGATGCTTTGATGGTCTACAAGGAGGTGCTGACCAGATAAGCCAAGAACTCTGGATGATGATGTTCTTGTTGCAACAACAAGACAAAAGGCTGGAAAACCCTTTCAATTGGGGATAGTACGCCTTTATGAAGTTTGTAAAGAAGATTCAAGGCTTTGAGCCTAAAATCGCTAAGGAACTTGCTGAGCCAAAGGCCATAGTGAGCTATGGTCTAAAGATATGCTACTTGCTGGAGAAGCTTGGCATTGAGCTCAGAGAGAAGGCTGACATAGCCAACAGTAACCTACTCTACAAATATGAGTATACGAACTTGATGAAAAAGGTTACTGGATCTCAGAATGGTTCCAAGAAGCGAAAGACTGAAGAGGTATCTGAGGGAAAAGTTGCAACCAAGAAGCCCAGAACTTCACGAAAGAAGTCTGCTGGCAAATCAGAAGGAACACCCATTGAGGTTGTTGATTCCCAGATAGCTGCCGCAATTGCTGATGAACTCATAAATGCAGATGAACTCATCAATGCTGCAAAACAGGTATCAGCTATTGATCAAGTAGACTCATCAAGAGAAAGTGCTTTCAGAAATGTTTACACCATCAGAGCAAGAAAGACTGAAAGATATTAAAGATGCTCTGATGAGTGATAGCTTAGTGTTGGAGGATACTGCCATTACCTCAACACTCAACAGTCTGTCTCAAGCACAACAACCACAACAGCCAGATGTGAATACTGCTGAAATGGTACTTGAGTTACAAAAACCAGCATCTTTCATTGCTGAAGAAAATCCGGCAAAAGAGCAGGTTCCCCAACTCAATGAGAGGGATCAAACTGAGGCATCTGATCAGAATGATCAATCAGGGGAGGCAACTGAGTTGCATACTCAGGAAAGGTCTGAAGTACCTGAAACTTCAAACAAAGAAGCTGAAATGGAACAACAAGACCAAAACATAGAAGGGTCACAAGTTCCAGAGACCAATCAGCCTGACACTGCTCAGGTAGCTGAATGGTTTAACTCTCTACTTGTGATAATTTGTGTTTATTAATCTTGTTATTTAATAAAATTTCTTTGCTGCTGAATTAGAAACACAAGAGGAAGCTGAAAAGCTTGCCTCATAGACTGAGAAGGAGGCTACTACAACCTCACCTCTTAAGAAATCTGAGCCTGTGTTACAGGTGATAGAGAGTTTATTAAGATATTACTTTTCAGATATACGTTAATACACTTAACTAATTAAGTGGATGTTTCTAAAAGGCTCCAACTGAGAAAGAAGAAGATGAGGCAGAAATGCCAGAAAAGGACCCATAAACCGTAAAGGTTTCTGAAGAAAACGTCATTGAGCCTTCTAGTGTGAAGGTATATGAAAATCAATGATAAACATTCTTCATTATGGGGTAATATAAATTCTTTTCTAATTAATCAATACTTTCTACTTACAGGCTCATTCAGAAGTAGAAGTGCAAGGGGAAAGAGTTGCGACATCCCCTGCACCCATGGAAATTGATGAAGCCCCCAAGGCAACATCACGAATCGAGAACGCTTTCACAAAAATGATTCTGAGCCTCCTGTTGAGGAAGTAAGTGGAAAACTCAGAAATCATTGAAGCTTAATGGCATAAATTCTTTCATGACAATTTCCTAAGTATTGTAATTCTCAGGATCAACCAGACATCCAAGTCTCCACCTCACAACAAGATATCTGAGTACCCCCTGCCTCACTAGTATAAGTCTCTGAGCCTGATGTACTTATTCAGGTAACTCAAAAACCTAACTACACTCGTACTCAGATATCTACACAAGTATTGAATCTAACTCAAAACTCTTTCTTTCAGGCTCAAACAAGTGCCACTAAGGTCCTGTTGATGAGAAAGAGGACCTGCTACCTTTCTTCAAGGAACACACTTTGCCAAAGCATCTGAAATGCTTCAAGAAATGGCAAAAGCTCCGATGCTCCGATCTATCTGAAATCTTAAAGGTGACTGATCACCACACAAGGAGAGCACGAGCCCTTGAATTGGAAAACTACGTCCATGCAATGTTCCCCACTGAACAATATTCTTTCGGAACATTGATGGATAAGGATTTTGTCAAGGAAGTGGCCAGAAAGCTGATCCAAGCTTTCAAATAAGCGGATGGTCAGACCAAACTACAGATGGCATTCAAGCCTACTTTGCCCCAGACTCTACATACATACCCTCTGAACAAGAGGAAGTTAATGGGCAAACGGTCACTATTCCAGAAGTGATCAACTTGGTCTCTGAAGATGAAGAAGAGAAGGAAACTGATGAGAACAATTATAATGATCCTCCTTCTGACCATCACAAGGATGAGGATAAGAAGGATGATGATGATGCCCCTGCACCAGGGACAGGAGGGATTCCACAAGGAAACAATGCCTCAGCTGCTGAAAAGCACACTGAGAGGACATCACAGCAATCCCCTCCATCTCCTTAGAAATCTACTCATCCAACTCCCCAACACAAAGATACTACTGAACAAGTAGTTGAGCACTCTGAGGAAACAACTCAGAAAATATCAGATGCACAAGCCAGAGTTGCTCAACTCAAACAACTGTTGGAGAAAGAACAACAACTACATCTTCAACTGGAAGAAAAGATAGCTGAATCCAGAGTCAAGTTAGACAAACTTGAAGAACAAACACGCAAGGAAACACAAGCTTACTCTGAGATTAAAGAGCTCCAGAAAGCTATTGACTACATTACTAAGGAGCTAGATGCCGAACAAGCATCTGAAGCAAAGCATGATGCTAACGCTGCATCTTCACCAAAGAAACCATCCTCCAAAGGCAATAAACCCATATCTGAGATGGTTGCCGCTATCAGAAACCTTGATGAAGAAGTACAAGAGGATGAAGATTACTGGGCTGATGACTCAGATGATGAAGAAGACAGAACCTTGGAAGAACATGCAAATGTTCACTTGGGAGTTTCTCACTTAAAGAGAAAACTGATAGCTCCTCAAAGCTTCAGTAAGACACCAAATCTCAGCTCCCATGATTACGTGGCCAGATACCAGAATCTGGCAACTCTAAGAAAGGAGTTATCTCAACAAAATGAAGAGGTAATTGCATCAGTCCTTGCTGAAATGAAAAAGTTCACTAGGCTAATCACTCAAAGAACAACAAGCTTGGTCATTGTTTAGAGAGACCTAGGCATGGTAAGGGATGATGACAATAATCTTGCTGAAAAAGCCCTCAATGAGGCTAGCTATGCTGCTGGAAAAGCAGATGCTACTCAAGGCCCACTGGCAGAGCTCACTGATAAGAATACTGGTCTTATAAAACAAAATCAAGAGCTCAAGGACACTCTGGAACAGTTGGTTGCTGTTTACAACTATCTGCAAGGCAACTTTAACTCCCTTTCAGAATCCTTTGTGATTCTTAGTCAGTCAACAATGACTAAGGGGGATGGATTTCAAGATGCTCAGAGAGGAAGAGGAAGAGGAAGAGGAAACAAAAGAAAATCTGAACAACCACCTCTCAGAATTAATGAGCCCTCCTCCAGTCAGTCTGATCTACAGATAGTGGCCACCACTCAGCAACTTACTGAAAAAGGAATGACAACAAGGGCCAGAGCACAGAAACCTCCAAGGAGTACCAAGGCTCCAAGGAGAAGACAAGTAAAAGGGATTAACGAGTCTTCTGAAGAAGAAGAAGGCCAAATCAAATCCCTGGACAATGAAGAAGGCTGCAAAAGTCTCACAAGAATTGATATTGATGATGATGAAGAGACTGATGAAGATGAAGCTCCTCTTCACAGAAAAAGAAAAATTGATAGCCTAACTGTGCCCATAGCTGCAAAGCCTTTGGCAGCTAAAACACCCTCTAGAAATACCAAGTCTATCCAGGGTGGTTCTTCAAGCAATACCCCAAGGGAAAATTCAAGACAAAGGAGGAACAGGCTGAGAGCTGAACAAAGAATACTTCAACTACCACTCAGGCCTGAAGAAGCCAAGATTGAGTATGTGAAGACCAACAATGACTCCTCTGTCTACAGGTGCATTAATCAGAAGAATGGCAACTGGATTCTGGAAATCAAGCACTTATTGGTAAATGAAAAATTTCCAGAACCAATCCATAAACAGCTCATGGCATGGAGAAAAGACAAGCCAATCTTGATTAACACCAACCACATCAAAGTCTGGTTGGATTTGAAGTAATCAAGAGAATAGAAGCCATGAAAAATGACCTCTCTGATGAATGTCCTTATGGAAAGCTAGATGATGTGCACATAATTCCCAACATCACTGGAACAGGCACAAGAGCAAGACTTGCTGTGGAACCCTATGAGTCTCTCTACTTGACTGAAGATCAATACAAGGGTGACATCAGATATCTGAAGATCATATACGAATACTTCAAGCTATCAGATATCAGAATCGAGCATGCCTGGAAGTGGGAAAAGTATCTGTGGGTCAAGCACTTTGCCAAGAAGAATTCTACCAAAACCTACAAGGAAGTCTGTGAATTTGCTAGAGACACAGAAATGATTGTCAGAACACTTCTCTATGACTACTCTGATGATGTCAAAAGGTTTGGTGATAGAAAATTTGCAGATTGATCCATGGAACTGCTTTTGAAGATTTGAAGTGTTGAAGACTTGAAGACTAGTTTATTAGGATGTCTACTTGGAGCTTGGTTACTCCTTTTTTCCTAATTTAAACTATGTATTTTGTATCTTGCTGACTGAACAGAAATGTTGTTTTATCTTGTATTAAAGTTATCTCTGAACTTTCTTTGTAACTTATCTGATGAACCTACTCTCAGATATCAATTTCTATAAAAGATAACTTGTCAGCAAAGATCACACCTTGTGATTTGGTTGATGTTTACTTTCTGCACTTAATTATATGATTCAAAAGATCATAAGAAATGATTAAGTGGTGGATTATTTCCTCATCCAGATTTGTAATAGGTCAGATAGTCATCGTTGATTGATCAAAATGGGGGAAATTTGTTAGGAATATCTGTTTAGATTTTGATTAGCAACCTAATGACTTATCTTAGCTCAGAAAGGTGGTTAGTACTCTTGGTTCACTTGAACACTGTAAAAGAAGAAACTCACTAAGTATGATAGTCTAACAAATCTTGTATAGAATGTTAGGTCTCTGAATATAATTTTTATTCTCTAAAGAAGACCAGGAAGAAGGCGTCCAGTAGGAAAAGTTCAACAAGTTTGAAGATCTGAAGACTGCACATGATTGCTGAAGACAAAGGTTTTTCAGATACCTATGTCCAGATATCTTGAAGAAACAAGTGTTTCGAAACACAAGTGTTGCAAAAGATATCTGATAATAAAAGGTCTCTGAGACGAGGAAACTGCCCAACAGATATCCACACTCAGATACCTTGAACATAAGCTATGTGTCTGAAAAGAAATATATTATAACAAGTTGTTTCAACAAGTGGTATCTGAAGTTGTGATAATTTCTGAAAAGGACGTGCAAAGCTTCAGAGAACTCTGATAGTAAAAGATCTCTGATACAATGCATAGTTCCGTTGGCACTATAGGACAAAGTATAGTACAATGCATTAAATGCGCGGACAGAGATGTCTGAACAAAAATGATAGCTTCTGAAGAAGAAGACAAACGTACTACAGTACTATACTCAGATATCAATAGTTTGAATTTGATTTAAGCCTAACGGATACTATTCAAACGGCACTCAAATTCATCTATGAATATCAACACTTAGACTGCTTGAGAACACACCTTAGAACACACAGAACTTATATTGAATACTCTCACAAGCTCTCTCAAGCACACTATACTTACCTTCAAGCTTTCTGTTGCGACCAAAGCTCTTGATTCTAAGTAGCACAAAAGTTCTAAGTGTCCTGATCCTTAACAAGCATTGTTATTTGTGAAAGTGTTGAACTAAGATTTCATATCTGAGATTCATTCTCTCGGAACACTTATCATAGACTTGAGTCAGTAAAGAACAAGATACCATACATTGCAAAGTGTATTAAGTAGACTTGATTCATAGAGCTATCTGCATAACTGAACAAGTTATTAAAGAAGCTCACCTGACAAACTACCTTAACCAACACCTTAATCGGTGTGGAGTACAGGAAGTACTTAGTTTGGGAAACTAAGAATTAACTTCAAGGTTACTGAGCATAGGAAGCACTTAGTTTGGGAAACTAAGGAATAGCTCAAAAGGTTTCTGAGTACATGAAGTACTTGGCTGTGAAAGCCGGGGAATAACTTAGGGGGAACACTTGGTTGGGAACCTAGTGTATTTAGGAATCTAGAGAAGATACTTGTAAGGTTATCTCAATTATCTGTCTTAGTGGATTCTAGGTCTGAGAAAGGTCGAAGTGGATTAGTTGAAGGATTACGCCACCTTCAGATACCACTATAAAAAGACTTGTGTTATTTACTTTCTGCAGTTTATTACTTGCTTTATTTATCTTGCAAAGTATTTACACTTATCTTGCTGAGCACGTGCACTTATCACAGAAAAGTCTTCCGCTCTCTGAAATTAAGTATCAGATATCTTCACAAATATCTAAGAAACAGTGTTTATCGACAAAAGTTTTAAAAGACTATTCACCCCCCTCCTAGTCTTTTACTTTGCCGTTATCTGGACCAACATCCACAATTAGTAACATAACCAACATCCAACATTATAATCACCTAGTAGACATTTATTCAATAATTCTTAGAAGCGTAAATGGGTGATGAACAAAAGAAAAACAAAATTGACACGCATTTTGGGAGAAGCAGTACTGTTTCTTGCAATTGGTTCTAACTTGTAAAAATTTGAACATCAATTTTTAAAAAATACTAATAATTAGTTTACTATTTCTTGCAATTGGTTCTTAAGAATACTAATAATTAAGAAATACTTTATCATACCAATTACAACAATACAAATTTGATTGGTTCGGCTTTACACAAAAACACAGCAACTAAACATTATCACTGATTAACACATTAGCAATTGAAATTTTTTTACTAATTGCATGAACAAATCAACAATTGAAACTCTTAACATAACTACATACACCTAAAGTAGTGCAAATTAAACTAATTAAACATATGAACGTAAAAAAAGACAGAAATCGTTACTGAAATTGACAACAAAAAATTAAACTTGAATTAGAAGAGTAGCAAAACTCTAATGTACCTCTGTTGTTCATGAAAGTCAAAGGCTGGTCAGGATGTTCCATTGTATCATAAGGTCCGATTTTCTTGGCACTAGATGTTGTGCCAATAATATTATCAAGTTATGCTAAATCATCAGATTCGCTTCCGTACCCCATTTCCTCATTGTCTTCATCCCAGATTTCTGCATGCACGCCTGATGTAGACATTTGCTTTTTTTTTTTTTTTTAAATGGGATTTGAGGAGAAATTGGAGGGGAGGAGTTGTGCTGTTTTTTTGTGTGTGAGAATGAAGGAGTTTAATTTGACTTCATTATTAATGGCATCAAATGGTGGTGGTTGTGAAGTTGAAACGACTTTTAAGTTTGTAATGATGATTACAAATGTTCTAGTGAATTGGTGATTTCCGTTGTCATACATTTTGTGTTTATCTAATGTATGTTTCCAAAATAACCGTATCGCAATTTGATTGGAAAGTGTCAAAATTAGTGAATGTGACAGTAACTCCGATCTGTTAAACATAACTACTCTTATTTAGAAATTCCATTTCCATTAAATACTAAAGTATGATCGTATTAGTGCACCTCGGTGTGGAAATTTATATATATTTTTTTAAAATTACTCGTTCGAGTAATTTAATATTGTTGAATTGAACATTTTAAATAACTTGTTCGAGTCGATTATTTAAACATAAACAATTTTATATAAACTTTAAACAATATAATACAAACGTATAATCGTAAAAATGCACCTTCACGACCAAGATATGAAATTGCAAAATTAATAAAAAATAATATTTCAAATTTTCAGAAATTGGAATTTCATTATCTTGTTGAATTGAGCATTACAAAAAACTTGTTGAACAAGTACTCTACTTTCTCTGGCCGGGCGCAAAAGTTGCCACTATGATTATATTCGGGGAATCGTCTACAACTTAGAGTATGAATTTCTCAATTAACTGTAACTGTAAAATGTTTATGTAATTTCCATGTCACATAAATTTGGTTTGTAATAGTTTTTTTTTATATCATTTCAATGAACATTTAACGTGAATTGAAGTTACCTCGAACGACGACTATACTGTAACAAAATGGGACTGGGACGGATAAAGTATGTACTGTAAAACACTAGTTGAAGTTACCTCGAATTAGGACAACATAAAATTACACTAGTGGTAAGTTTTTGTCTATATATGGGAAAATTACATATGGACCCTGTTGGTCCAGATAACGGCAAAGTAAAAGACTAGAGGGGGGGGGGGGGGAATAGTCTTTTAAAACTTTCGTCGATAACAACTATTTCTCAGATATCTGAATAGATATCTGATACTTAGAATCAGAGTACGGAAGACTTAATAAAGATAAGTGCAGAAACAGTTAATATGTGTGTGTGTTGCTGAAATGTAAATACAGAAACGTAAATAACACAGCAAGTATAGTGGTATCTGGAGGTGGCGTAATCCTCCAACTAATCCACTTCGGTCTATCAGAGACCTAGAATTCACTAGAACAGATAATTGAGTTCTCCTTACAATAATCCTATTCTAAGATTCTTAAACAATTGGTTCCCAACCAAATGTTCCCCGAGTTCCCGCTTTCACCAAGTACTTCCTATACTCGAAACCTTTGAGTTATTCCTCAGCTTCCCAAGCTAAGTACTTCCTATACTCAATAACCTTGAGTTATTCCTTAGTTTCCCAAATCAAGTACTTCCTATACTCCGAACCTTGGAGTTATTCCCGATTTTCAAACTAAGTACTTCCATGACTCCACGCGATTATGGTGTTGGTTTTAGTTTGAGTTGTCGATGAGCGTCTTAATAACTTTTCGATTAATCGATAGCTCGTGAACTAAGTTACTTAATACACTTTACAGTATGGTATCTTGTTCGATTTCATCTAAGTCTTATGATATCTGTTCAAGAGAATGAATCTCAGATAGTGGATCTTTTGATTCAACTCCTTCACAGATAGCTTTGCTTGTTTAGGATCAGGACACTTAGAACTTCAGTGTTTACTCAAGATCAAAAACTTTGGTCGCAACAGTAAGCTTTGAGAGTAAGTAAGTTGCTTTGAGAGAGTAAGATGTTCAGCGTTTGTATGCAGTTCAAGGTGTGTGTTCTCAAGCAGTCTAAGTGTTGATATTTATAGATGAATTTGAGTACCGTTTGAATGGTATCCGTTAGGCTCAAATTCGAACTATCGATATCTGTGTATAGTAATCTTATGTTTGTCTTCTTCTTCTCGCTGCCGTTGCTTTTATTCAGACATCTCTGTCCGTGCATTAAATGCATTGTACTATACTTTTTGTCCTGTAGTGCCAACGAAACTATGCTTTGTATCAGAGACTAGTGTTATCTGATTCTTTGCACGTCCTTATCTTCAATCTTCAGATACCACTTGTATTTATTGAAACGACTTTGTTTGCAATATATATTTCTTTTTCAGAAATGTGGTTAAAGCTCAAGGTATCTGAGAATAGATATCTGTGGGCACTTTCCTTGTTTTCAGATATGTCTCTTATTTCTCAGATATCTCTTGTGACACAGTTTGTTTGAAACTATTCGTGTCTTCAAGATATCTGGCTAAGATATCTGAACAACAGATTCAGTAAACTTGTGCAGT
Organism: Plantago major; assembly: GCA_026545765.1. Classification (NCBI taxonomy): domain Eukaryota; kingdom Viridiplantae; phylum Streptophyta; class Magnoliopsida; order Lamiales; family Plantaginaceae; genus Plantago; species Plantago major. The sequence goes on from CM048844.1 coordinate 44,400,136, forward strand.
TTTCTTCAAGTCTTCAATGTCGTTGAGCTTGTTCTGCTTGGATGTCTACTTCTTGGTCTTCTCTTCATAAAATAAAAATTACATTTTGAGACCTAACATCCTATACAAGATTAGCTAGACTATCATACTTAGTGGGTTTCCTCTTTTACAATGTTCAAGTGAACCAAGAGTACTAATCACCTTTCTGAGACTAAGATAAGTCATCATGTTGCTGATCAAAACTAAACAGATATTCTTTGCAAAATATCTAACAAAAATTCCTAACAAATTTCTCAAGAAATTTCTCAATAAATTTCCCCCTTTTTGATCAGTCAACGATGACTATCTTCCCTATTACAAATCTGGATGAGGAAACAATCAACCACTTAATCATTTCTTATGATCTTTCAATTCATATAATTAAGTGCAGAAAGTAAACATCAACCAAATCACAAGGTGTGATCTTTGCTGACAAGTTATCTTTTATAGAATACTATCTGAGAGTAAGTTCTTCAGATAAGTTACAAATAAAGATTACATATAACTTCAATACATGATACAGTTAAGCTCGACCAAGAAAATACAAAAACTACATAGTAAATTAGGACAACAGGAGTAACCAAGCTCCAAGTAAACATCCTAATAGACTAGTCTTCAAGTCTTCAATCTTCAAGTCTTCAACAATATTTCTATGGATCAGTCTGCAAATTTCCTATCTCCAAACCTTTTGATGTCATCAGAATAATCATAGAGAAGAGTTCTGACGAGCATCTCTGTGTCTCTGGCAAATCCACAGACCTCTTTGTAGGTTTTGGTAGGATTTTTCTTGACAAAATGTTTGACCCATAGGTACTTTCCCCACTTCCAGGCATGCTCTATTCTGATATCTGAAAGCTTGAAGTATTCATAGATAATCTTCAGATATCTGATGTCACCCTTGTATTGATCTTCAGTTAGATAGAACGACTCATAGGGTTCCACAGCGAGTCTTGCTCTTGTGCCTGTTCCTGTGATATTCAGAATTCTGTGCACATCATCTGGCTTTCCATATGGACATTCATCAGAGAGGTCCTTTCTCATGGCTTTAGTTCTCTTGACAACTTCAAAATCCAACCATGCTTTGATGTGATTGGTGTTGATCAAGGTAGGTTTGTTGATCAAGGTAGGTTTATCCTTTCTCCATGCCATAAGTTGTTTATGGATTGGTTCTGGAAATCTTGAATTTACCAATAGATGCTTAAGTTCCAGAATCCAATAGCCATTTTTCTGATTGATGCACCTGTAGACAGAGGAATCATTGTCATACTTCACATACTCTATTTTGGCTTCTTCTGGCCTGAGTGGAAGTTGACTTTGTCTTTGCTCAGCTCTCAGTCTGTTCCTTCTCTGTCTTGAATTCTCTTTGGGGTTGTTGCTTGAAGAACCACCACCCTGGATAGACTTGGTATTTCCAGAGGGTGTTTTAGCTGCTAGTGGCTTTGCAGCTATGGGCTCAGTTAGGCTTTCAATTTTCCTTTTTCTGTGAAGAGGAGCTTCATCTTCATCGCTTCTCATCATCATCAAGATTAGATCTTGTGAGAGTTTCACAGCCTTCTTCATTGCCCAGGGACTTGATTTGACCTTCTTCTTCTTCTTCAGAAGATTCATCAATCCCTCTAACTTGTCTTCTCCTTGGAGCCTTGGTACTCCTTGGAGGTTTCTGTGCCATGGCCCTTGTTACCATTTTGGTTCGTTCAGTGGGTTTCTGGGAAGCAGCTACTATTTGCACAGCGGCTTGGCTTGAGGAGGGTTCATTGATTCTAAGTGGTGGCTGGGAAGTTTTTCTTCTTCCTTTCTGAACCGCACCAGCTCCAGATTTCTTCTTGTTTTCATCTCCTTCTTCCCATTCCCCCTGACTTTGAGGTCCAGATTTGTACTTTCTTTCCCCCTTAGTCATTGTTGGCTGACTCAGTCTCATAAAGGAATCTGAGAGAGAGTTGAAGTGCCCTTGTAGATAATTATAGGCACTAACCAACTTCTGAAGTTCGGCTTTGAGCTCCTGATTTTGCTTGATAAGTCCATTGTCCTTATCAGTGAGCTCTGCCAATGGGCCTAGGATGGCATCTGCTTCCAAGCGGTAACTTGCCTCTTGGAAAGCTTTCTCAGCTAAAGACATATCATCGTCCCTTATCATTCCCAGATCTTTCTGAGCAATGACTATGCTAGTTGTTCTCTGAGTGATGAGCTCAGTGAACTTTCTCATTTCAGAGGGGACGGAGGCAATTACTTCCTTGTTCTGTGAAGACATCTCCTTGTTCAGAGTAGCCAGTACTTGGTACCTGTTCATGTATTCATGGGAGTGGACGTTTGGCAGTTTGTTGAATATTGTAGGAGCAATCAACTTCCTTTTCAAGTGAGAAACCGCTAAATGTTCATGGCGGTGCTCTGCTAAAGTCTTGTCTTCTTCATCATCTGAGTGATTAGCCCAGAGATCTTCATCCTCTTGGACATTTTCATCGATCGTATCGAGTCCAGCAACCATCTCAGAGATTGGTTTCTTTCCTTTCTGGGAGGAGGATGGTACTTCTTTCGAAGATGTGCAGCCTTAGCATCATGCTTGACTTCAGATACTTCTTCAGTATCGAGTTCTTTGGTGATCTCTTGCACAGCATCCCAAGGTTTCTGAGTTTGTCTCTGGCATTTCTGCCTTATCTTCTTCCATCTCAGTTGGAACCTATTAGAAACATTTAACATGAATGAGCACATAAACATTTTTACTGAAAAATTAGTTCTCTTTAGAATCATTTACCTGTGCATGTGCTCGATTTCTCAAGAGTTGAGGTTGAAGGACCTCTTTTCAAGATTCGAGGCAAGCTTCTCAGCTTCCTCTTGTTTCTGCGTTTCTAACTCAGCCTGTAACAAAGAAATTCTTATGAGGAAACAAGGTTTATAAGTATAAAATTTTTCACAAGGTAAGAGTTAAACCAGTCATTTACCTGAGCAGTTTCAGGCTGATTGGTCTCTAGAACTTGTGACCTTTCTATACATTGGTCGTCTTGTCCCAGTGCAGTTTCTTTGTTTGAAGTTTCTGGTACTTCACACCTTTCCTGAGTATGCAACTCAGTTGCCTCCCTTGGTTGATCATTCTGAGTAGATGTCTCAGTTTGATCCCTCTCATTGAGTTGGCGAACCTGCTTATTTACAGGATTTTCTTCAGCATACTGTATTGGTGGTAATTCAAAATGGAGTTCATTTACCATTTCATCAACCACTTGTGGCTGTTGTGGTTGTTGTGTTTGTGGTTGTTGTGGTTATGCAAGCGGAAGATTGATCAAGAGAATGTCCTTCCGATTTTTAGATGTGGCATTTCCATCAAGATCCGCCAAAGACTAAAATACCACTCATCGTGGGCTTTTGAAGTTGTGCAAGAGAGACATTCCACGATGATGTGTTTGCACCAACAACCTTTGCTATAGTTTCAAAGAACTGTGGTGTAGGTTCTTCTTGGATACCTTATCACCGTTATTTTTCAAGAACCTTAGCCCTCTTTGTTCTTTCTAGGACTTGAGAGATGACTAGTTCATCATCTTCATCGTCGAGCTCTCATCAAGATTGGGAACCGATTGGTCCATTATTCCTGCGGTTTCGCAGAGATGGGGCTTGGTGCTTTTCACCACTATTGGCGGCATTTATGAGTTCATCGCCAAGGCTTTACGCATTAGTCGCAACATTTAAAGCACTTTCTCTTGCCGAGTCTACTTGTTCGAGAGTTGATAACTCTTTTGCAGCATTGATGAGTTCATCTGCCATTATCAGTTCATCGGCAATGCCTGTAGATATCTGAGAATTGACAACCTCTTTGGGTGTGTCTTCTGATTTGCCAGCAGACTTCTTTCTTAAAGTTCTGGGCTTCTTGGTCGCAACCTTTTCTTCAGATATCTTTTCAGATTTTCGCTTCTTAGGACCTTTCTGAGACCCAGTAACCTTTTTCATCAAATTTGTATACTCATATTTATAGAGTAAATTCTTTGTTGGCTATTTCACCGTCTCTCCGAGCTCAATGCCAAGCTTTTCCAAAGAAGTAGCATATCTTCAGACCATAACCTACTGTGGCCTTTGGCTCAGCTAGTCCTTTGACAATCTTAGGCTCGAAGCCTTGAATCTTCTTCACGAATTTCATGAAGGTGTACTTTCCCCAGTTAAAAGGGTTTTCCAGTCTTTTGTCTTGTTGATTCAGCAAGAACATCATGATCCATCGTTCTTGGCTTATCTGGTCAGCACCTCCTTGTAGACCATCAAAGCATCTGTGAAGAATGCAAGCCAAGACATCGGTGAACCAACAGATGTCCGGTTCGGATGTCGAAGTTTGAACTCGGTGGGTGTATCGATTTTCAAGATCACACACGCCATCGTAAAAGTTCTTTAACACCTTCAAGGAGTTCATCATCCTTGTTTATTTCAAAATCCTTTCCAAGATTTTGAACCTCAAACAACTTACAGAAAGTTGTTAAGTCCAGAAGGATTTCCTTTCCTTGGACTGAGGTTTTGATAGACACTATTTCAGTGCCTTCAGAAACACAGGAAATTATCCTGGAGTTGTTGTAAAATTCCAACACATCGAGTGATGAAATTCCACTTGGGCGAGCAGATAGAAAACCCTTGATTTGTGCCTTTTCAAGCATGTCAAGAATCAATTTTCTGTCGGTTTGGTTCTCTATTGCAGCAGAGAGGTATTCCTCAACCATGGCACCACCCCAAATCATTCTGTGACTTGAAGTCCAATGGTCAGGATTAAAATTTTCTACCAGTCGGTTGTTCACAATAACCAACTCTGGTGCTTGCTTTTCAGCAGTACCAATGGAGGTTTGGGATTTCTGTGTTGAAGTGTTCTTGGAGGCCATCTCTTTATATAGTGTAGGGAATTGAAATTGGTGTTTGAAAGAGATTTGATTCAGTAATTCTTTGCAGAAAAACTTAATCTTGATTTGCAGAGATTGTAGAGGGTTTGCAGAGAATCAAGAGAAGGATTTGCTATTTTTGTGCAAGATGAAATTTCGTATTAGGTAAAAGTGATTTCATTTGCCAAAATCCTATATATATAGCAGTTGAATTCCAACAGACAAATACATACAAATTAATTTTGTGTGTACGTATCTGTGATTTGCAAACAGGCGTGAGCAAAAGCTAGTTCGGCATTAAATGCTTAGTGGGCCATGTCTGAATTTCAACAGTCCACTATTTACTGTGAATTAATTTCCACCGTACAGATCAATCGCTTAACTTCATCAAGGGTCACCATTGCTTCTTCAGCAATGATCACAATCAACAAGTGTAATTGTGCCCATTTAATGAGTTTTGGCGACTTGCTATCTGAATCACAATTCTGTATGACCAAGGACACTGTTCGCATCTGAATCTGTCTTATACTTAGTTTTTTTTTTTCAAGTTTTTCATCAAGATAGAAATAATGCGAGTTTCAAGAGAGTAGTTGACTGCAGATAGTTATACTATTCTCTTTTGTGTTTCCCGTTTATAGAGTGATTCAGATATCTGAGTTTCTGTCTCAGAGATCTTAAGCTATCCTTTTGCTCTTTAGCCTTTTTGACTCTGGATACCCGTTCCAGATTTCTCTTTTCTCTTTTCTGGATACCCGTTCCAGATACCTCTTTTCTGGTTGCCCGTTCCAGATACCTCTTCTCTGGATGCCCGTTCCAGATACCTCTTCTCTGGATGCCCGTTCCAGATACCTCTTCTCTGGATGCCCGTTCCAGATATCTGAACTTTTTCAGTTCATTGGTAGTTCCATTAGTCCAAGACTATGTCTTAAGGCTAAGAATCTACTTTCTTGTAGTGGCTTAGTGAAGATATCTGCAAGTTGGTCTTCAGTGCCAATCTTGAGTATCTCTATATTGCCCTTTTCAACATGGTCTCTGATGAAGTGATGTCTAACATCAATGTGCTTTGTCCTGGCATGAAATTTAGGATTCTGTGTAATCGCAATAGCACTTGTGTTATCACAGAAAATGGGAGTTTTCTTCTCATCGAGTCCATAGTCTTTGAGTTGTTGTTGTATCCACAGAATTTGTGTTGCACAACAACCACCAGCAATATATTCAGCCTCTATGGTAGAAGTTGCAATTGAGTTTTGCTTCTTGCTAAACCATGAGATAAGTCTAGTACCCAGAAACTGACAAGTTCCTGAGGTGCTTTTCCTATCAAGCAATGATCCAAAGATAATCATTCGAGTACCCAGCTAAACTCAATCCACTTTCTTTAGGATACCACAATCCTACATCTACTGTACCTTTTACATACCTTAATATTTTCATAGCAATGTTGTAGTGTGTTTGCATTGGATTTGTCTGAAATCTAGCACATACTTCAACGACATATTGAATATCAGGTCTACTTGCAGTGAGGTAAAGTAGTGAACCTATCAATTTCCTATACTTATGTTCTTCAACACTCTTATCTGATTCAGTATAGGTCATTTTGGTTCCAATGCTCATAGGTATCTTAGCATTCTTTTCAGAAGGCTTAAGATTGAATTTTGTGAGCATATCTTTTGCATACCTTGTTTGACTAATGAATATTCCATCATTGAGTTGCTTGACTTGCAATCCTAGGAAATAATTCATTTCTCCCAACATGCTCATCTCAAACTTGCTTTTCATGAGATTTGCAAAGTCATTACAAAGTTGCGTGTCCTTAGATCCAAATATGATGTCATCAACATATACTTGAACTAAGAGTAGTTTCCCGTCATGATTTAAGGTAAATAAAGTTTTATCAACTTCACCTTTCTTGAAACCATTTTCCATAAGGTACTTGGCCAAAGTGTCATACCATGCTCTTGGAGCCTGTTTCAGTCCATACAGAGCTTTCTGTAGTTTAAAGACCATTCTACTTTCTGAGGAAACTTCAAAGCCAAGTGGTTGCTCAACATAAACTTCTTCTGCAAGTTCTCCGTTTAAGAATGCACTTTTGACATCCATCTGATAAACTTTGAAATCTTTATGAGCTGCAAAGTCTAGAAAGAGTCTTATTGCATCCAATCTAGCAACTGGTGCATATGACTCGTCAAAATCTAAGCCTTCAGTCTGAGTAAATCCCTTGGCAACCAATCTTGCTTTGTTTCTGGTTATTTCACCAGATTCATTCATCTTGTTTCTGAAAACCCATTTAGTTCCAATCACAGATATTCCTTCTATAAATGGAACTAGTTTCCAGACTTTATTTCTCTCAAATTGATCCAACTCTTCTTGCATTGCAGAGACCCAGTCTTGGTCTCCTAATGCTTCTTCTATATTTTTAGGTTCAATATTCGAGATGAAACATCCAAAGAGAGAGTTAGCATTTTCAGCTATTGCTCTCCTAGTCCTAACACCCTGATTAATTGGTCCAATTATATCCTTTGTAGGATGATCTTTGATCCATCTCATCATAGGTTTAGTGCTAGTAGGATCAATATCCAAGTGATCTAAATGTGAACCACTAAGATTTTGATTTGATACTTTTTCAGTATCTGAGATATTTGACATATGGAAAATGTCATGGATATCTGACACTTTTTCAGTGTTAGAGATATCTGGAACATGCATTTCAGCATTCTTAATTTCAGATACCTCTTCATGATGAAGGTTCTCAGTTCCTGTTCCATTTCTGGAAAACTCATAGGAAATTCCTCATCATGTCTGTGAGTCATCTTGTTGTTACTAGGTTTTTCAAGCTTTTCTACGTCAGAGTCATCCTCACTTTCCATAATGATATTTTTCCTTTCTGAGGATTCTTCTTTAGAATCCCTCAGTAATAATTCTTTGAACCTTTCTGAGAGTTCATCAATAGGAGGTGTTTTCTTACTTCCTTCATAGAATACAACATGAACTGATTCTTCAATTTTCTTTGTTCTTTTATTGTAAACTCTGTAGGCTTTGCTGTTTGTGGAATAGCCAAGAAAAACACCTTCATCTGCCTTTGGTTGAAATGTTCTCAGATAGTCTTTCCCATTGTTTAGAACAAAACATCTACAACCAAATACTCTCAGATGTTTGATATTAGGGGGTCTACCAACCAAGATTTCATAGGGGGTCTTGTCATGGTGTTTGTTTATCAAACATACATTACGAGTGTAGCAATTTGTGTTTACTGCTTCAACCCAATAAATTTCACTTACTTGATGTCATTAGCATTGTCCTTGCGGCTTCTTTAAGGTTCTGTTCCTTTACGCAACACCATTTTGTTGAGGTGTTCTTACGGAGGAAAGTTGGTGTTGTATACCGTGCAGTACAAAACTCCTTTATGTATTGGTTGACAAACTCGGTACCATAGTGCATTACGATTGCAGATACCTTGTCATTTTTCATGACTTCAAGCTTTTTCAGCATGTTTGGTATCTCCACCCTGGCATCAGATTTGTGTTTCAGAAAGACAACCCAAGTGAATCTTGAGAAGTCATCTACCACAACCAGACCATACTTCTTTCCTGCATAACTAGTTACGGATGATTCAAAAAGATCCATGTGTAAAAGTTGCAGTGGTCTAACACTAGAGTGTCTGATTTTGGACTTGAAAGAGATTTTAGATTGTTTCCCCATCTGACAGGCAGAACAGATACCATCCTTTCTGAAAGATGTTCTGGGAAGGCCAACCACTAACTCTTTTTTGGCAAGTCTATTCAGAGTTTTGAAGTTCAAGTGACTCATTCTTTTGTGCCATAACCAGTGCTCTTTTGTGTGACCAGGTTGACTCACCATGAGACATTCTTCAGTTGTGGCAGATGCCCAATCGGCAACATAAAGACTGCCTTTCCGCCGACCAACTAAGACTGTCTGCTTTGACTCATTGTCAATTAGTTTGCAGTATTTAGCTTTGAATTTTATAGTAAAACCTTTGTCTGCAAACTGGCTCATACTAAATAGATTATATTTCAAATCCTTAACATGTAATACGTCAGTGATTGTTAAAGTCCTAATTTAACGTTGCCAAATCCCAGAGAGGGATTTAATTCTCCTCCAGCAAATCTGATATCTGGTCCTGTGTTGCAAGCTTTGTAATCAACCAGATTTGCTTTGTCTCCTGTCATGTGCTTTCCGCATCCACTATCAAATAGCCATTGTGCTTTAGTCCAGAAGCATTACGCACAACAGAAAGGAGATTAGGTTCTCATATCTTTGATGGAACCGTCGAATCAAAAGTTCTTCCAGAGGAATCCATTTTGAATGAATTTCTTTGAAATATGCTTTGTCGCGACAGAACGTAAGGAGGAATTCTTTTTGAATGAATGTTATCATTAGTAAGAATTATTTTCTTCCTTGGTGTGTTCCTAGGTGCTCCATATGATTCTTTCAGATACCTGTCAGGTTTCTGAGTTTGCTTTTCAGCAAACTTAGCCTTCCTTGACAGATTTCTTCTAGCCACAGCATTGATTTTCGGTGGCTTGATTTAACTTCCACCGATAATTGCTTGAGCAATTCTAGCTTTCGACCATCGTTCTTGCTCACGCTTGTACTCATGAGCAAGTTATTTTCCGATGACTTTGTAGCCAATACCGTTTCGAGCACTTGAAGCTATCTGAGATCTTTTCTCAGCAGCTTTGCTAGTCTCTGGTTGATCCAATTTCTTTCCAGAAAAAGTGACATGGGAGAATTTGCGACTCTGCAATTCTACCTTTTGAGAGACATAGCTTGTGGGTGTTTACACTTTTCAGTGTTGTGTTTCTTTTCAGAGACGTACCCAACAGTTTTGTTTTTGACTTGTTTTTCCCACAAAGGTTTAGTCGCAACTGCCTTTCCTTTGTCAACAATCTTTGTCTTTTCACCGATACTATAGATTGCATGGAACCGTCTTCTTGAGTACTTACAAATGTTCTTTTCTCCTTACTCTTTTTCAGAGTGATAGAACAATCTATCGGTGTATTCAGCCCAAGTCCTTTCTTTTCTGAAGGATCTCTTAAGTAAGATTGTACTTCAGTAAGAGTGTCACTAGCTTTGGCATAAGATTGAAAAGATAATTCTTTCTTCTTGAGTTCCTGGTTTTCAGAAAGACGATATTCATAATTCTTTCGTAACTGCCATTGCTTCTTCATGTGACTTTTCGTCTCGATATCTCGAGCTTTGAGAGATGCATTTTCAGCATCCTATCTCTCAGATTCTTTAACTAATTGAGAATTTTCCTTTTCAAGAGAATTCTTTTCTTCTTCAAGGTTTTCGGCTCTAGCTCGGATCATTAGAAATTCTCTTTCATAGATGTCAAGTTCTTTTCTGAGATTTTCTAGATTTTTTATTTCCTCTTCATCACTTTCATAAGTGTAGCAAGTATGTGTTACCTCATACGCCATAAGAGGTTTTCTATGTTGAAGATGTCCGTCCAATTTCAAAGAACTCCACACATTTCATTCTTCTTGAGGCCGAAGTCGATTATATCATGAGTAACTCCACATAATTCTGGTGATGGTAAGGTTGAGTCATCTGAATTGTCATCTTCAGAATCTGTCTCAACGTCTAGAGCATCCATTGAATTTGGATTTTCTTTCTTTCTTGATTAACAAAGCTTTACGCTTCTACGAAGATTCTTCTATCTTTCTTGTCTTTGTCCTTAGTTTGTTGAGGCGGGACAATCCTTTGAAGTGGCGAGTTCGACAATAGAAGCAGATATCGTTTCCAATTTCGCTTCCTCGATACATGATGCTTTACGAAATGGCTTGTTCAATGAGCTTTGCATATTTTTGTCTTGGTGATAGTTTGAAACTAGATGCTTTTCAGCTTCTCTTTGGCTTTTCTTCTCTCAATTTCTCGACTGACAAATTTGCTCATTTGCTTTGCAGCAAGAGCATCCTCAGTCTCCTCCTTCCTTTTCTTCTTTTCAGAAGTTCCTTGAGTAACTAGAGCAACATTCTACAACTTTTCAGTTGTTTGTTCTCTCTGAGTTGTCTCATAGTCAATGAGCAAGATGAGAGAAAGTTCCTTTGAGTGATATTTGGCATACCTTGGTTAAAATAAAAGACTTTAGTATGCTCCCAGTTGTGGTTAAGACTTCTGACAATAGTCTTAATCTTCTCTGACTGAGAGTATCTATTGCTTTCCCCAAGTGCTGCCATATCACTCATGAGAGTGGTAAACCTGAAATCAAGTTCTTCCAGAGTTTCAGTGGGACCTTGTTTGAAATTTTGAAATTTCAACTTTAGAACTTCGAACTTGTTTTCCTTGGTTTTCTCGCCCGCAGATTTCTTCAATCGGTTGCCGAGCAACTTTCGCTTTTAGCACCCACGATTTACCTTGTATGTGCTCTGGTGTCGATCTGATGATGATGTTACGAGCTTGACCATCCATACGATTCCTCTTGGCATCTTCCGATGTCCAGAGTTCTCTGGGCTTTGGTTCGTAAATAACTTGACCAGTAGATCTTCCACTAGTTGACGCATCTGTTTGTGAAGATCCTTCGCTTTGATCTCTGTCTCTTCCACTCGAAACCTCCATGACTTTCTTAAGTTGTTGAATGACTATTGGGCCATTCTTTATTACTTCGATCATCTCGTCACTTATGGCTTCAAGGTGGAGCATCATGTTATTTTTCCATTTCTTGTAGTTCTCTGGTTTGAGAACGGGAGCATCACTCAGAGACATACCTGCACACTTAACACACAAATTAAATAGTCCTCAATAGTGGACAAAGTTCCTTCACCTATCTGGGGATCTAGGTTCAGTGCAGAAGGCTGGTGAACGTCCTGCTCTGATACCACTTGTTGGTCCAGATAACGGCAAAGTAAAAGACTAGGGGGGGGGGGGTGAATAGTCTTTTAAAACTTTTGTCGATAACAACTATTTCTCAGATATCTGAATAGATATTTGATACTTAGAATCAGAGTGCGGAAGACTTAATAATGATAAGTGCAGAAACAGTTAATATGTGTGTGTGTGTTGCTGAAATGTAAATACAGAAACGTAAATAACACAGCAAGTATAGTGGTATCTAGAGGTGGCGTAATCCTCCAACTAATCCACTTCGGTCTATCAGAGACCTAGAATTCACTAGAACAGATAATTGAGTTCTCCTTACAATAATCCTATTCTAAGATTCTTAAACAATTGGTTCCCAACCAAATGTTCCCCCTGAGTTGTTCTCCGGCTTTCATAGCCAAGTACTTCCTATACTCAGAAACCTTTGAGTTATTCCCTAGCTTCCCAAGCTAAGTACTTCCTATACTCAATAACCTTGGAGTTATTCCTTAGTTTCCCAAATCAAGTACTTCCTATACTCCGGTAACCTTGGAGCTATTCCCTGATTTTTCAAACTAAGTACTTCACACTCCACGCTTGATTATGGTGTTGGTTTTTTGTTTGAGTTGTCAGATGAGCGTCTTAATAACTTTTCAGTTAATCAGATAGCTCTGTGAACCAAGTTACTTAATACACTTTACAGCGTATGGTATCTTGTTCGATTTTACTGACCCAAGTCTTATGATATCTATTCAAGAGAATGAATCTCAGATAGTTGATCCTTTGATTCAACTCCTTCACAGATAGCTTTGCTTGTTTAGGATCAGGACACTTAGAACTTCAGTGTTAACTCAAGATCAAAAGCTTTGGTCGCAACAGTAAGCTTTGAGAGTAAGTAAGTTGCTTTGAGAGAGTAAGATGTTCAGCGTTTGTATGCAGTTCAAGGTGTGTGTTCTCAAGCAGTCTAAGTGTTGATATTTATAGATGAATTTGAGTACCGTTTGAATGGTATCCGTTAGGCTCAAATTCGAACTATCGATATCTGTGTATAGTACTGTAGCAGGTTTTGTCTTCTTCTCAGAAGCTGCCGTTGCTTTTATTCAGACATCTCTGTCCGTGCATTAAATGCATAGTACTATACTTTTTGTCTTGTAGTGCCAACGGAACTATGCTTTGTATCAGAGACTAGTGTTATCTGATTCTTTGCACGTCCTTATCTTCAATCTTCAGATACCACTTGTATTTATTGAAACGACTTTGTTTGCAATATATATTTCTTTTTCAGAAATGTGGTTAAAGCTCAAGGTATCTGAGAATAGATATCTGTGGGCACTTTCCTTGTTTTCAGATATGTCTCTTATTTCTCAGATATCTCTTGTGACACAGTTTGTTTAAAACTATTCGTGTCTTCAAGATATCTGGCTAAGATATCTGAACAACAGATTCAGTAAACTTGTGCAGTTTTCTTCAAGTCTTCAATGTCGTTGAGCTTGTTCTGCTTGGATGTCTTCTTCTTGGTCTTCTCTTCATAAAATAAAAATTACATTTTGAGACCTAACATCCTATACAAGATTAGCTAGACTATCATACTTAGTGGGTTTCCTCTTTTACAATGTTCAAGTGAACCAAGAGTACTAATCACCTTTCTGAGACTAAGATAAGTCATCATGTTGTTGATCAAAACTAAACAGATATTCTTTGTAAAATATCTAACAAAAATTCCTAACAAATTTCTCAAGAAATTTCCCAACAGACCCCCTGTTAGATTTCGTAATTACAGATAGGTACCCGTTAGTGGAACAATAACATTCAAATCCAGTTAGATAAAAATCAATTACATATAAGTCCACGAATTTGACTTTTGGCGATTTAAAAGCTGGAAAGTCCATTTTTGCCCCTGTTCAATTATTAGCTTTTAGAAATTGCCAAACAGACTTAACTTATCGATGTCACGTGCATGGCACATGTGGACTTCTATGTAATTAAACCTGAACTTCTATATGCTTACATGTAATTGAATTATGACCGTTATTTAAAAAAAAAAAACTGATCGTTTGGAAGTTAATTGGAGGCTATTTATACACCAAAACTTGCCATTTTATCATTTTATTTCAAAAATTTTCACTATAAGTATATACATATTAATATATATTATGTTGGCCGAGTGTTGAGCACTATGTAATACATTTTATATATAAGTATTGTTTCTTTTATTGAAAATCCTATTAGTATAGTATAGTATTTTTTTTATTTTTTTATTTTTTATTTTTATTGAGCTTCCGCCATGGAAGCTCCGGATCGGAAGCTCTGTTCTGGAGCTTCCATGGCGGAAGCTCAATAAAAAAAAATAAAAAAAACAGTTCGGAGCTTCCACCGGAGCTCCGGCAGTGATTTTGGTGGTGGTGGGGATTGGGGAAGAGGAGTTAAAATTTTAATAGTTAAATTGTTTTGAAGAAGTTAATAGTTTAATAGTTTAAAATAACTAAGGCATGTTTGGTTTGTTTATAATCTTAAGTTGGTCAACTAAAAAATAACTTTTTGAACCTATATGTAATTGTTCCACTAATGGAGATTCAGATGATGGCGAGCCACTAAGAGAGTAGCTCTATGTAATTTTCCCTCTATATACGTATGCATGCTGTATTGTTTGGACACTGAAACTTAGCCCTATAATAACAAATTCTGCACTCCCCAAACCCAAGTCAAAGGTGACCTCTTTTATTAATTAATTTAATAATCACTTTGCACTTTGCACTTCGATTGTCATCATGTTCTTGTTCCAATATTCTGTTCAATTATAACCTAATGTATTGTTAATGTGTATGTTAAGAATGCTAATTTTTATTTTTGTAAACAAACATGCATGCTTCTCTCACTGAAAAACCACAAGCTAGATGGTTCTTCCCAAGAGGTGGGATTTGGACTAGCTTTTGCGAAGGTGTTTAGTCAATGAACTATCAAGCCACGAAAAAGCTACTGGCTTTCCTGTCCTCGAAGATTCCGTATCTTTGGAGGTTGCTCGCCATAGATTAAATAAGCTTGTAAATTGCTTCCAACAGGACGACGTTGTTGAGAGGTACAAGATGTTAAAGGAACATCATGAGCAATTTTCAAGCATTATTTCAATGGCAGGGGTTCAGTATGATCCGGCGGAGAACACCATTAAGGCAGACCGTGCACGTTGGAGGATAATCATACGGGTATATATACTAATTCTATTTTAATGGATTTATGTTATATGCATCAAAATTTTATCAAATGGATTTACATTGACGAATATATGATATCCTCATTTTTTTTTGGCAATTTCGATTGACTTTGTGATGCCATATGTAGGATTATTTATATGGATCAGCTTACCAGATGAACGGATAAAGTAATTGGGAGAAAATGTGCCTAGTTTTTGGTAAAACTGAATTCGTCGACTCTAATCTTAAGTATGAGAATATACCCGAGATTGCCATAAGTTCATCTCAAGAATGTACTCTGTTAGGAATATCTGTTTAGATTTTGATCAGTAAACCATAATGACTTATCTTAGCTCAGAAAGGTAACTAGTACTCTTAGTTTACTTGAACATTGTAAACGAAGAAGCTTACTCAGTAGGTTAGTCTAGCAAATCTTGTATAGGATGTTAGGTATCTGAATGTAATTTTTATATCTTTAAAGAAGACCAATAAGGATGCATCTAGCAGAAGAACTCTTTTATTGAAGATCAGAAGACTGCACAAGATTGCTGAAGACACTTGCTGAAGACACTTAGCATAAGTGAACAAGATTGCTGAAGACACTTAGCTAGTACAATGTTATGGAAGAATAACCAAAACGATTCCATAGTCAGCTAAAAAACACTTAGCATGAGTGAACATTACTACTATAATACTCAAACCCAACTCAAATCATTCAACAATAACCAACTATGCACACCCAATTCACAAATTGCAAATAGCATGGGAATCGACGAAATTGGCCACAATTACTACTTAGAACATGCTCAATGATCAACAAGTACTAAGATGATATCATAAGAAAGCTCAATTTAAGCAAAAAATCGAAAACCCCCAAATTGCAAAAGTTAGGGTTCTTGAGATTTTACTTGAATCCGGATAATGAATGGATGATATGAGTTTTTTATGCCAAAAACGTGTCCTAGATGATGCAAGCTTCGAGATGTGAGGTTGAGCTCGAAGAATGGTGGAGAAAAGAGGGAGATGGAGATTTTTGCAAGCTTTTTGGTTATGGTGGAAGAGAGGAGAGAAAAACGAAGAAGGAGAAGTGAAGAGGAGAGAAAAGAACGGGGGATTAAAAAGAGAAGAGCAGGCGTCATGATTTGCTAAGCGGCGTCATGATTCTCTGCTAATCATTGGCGTCGCCGATTTGCTAGGGCATCGCTTGATAACTAGCGAGGCTAATTGGCGTTCGCCAGTTTGCTATTTTTTGAATTTTTTTATTTTCTTTATACAAAAGAGAAATAAACGTGAATGCAACTACTTTATGAGAAGAAAAACGTGAATGCAAATGCAAGCTATCTAAAAGGCAAATAAAACCCGGTTCGCCTCCCGGGAAGCGCTTGTTTTAAGTTTCGAGCTTGACTTTCGCAGTCTAGTTAGTACGATGATGGGTACTAGACTTCCCCATGCTCGAAACTTCTCTGCCCTTGTACCTGCGAATAGATATAAAGGGATCCCACAAACCCCGCAGAATATTCCTTGCAGATAAAATTCTTAGGCAAATAGTCCAATGCCTTCACTGTTCTGACCTTACCATTCACCCCATATGTTGTTGTGCGTCTAAATACGCTAATGTCCATTGTGGAGGTGAATAAAAATGGCCAACCATGGAGGATTGTATCGGGTCCTTTCTTCTGATCTTCTCGGATGTCTTTCAGAACAACAAAATTGGTGATAACAGTCTCACCATTCAATCTAACCGCGACACCCTTTGCCAATCATACGGGTCTTCTATGCGACCCATCTGCCATTAGAATTCAAGCTTTCATCTCTTCCAAACCTGTAAGGCCACATCCCTTAAACAAACTTTATGGGATCAGATTGCATGTAGCTCTTGTATCTAAAGTCACAATGACTTTTGAATTTCCCATCTCAACTACGATGTTAAAGCTCTTCTTACTGAGAGGATGCTCCTTCACATTTTCTGTGATCTCCTCTTCCTTGGCAGGAACTTCAACTACTCCAATTTCTGGAGTGCTCAATATAACTGGAGAATCTTCCTTCTGTGCAGAACCCAATTCCTCAGCGAAAATAGCTGGAATGCTCGATATACCTGGGTGATCTTCCTCTTGAGCAGAGATCAACTCCTCAACAGAATTACCGAGAGTTATCATCTCTTCTGCCACTACTTCACTTGCAATCGGAGTTAACGAAGCACACTTGCATGCTGCGCAAATCTGTTTTGAAACCTCAACACAGGTCTCATTCTCCGAAATAGTCACCTCAACCGGTACTTCGTAATCACTCTTATAGCCATTGCTCTCTCAGAAGTACTAGGGAATTTACCCCTTTCCTTTTCTTGGTTCTTCTCAATTAGCTATTGAAGGGTACTTTGGATCTTATCACTATCCTTTTCCAATTTCCCGATACGGGCATCAGTAGACTGTTGGTGCACCTTCGCTTCGCGAATAAATTCCTTCGAATCATTCATAAAGCTCCTGAATTCGACAGCCAGTCCGGATTCGCTCTTGGTGTACCTCGAACCTTGATGGGTTTTCCCAATTGTCATTTCCGTAGCTCAGTAGGGATCTATCTCTCTGTGGGTTATACTGGGTAACTGGAGGTTTATGATACACCCCTCGTTGTCCACCAAAATTATTCCTCTTCTGCCAGTAAACCGATTTTCCATCTGGTCCCTGCCGGACCCAGTATGCCTCTTCCCGTGGTACTTCCTCTTCAGGTTGCTTCTTGCTCGAAGCCAGTTCAGACCTACACATATTAGCTCCGTGTCCTGGATTCTTGCAGACTCCACATATCTTAGTAGAGAATCCGTATTCTTGCTCCTCCATTCAAATTTTAATGCGATCTCATTAGCGACTCGATAAACACCTTGGATCCCTGCTCTTAATCAAAGGCAGCTTCTCCCCTTTGACCCCTAACATTTCTTCTGGGGTTACGGTGTTGGTTGTTTTGTGCCAACTTAGCAAACTTCTCCTTCAGAGCAGTAGCAGTTAGTTCCATCATACTACCCCCGCAGGACACATCTATCATAGACTGCTGGTTCTCATTCAACCCATCATAGAAATACTGATTCAGATCAGCCTGTGAATACCTGTGGTGAGGACATTGAGCTAGCAAGCTCTTAAACCTGTCCCATGCTTCATACAGAGACTCGTCGTACAACTGGTTAAAGTTGTTGATTTGTTGCCTGATAGAAGTGGTCTTAAACTGAGGATAGTACTTCTGCATGAATGCATTATAGACTTCGGGCCAGGTGGTTAAGCTTCCTTCATCCAAGCCATTCATCCACTGTCATTCCTTGTTAGCTAAGCACATAGGAAAAACCCTCATCTTTAGATCATTGTCGGTGACATTCTCACCTTTAGTCAACCCCCCGATGAAGTGCTCAAGCTCCATAAGAAATCCCATCACATCATCATTCTTCTGCCCATAGAATTTCGCAAGTAGAGCCATAAGATGTCCCTTAATATCCAAGTTGTGCACATTGGCAGGAATGACAATACTAGGATTGTGAACGTCTTGGGTCGGTGCGAAGAGCACATCCATAGAAGGTTGTTGTTCTGCCATCTCGATATGTTGTTCGAGCGCTGTTGTATCTACTGTTCTCTCGATTAATCTCAACCGTGAGCCTTTCTGTTTGCTCCAGTGTCTATCGATTTCGTCGATAAAGGGCGCAATAGGCAAATCAAGACCTCTCCTTCCTTGCATAAACTACCTGAAAGAAGATGCGTTAAGACTAATAGGACAAAAATAATGGACTAAAAATACAGAAAATAAATATACTGCGACTAGAATTCGTAAACTTAACAAAGGAGTTAAGTCCCCGGCAGCGGCGCCAAAAACTTGATGTGTCAAATCAAAGTTTTAATATTTGTTTAAGAGCCAAGAGTTAATTCTCAACACTACGAAAACTTATAGTGCAGTGAAGTTAACCCCGAGGTCGGCCTCGAAGCACTTAACTAGGCTAAGTTTGGGTTTACGAATATAAGTAAGATCAATGAAAGCAGTAAATGTTTGTTTGCTTCGGCAGCAGAATGATTAACTACCTGAAATTAGACTATTATGCAGACCAACTCGAAAACAGATTAAAACTTAACGAGATTGATATGAATGAGGAGAATTATGGTGTGGTGACAGAAAACAAGCTAGCTAGCAGAAAACATGCAACAATAATGATGTCGAATTACTCTAGTTATCACTAGAACATGCTCTACCGATTATTACACTGCTCTAGGCTTTTCTAGGCAGACACCTTATGTCACGTAAGGTACGAAGAACTATGACAATGAACTAACTTACTTTGTTCTAGAAAACAGATAGCATTAGTGAAGGCGTCAATTCCACTTAGCTACAATTAATAAACTAATGTAGTTATTGTTGTTTGCAGCGAACCAATGGATATAGCAAGACGCAAGATGTTTTGTTATAAGTGATCAGATGCTTAATCCATTGGTGATTTTGATGTAACGAACATCAAACAGAATAGTACATACCACAATTAATCAAAATAGCACAGAGTAAATCGCATCTTATATATATAATCACATGAAACCTAACTAACATGCATTGAATCCGTCACCACCCCATAATTAGGGTGTTTAGTTACTCATGACACACGAAGACATAATCAATATCGTAAATAAACAAGCAATAAACATAATCCAATACCAAAAACCAAGATTCGAAAGATGATACAATTTTACTCTTCGTGTCACAAACCCTAAGTAGAATTGAAGAACCTGAATCGAATTGGTGGAAAGTATGTAGATAACGCTCCCAAACAATAGACAATCGTCGGATTACAAGATGAAAATCGGTTCAATTAATTACCTCCGTGAATAGGAAGATAATTGCCTTGGAAAAAGTTCTAGGTTGAGAGAAAAAGTATGTAAAACTTGACAAATAGATGATAATGAAAACTAATTATGTATTGTTCTAACTAATAAAAAGTAAAAAACACAAGTCTCGACGAATTAGGACTCAAAACGCGATCTGGGGTGAAAAACAATTACTGGCGTTGCCATGCTTGCGCCTGGCATCGCCAGCTTCCCGGCTGGCGTTGCCAGCCAGTTCACGTAAAGAGCTGGCGTCACCAGTTTTTTCCTGGAAAGACTATTTTGCCCTTTTGACTCCTTTTGACTCAAATTCTTGGTATTTTGGCCTTCCCGCTCCACTTCTAGCATCCATACGAGGTATTGGAACTCCATATCTTGTAGATGTATGTAAAATACACCATTTTGCCTTCAATTAGTGCGGTTTAGCCAAATACCTACAAAACACACAAAGAACAAAACAAGTAAAAATACTCTAGGAAAACCAATAAAAACTATACTTAAGGACGGCAATAAGACGGTAAAAAAGACCAAATGAGACGGTGTAAAACCGACTCATCAATTATGTTATTGAGTTCAAAAATCATTAATAAATTAAATTTCTATTGTTTAAATATGCATTCTTTAAATGTTGGTAGGGGCAAGGCAATATTCACCGGTTACTAGCGGGGAGGAGGAATATGTGTTTTCAACTTCAACGGAATCAAGTTGGGATGATTCCGATGATTTGGATTATGAAGTGATCAAGTCGAAGGATAAATCTTGTGGAAAGAGCAGAAAACTGTCAAGGATATTTGGAGGTAAAACAATATCATTTTAAACCATTGCTATTTGTATACAAATGTAACAATTAATAGGTTTTCGATCAAAGGATCAATGTGAATATGGGGAGACAAGTTCTAAGGGTAACAAAGGAAAGGAAAAAGGCGAGAGCAGCTCGATGGGTAAGAAGGGAAAAGCTAAGAATGTTCAAAGGAAGAGAGATGTCATTAGTAGGGTGGGTAATGAAACTTATGAGCGTGCCAAAGCCCTTGAAACCGCTGGAATCAAGGGACACTCATTGTCTAACCAAGTTTTGTCTCAGGAAGGTTCCGTCCGATACGTTCATTTATTATACGTCATGGTTTATATAAAGTCAACAAATATTAGATTTTGACTATCTTCTCTTGTGAAGGCTTTGCCTCAAGGATTTGCCACTGAAGTGTTGGAGGAGGGCTCCGATATTACCATTACTTTGAGGCTTGTTGATAACTTTGATATGGACATCAAAGTGTCTCTATGGAAGAAATATGCAAAAATAACCAAGGGTTGGAAGAATGTGGCAGAACTAACCGGAATAGCAGTGGGTGATTCAATTGTACTTGAGGTTAATGTTGATGATCCTCATTTGTGGTATCTGCATTTGTTCTTTCAAGAATTGTGAACTACGTACGCAGATTGTTGTGTGCTATCTCACTAAGTTCGTGCATTTTGTTTTGAGTTAGTTCATGCTATTGTTAAACCAATAAGTGAGATGTTTGCTTTCAGTTTGTTTGATGTCATGTACTACTTCAATTCCAGACTTATTGTTTGTGTGATTTGCATTTCAATGAACAACTTTGGACTTTTATTTTAGTAAACTGTGGACAATTACTATCTTTATTCTTATTATGTTTTCAAACATTTCGGTTCACTATGACAATATTCATAATTAACAGGATCACTGCTACATAAATCAACTACAAACTAAAGTGTGGCTATGACCAAATATCAATTATGTCCAAGACGTGGATATGAAGAAATCAGGTAAATTTAGTGTAACACTCATTTGTAATGCACTATGTACTCGATTACTACTACAGATTCCAAGTGGACAATCAAATGTCATTCCTGATTATATAATCTGAAAGTTTAGAAATTCATGCATCAAAAGACAAGTTAAGCATCTCATCACAAATTTAGATTACAAAGCTAACACAAATTCAAGCATCCAACAAAACAGGGATAGCCAAAACACCATAGTATTCAAGAGGACAAGTAAGATTACTTCACATATGGGCCTGTACATTTTTGTTAGCTCAACCTTGAGATAATCTTCACGATCTTCTTGTGAGAGTGAATAGAAGTGTTCCAACTTCCCCTTACCAGTAGCTATAAGGTCCCCAACCATTATGCGGTTCCAATGCCAAGTTGTGGAAATTTCTTTAGCTCCACATCCAGTCTGTCGATACGCATTGACCTCAAGTCTTCTCCATCTTCACCAACAATGGGTACTGGTGGAGGTCCAACAATTGTCTTCATCTGATCCAGGAACTCAGCATCGAAGTCTCCTACGTTTCTCCTTCTACGCTTACTAACACAAGTTGGGTCAGAACCATCAGCGACATTGCTACTTGTCTCCACAATTCCATCCTCATTCACGGAAATAGAATCACCAACAATGGACTTGTATCTGTCACTAGCAAGAATATTCTTTGCAGCCCTCTGGAAATCATGAACCTTTTTCCCAGCCGCACGATCTGTGCCATAAATTTCCACCCAGTCACGAAAGAATTCCCAGTGCTTCTTTCTCTTTCCAATCATCAACTTACCATGTTTCTAGTTATGAAAAACACAAAAAATAAACAAGATTATGTCAACAAAAAGAAGCTGTCATAATTTAATTTGAAACATTGATCAAGTGGATTACTAACCTTGCACGCGTCCTTCCAAACTTCTGGAGTACAATCAAACTTCTGCCTCACATCACACCATCCAGTCCCACTCTTGTTTTGTTTGGCTCAAGAACGCCCATAAACAATTTGCGCCAGGTCTTCACATGGTTAGTGATATTTCCCTCAATTATCGTCGATGCTAGGAAAGCTTGCTTCATGTGTGTAAGCATACAAGGCCAGCCAGTCTTCCTGAAACCTTGGGGGGATTTGTGACCTGCCAGTTTGGCAACTTTCATTGCCTCAATCAGCTTAACCTCCTCAGCCTGAGTCCACTTGTAATACTAAGGATTCTTAATCTCCTCAATTTCTTCCCGAATGTGTCCATTAACTTCATCATCATCCATAGTTGGGCTATGTTGTGTGCCAGCAGATCCACTAGGCCAACATTGGGTTCCAGTCCTATGACTGCCCATGTAGTAGCTATCTGATCCACCCTGACTCAAACCTTGACTGAAACCACCTTGAGTGAAACCATCACCACTGGCTCCATCACACCAGCCACCACTCATTGGATTGTAGTATCCACCTCCACTAGGATTCATTGTTCTACAAATAAAGGGAAGTGCATAGGAATTTATAAATATACAAGCCAATTATGTTTTTATAGAAAAGTCCTAACAAATCACAAATTTTACCATCATAATAAACTGAATCATAAAATTAGCATATCATTAGATGAACATCAACAAGACATGTATTCAAGTAAATGTTCAATAAGAAAATCAGTCAACATCCAATCCAAACAGATACAACGAAAAACACAAACATCATAATAGAAACACTAGACACTCCTTCATTCAATCAAGCACAAATTCACAGAAGACAAAATAGCACTCAGTATCTACTCAACCCCTGCCTCGACTACGTAAATACTCTCTCCAACGATTGTACATAACCATTGCCATAACTTCACGCAGCGCAACCTAAGTCGGCTCCTCCAACATCAAATCATCTATAAATATTGGCAGTGGAGGTTCTTCTCGACGAGGTCTTTGAGTTCAAGGCTCATCATCTTCATCATCCGATGAATCTTCCTCGTCCAAGTAGTCATATGGTGAATGATTGCGGAGGAAGTTGTAAATTAGACAACATGCAAGAATAATGTGATTATGTGCGTCAATGGAGTAGAAAGAGGGAGAACGTAAAATCTCAAAGCGTTTCTTCAACAACCCCCATGTACGTTCTATCACATTACGTGATGAGGCATGTTTTAAGTTAAAGTACTCCTCTTTAGTTTGTGTCCTTCTATCACCACGTTCCCACTCTTGAAGATGGTACCGAGTTTGCCGATATGGTGCCATGAAACCAGGGGCATGTTGATGTGTCAAATCAGAGTTTTGTATTTGTTTACTTAGCCAAGAGTTAATTCTCAACACACGAAAACTTGCAGTGCAGTGAAGTTAACCCCGAGGTCGGTCTTGGAGGACTTAACTAGGCTGAGTTTGGGTTTACGAATAGTAGACACAATATGAAAAGCAGTAAATGGTTGTTTGCTTCGGCAGCGAGATGATTAACTAGTGTAGAAGTAAACAACTAAGCAGACAAAACTAGTGATAGGTTGACACTTAACGAGATTGATATATGAATGAGGAGAATTATGAAGTGGTGACTTGAAGACAAGCTAGCTAGCAGGAAATATGAGATCAATAGGAAAATGATTACTCTCAAGTTGTGTTGGTCCAGATAACGGCAAAGTAAAAGACTAGAGGGGGGGGGGGGGGGTGAATAGTCTTTTAAAACTTTTGTCGACAAACACAGTTTCTCAGATATCTGATACTTAAATTCAGAGAGCGGAAGACTTTTCTGTGATAAGTGCATGTGCTCAGCAAGATACGTGTTAATACTTTGCAAGATAAATAAAGCAAGTAATAAACTGCAGAAAGTAAATAACACAAGTCTTTTTATAGTGGTATCTGAAGGTGGCGTAATCCTTCAACTAATCCAGACCCTTTCTCAGACCTAGAATCCACTAAGACAGATAAATGAGGTAACCTTACAGATATCTTCTCTTGATTCCTAAATACACTAGGTTCCCAACCAAGTGTTCCCCTGAGTTATTCCCCGGCTATCACAGCCAAGTACTTCCTGTACTCAGAAACCTTTTTGAGCTATTCGTTAGCTTCCCAAACTAAGTACTTCCTGTGCTCAGTAACCTTGGAGTTATTCCTTAGTTTCCCAAACTAAGTACTTCTTGTACTCCACGCCAAATATGGTGTTAGTTTTAGGTTTGTTTGTTACGTGAGCTTCTTTAATAACTTATTCAGTTATTCAGATAGCTCTATGAATCAAGTATACTTAATACACTTTGCAATGTATGGTATCTCGTTCTTTACTGACCCAAGTCTATGATAAGTGTTCAAGAGAATGAATCTCAGATACTTGATCTTTTGATTCAACTCGTTCACAGATAGCAATGCTTGTTAAGGATCAAGACACTTAGAACTTTTGTGCTACTTAGAATCAAGAGCTTTGGTCGCAACAGAAAGCTTGAAGGTAAGTAGTTTGCTTGTGAGAGTATTCAATATAAGTTCAGTGTTCTAAGGTTTGTTCTGTGTGTATTCTCAAGCAGTCTAAGTGTTGATATTTATAGATGAATTTGAGTGCCATTTGAATCGTATCCGTTAGGCTTAAATCAAATTCAAACTATTGATATATGTGTATAATCTTTATGAGTTTGTCTTCTTCTTGAAGCTACCGTTTTGTTCGTATATCATCCACGCATTTAATGCACTGTACTATACTTTGTCCTGTAGTGCCAACGGAACTATGCATTGTATCAGAGACCTTAATATTATCAGATTTCTCTGAAGTTTTGCATGTCCTTTTCCAGAGATTATCACAACTCCAGATACCAATTGTTGAAAAAACTTTGTTACAATATATTTCTTTTTCAGTAACATAGTTTATGTCCAAGGTATCTGAGTGTAGATATCTGTGGGCACTTTCCTCTTTTCAGAAACTACTTATTCTCAGATATCTTTTGCAACGCTGTTTAATTAAAAACGCTTTTGTCTTCAAGATATCTGGTCATAAGTATCTGAAAAATCTTTGTCTTCAGCAATCTTGTGCAATCTTCAAGTCTTCAAAATTGTTGAACTTCTCCCGCTGGATGTCTTATTCATGGTCTTCTTTAGAAAATGAAAAATTACATTTCGAGACCTAACATCCTATACAAGATTTGCTAGACTATCATACTTAGTGAGTTTCCCCTTTTACAGTGTTCAAGTGAACTAAGAGTACTAATCACCTTTCCGAGCTAAGATAAGTCATTAGATTCTTGATCATAATCTAAGCAGATATTCTAACAAATTTCCCCCATTTTGATCAGTCAACGATGACTATCTGACCTATTACAAATCTGGATGAGGAAACAATCCACCACTCAATCATTTTCTTATGATCTTTCAATTCATATAATTATGTGCAGAAAGTAAACATCAACCAAATCACAAGGTGTGATCTTTGCTGACAAGTTATCTTTTATATAAAATGATATCTGAGAGTAAGTTCATCAGATATTAGAACAATTACAAAACATAGATAACTTTTACAAGATTTAACAGAAAAGTGCAATCAGCAAAATCACAAAAACTACTTAATCAAATAGAACAACAGGAGTAACCAAGCTCCAAGTGAACATTCTAAATGACAAGTCTTCAAGTCTTCAAAGCAGCTCCATGGATCAATTTGCAAATTTCCTATCACCAAACCTTTTGATATCATAAGAGTAGTCATAGAGAAGAGTTCTGACAATCATCTCTGTGTCTCTGGCAAATTCACAGACTTCCTTGTAGGTTTTGGTGGGATTTTTCTTGACAAAGTGCTTGACCCACAGATACTTTCCCCACTTCCAGGCATGCTCGATTCTGATATCTGATAGCTTGAAGTATTCATAAATGATCTTCAGATATCTGATGTCACCCTTGTATTGATCTTCAGTTAAGTAGAAGGACTCATAGGGTTCCACCGCAAGTCTTGCTCTTGTGCCTGTTCCAGTGATGTTGGGAATTCTGTGCACATCATCTGGCTTTCCATAAGGACATTCATCAGAGAGGTCCTTCTTCATGGCTTCTATTCTCTTGATTACTTCAAAATCCAACCATGCTTTGATGTGGTTGGTGTTAACCATGCTTTGATGTGGTTGGCTGGGAAGTTTTCTTGTTTCTTCTTCCTCTCTGAGCAGCACCAGCTCCAGATTTCTTCTTATGTCTTTCTCCTTCTTCCCATTCCCCCTGACTTTGAGGTCCAGATTTGTACAATCCTTCCCCTTTAGTCATTGTTGGCTGACTAAGTCTCATAAAGGATTCTGAGAGAGACTCACAATGTCCTTGTAAGCAGTTATAGGCAGTGACCAACTTCTGAAGTTCAGCTTTGAGCTCCTGATTTTGTTTGATAAGTCCATTTTCCTTATCAGTGAGCTCTGCCAATGGGCCTAGTATGGCATCTGCTTTTTCAGCAGTGTAACTTGCCTCTTGAAAAGCTTTTTCAGCTAATGACACATCATCGTCTCTTACCATTCCCAGATCCTTCTGAGCAATAACCATACTGGTTGTTCTCTGAGTGATGAGCTCAGTGAATTTCTTCATATCTGAGGGGACGGAGGCAATTACTTCTTTATTTTGTGAAGACAACTCCTCTCTAAGATGTGCCAAAACTTGGTATCTATTCATGTATTCTTGGGAGTGGACATTTGGCAGTTTGTTGAAAACTTCAGGAGCAATTAGCTTCCTTTTCAGATGAGAAACTGCTAAGTGTTCATTGCGGTGTTCTGCCAAAGTCTTGTCTTCTTCATCATCTGAGTCATCAGCCCATTGATCTTCATCCGCTTGGACATTTTCAAGATTTTCTAGTCCAGCAGCCATCTCAGAGATGGGCTTCTTTCCTTTCTTGAGAGGAGGATGGTATATCTTTTGATGGTGATGCAGCCTTAGCATCATGCTTTGCTTCAGATACTTCTTCAGTATCGAGTTCCTTAGTTATAGCATTTACAGCATCCTGAAGTTCTTTAACCTCAGAGTAAGCTATTTCTTGTAAGTATTGATCTTGTAGTTGATTAAGCTTATCTCTGGATGTAGCGAGCTCTTCTTCTAGTTGAAGATGGAGCTGTTGTTCTTCTTCCAATAATTATTTGAGTTGAGCAGCTCTGGTTTGTGTATTTAGTATCTTCTGAGTTGTTTCCTCAGAGTGCTCAACTACTTGTTCAGTAGTGTCCTTTTGTTGTTGGGAAGATGGATGAGTAGATTTTTGAGGAGATGGAGGAGGAGATTGATGTGCTGTCCTCTCAGTGTGCTTTTCAGTAGCTGAGGCATTGTTTCCTTGTGGAATTCCTCCTGTCCCTGGTGCAGGGGCATCATCATCATCATCCTTCTTATCATTATCATCCTTTTTGTGATGGTCAGAGGGAGGTTCATCAAAGTTATTCTCATCTATTTCTTCCTCCTCATCGTCTTCAAATACAAGATTAATCACTTCAGGAATAGTGATCTTCTACCCATTAACCTCTTCTTGTTCAGAAGGAATAAATTGTAGAGTCTGGGGCAGGACTGGCTTGAATGCTATCTGCAATCTTGTCTGACCATCAGCTTGATTGAAGGCTTGAATCAACTTGTGTGCCACTTCTCTAGAGAAATCCTTATGCAATAAAGTCGTAACTTGATACTGTTCCGTGGGGAACATTGCATGGATGTAGTTCTCCAAATCAAGAGCTTGTGCTCGTCTCGTAGGTTGATCTGTGATTCTCAATATTTCAGAGAGATCAGAGCACCTTAACCTCTGCCATTTCTTGAAGCATTGAATGTGCTTTGGCAGGGTATGAGTCTTGAAGAAGGGAAGTAGGTCCTTTTTCTCATCATCAGGGACCTTCGTGGCACTTGTTTGAGCCTGAAAGAAAGAGTTTTGAGTTAGATTCAAAACTTGTGTAGATATTTGAGTACGAGTGTAGTTAGATTTCTTAGTTACCTAAATGAGTAAATCAGGCTTAGAAACTTGTACTACTGAGGCAGGGGGTGCCTCAGATATCTTGTTGTGAGGTGGAGACTTGGATGTCTGGTCCTCATCAACCTTTCTTTATACTTGAACCTGAGAATTAGAAACATAACACTTAGGAAATTTTATCAAGAAAATTTTATTGACAAATCAGATATCTGAGAGGTCAATTACCTCCGTTGGAGACTCAGATACTTGTCTCTCAGAGACTTGTGCAGTCTCTGGAATCTTTTCTTGTGATGAAGGCCTTGATGCCTCATCAATTTCCATATGTTGTGAGGATTGAGTGGGCAATTCCTCAACAACTTCTACTTCTTTTTGAACCTCTTAAGTAGAATGTGTAAGTCTAAGAAAAATGAACAGAGATTATTCTTTGAGGAGTAGAAATATCTGATTGAAATACCTTCTCTACAGAAGGTTCAGATACTTGTTCCTTAGAGGCCTTGGAAGCCTCTGGATTCTTCTATGAAGAGATAGACTTTTCAGTCTCTTCATTCTTCTTCTCAGTTGGAGCCTATTAGAAACAAACACTTTATTGGTCAAGTGTATAAAGCGCATATCTGAGTTATATCTTAAGGAACTATTTTCTACCTGTGAGACAGGCTCCTGTTCCTTAAGTGATGAGGCTGTGGAAGCCTCCTTCTCAGATTCTGAGGTAAGCTTTGCAGCTTCCTGTTGTTGTTGTGTTTCTAAATCAGCCTGTAACAAAGAAATTTCATTAAATAACAAGATTTATCAGACACAAAAATATCACAAGTAAAGAGTTAAACCATTCAGCTACCTGAGCAGTGTCAGGCTGATTGGTCTCTGGAACTTGTGACCCTTCCATTCATTGGTCTTGTTGTTCCATTTCAGCTTCTTTGTTTGAAGTTTCAGGTACTTCATACCTTTCCTGAGTATGCAACTCAGTTGCCTCCGCTGGTTGATCATTCTGAGCAGATGTCTCAGTTTGATCCCTCTTTAGGAGTTGGGGAACCTGCTCTTTTGCAGGATTTTCTTTAGCATATTGCATTGCTGGTATGTTGAAATGGAGTTCATTGACCATTTCATCAACCACTTGTGGCTGTTGTGGTTGTTGTGGTTGTGCGGCGAAGTTTGAGCATTTGAGAGCTCTTCCAGATTTTTAAGTGTGGTGTTGACATCAGCGTCTACCAACACTAGGTCACCACTCATCAGGGCTTCTTGAAGTTGTTTATACGTGACTTTCCCTGATGGTGTGTTGGCACCAACAACCTTTGCTATAGGTGCTTGTTCAGCAACCTGTGGTGTAGGTTCTTCTTCAGATACCTCTACACCAGTTACTTTTTCAGTAACTTTAGCCCTTTTTGATTTTTCTAGGACTAGAGATGACCAATTCATCATCTTCATCGTCGGAGCTCTCATCGACATTAGGGCGATTGGTCCATAATTCCTGCGGTTTCGCAGATAGGGCTTGTATCTATCACTACTTTTGGCAGCATTTATGAGTTCATCAGCAAGGCTTTCTGTAATAGTCTTGACATTTCTGAAAGCACTTTCTCTTGCTGAGTCTACTTGTTCATTAGTCGATACCTCTTTTGCACCATTGATGAGTTCATCTGCATTTATGAGTTCATTGGCAATGTGCGGTATCCGGAATCGACAACCTCAATGGGTGTGCCTTTTGATTTGCCGCCAGACTTCTTTCGTGAAGTTACGGGCTTCTTGTCGTAACCTTTCCCTCAGATACCTCTTGATCTTCGCTTCTTGGAACCTTTACGAGATCCGGAACCTTTTCATCATGTTCGTATACTCATATTTGTAGAGTAGGTTCGTTGGCTATGTCACCTTCTCTCCGAGCTCAATGCCAAGCTTTTCCGAAGTAGCATATCTTTAGACCATAGCTTCTGGCCTTTGGCTCAGCAAGTCCCTTATCGATTTTAGGCTCAAATCCTTGAATGCTCTTCACAAACTTCATAAAGGCGTACTTTCCCCAATTGAAAGTGTTTTCCAGCCTTTTGTCTTGTTGTTGCAACAAGAACATCATCATCCAGCGTTCTTGGCTTATCTGGTCAGCACCTCCTTGTAGACCATCAAAGCATCTGTGAAGAATGCATGCCAACATCCCATGAGCGCCAGATGTCCGGTTACGATGTCGAAGCTTGAAATCAATGGGTGTATCGATTTTTCAAGATCACACACGCCATCAGACAAATTGTTTTACACCTTCAAGGAGATCATCATCCTTGGTGTTTATTTCAAAATCCTTTCCAAGATTTTGAAGGTCAGACAACTTGCAGAAAGTTGTTAAGTCCAGAAGGATTTCCTTTCCTTGGACTGAAGTCCTTATAGACACTAATGCAGTGCCTTCAGAAACACAGGATATAATCCTGGAATTATTGTAGAATTCTAACACATCTAGTGAAGAAATTCCACTTGGAAGAGCAGATAGGAAACCCTTGATTTGTGCCTTTTCAAGCATGTCAAGTATCAGTTTCCTATCGGCTTGGTTTTCAACAGCACCCGTGAGGTATTCCTCAATCATGGCACCACCCCAAATCATCCTGTGATTTGAAGTGCAATGATCGGATTAAAGTCTCCTACCAATAGATTGTTTACTAAAACCAACTCTGGTGCTTGCTTTTCAGCAGTACCTGTGGTAGAAGATTGTGATTTCTGCTTAGGAGCCATCTCTATATATAGTGCAAGTGTTTGAAAGTCTGAAAGAGATTTGGGTGAGAGATTAGTAATTCTTTGCAGAAAAACTAACAGAGATTTGCAGAGGTTGAAGAATGATTTTTGCTATTCTTGTGCAAGTTTGTATGTTGGATTAGGCAAAAGTAATTTCTTTTGCCAAAATCCCATATATATAGCAATGTAATCTCCACAGACATATACATACAAATTAATTTTGTGTGTAAGTATCTGTGAATTGCAGGCAGGCGTGAGTAAAAGCTTGTTCGACATTAAATGCATAGTGGGCCCTATCAGAATTTCAACAGTCCACTATTTACTGAGACTTAATCTTTGCCGTAAAGATCAATCGCCCAATTCATCAAGGGTCACTATTGCTTCTTCAGCAATGATCACAATCAACAAATGTAATTGTGCCCATTTAATGAATTTTGGCTATTAGCTATCTGAATCATGTTTCTGTATGACTAAGAACACTGTTTGCATCTGAGTCTATCTCACACTTAGTATTTGTCCAAGTTTTACACAAAGATAGAAATAATACAGATTTCAAGAGAGTAGTTGACTGCAGACAGTTGTACTATTCTCTTTTGTGTCCCCCCTTACTGAGTGATTTAGATATCTGAGTACCCGTCTCAGAGATCCTCAAATAGCCATTTTACCCTTTAGCCTTTTAGTTTCTGGATACCCGTTCCAGATTCCTCTTTTCTGGATACCCGTTCCAGATACCTCTTCTATGGATACCCGTTCCAGATTCCTCTTTTACGGATACCGTTCGAGATCCTCTTCTCTCTACTTTGATATCTTCTTGAGATATCGAACTTTTCAGTTCTTTGGTAGCTCCATTAGTCCAAAACTATGTCTTAAGGCTAAGAATCTGCTTTCTTGTAGTGGCTTAGTGAAGATATCTGTAAGTTGGTCTTCAGTGCCAATCTTGAGTATCTCTATATTGCCTTTTTCGACGTGGTCTCTGATGAAGTGGTGTCTAACATCAATGTGCTTTGTTCTTGCATGAAACATAGGATTCTGAGTTATGGCAATAGCACTTGTGTTGTCACAGAAAATGGGAGTTTTCTCTTCATTGAGTCCATAGTCTCTGAGTTGTTGTTGTATCCATAGTATCTGTGAAGCACAACACCCAGAAGCAATATATTAAGCCTCTATGGTGGATGTGGCAATTGAATTTTGTTTCTTGCTGAACCATGATATCAATCTAGCACCAAGAAATTGACAAGTTCCTGAGGTGCTTTTTCTATCAAGCAATGATCCAGCATAGTCGGCATCAGAATAGCCAAACTCAATCCACTATCTTTTGGATACCACAATCCAACTTCTACAGTACCTTTTACATACCTTAATATTTTCATAGCAATGTTGTAGTGTGATTGCGTTGGATTTGTCTGAAATCTAGCACACACTCCAACTGCATATTGAATATCAGGTCTACTTGCAGTGAGGTACAGTAGAGATCCAATCAATTTCATATACTTGTGTTCTTCAACACTCTTGTCAAATTCAGTATAGGTCATTTTGGTTCCAATGCTCATTGGTATCTTAGCATTCTTTCAGAAGGCTTTAGATTAAACTTATTGAGCATATCCTTTGCATACTTTGTTTGACTAATGAATATTCCTTCATTGAGTTGCTTGACTTGCAGCCCTAGGAAGTAATTCAATTCTCCCATCATGCTCATCTCGAATTTACATTTCATGAGTTCAGCAAAGTCTTCACAATGTTTCTTGTCTTTAGATCAAAATATAATGTCATCAACATATACTTGAACTAAAAGTAGTTTCCCATCATGGTTCAGTGTGAAGAGTGTTTTATCAACATCTCCTTTCTTGAAACCACTGTCTAATAGGTATCTGGCCAATCTATCATACCACGCTCTTGGAGCTTGTTTCAGTCCATACAGAGCTTGCTGAAGCTTATAGACTATCCTACTTTCTGAGGAAACTTCAAAACCTGGTGGTTGCTCAACATAGACTTCTTCAAAGAAGTTCACCATTTAGGAATGCACTTTTGACATCCATTTGATAAACAGAAAGTCATTATGAGTTGCAAAGGTGGAAAGAGTCTAATTGCATCCAATCTTGCAACTGGTGCATAAGATTCGTCAAAATCTAGTCCTTCAGTCTGGGTGAATCCCTTGGCAACCAACCTAGCCTTGTTTCTGGTTATTTCGCCAGACTCATTCATTTTGTTTCTGAAAACCCACTTGGTTCCTATTACAGATATTCCGTTAACAAATGGAACGGTTTCAGACTTTGTTTCTCTCAAATTGATCCAACTCTTCTGGCATTGCAGAGATCCAATCTTGATCCTTTAATGCTTCTTCTATAGTCTTTGGTTCAATATTTGAGATAAAACATTCATAGAGACAATTTGCATTTTCAGTGATTGCTCTTCTAGTTCTAACTCCTTGGTCTATGGGACCAATCACATCCTTTGCAGGATGATTTCTTATCCATTTCATAATGGGTTTTGAACTAGTAGGATCAATATCATTTTGATTTGAATGTGAATCAATATGATCTTGATGAGATACTTGTCAAGATGTCGAGATATCGACACATGGGAAATGCCATGGATATCTGACACTTTTTCAGTGTTAGAGATATCTGGATCTTGCATTTCAGCAATCTCTCTTCCAGATACCTCTTCATGATGAAGGTTCTCAGTAACCTGTTCCATTTCTGGAATTCTCATAGGAAATTCTTCATCATGTCTTAGAGTCATCTGGTTGTTACTAAGCATAGGTTGCTTTTCATCGTCAGACTCATCCTCTATTTGAATGATAGAATTGTTTCCTTCTGAGGATCCTTTCTCAGAATCTTTAATCATCAGTTCTTTGAACCTATATGAGAGATCATCATTCAAGAGTACTTTCTTGTTTCCTTCATAGAACACTACATGAACAGATTCTTCGATCTTTTGCATTCTTTTGTTGTAGATTCTGTAGGCTTTGCTATTCAGAGAATAACCAAGAAATACTCCTTCATCTGCCTTTGGTTGAAATGTTCTCAAGTATTCTTTTCCATTGTTAAGAACGAAACATTTGCAACCCAACACTCTTAGATGTTTGATACTAGGGGGTCTACCAATGAAAAGCTCGTAAGGAGTTTTGTCATGGTGTTTGCTAATCAGACATCCGTTTTGAGTGTAGCATGCTGTGTTTACAGCTTCAACCCAATAGATTTCACTTATTTCAGTGTCAGCAAGCATTGTTCTTGCCGCTTCTTTCAAGGTCCTATTCTTTCTTTCAGCAACACCATTTTGTTGTGGTATCCTTACAGAAGATAGTTGATGTTGTATACCTTTGCAGGTACAAAACTCTTTGATGTACTGGTTCACAAACTCAGTACCATGGTCTGTTCTAATTACAGATACCTTGTCATTTTTCATGACTTCGAGCTTATTAAGCAAGTTAGGTATCTCAACCCTTGCATCAGATTTGTGTTTGAGAAAGACAACCCAAGTGAATCTTGAGTAGTCATCAACAACAACCAGACCATACTTCTTTCATACAGAACTGATACTGTGAAGATATCTGATACTTAAATTCAGAGAGCGGAAGACTTTTCTGTGATAAGTGCACGTGCTCAGCAAGATAAGTGTAAATACTTTACAAGATAAACAAAGCAAGTAATAAACTGCAGAAAGTAAATAACACAAGTCTTTTTATAGTGGTATCTGAAGGTGGCGTAATCCTTCAACTAATCCACTTCGGCCTTTCTCAGACCTAGAATCCACTAAGACAGATAAATGAGGTAACCTTACAGATATCTTCTCTTGATTCCTAAATACACTAGGTTCCCAACCAAGTGTTCCCCTGAGTTATTCCCCGGCTATCACAACCAAGTACTTCCTGTACTCAGAAAACTTTTTGAGCTATTCGTTAGCTTCCCAAGCTAAGTACTTCTTGTGCTCAGTAACCTTGGAGTTATTCCTTAGTTTCCCAAACTAAGTACTTCCTGTACTCCACGCCAAATATGGTGTTGGTTTTAGGTTTGTTTGTCAGGTGAGCTTCTTTAATAACTTATTCAGTTATTCAGATAGCTCTATGAATCAAGTATACTTAATACACTTTGCAATGTATGGTATCTCGTTCTTTACTGACCCAAGTCTATGATAAGTGTTCAAGAGAATGAATCTCAGATACTTGATCTTTTGATTCAACTCGTTCACAGATAGCAATGCTTGTTAAGGATCAGGACACTTAGAACTTTTGTGCTACTTAGAATCAAGAGCTTTGGTCGCAACAGAAAGCTTGAAGGCAAGTAGTTTGCTTGAGAGAGCTTGTGAGAGTATTCAATATAAGTTCAGTGTTCTAAGGTTTGTTCTGTGTGTATTCTCAAGCAGTCTAAGTGTTGATATTTATAGATGAATTTGAGTGTCGTTTGAATAGTATCCGTTAGGCTTAAATCAAATTCAAACTATTGATATCTGTGTATAGTACTGTAGCAGGTTTGTCTTCTTCTTCAGAAGCTACCGTTTTTGTTCAGACATATCTGTCTGCGCATTTAATGCACTGTACTATACTTTGTCATGTAGTGCCAACGGAACTATGCATTGTATCAGAGACCTTAATATTATCAGATTTCTCTGAAGTTTTCCATGTCCTTTTCCAGAGATTATCACAACTCCAGATACCAATTGTTGTAACAACTTTGTTACAATATATTTCTTTTTCAGAAACATAGTTTATGTCCAACGTATCTGAGTGTAGATATCTGTGGGCACTTTCCTCTTTTCAGAAACTACTTATTCTCAGATATCTTTTGCAACGCTGTTTATTTAAAAAACGCTTGTGTCTTCAAGATATCTAGTCATAGGTATCTGAAAAACCTTTGTCTTCAGCAATCTTGTGCAATCTTCAAGTCTTCAAAATTGTTGAACTTTTCCCGCTGGATGTCTTCTTCATGGTCTTCTTCAGAAAATAAAAAATTACACTTCGAGACCTAACATCCTATACAAGATTTGCTAGACTATCATACTTAGTGAGTTTCCTCTTTTACAGTGTTCAAGTGAACTAAGAGTACTAATCACCTTTCTGAGCTAAGATAAGTCATTAGATTGCTGATCAAAATCTAAACATATATTCCTAACAAATTGTCACTACTTGGTTTCAGAAAACGAATAGCATTAGTGAAGGCGTCAATTTCACTAAGCTACAATCAATTAAGCTAATCCTACTATTACTGTTTGCAACTAACTGTTAGATTGAAGCAAGACGAAAACATTTTGGTTTCTAAAGATCAAATGCTTAATCTAACAGTGATATTGACGGAATGCACATCAAACATAATAGCAAAATACGCAATTAATCTAAAAAGCTCATAGTAATCGTGACCTATATATATATATATATATATATATATATATATATATATATATATATATATATATATATATATATATATATATATATATATATATATATATATATATATATATCGCATAAACCCTAACTAGCATGCTTGAATTCGTGACCACCCCACCCTATAATCAGGGTGTTTAGCTACTCATGTTATGCGAAGACATAATCAATAAAGCAATTAAACAATCAACACACATAATCTAATACTATAAACGAAGAATCGAACGATTGATACAATTTACCCTTCGTTGTCACAAACCCTAGGTAGAATTGAAGAACCTGAATCGAATCGATGCAAGATAGTATGTATA
This sequence comes from Plantago major, assembly GCA_026545765.1. Taxonomy (NCBI): domain Eukaryota; kingdom Viridiplantae; phylum Streptophyta; class Magnoliopsida; order Lamiales; family Plantaginaceae; genus Plantago; species Plantago major. The sequence goes on from CM048844.1 coordinate 44,436,852, forward strand.
TTATGCTCCCAATCAATCACAATCGTCGGATTACAAGGTGAAAACCAGTTCAATTACCTCAAAACGGGTAATTGCCTTGGAAAATAGGTCTAGCTTGAGAGCAATGTTTGAATACTTGACAATAGATGAATTCTCAAAGTAATAATGTTTTTTTCTAACTAATAGAAAGAATTAAAAACTAAGTCTCGATGAATTAGGAAAACTCTCGCGAACTGGTGGGCAAATTCGCCGCTGACAGAAGGGTTGGCGTCTGCCATGTATGAGAGTTGGACGCTTAAAACAGTCATGACGCCAAAATATGTACATGACGTCCAAGAGATAACTTTGGCATCCGCCAATTCATTCTGGATTGAATTGGCGGACGCCAATCTTCTTACTGGCGTTTTCTGACTCTTCGGCAAATGATGATTTTGCCCTTCTTATCCTTCTTGCTCGATTTGGCTCCTTTTAACTTCGATCCTTGGTATTTTGGCCTCCCCGCTCCACTTCTAGCAACCATACGAAGCATTAGAACTCCATATCTTCCAAATGCATGCAAAATACACTTTTTTTTTTTTTTTTTTTTGCCTTCAATTAGCGCAGTTTAACCAAATACCTGCAAAACTCAGAAAGAACAAAACAAGTAAAAATAATCTAGGAAAACTACTAAAACTATACTTAAGAATAACAAAAAGACCAGATGAGACGATGTAAAACCGACTCATCAAACTCCCCAAACCGAACCCTTGCTTGTCCTCAAGCAACACACTCTAAAAACCTAGAAAACGAAAAACACATAGACACAAAGTAAAGTCTAACTCCTAAGCTACCAGTCGATTGCACATAATAAGCCCGAATAATGCAGAAGTTTTGACATCACACTGACATTCACAGAATCACATGCATAAGTTCAAAAAGTTCGTTTCCAAAGTAAATAGAACTTAAGTCTAATACGGTAGTCCCTCACAAGTGGATCATATGCATCTAATCTCTCACACTCCTGGAAGTGTCCGGTAGGGGTAATCACTCAAGAATATAAAGAGATAAGGAAGGTGACTTGTGTCACAAAGATGCCTCAAATACCTCATGCAATGTACTCAATCAGTTAAGTCAGAAGGGACTTTTTTCATAGCTCTATAACAATCAGCAGTAGACTTATAAAAGGGCAACCGTTCTCTCTTTTTTCAATTTTTTTCATTTTTTGCATACTCCTTTTTTGCAGTCTTATATATGACCCATATGCTTATATCCTTTTTTTTTCTGTCTCAAATTTTTGGTAGTGTCTGTTTTACCGAAAGTCCGCACTTTTGTGCGTGCTGGTTTGGTATACACGCCATCAACCCTCACAGTCATATAGACCTTAAGGGCCACACCGGTATATAGGTAGTATCTGAAACGTGCCCAACACGACTAACGGTGGTAACTAGTACCATAGATCCACTCTGAGACTTATTTTTTTGTTTTGAAAGAACGAAAAACCCGAACACAGTCTTTATCAATACAAGTGGTGCACATAAACCTCCTTCCCAAATCTGTTCTTGGAATGGGTTTGGCATAAGCAAATAAGAATGTAAAACATGTCGTTCGTCATACTTAACTTACACAGAGTACACATGAGAATGATGAGGCGCAAACAAGGGAGTTTGCACTTCCCGAGAAATCACACAAGATCAATAATGCATGTATAAATTTTTCATTTTTTCATCGGCTCTAAGCATGCTCACAGGCTTTTGGACTACAGAATTAGAACAGACTTTCTATTTATAGGAGAAACGAACTTAGCAAACTTATAACATGCAAACTGCTAATAGTCAAGGATCAATCAAAACTAATGCATTAAACAGGTTTAGTACATGCAATAGACGCTCGACTTGGGAGACATACTTAATTAGACTCGACAACAGACAGACTCGAATAAGAAATACAGAAAGAAACACATATAAAAACATGCAACTGGAAGCCTAAAGTAGATAAAACTCAAACACCCCTCCCCAAACCTGAACTCGTCCTCGTCCTCGAGCAAACGAGTGAAAAAAAGAAAAGGAAAGAGTTAATATGAGAAAGCTTCCCTGATTGAAGGTTTCCAAGATGTGTAGACGACTGAGAAAAAATGACCCGAGACTCAAGTAGAATGTTAGAAAACAAAAATCGAGCTAGTGGGCGAGAAAGAATGCAAAAATCGGCAAAAAGGGCGATAAATGGGAACTGGCGGGCGCCAGTTGCATGCCAGTTCGACGCCAACTGCTATTCCAAGCACTTGGTCGTCCTGAAACTCAATTTTGGGGTAATTTTTTACCTTGCTAATTCATAATTGGCATTGCAAAATAACCCAGAACTAAGAAAACTCAACTTTTGCACAATTTTTGGGTACTTTTAAGTCCACTAGCTCAACTAAGACTGAACGAAAACAACAAAAACACTAAACAACAACAAAAAACTAAAAGGAGAAATAAACGTGAATGCAAATGCAAGCTATCTAAAAAAGCAAGTAAAACCTGGGTTGCCTCCCAAGAAGCGCTTGTTTTAAGTCTCTAGCTTGACTTTCGCACTTCAGTTAGGACGATGGTGGGTACTAGACTTTCCCATGCTCGAATTTCTCTACCCCTGCACCTGTGAATAGATATAAAGGGGTCCAACATACCCCGCAGCATAATCCTTGTAGATAAAATCCTTAGGCAAATAATCCAATGCCTTCACTATGCCGACCTTACCATTCACCTCATATGTTGTTGTGCGTCTAAGTACGCTAATATCCATTCTGGAGGTGAATAAGAATGGCCAGCCAAGAAGGATTATATCGGGTCCTTTCTTATGATCTTCCCGGATATCCTTCAGAACAACAAAACTGGTGATAACAGTCTCACCATTCAATTTAACCGCGACACCCTTTGCCAATCCAACTGGTCTTCTATGTGACCCATCCGCCATTAGGAGTCGTGCTTTCATCTCTTCCAAACCTGTAAGGCCACATCCCTTAAACAAACTGTATGTGATCGTATTACATGTAGCTCATGTATCTAAAGTCGCAATGACTTTTACATTTTCCATCCAAACTACGATGTTAAAACTCTTCTTGCTGAGAGGCTGCTCTTTCACGTTTTCTGCGAGTTCCTCTTCCTTGGCAGGAACTTCAACTACTCCAATTTCTGGAGTGCTCAATGTAACCGGAAGATCTTCCTCCTGTGCAGAAACCAATTCCTCAGCAGAAATATCGGGAGTTATATTCTCCTCTACTATTACTTCACTTGTAGTCGAGACTGACAAAGCACACCTGCAAGCTGAGCAAACCTGTTTTGAAACCTTAACACGGGTTTCATTCTCCGAAACAGTCACTTCAACGGGTACTTCTGTAATCACTCTTATAGCCATTGCTCTCTCAGAATTACTAAGGAATTTACCCGTCTCCCTTTCTTGGTTCTTCTCTACTAGCTGCTGAAGGGTCCCTTTGATCCGTCAGTTCTTTTCCAATCTTTGAATCATGCTTCTAATGCATCCAACCTCTCATGTAGCTGCATGTAGCATCGTTGAGTGTTGCATGGCAGCATGACAACTTTTCACAAACCCACTCAGCTCCTCCAAAAAAAACTTCTGGAAGTTGCGATTCAGGAAGGCGGCATTCCGGGCAATTGGAGGCACTAAGCTTAGCACGCTTGCTCCTATGCTCTGAGCTTTTTTCTATTCTCTCGAATACAACATTTAATCCGACAGTGGCGCTCTCCCCCATCCATCCTCCACACGCCATATCGGCCAGCACTTGTGAAAACTCTTCAAGCCCATCAAAAAAGAACTGGTTTAAATCTGCAGTACCAAAACGGTGATGGGGCACTGATGCTGTAAATCACGGAATATCTCCCATGCTTCGAAGAAGGGTTCTCCTTGTCGCTGCTTAAACTCACTAATTTGCACTCTGAAGCTCGTAGTCATCGATAGGGGGTAGTATTTTTCCATAAAAGTTTGGAAAGCTTTGTCCCAAGTAGTGATGCTTCCCTCTGTTAGGCTATTCATCCAAGTCCGTGCCTTACCAAAGAGACACATAGAGAAAATCTTGAGCCTCAAGTCATCGTCCTCTACCCCGCCTGGTTTCCCCAATCCAGATATAAAATGCTCAATTTCTCTGAGGAAACCCATGACGTCTTCGATTCTGACTCCATAGAATCTCTGAATTTTAAGGAGGAGATGCTCCTTAATCTTGAGACCTCGCACATTAGCTGGTATGACTATAGTTGGACGGTGTGCATCTTGCACAGGTTGGAGAAGTGTGTGCATAGAAGGTTGCTCTGCCACAGCCGCCATACCCATATCTACGAACCTGTGCTACAAGATAGACACAACACCAGAACTACGCAAACGTAAGTACCCGTTAGTTAAAACAAGCACTCAAGACGAGAACCACAAAGGTAACAAGGAAAAAAGACTAACAAAAACAAAAACTGGAAAAAGAAATAACAAAAATACTGTAAACAGACTTCATAAACTTAACAAAGGAGTTAAGTCCCAAATGGCGCCTAAAAACTTGATGTGTCAAATCAGAGTTTTGTATTTGTTTACTTAGCCAAGAGTTCATTCTCAACACTACGAAAACTTGCAGTGCAGTGAAATTAACTCCGAGGTCGGTCTCGGAGGACTTAACTAGGCTGAGTTTGGGTTTACGAATAGTAGACACAATATGGAAAGCAGCAGCGAGATGATTAACTAGTATAGAAGTAAACAACTAAGGCATAAAACTAGTGATAGGTTGACACTTAACGAGATTAATATATGAATGAGGAGATTTATGAAGTGGTGACTTGAAGACAAGCTAGCTAGAAGGAAATATGCGATCGATAGGAAAACGATTACTCTCAAGTTGTCACTACTTGGTTTCAGAAAATGAATAGCATTAGTGAAGGCGTCAATTTCACTAAGCTACAATCAATTAAGCTAATCCTACTATTACTGTTTGCAACTAACTGTTAGATTGAAGCAAGATGAAAACGTTTTGGTTTCTAAAGATCAAATGTTTAATCTAACAGTGATATTGATGGAATGCACATCAAACGTAATAGCAGAATATGCGATTAATCTAAAAATCTCATAGTAATCGCGACCTGTGTATGTATGTATGTATGTATGTATGTATGTATGTGTGTGTGTGTGTGTGTGTATAAACCCTAACTAGCATGCTTGAATTCGTCACCACCCCATAATCAGGGTGTTTAGCTACTCATGTTATGTGAAGACATAATCAATAAAGAAATTAAACAATCAACACACATAATCTAATACTAGAAACGAAGAATCGAACGATTGATACAATTTACCCTTCGTTGTCACAAACCCTAGGTAGAATTGAAGAACCTGAATCGAATCGATGCAAGATAGTATGTAGATTATGCTCCCAATCAATCATAATCGTCGGATTACAAGGTGAAAACCGGTTCAATTACCTCAAAACGGGTAATTGCCTTGGAAAATAGGTCTAGTTTGAGAGCAATGTCTGAATACTTGACAATAGATGAATTCTCAAAGTAATAATGTTTTTTCTAACTAATAGAAAGAATAAAAAACTAAGTCTCGATGAATTAGGAAAAATCTCGCGAACTGGTGGGAAAATTCGCCATCGAAGGTTGGCGTCAAGGCTATGTATGAGAGTCAAGGACGCTGAAAACATAGTCAAGTGACTCAAAATATGTACATGGAGTCCGCCAAGATTACTTTGGCGTCCGCCAATTCATTCGATTGAATCGACGAATCTTCATCGGCGTCACGACTCTTTCGGCAAATGACGATTTTGCCCTTTTTGTCCTTCTTGCTCAATTTTGCTCCTTTTAACTTCGATCCTTGGTATTTTGGCCTCTCCGCTCCACTTATAGCAACCATACGAAGCATTGGAACTCTATATCTTGCAGATGCATGTAAAATACACCCTTTTTTTTCCTTCAATTAGCGCGGTTTAACCAAATACCTGCAAAACTCACAAAGAACAAAACAAGTAATAAGACTCTAGGAAAACTACTAAAACTATACTTAAGGATAACAAAAAGACGGTAAAAAAGACCAGATGAGACGATGTAAAACCAACTCATCACATGTCCATATCCTACATCGACAAGATAGTAGTTTCCTGCAAGATGCACAATAAATGTAGTCAATTCATATTTACCATCACATTCCAACTAATTTTATGCATACAAAGAACTTCAATATATTTAAACTTCACCTTTGGGGACTTGTAGATCCCCTTCATCCCTGGTGATAGCATCCCGTAAAATTTTCCCATCCGCAGCGGATCCTTCCGAACCGGTCAGCACGTAGATAAATCGCATTCTCCTGTCACATACCCCCAGGACATTAATTGCAATGGTTCCCTTCCTATTCCTATACCAACATTGCCTTAACTTGCTCATTGTCGCGCCGATATATGTCCCATCCAAAGCACCAAGGCAACCCTGAAACAAATTACTCAATGTAAGACATTCATTTGTACACCAGGTATGTCAAAAACAAATTTGAATGTGGAGGCTTTCAAACCTTAAAGTGTTTCCAAGGCTCTTCATTACATTCAGCTGTAATTGGATCTGGTTTAGCAAGTAGGATTATGCGTAATTGAGATTGACTTCAAATCCTCATGGAAGTAGATACTAATTGTGTGACCGGAACGTTCAAAGGCAAACACATTCACCCTATTATTCATGTGGTGTCCTATTATCATGAGAAAACTAGCAACCTTTTCCATCACAATCACGTGCTTGTTGTGTACTAAACCACCACATGAGCTTAACAATGAGCAAAGATCAGCAAATGGCTTCCTCTCCATTCTCAACACATTCTTGCAATTGTTATCACTCTCAAGACACAACCTCGACAAGTACTCAAACTGCCTAGGTTCCTTCCCCTTCACTGTGTAGCGTAACGGACCATTACGCTTGCCCAATACAAGCTTCTCAGTCTGCAAAATGCCCTCCTCCAACGAATAATCCGTTCGCTCACTCTGAAACGGGAAAAACAGATCTTAAAAAGTGAAGAATTAGGGCTAATGTACTGTAGTAGATCTTATTTATACATCCTATATCGTAATAACTAGAACAATTGAGGACGGTAGTGGTCTTTCGTCACCAATCATGAGGTTAATAGTGTCTGATACTATTCATCAAAGAAACCCAAATTGCAAATACCTACTGATTCCCAGAAATGATTTTGAGGGAATCTCACCACTTTTTACACTACAAACAGATTCTGGTTCTTGGCATGGAAATGTGGTTGAATCGATTTCCACCAAAACATTCCCACATTCATTAGCAAACCAAACATGGAAATCTTTGACAATTTGATTTGACATTTCACATTTCCACCAAAACCAAACACTACCTTAGGAATATAAAAATAATAATTTTCAGTTATAATTGCTATTACACAAGGGTCGAGTGCGGATTTATCTTCATGAAAATTGAATTTCATGAAGATTATTTGGGATGCATCAAAATCAATCTACATATCAATTCGTAATCCAATTCCTTCTGGATCACTTTCAGTTTTATGCGGAATCCAACAAGTTAAATTGGGCAGAATCGAAAATTTTGCACTAAAATCTGTATTTCCCTAACTTTTTATTTGCCTATTATGAATTTTTTTTCTTTCAAAAGTTCAATCAAGAAACAAAGATAATAAAAATGAGATTTTATGATTGGAGTGATTTTGAATACCCTCGGGTTCTATTTAGCAAAACTAACCGTTAGTTGATAAACTAATTGGTAGTTTATTGACTAACGGATAAACTAATTGATTTTTATATAAAAGTGTTTAGTAAGGCTCTATTAGCACAATCTCATCACCTCAATAAACTTATTTTTGTAATAAGCCTATTACATAAACACCTAGTTGATAGCTGATAAGCTTGTCCAAGAAGCTTGTTACGTGAACGCCTAGCTGGTAGCTGATAAGCTTGTCCAAGAAGCTTATAAACAAAATAAGTTAGTTGATTGGTTTTTACATACCATATTTAGCTTATCAGCTACACAATCAGCAGACACTAAATTAATTAGTTGATAAGCTAACTGATCTGTTAAATATGGTAATAAAAACAAATCGCTTATTTTTTAAGCAACTGGACAAGCTTATCGCCTCTTAAACGTTCACGTAATGTTTATTCAAAAGATAAGCTTATCTAGCTGATACTCTAGTTCTAAACAGGGCCTTAACCAAGAAGTATCTGTGCCAAAACAAATACTTCTGTAACTGTTTATAGGGATTACATGATAAATTTATTACCACCAGGCGGTTACAAGAATGAGATGTTAACCAAAAATAAGTGCGTGCTCTACTAAACAAGGGAACTTAATCTATTGCTGGATCCTTGTATCTCTTGAAAACATTTTCGATGTCTGACATAACTTCAGGAGGCAAAGGACGGCTAGTTGTGAGGAATGCATCAATATCTTCTGTCAATTGGTCCATTGCAGTAGCCCCTATTATTGAACTGGTGACAAATGGACGATCTCGTGCAAATGCAAGAGCTAGCTCCACGAGACTTAGCCCGTGTGTCTTAGCCACTTCTAAATACTTCCCAGTAGCTTCCTGAAACTCAAAGGTGTAAATAGCATCCCAGCAGCACTAACTTCTCAAGGTTTAAACGCTAGCAAAGTGACAAGACCATGCATGTACTCACAGCCGTTTAATACTGTAAGCGGATGTACACAAACTGAAATGGTACGTAACCACTTGCTTTCAAGTGGTAAAGTGCAATGCGAATATATGTAGATCTAAAAGATATGTGCTTCATTCTAGGGACAAAAAAAGAAAAAAGAGGGAGAAATATGTTTCTGGTGCATGGATAAAATTAATTACGAGGATTTCCATGCATGCCATGAAAATATGCTGCAAAGTTGTATCACGAATTGCCTTGCAGTCAAATAGAAAGCAAATGGACTATGACTTTCAATTTAAACTAGTTTAATTTAAATCTCTGCTCTGATGAAGCATTACCTTTGAAAGGGATTTGGTGTATCTTTCCATGTACCCAGGAAAGAGCTTGAACCTCCCATTTTTAGCAGCATCTGAATCTATGTCTAGATATTTTCCAGATAAAGCTCCACCAGCAAGTGGTGAATAAGCAAGCAGACCAACGTTGCAGTTGTTTGGATGGCACACTTCAGTGAGGTCAACTGCACAGTGTAATAGGAACATTATAAGCCTGCATTTTAATTAGTTCCTCCTCCAAGAGTCAAGACTTAGACCACTGGATGAGCTATATAAATAGTTTTAACACTACCCAAGTACCCCCATGAGGTATGGACACATCTTTTATTAATTTTTTGTGTTCTCAAATCCAAGAATTTATGGCAATCGATATCTTCTAGCCACCATGTAGTGAGATATCAATAACTCCTGTCCCATTACAAACGTTGCGTTTGATCCTTTTTTTTTTTTTTTTCTGGTTCGGATTATTATTGGTATCTGGGAGCTGTCTAAAGCGAGTTCTGATTAGGAGAAGGGCCAGTTTGTTGTAGTTTATTCAGGGCATTTTGTCTGCTCAACTCTGTACAATATTTTGTGATTTATAAAAGTTTTGCTGCTTCCAAAAAAGAACAGGCAAAAATAGTACCTCACTCAAAATATACTTCAAGTGAGGTAGGTTGGTGTAGTAATGAATAAAGAATGAATATAAGTGGAGTAATTTTTAAATAAAGAATGAGTAAATAATTGATGAAGTGTGGTAAAGTTATACAGAACTGGTGTTTTATGAGGGTATTGATATTTCCTATAATAGGATGTTTTTGAATGACAATTTTTTATGGTACACCCAAAATGGGAAAATGACACATTTGAAGTGGGACATGGAGCATTATGAATTCGAGAACTGGAAAAATACTACATTAACTCGAACAAAGACTTCAGTTGTCATTTTGACATTTCTTACGTATTTTGGTACCGTGAAAATCATTAAGTTCATTGGTGAGTTAAACAGAACTGCTTAGGAGAAATATTACCCAAAGACTAGACCGAGTTCAGCATGGAAACAAGAAGACATAATATGAAGCTCAGAATAGTTGAATGCTTGAATTGGTGCGAATTTCACAACCTTGAACTGCCTTAAGCCAGGTAACACTTTGGAGTTACCTTGCATCAAATATAATTGCCATTTTCATATTCTTGGTGACAACTGACAAGAAAGGCAATAGCATGTAGCAAAGATGCCAACTTGTTGGAATGTGTTTGGGCCCTTTGGGGTATTAATCTCTTGAGAAGATTAATCTTCTACACACACTATATAAAAAAGAAGCCTTCTTGTTAGGAATAATGTTCGCAGAATATGATATCATATTTGACTGCGTGGCATATTCAAACTGCCATTTACCACTTGAGTTGGACCTATTTCGGCATATAGAGAGGACGAGAGTAGTAGTGAAGAAACCGAAGGTCTATAGGTGTAGCTGACAAATCAAATGGGTAACTTCTGGGTTTATTTGCTGTTATATTCTCCAAATACCATTCTAGTTACACAGTTCTTGAGATACGTTTGATTTCCCTTCAGCTCTAGGTGTATCATTTACACAGCTATACAGTTATTGAGTGTTATTTCATCATAATCTAAAGACAAACAGTTAGGGCAGATTATACTAACGGATTACGACTTCTGCAGTTTTATATCATCCATGATAACTAAGATTCACAGACTATTATATAGAATTTTTTGACATGACACGTATTATAGTTTAGATTGATTACCAATAACATATGAAATAACTTACGTTCAAACCTGCACCTGAATAGCAAACTGTAACTGTTCTGTATACTGACAATCTTTGGTAATCCTTCAGCTTTAGCAGCATGAACAAATTCCATTACTCCATAAGAGGTTTCATTGGAAACACCAATGTAACGCACCTGAATGATTTTGGAAATCCATTACTATATTCTAAAACAAATACTATCATCCTGTGGAATGCAGTTAAATTTTGCTGAAAATGGTTGCTTTTCAAGCTGATGTCCGCTTCCTCAGGATTTAAACAAATTAATCCGTGTAAAACATTACGTGTAATTATGGCTGCAAAAATTTGTCAACCATAAGTTTAGTATGGCAGAATATAGAAGAACGGGCCTTATAATATTGACATGTAAAATATACTTATATGTGAAAGTACAGAGGTTACATGGTCTGCCAATCATATAGAGATGGCCTTTGAAAGATGTGAAATTCTTGTAAAAATCATGAATTTGTTGAATAAAAGGAAAGACCATATTCTTCCTACCTGAGTGTTTGGCACACACACCTGATTTATACTAACGTGATGTGAATTTTCCTATTGTTTAGGAAATCAAGACTTGCTCTTGAAAGATGATGATGATCAATAGAGAAAGATGATGATGATGATGATCACTAGAAACTCAAAACTAAAATTATTAATTCTACTTTGACGACTGGAACTTGATAACTAGGAGAAATAATTATCAAATTTTTTTTTTTTTTTTTGTTTAATTGTGAAGGGGAGAGAGCCAGGGGGAAACTGTGAGGTCCCCCATTGATGATCAATTTGCTCACAGGTTCGAGTCTGGAGAGAAGCATCTTCGCAATAATGCAAAGCTAATGCTGCATACAATATGCCAAGTTGCCAACGCTCAACTAGTTACTGAGTTAAATATCTAAAAATTCACAGGGATAACCATTTATCACATTGAAGAATTAAAAGCTACTGAGTCAAGATACCCCAAAACGATTTTCACACAGAAAACCATTTATCATTGGTGTTTTGCCTAATTCAATGTGAAAAAACAGTCAGTGGCTGAAAATAAGTTGATTCCCACCTTCCCTTGATCGATGAGATCTTGAAATGCCCTTAGCTGCTCAGAAAATGACACACTTGGCCTCCATTTGGAGGGGTCGTACAAATATTCCCCAAACAAAGGGACATAACGGTCGGGCCTGTATTACATTACATTACATTATAAATTTTAATAGGAAGCACAAAGATAGACATTACGGTTTTCTAATTCTACGCATAGAGAATGTAATGATAAACAATAAGTATAGAAGTATAGGCCAGTATGGCATGTGTAGTCCTTCCTTTTAAGATTCAATAATAAAAGTACAAGGAAAAAAGAGAAGAGTTACCAGTGTATCTGGAGTAGATCAATATAATCTGTACCCAGACGCAGAAGACTTTTCTCTACACTTTCCTTAATGTTAGCAGCATCAACCCGAACTTGTTTTGCATCATCGCGCATATAACTTAATCTATCCGAGTAGCCAGCAACTTTAGTAGCCAAAATGATCTATGTTCAGTATAATACATCAGGACTTGGACATGTATATTATGATTTTCCTTAGAATTATGTACTGTTTAACATGTGTTAACTAAATATCCATGAATTATATTCAAGTAGTCGGGAATAACTTAGACAGAACCTTATCACGGGATTGGGACTTTAGCCAGCTAGCAATATACCGGTCTGTTCTTCCTTGTGTCTCCTTTTTTATTGGAATTGGATACTGTTCCAGAGTAGGAAAAATGTTAAAACAAGTCACTTACGACCAGACCATCTATAGATAAGCAAAAGGCACGGGCCAATCAAAAGGAAGTCAAATGGACAAAAATAATCTTCATTCCTTACATACTTGCACTCACAGAGAATAAATAAAATAGAAATGATATCCATTATTTAAGCTCTAAAGCTTTGTCTTGCTCAATTATTTATAGTTTATCCAGTTTTTTCACCTATTTACTCAAACTCAACCAAAAACAAAGTTCAAATTACTAAACAAATATGAAAACAATGAGTTTTCAGAGAACATAGCCTAAGTCTGAATTTGACAAGGAGTAATTACCATTTCCGCAGTGTCTAGGGCATTAATACCGCGATCAAAGGCGTAACTAAGCTGCTCGTGAGCATCCTTCTCCGTGTTCTGCTCCCCAAATGTCATCTGCGGCATTTTAACAAACAGCTTAACTGCGTATAGTGCAGAAACCCTAGAATACAAATTTATACACGACAATAATAAATAAGCTCCTCCACAAAGAATGATGAGGTTGAAAGTGAGTGGTACTGACAGTGCCGAGAGTGATTTCACTAATGAGGAGGTCAGAGTCTCCAAGTTTGTTGTATTTCAAGGCGGCGTTGTTTTCATGCTTTTTTGCAGCGCTCACAATTGTCCTGGAGAAGCTCTTGTTGTTTCTCCACCTACTTCTTCCGGCAATCGGAATTAGGAGGCAGCGATTGGGAGGAATGGTATTGGCATTTCGGATATCTGAGAGAAACGCAGGACAACTGGATGATAAAGCCATCCAGATTTTGATTTTGATTTTGTGTGAGAAGATAGCCTTCAATGACTAGTTACTCTGTATGTATGTATATGAATGAAAGTTCATGAATTTAGACTAATTGCAGCGAGGATGGGAGCTGAGACTAGTGCTTCATGGGAGACGAAACGAAGACGATAACGCTCCCTCTATACCGCAAACACAGTGCCCGTTCCGTTTGGTTTGTGAGGATTTTAGAGGGATTTTGGCCAAATACTCTTAATAATTCAGTTTGATTGCTTTACGCCATTCAAAAATGGATTATTCAAATAATTCAATTTCTAAATCGACTCAATCCTCAGAATTTATACATAAATAATCAAATACCTCATAGAAGGAGGTATTTGATTTTGGATTATTTCATCCAACCTGAAATGTCCAGTTTAATTAAAACTTCCAATTAATTACAAACATACCATCCATGGCAGACAAAACCAAAATCCATCAGACATTTCACAACTCCAACTAGGGTTTGTCTGAAGAAGAAGAAAGTCGCCACCACCACCGTTATCCGCTTCATGCCGATCTTCTAGAAATCTAGAAGATCATCCATTCTCTTTCTTTAATTGTCAATTGCTCACATCTCCACCGCTTAGCTTAAATTCTCGACAAAATCAATCGACTCCATATTCAAAGGGGATCGCTTTGTTCGTCCCGCCTATAGTGCCGAGATCTATACATCTCATCTTGATTTTAGATTTACATGCACCTAGTTTTCATTCTATTTATGGAATTTTCTCAAACAACAGTTCTTTTTCCAAGTCCTTCACTCGTGCTTGTCTTGTTTGTGTTGTTCGTGTATTTTTTGTTTGTGTTGTGTTGTTCGTGAACCCTATCAGTGTGTGTTGTTCGTGTCTTGTTTGTGCGATATGCCCGTATGATATTGCAAATGTTATGCTCCTTTCTTTAGCTTACTTGTCATTGCTTTTACTTTATACATGTGTTTTGGAGCAATCGCTTTTTTTTATTTTTTGTTTGTTGTACACAAGTTTGTCGCATACACATGACACACTAATCGATTCATTTCTAAAATGAATTTTATTTGTATAGTAATCGCCATGGACAATCACAAGGAAAATGTACGAAATGCTTATTCTCGCATGTACTATGCTTAGTTTGCGTATTGACATGGTATTACGTTACACGTGTCCGTCCACTTTTCCCTCGTACCCATGAACCTATACGATATAGTATTAAGAGGAAGCAGCATGAACAAAAAGTCTACCTTAAATGGCTTACTCAAATGAAGGATGTTGATTGTAAGAATGTTCTCCGAATGAACAAACAAACTTTCCGGGAATTTGTTGCTTTGTTACGAAATCGTGGGGGTTTAGATGACAACAAGTATGTCTCCATTGAAGAGAAAGTAGCTAGCTTCTTAATTGTGATTGGCCACCATTCAAAGAACCGGGTGAACCGGTTCGCCTTTCAAAGATCGGGCCACACAATAAGCACTTACTTTCACGAGGTGCTTAACTCCGTACTACTATTACATCCTATTCTTCTAGCGCAGCCGGAACCGATCAAGGTAGTTGACTTCTAGACATTTAAATATCTATAGATTAGAGTCTGCTATATGTTCTGGTGGTTGGGAGGTTTATTAAATTCTATCAGATGTTCCGACCGTGAAACATCTTTTCATGGTAGCTGATTCCAGTATATACTTCAACCCAGAAACAATATGCATGTTTTGTTATGGTTGAAAGATAAAAAAAAAAAAGAAGTTCTCTGCACTTGAAACTTGAAAGAAGGCCTGCTATTGGTTTGTATGGTCGACTTTCGCATCAAATACAAAGTTATTGCAATTCCGCCTCTTCACAGATTGTCATCAAATACATGTCTCTTGTGTTTGTAGGATTATTATTATTATTATTATTATTATTATTATTATTGTGATTATTATTATTATTATTGTTATCTTCTTCTTCTTCTTCTTCTTCTAGTATGACCGCTTACTACTACATTTACGACTACTACTAGTAGAGTAAGTCGAAAGTAAGGAACTGCTACTACTACTAGTAGAGAGTCCTATGGAACCGCCCACTACTACTACTACTAAAATAAGTCTTATGGAACCGCCTATGATGTTAACGAAATAATTTTGTTATAATATGAAAAACACCAATGTTGAAACCATAGGTGTTTGCCAAATAACATCGCTGATTTTCTTGACAATATATGTCCGCCTTTAGATAAATTATATAGATACCGCCTTTCATGAGACTTGCTCTTGTGTATAAATTGAATTAATGTAATAATTAAGCATGCTACTTTCTTAAATATAGTTGTAAATTATTTTTCGCTGATTATCGTGTGCTAAATTTTCGGGATCTTGGATCGGTTTGATATGCTCATAAAATTGTAACTTTGTTTTACGTAAATCATGTTCGATTGATTTTGGAATTTTTTCAAGTTAGAATTTTATTGTGTTTTTGTTTTATATTTTTTTGCTAAAAATGATGGATAAAATTCAAGGAATATTTTTCTTAAAATACAATTATTATGTTGTTTTAATCACAATGTTTATATTGTTAAGAAAATGTATTTTTGTATTATGAAAACATCAAGAGTAATCGATAACTAGTATACATTTTGATAATTATGATGTCATACTGCCTCTAACTAAACTTTCTTTGTGTGTTTGTAATTATGACGCCATACCAAATTAATCTGGATGAACCGCCCGACCTTGATCTAACCTTTTTCAGGGTGGCAATTAACCTTCCTGACCGACTTTTAAAGCATAACTTTCGAAGCTCGCTCGAACTTCCAAGGAAGTCTAATGGACGATTAAAACAAAAGTAAAGAAAACGATTTCACCGTAGTTCGTGATAGTGGTGGTGTAATTGAAGGAGTGGGGAGGAGGGTGTGGAGTTTTGGAGAAGAAGACTACATTTTGTTTTAAAATGTAAATGTGTTATTTAGAATGGTGGTTTTTGTAAATTTTCGCAATTTGTATTTTTAAAATTGTTTAACTTATTAAAGTTATTAACTAAAGAATTTTTATTGGTTGGATTACGCCATTTGCCAAATTTTAAATGGTTTACAAACATTAGTGTCAGTCCTAATAACGCAAAGGAAAAGACTAGAAGGGTGGGTGAATAGTCTTTTACAACTTTTGTTGATAAACAATTTCTCAGATATCTGTGGAGATATCTGATACTTAATTTCAAAGAGCAGAAGACTTTTCTGTAGTAAGTGCAGGTGCTCAGCAAGATATAAGTGTGTAAATACTCAGCAAGGTAAATAAAGCAAGTAATAAGTTGCGTAAAGTAAATACGATCTTTATAGTGGTATCCGAGGTGGCGAATCCTTCAACTAATCCACTCGCCTTTCTCAGGTTTTGAAATTCACTAAGATAGGTATTACATTCTCCTTACAATAAACCTATCCCTTGATTTCCTTTTACACTAGGTTCCCAACCAAGTGTTCCCCTGAGTTATTCCCCGGCTTTCTCAGCCAAGTACTTCATGTACTTATAAACCTTTGAGCTATTCCTTAGTTTCCCAAACTAATTACTTCATATGCTCAGTAACCTTGGAGTTATTCAATAGTTTCCCAAACTAAGTACTTCCTGTACTCCACGCCGTTTAAGGTGTTGGTTAAGGTAGTTTGTCAGGTGAGTAGTCTTAATAACTTTCTCAGTTATGTAGGAATACTCTATAGAACAAGAATCACTTAACACACTTCACAATGTGTGGTCATATGTTCTTTACTGACCCAAGTCTATGTTAAATGTTCTGGAGAATGAAACTTAAATACTTGATCTTTTGATTCAACTCCTTCATAGATAGCAATGCTTGTTAAGGATCAGGACACTTAGAACTTTCGTGCTACTTAGAATTCAAGAGCTTAGTCGCAACTGTAAGCTAAAGAGTAAGTAGTCAAGGCTCATGCTTGAATAAATAAGTTTTGTTTGTAAGTTCAAGTTCTTGGTGTGTCTTTCAAGCATTGTAAGTGTTGATATTTATAGTTGAAAATCATGCCGTTTGAATAGTATCCGTTAGGCTTAATGAAATTCAAACTATTGATATCTATAAATAGTACTGCAAAAGACGTTGTCTCTTTCGTAGATTTCTTTGTTCGTATGTCTCGTCATGATTTATCAGATTGTACTATTTTCACATGTAGTGCCAACGAACTATGCACGCTTTTGAAGCATTGCATGTCCCTTTCCGTAGACCTTCACATCTCCAGATACTGCTGAAACATTGTTTCCGTAAACATAGTTTTATCCAGGTATCCGAGTGTAGATATCTGTAAGCACTTTTCCTCGCTCTAAACCTTGTGTTCTCATATCTTTTGCAAAAATTTGTTTATTGAAAAACACTTGTTTATTCAAGATATCCGACATAGGTATCGATGACCTTCAAAGAATCTTGCGCCTTCAAAACTTCAAAATTTGTCGAACTCTCCTCATTGGATGCCTTCTTCTTGGTCTTCTTCAAAGATATAAAAATTACATTCAGAGACCTAACATCCTAGCTATACAAGATTTGCTAGACTAACATATTTAGTGATTTTTCCTCTTTTACAGTGTTCAAGTGAACCAAGAGTACTAACCACCTTTCTGAGCTAAGATAAGTCATTAGGTTGCTGATCAAAATCTAACCAGATATTCCTAACAAATTTTTCCCTTTTTGATCAGTCAACGATGACTATTTTTAAAACCTATTACAACTTGGAAGAGGGAACAATCTAACACTTAATCATTTCTTATGATCTTTTCAAGTCATTTTAATTAAGTGCAGAAAGTAAACACCAACCAAATCACAAGGTGTGATCTTTGCTGACAAGTTATCTTTTTATAGATTGATATCTGAGAGTAGGTTCATCAGATATGTTACAAGTAAAGTTTACAGATAACTTTTACAATGATAAAACAATAAAGCACAATCAGCAAGATACAAAAATACATAGTTAACTAGGACAACAGGAGTAACCAAGCTCCAAGTAAACATCCTAATTAACCTGTCTTCAAGTCTTCAAATCTTCAGCAGCTCCAAGGATCAATTTGCAAATTCCCTATCCCCAAACCTTTTAATATCATCTGAGTAGTCATAGAGCAAAGTTCTGACTAACATCTCGCCCGCATAACCACGACTTTTATGATTTGGTGATTCTTGGCAAAATGTTTGACCCATAAATACTTTCCCCATTTCCAGTCATGCTCAATTCTGATATCTGATAGCTTGAAGTATTCATATATGATCCTCAGATATCTGATGTCACCCTTGTATTGATCTTTAGTCATGTAGAATGACTCAAAGGGTTCCACAGCAAGTCTTGCTCTTGTGCATGTTCCAGTGATGTTGGGAATTCTGTGCACATCATCTGGCTTTCCATAAGGACAATCATCAGAGAGGTCCTTCTTCATGGCTTCTATTCTCTTGATTACTTCAAAATCCAACCAGGCTTTGATGTGGTTGGTGTTAATCAAGACTGGCTTGTCTTTTCTCCATGCCATAAGTTGTTTATGGATTGGTTCTGGAAAATTTTCATTTACCAGTAAGTGCTTGAGTTCCCGAATCCAATAGCCATTCTTCTGATTAATGCACCTGTAGACAGAGGAGTCATTGTTGGTCTTCACATACTCTATCTTGGCTTCTTCAGGCCTGAGTGATAGTTGAAGTTTTCTTTGTTCAGCTCTCAGCCTGTTCTTCCTTTGTCTTGAATTCTCCCTTGGGGGATTGCTTGAAGAACCACCCTGGATTGACTTGGTATTTCCAGAGGGTATTTTAGCTGCAAAAGGCTTTGCATCTATGGGCTCAAATAGGCTATCAACCCTTTTCCTTTTTCTGTGAAGAGGAGCTTCATCTTCATCAGTCTCTTCATCATCATCAAGATCAATTCTTGTGGGAATTTTGCAGCCTTCTTCATTGCCCTGGCCCTTGTTCTTATTCCTTTTTCAGGAAGTTGTTGAGTAGTGACTACTACTTGTAAAGAAGCTTGACTTGAGGAGGGCTCATTGATTCTGAGTGGTGGTTGGAAAGATTTCTTCTTGTTTCCTCTTCCTTTCTGAGCACCAGAACCTTCCCCTTGTCTTGGATACTTTTCCCCTTAGTCATTGTTGACTGACTAAGTATCACAAAGAATTCTGAGAGAGACTCAAAGTTTCCTTGTAGATAATTGTAAGTAGTAACCAACTTCTGAATTTCATCCTTGAGCTCCTGATTCTGTTTGATAAGTCTAGTATCCTTATCAGTGAGCTCTGCCAGTGGACCTTGAGTAGCATCTGCTTCCAAAGAAAGATAGCTAGCCTCATTGAGGGATTTTTCAACAAGATTATTGTCATCATCCCTTACCATGCCTAGGTCTCTTTGAGCAATGACCAAGCTTGTTGTTCTCTGAGTGATTAACTCAATGAACTTCTTCATTTCAGCAGAGACTGATGCAATTACTTCTTCATTTTGATGAGACAACTCCTTTCTTAGAGTTGCCAGAACCTGGTATCTGGCCATGTAATCATGGGAGTTGAGATTTGGTTTCTTACGGAAGCTTTGAGGAGCTATCAGTTTTCTCTTTAAGTGAGAAACTCCCAAGTGAACATTTGCATGTTCTGCCAAGGTTTTGTCTTCTTTATCATCTGAGTCTTCATCTTAGTGATCTTCATCCTCTTGGGCATTTTCATCAATATTTTCTAGCCCAACAACCATCTCAGAGATGGGCTTCTTTCCATTCAGTGAGGAGGATGGTACTTCTTTTGGTGATGCAGCCTTAGCATCATGCTTGTCTTCGACATACTTGCTCAAGATTCAATTCTTCAAAGAATTGCCCGAACAAAGAAGTCGGAGTTCTTTCATCTCAAAGATAAGCTTCCATTTCCTTGATGGTTTGATCTTCAATCGTTTGGAGCTTTGCTTTAGATTCATCTATCTTCTCTTCCAGTTGAAGATTTAGCTGTTGTTCTTCCTCCTACAACTATTTGAGTTGAGCAACTCTGGCTTGTGCATTCAATATTTTCTGAGTGTTGTCCTCAGAGTGCTCAACTACTTGTTCAGTAGAGTCTTTTTTTGGGGAGATGGATGTGTAGACTTCTGAGGAGATGGAGGAGGGGAATTTTAGAAGTCCTCTCAAGGTGCTTTTCAAAGAATCGAGGTATTATTACCTTGTGCAATCCCTCCTGTCTCTGGTGCAGGGGCATCATCATCATCCTTCTTATCATCCTCATCCTTGTAATGGTCAAAAGGAGGTTCTTCATAGTCATTCTCATCAGTCTCCTTCTCTTCTTCATCTTCAGAGACTAGATTGATCACTTCTGGAATAGTGATCATTTGTCCATTTACTTCCTCTTGTTCAGAGGGGTATGCATTGTAGGGACTTGGGCAAGATTGGCTTGAATGCCATCTCCATTCTGGTCTGACCATCTGCCTTTTCAAAGGCTTCAATAAGCTTGTGTGCCACTTCCTTCATGAAGTTTTTATTCATCAACGTTGCAAATGCATATTGCTCAGTTGGTAACATTGCATGCACATAATTCTCCAAGTCAAATGCTCTTGCTCTTCTGGTAGGGTGATCAGTGACCCTTGTGATTTCACACAGATCAGAGCATCTGAGTCTCTGCCATTTCTTGAAACACTTTAGATGCTTTGGCAGAGTATGAGCTTTGAAGAATCGAAGTAGGTCCTTGTTCAAATCATCAGGGACCACTAAGGCACTAGCTTGAGCCTGAAAGAGAGAGTTTTGAGTTAGTTTCAAAAATTTAGTAGATATCTGGGTTTTAGAGTAGTCAAGTATCTGTGTTACCTGTGCAACAGCAACAGGCTCAGAAGGTTAGACTTGGAATTCTGATCCTCAGCATCCTCTCTTTCTTTTTGAACCTGAGAATAAAATATAACATAACACTTAGGAATTTATCAGGAGAGAAACACTTAGACAATTTAATATCTGAGATGTCAATTACCTCCACAGTAGGAGGCTCAGACACTTGTCTCTCAAAAACTTGTGCGCTTCGGTATTCTCTCCGTGACGGCTTGGTGGTTTCATCAATTTCCATTGGTTGAGGGGATTGAATGGGCAATTCCCCAGCAACTTCTACTTCTGTTTGAGCCTATGAGTAGAAAGTGTTAAGTATTTAGAATAATGATCAGAGTAACATTGTGAAGAATATAGATATCTGAAATATATACCTTCTCAATAGAAGGCTCAAATACTTGTTCCTCAGAGACTTTGTGAGTATTCTCTGATGAGCTAGGCTTCTCAGCCTCATCATTTTTCTTCTCAGTTGGGGCCTATTAGAAACAAACACTTAGTTAGTCAAGTGTATACAATAGATATCTGAAAATTTATATCTTATGAACTCTATCACCTTGCTGCAAAGCTCGATTCCTTAAGAGACGAGGCTGTGGCCTCCTTCTCGCCTCTGAGGCAAGCTTTCCAGCTTCCTCTTCTTCTTGTGTTTCTAATTCAGCCTGTAACAAAGAAATTTTATTAGATAACAATATTATAAACACAAGATCTCACAAGTAATGAGTTAAACCATTCAGCTACCTGAGTAGTGTCAGGCTGATTGGTCTCTGGAACTTGTGACCCTTCTATGCTTTGGTCTTGTTGTTCCTTTTCAGCTTCTTTGTTTGAAGTTTCAGGTACTTCAGACCTTTCCTGAGTGTGCAACTCAGTTGCCTCCCCTGGTTGATCATTCTGAGTAAATGCATCAGTTTGATCCCTCTCATTGAGTTGGGGAACCTGCTCATTTACAGGATTTTCTTCAGCAAGGAAAGATGCTGGTATCTCATGTTGTAACTCAAGTATCATCTCAACAGCATCCACTATTGGCTGTTGTGGTAGGTGTGGTGATTCTGATCTGGATGAAGAAGGTGATGCTGTATGGGTCCTATCCAGATCTGCTTGAGACAGATTTTTAAGTGTTGAGGCAATGGCAATATCCTCCAACACTAAGTTGCCACTCATCAGAGCATCTTCAATATGCTTAAGTGTTACTTGCTCTGATGGTTTGTTTTGTCCAAAGGATCTTGGACACAGCTTGCTTCTTCAAAGAACCTTTGAACTAGTCAGCTTCTCAAGAACTCTCGTGATTTGTTGCTCTTTTAGCAACCTTGGGGATTATGGCTTCCCCCTCATCTTCATATGCCTCACTGAAATCTGGGACTGAATTATCAACAATCCCTGCTACTTCTGCATAGAGTGTTTGAAGTTTCTCACTACTTTTATCAGCATTGATAAGTTCATCAGCAAGGCACTCTGCAGCATTGATGAGTTCGTCAACTGTGGTCTTAGCAGCATTGATGAGTTCATCTTCATTGATGAGTTCATCAACAGTGGCGGCAGATATCTAAGAGTCGACATCCACAATGGGTATGCCTTTTGATTTGCCAGCAGACTTCTTTCGTGAAGTTATGGGATTTTTGGTCGCAACGGAACCCTCAGATACCTCATCAGTTTTTCATTTCTTGGAACCTTTCTGAGATGCAGTAACCTTTTTCATCATATTTGTATACTCATATTTGTAGAGTAGGTTACTATTGAAATGTCCGCCTCTCGAGCTCAATGCCAAGACACTCCAAAGAAGTAGCATATCTTCAATCCATAGCCATCGTGGCTTTTGGCTCAACAAGACCCTTAACAATTTTAGCTCAAAGCCTCAGATCTTCTTCTTCACAAATTTCATGAAGGCATTCCCCAATTAAAACGGTTTTCCAAATTTTGTTTTGTTGATTCAACAAGAACATCATCATCCAAATTTCTTGGCTTATCTGCTCAGCTCCTTGTAGACCATCAAAGCATCCGTGAAGGATACATGCCAACACATCCCAAAGGACCAACAGATGTCCGGTCCTTATGTCGCTAAGTTTAAAGTCTATGGGTGTGTCCGCTTGTCAAGATCACACACATCATCAGAGAGCTTTTGACACCCTCAAGGAGATCTTCATCCTTAGTGTCAATTTCAAAATCCTTTCCAAGATTTTGAAGTTCAAACAGCTCACAGAAAGTTGTTTCGTCCAACAGGATTTCCTGTCCTTGGACTTTAGTCTTGTTAGACATTGTCTCAGTGCCTTCAGAGACTTTGGAAATAATTGTGGAATTGTTGTAAAATTCCAACACATCCAGTGAAGTTTCTTCACTGGGGATAGCAGATAGGAAACCCTTGATTTGTGCCTTTTCAAGCATATCAAGCACCAACTTCCTGTCAGCTTGGTTTTCAATTGCAGCAATGAGGTATTCCTCAATCATGGCACCACCCCAAATCATCATGTGATTTGAAGTCCAATGATCAGGATTGAATTCTCCAATCAACCGATTGTTTGTTATAACCAACACCTAAGCTTGCTTTTCGCCAGCATGCAGGTAGTAGCAGGGATTTCTGGTTAGAAGCACGTTTTGGAGCCATCTCTTTAAATAGTGAAAGTTTTTTAAAGTCGGAAAGAGATAAAGGTGTGAGTTTAGTGATTCTTTGTAGAATAACTAAGCGAAGAACAGAGATTTGCAGAAAACTTTGAAAGGTTTTTGCTATTTCTATGTAAGTGTGAATGTTGGATTAGGCGAAAATGATTTCTTTTGCCAAAATCCTATATATATAGCATTTTAATTTTAACAGACATATACATACAAATTGATTTTGTACATATGTATCTGTGCAAATGCAGATAGGCATGGGTAAAATTCGTTTTGTATTAAATGCTTAGTGGGCCACGTCTATGTTTTTACAAATTCACTAATTTCATCGAGAATTGATCTCGTCGTTAAGATCAAACGCCCATTTCATCAAGGGTCACGATTGCTTCTTCAAAGAATGATCACAATCAAGAATTGTAATTGTGCCCATTTAATGAAATTTCATGTAAGGCTTTCTCAATCACATCTCTTTTATGTGACTAGGGATGCCTTTGACTTATGTAGTCGGCCTGCAGACCGTGTAACTTAACATATAAATGGAAAGATACAAAACACTAGAGATGTAGTTGACTGAATACAGTTGTACACATTTCTCTTTTGTGTTCCCCCTCACTAGGTGATCTAGATATCTGAGTACCTGTCTCAGAAATCTTCAAATAGCCATTTTACCCTTTAACCTTTGATATCTGAGTACCCGTCTCAGATATATTTTTGCTATGTGTTTCACCTTTGTCTTTGAT
The DNA here is from genome assembly GCA_026545765.1 of Plantago major. Classification (NCBI taxonomy): domain Eukaryota; kingdom Viridiplantae; phylum Streptophyta; class Magnoliopsida; order Lamiales; family Plantaginaceae; genus Plantago; species Plantago major. The sequence continues at coordinate 44,461,198 of CM048844.1, forward strand.
ATTCTGGATTCCCGTTCTAGATATCTTATCTCTTCTTTTCCCTTCTCAATCATACTGAGTTCCTGTCTCAGATACCTTTTTGCCTTGAATATCTAGATGCATGTTCCAGATATCTTTCTCCTTTCTAAATTTCTATCTCAGATATTAGAACTTTTCAGTTCCTTTGGTAGCTCCATTAACCCAAGACTATGTCTCAAAGTTAAGAACTCCGCTTTGCAAGAGGCTTTGTAAAGATATCTGCAAAGTTGGTCTTCAGTATCAATCTTGAGTATCTCTATATTGCCTTTTTCAACATGGTCTCTAATGAAGTGGTGTCTAACATCAATGTGCTTTGTTCTTGCATGAAACTTAGGATTCTGAGTTATGGCAATAGCACTTGTGTTGTCACAGAAAATCAGAGTTTTCTCTTCATTGATCTCATAGTCTCTGAGTTGTTGTTGTATCCATAATATCTGTGAAGCACAACACCCAAAGAAGAATATATTCAAATTCGTAGTAGATGTGGCAATTGAGTTTTGTTTCTGTCAACCATGATATTAACTGCACCAAGAAATTGACAAGTTCCCGAGGTAATCGTTTATCAAGCAATGATCCAAAGATAGTCAACATCGTAATAGCCAACTAAACTCAATCCACCGTATTTTGGATACCACAATCCAACTTCTACAGACTTTCCATACCTTAATATTTTCATAGCAATGTTAGAAGGTGATTGCATCGATTTGTCTGAAATCTAGCACAAACTCCAACTGCATATTGAATATCAGGTCTACTTGCAGTGAGGTACAGTAGAGACCCAATCAATTTCCTATACTTGTGTTCTTCAACACTTTTGTCAAATTCAGTATAGGTCATTTTGGTTTCAATGCTCATAGGTATCTTAGCATTCTTTTCAAAAGGCTTTAGATTAAACTTGTTGAACATATCCTTTGCATACTTTGTTTGACTAATGAATATTTCATCATTAAGTTGCTTGACTTCCAGTCCTAGGAAGTAGTTTAATTCTCCCATCATGCTCATCTCAAATTTACTTTTCATGAGCTCAGCAAAGTTTTCACAAAGTTGCTTGTCTTTAGATCCAAATATAATGCCATCAACATATACTTGAACTGAAAGTAGTTTCCCTTCATGGTTCAAGGTAAAGAGTGTTTTATCAACTTCTCCTTTCTTGAAGCCACTTTCCAGCAAGTATTTGGCTAAAGTATCATACCATGCTCTCGGAGCCTATTTCAGTCCATACAGAGCTTTTTGAAGCTTATAAACCATTCTACTTTCTGTGGAAACCTCAAAGCCTAGTGGTTATTCAACATAAACTTCCTCAGCAAGTTCACCATTTAGGAATGCACTTTTGACATCCATCTGATAAACTTTAAAGTCATTATGAGCTGCAAAGGCTAGAAATAGTCTAATTGCATCCAATCTTTCAACTGGAGCATATGACTCATCAAAATCTAGTCCTTCTGTCTGGGTGAATCCCTTGGCAACCAACCTTGCTTTGTTTCTGGTTATTTCACCAGACTCATTCATTTTATTTCTGAAAACCCACTTGGTTCCAATTACAGATATTCCGTCAACAAATGGAACCTGTTTCCAGACTTTGTTTCTCTCAAATTGATCCAACTCGTCTTGCATTGTAGAGATCCAATCTTGATCCTTCAATGCTTCTTCTATGGTTTTAGGTTCAATGTGTGAGATGAAACATCCATAAAGAGAGTTAGCAATTGCTCTCCTGGTTCTAACCCCTTGGTCTAAAGGACCAATTACATCCTTGGCAGGATGATTTCTTATCCATTTCATAATGGGTTTTGAACTAGTAGGATCAATATCATTTTGATCTGAATGTGAATCAATATGATCTTGACAGGATACTTGTGCAGTATCTGAGATATTTGGCACACGAGAAATGCCATAGATATCTGACACTTTTTCAGTGTTAGAGATATCTAGAATTTGATTTTCAGAAATCTCATTCTCAGAAACCTCTTCATGATGAAGGTTCCCAATAACCTTTTCCATTTCTGAAATTCTCATAGGAAATTCTTCATCATGTCTTAGAGTCATCTGGTTGTTACTAAGCAATGGTTGCTTTTCATCGTTAGAGTCATCCTCTAAGTGAATGACAGAGTTGTTTCCTTTTGAGGATTCTTCTTCAAATTCTTTAAACATTAGTTCTTTGAACCTATCTGAGAGTTCTTCATTCAAGAGTACTTTCTTGTTTCCTTCGTAGAAGACTACATGAACAGATTCTTCAATCTTTTGCGTTCTTTTGTAGTAGATTCTGTAGGCTTTGCTATTCAGAGAATAACCAAGAAATACTCCTTTATCTGCTTTTGGTTGAAATGTTCTCAAGTATTCTTTTCCATTGTTAAGAACAAAGCATCTGCAACCAAACACCCTTAGATGTTTGATACTAGAAGGTCTACCAATCAAAAGTTCATAAGGAGTTTTGCCATGGTGTTTGTTAATCAAACATCTATTTTGAGTGTAGCAGGCTGTGTTAACAGCTTCAACCCAATAGATTTCACTTATTTCTGTGTCAACAAGTATTGTTCTTGCTGCTTCTTTTAGGGTCCTATTCTTCCTTTCAGCAACACCATTTTGTTGTGGTGCCCTTACTGAAGATAGTTGATGTTGTATACCTTTGCAGGTACAAAACTCTTTTATGTACTGGTTCACAAACTCGCATCATGGTCTGCTCGACATGTATACCTTGTCATTTTTCATGACTTCAAGCTTATTCAGCAAGTTGGGTATCTCAACCCTTGCATCAGATTTTTGTTTGAGAAATACAACCCAAGTGAATCTTGAGTAATCATCAACAGCAACTAGACCATACTTCTTTCCTCCATAGCTAGTTACAGAGGATTCAAAAAGATCCATATGTAAATTTGCAGTGGCCTTTCACTGGAGTGTCTAGTTTTAGACTTGAAAGATGTTTTGGATTGTTTTCCCATTTGGCAAGCTGAGCGTATACCATCTTTTCTATATACCATTTTGGGTAAACCAACCACCAATTCTTTCTTGGCTAGCTTGTTCAGAGTTTTGAAGTTCAAGTGACTCATTCTTTTATGCCATAGCCAGTTTTCTTCTGTGTGGCCAGATTGACTCACCATGAGACATTCTTCAGTTGTGGCAGATGCCCAGTCAGCAACATAAAGATTTACTTTTCGCCTAGCAACCAAGACTGTCTGCTTTGACTCATTGTCAATTACTTTGCATAGTTTTGACTTGATCTTTACAGTGTACCCTTTGTCTACCAATTGACTCATGCTTAGGAGATTATATTTCAATCCCTTTACATGTAGTACTTCAGAGATTGTAAGAGCTCCATACTTCAAATTGCCAAAACCTATGGTTGGATTTTCATCTCCTCCAGCAAATCTAATAATTGGTCATTTATCGCATTTTCTGTAGTTAATCAGATTTGCTTGGTCTCCTGTCATGTGCTTCCCACATCCACTATCAAAATGCCACTTCGAGTTCTTCCTCAGAGTGTTCTGCACAAGTCGGGAAACAAGGAGTTAGGCTCTCATTCCAACAATGGAACCTTCTGGACTAAAGAATCTCCCTGTAGGAATCCATTTCTGAATGAAATTCCTTGGGATATTATTTTGTCTTGTTGGAACATAAGGAGGAATTTTAGGTAAATAATTAGTGTCATTATCATTTAAAGCTATTTTCCTTCTTGGTGTGTTCCTTGGTGCTCCTCGTGGTGCTTTCAGATACCTGTCAAATTGTTGAGTCTGCTTTTTAGCAAACTTAGCTTTCCTTGCCAGATTTCTTCTAGCCCTGGCATTCAGAGTGGTCGTAACCTGTTCTTTCTTCCACTTCTGATGATTGCTATGCGCAATCCTGGCTTTCATCCATCGTTCTTGCTCTTGTTTATACTCACGAGCGAGTTGTTTCTCGATGGATTTATAGCTAATGCCATTTCAAGCACCTGGTGCTGTCTGAGTTCTCTTCTCAGCAGCTTTGCTAGTCTCTGGAATGTCTTACTTTCCAGAAAACGTGATGTTGGAAAATTTGCCCGCTCCTGCAATTTTTCCTTTCTGAGAGACATAGCACTGTGGGTGATTACACTTTTCAGTGTTATGTTTCTTTACAAAAACATTCCCAACAGTTTTCTTTTGGACTTGTTTTTCCCACAAAGGTTTGGTCGCGACTGCCTTTCCTTTGTCAACAACCTTAGCTTTCTGACCAATTCTGTAGGTTATTTGAGAACCATCTTGTTGAGCACTAACAAATGTTATTCTTTCGTCACTCTTATTCAGAGTAGTAGAACTATTTGTTTGTGAGTTCAGCCCAAGTCCTCCCTTTTCTGAAGGATCCCTTAAATAAGAGTGTACTTCAGTAAGAGTGTCACTAGCTTTGGCATAGGATTGAAAGACAGTTCTTTCTTTTTGAGTTCTGTTGATGGGTAACACCTCAAACACTAACTAACCAAACTATTACAAGTAACCTAGTCTAAGATCCGCCTCCAACTTGTAGTCCGGAGCAGTACCTGTCCGAGCTGGAATACCTGAAAGGACTAAGTGGGGGGGGGGGGGGGCGGGTTAGAAAGGGTTACCCGGATTACGTATGTCAATCCGGTAAGAGACTTTACTCAGAGAGAGTTGGTAGCTCTCAATGTAATAGTTACGAGGAAGGTTATGATATTAATCAGACTTAGGGATTCTGACTTGGGGATCGTTACTTACCTCAAGGTCTTGGACCTTATGCTATATTTATAGAGACCATACACTTATGAAGAGGTTCATAAGATGGTGCCAAGTGTATGATACAGATTTGGACACCAATGCTACCTTTGGCCCATGGTCCAATAGTGAACAATAATCCAGTACTAATTAATGGGCCTGGGAGGGTAGTTTGGACCTTTCCCTCTGAGAGTACTGTTCCGCACGTTGGGTCCGTGTAACTCCTTCGGACAGATTCGTCTGCTTGGTTGATCTACCCTTAGGTAATTCAAGGCGCCCGAGCCTAGAGTACCACGGAAGTATCTCAGTGGTTCTGTTATATACGTTTGGTCTTAATGCGATGGTGGCGTCCGAGATTTTCTCGTCCGGTCCGTTTAGCATCCTAGGACTGATAGTTTGTGGTACTTGGAAGGACCATGTGACCTTTCGTCAGGTTCGGAAGTCATTCACCTAGCTCGGTCGGACTTAGCTGAGGTGGTATGTTGACTTGTAAATACTAGTTGACCTGAGATGGTTTCCCTTAGGTCGGACCATTTGAAGGTCGGACTAGCACTGGATTGGCTATCTCAGCCTTGATGCGCTCTAGGACATGCTCTACGGTGCCCTTAACGGATTGGACACATGTCCGTATCAACAAGTTCCTCATTTTCAGAAAGAAGGTTTTTGTTTTCCTTTTGGAGTATATCCATTGCCTTTCTGTGTGACTTCTCCATCTCAGATATATGTGCTTTGAGAAATGCATTTTCAAAGATCCTTTTCTCGTATAGCTTGAGTAATTGTGCATTTTCCTTCTCAAGAGAATTCTTTTCTTCTTCAAAATGTCGGCTCTAGCTCGGATCATTTGAAATTCTCTTTTGTAGAGATCAAGTTCTCTTCTGAGATATTCTAAATCTCTGATTTCTTCCTCATCACTCTCATAATTTATGAATTGAGAAATGTTAGTTACCTCGTCAGCCATTAGGCAAGGCTCAATGTTGGAGCAACTGGATAGATCTCCTCAAAGAACCCCACATAATTCCCTTTTCTTTTGACCAAAGTCAACCAATTCATGAGTGATGCCACATAATTCTGCAAAAGGTAGTTTGGAGTCATATGAGTCTTCTTCCTCAGATTCTGACTCAATATCAAGAGCATCAAATTGGATTTGAATCTTTTTCCTTTCTTCAATGAGCATAGCTCTCTGACCTCTCTTGAAGTTTCTTCTATCTTTTGTCACCGCCTTTAGCTTATTGAAAAGGCAAGATCTTTAAAATGACCAGTTTCGATAATAGAAACAGATATCGCTTCCGATTTCGCTTCCTCAAGATTAGATGCTTGTCGAGCAGCTTGTTCAACGAGCTTGACAGCTGCATATTTTTGTACTGTTGATAGTTTGAGCCTAGATGCTTTTTCAGCTTCTCTTTGACTTTTCTTCTCTCAATCTCCCAACTGACATATTTTCTCATTTGCTTTACAGCAAGAGCATCTTCCTTAGTCATTTCCTTGGTATCCTTCTTTTCAGAAGTACCTTGTGTTACTAAAGCAATATTGTGAACTTTCTTAGCAATTATTTGTTCTCTCTGAGTAGTTTCATAGTTGACAGTAGCCAAGTGGGAAAAGAGTTGTACTGGAGTGATATTCGCATTCCTCGTTGAAATAAAAATACTGAGTATGTTCCCAGTTTTGATTCAAGCTTCTCACGATAGTCTTAACCTTTTCAGAGTTAGAGTATCTCTCACTTTCACCAAGTGCAGCCATTTCACTCATCAGTGTTGTAAATCGAAAATCTAGTTCTTCAAGAGTCTCTGGGGGACGTCGTTTAAAGTTTTGGAATTTAAGCTTCAAAACTTCGAACTTATTTTCCTTTGTTTTCTCAGTGCCGGTACAGATTTCTTCAATCAGTTGCCAGGCCACTTTCGCCGTTTTTGCACCCCACAGTTTACATTGTATGTGCTCTGGAGTGGAATGTATGATGATATTGCGAGCCTGACCATCTAGTCGATTTCTCTTGGCATCTTCCGTTGTCCAGAGCTCTCTGGGCTTTGGCTCATAAACAACTTGACCAAGAGGGTCTTCCAATCGGGTCGACGACGTTGTAGGAGGAACCACCACTTGGTTCTTCATCAGTGGGAACTCTGTCTCTTCCATTAGAAACCTCCATGACCTGCTTAAGTTGTTGAATGACTATGGGGGCCATTCTTTATTACTTCGATCATTTCGTCACTGATGGCTTCTAGGTGGAGCATCATGTTGTTCTTCCATTTCTCATAGTTCTCTGGCTTGAGAATTGGAGCATCACTTAAAGACATCCTGCATCAAACGCACTAAACAAACAAATCAAGTGTAGGTGAAAAGCAGTTAGTGGGCACTAATCTGGGATGTAGGTTCAGTGCAGAAGGCTTGGGAACCTCCCGCTCTGATACCACTTGTTGGTCCAGATAACGACAAAGGAAAAGACTAGAGGGGGTGGATAGTCTTTTACAACTTTTGTCGATAAACACAATTTCTCAGATATCTATGAAGATATCTGATATTTAATTTCAGAGAGCGGAAGACTTTTCTGTGATAAATGCACGTGCTCAGCAAGATATAAGTGTGTAAATACTCAGAAAGGTAATTAAAGCAAGTAATAAGTTGTCGAAAGTAAATAACACAGATCTTTATAGTGGTATCTGAGGGTGGCGTAATCTCTCAACTAATCCACTCGCCCTTTCTCAGGACTTGAAATTCACTAAGATAGATATTGAATTCTCCTTACAATAAACCTATCCCTTGATTTCCTTTTACACTAGGTTCCCAACCAAGTGTTCCCCCTAAGTTATTCCCCGACTTTCTCAGCCAAGTACTTCCTGTACTCAGAAACCTTTGAGGTATTCCTTAGTTTCCCAAACTAAGTACTTCAGCACTCCACTGCTTAAGGTGTTGGTTAAGGTAGTTTGTCGTGAGTAGTCTTAATAACTTTCTCAGTTATGTAGGAATACTATATAGAACAAGAACCACTTAACACACTTCACAATGTGTGGTCATATGTTCTTTACTGACCCAAGTCTATGTTAAATGTTCTGGAGAATGAAACTTAGATACTTGATCTTTCGATTCAACTCCTTCACAGATAGCAATGCTTGTTAAGGATCGTATGCTTAGAACTTTCGCTACTTAGAATTCAAGAGCTTAGTCGCAACTGTAAGCTAAAGAGTAAGTAGGTTGAAGGCTTGTATGCTTGAATAAATAAGTTCTGTGTGTAAGTTCAAGTTCTTGGTGTGTCTTTCAAGCATTCTAAGTGTTGATATTTATAGTTGAAAATCATGCCGTTTGAATAGTATCCGTTAGGCTTAATGAAATTCAAACTATTGATATCTATAAATAGTACTGCAAAAGACGTTGTCTCTTTTCGTAGATTTCTTTGTTCGATGTCTCGTCACATTTATTGCATTGTACTATTTTTGTCCTCAGAGTTAACGGAACTATGCACGCTTCAAGCATTGCATGTCCCTTTCGTAGACCTTCACATCTCCAGATAATTTGAAACATAGTTTTATCCAGGTATCTCAAAGGTAGATATCTGTGGGCACTTTTGCTCGCTCGTAAACCTTATGCTCTCATATATCTTTTGCAAAACTTGTTTATTGAAAAACACTTGTTTATTCAAGATATCCGGACATAGGTATTCGATGACCTTCGCCTTCAACAATCTTGCGCCTTTCAAAACTTCAAAATTTGTTGAACTCTCCCGATGGATGACTTCTTCGTCTTCTTCAAAGATATAAAAATTACATTCAGAGACCTAACATCCTATACAAGATTTGCTAGACTAACATACTAAGTGATTTTCCTCTTTTACAGTGTTCAAGTGAACCAAGAGTACTAACCACCTTTCTGAGCTAAGATAAGTCATTAAGTTGCTGATTAAAATCTAAACAAATATTCCTAACAATTAGTATAATGTGTAGTGGTACTAAAATTAGTCATACCCTATTAAATTAGGCCATCATTCTTTTAATTAAAAGTCCTCTCGTTAATGGGAGAATGTTATCCAACATATATATTTTGTGTTGTTCATGAAATAAATAAATTTGAAGATACTTAAAATTATAGTTGGTTATATTCCTTATACATATGGATTACCTTATATTTGTACATTGTAACGACCCGAACACTAATCGATCGAGCCCCGACCCTTTGGGCCGGCGTGGTTACTTATGGGCAGCCCTCCAAGTGATATGATGGCCCCACTGTACCAACACAAGTCCTTTCCCGCACACTTTGTCCTCACTCGTGTGCGAACCTGGAGACTTCCCAGTTGGTCACTCATCATAAGATTGCTCAAAAGCAAGCACTCTTAACTTTGGAGAGTATCGTTCTCGATCCCTTTAAGAATTCGATATGTCCCAAGTTTCTAAAATTTAGCCCCGCCAACTAAGTTCCAAGCATTCAGCATCTTCTTTTCAAGAGATTCAAGATGTTTTACGAGATAAAATCCTTCCAACCAAGCACTAATCATAATTTGCCACAATAGAGTTCCGAACATCATTAGGCAACCAGATAGCATTCCCCTTCTCCGATGTCAACTGAATTTTCTTTCCCAAACTTTCCAAGAGATCCGAATCCATGAAAGCCACCAGAGAATAACATCGAAAGATGATTTGAACTAGGAAACAAAAAGATGGAGAAAGCAATAAAACCTGTCTGTGAACAAACAAGTACACCAAAGGAGACAAAGAAAAGATCCAACACAAGATTTGGGGGTAGGTTAAGAAAGGAATAAAAACAACTAAATACAAAAAAAGCGTAGAAATCCAAAGAGAAAAAAAAAACTAACAAGTAAGTTAAAAAAGACAAAAAGAAAAACCTAATGACCGAGAAACGCAGCACAATCCAACAAAAACTAACAAGGCTTATCTTTCCAAATTTCTGGAGGAGATAAAAAAAAAGAAAAGCAAGGTGGGAAAGAGTCTCACTCCAAGAGGATCCAAACTTCAGCCGGAGGAACACACGCTCTCATGGGAGAGAATTTTTTAGAGAGAGATTTTTTCATTATTTTTCTGGTGTAATACGGTAAATTTTGGAAACCATAATTCTTCTTATAAGTTCCGACAGTAACAGGTAAATTTTGGTCTAAATCAAACCTATGTCCAAAATCGAAAGACCAAAATTATGTAAATGGAAAACCGGAAACTCAGATTCATCAGATTGGGGTGGAAAATTCATGGTCGATTAAAGTTTATTTTATGGTCCAACTCATAGTCTTTTACGTAGGACATTGCCTAGGGGTGTTTCCAATAAGGTCTAGCTTTCCTTTAATCCCATCTCACTCCATTCTTCCCGTCCCTTCCATAAGCCTAAGCACAATATTGAGGACCCAAAGTGCATTCCCACTCAGAGACCAAAACCAAGTATTAGGATTAGTATGTTCCATGAACTAAATGATGGAGCTTTTTAGAGCGACATGATTATCCATAATGATTACATTGTTTATGAAATTATTCTCATCTTTAATCAGTAGTTAGATCTTAGGCTCTTTATAAATAAACGGTTCAATAGTTAAAACTTTACATAAAGGTTAACGTGTAGTTTTAGGTGAAAAATTAAAAATGAAAAATTTGTGAAGTGGCCTGGAAGTTTATGAAAGGATTTGATGTAAAGAGTATGGATGTACTTTCAAAAGGTGTCTTATCTATTGAAGAAAATTCTAAATTTCCTAGCTATGTTATGTATTCTCACGATTTGAAGCAATAAATAATTGGAATGAAAAAGCTTCATTCAAAAAAAAAAAAAAAAAGATATTTAGTGCAAGTGTCAAAGTTTTTTTTGTTTCTAGTATAAGTTTTTAGAATAGTCCGGATTGTGAATTCGTAGTTCTAAATCATGTATTGAATTTTCCACTGTTTCTTTTTTTAAAGTAGTAATCTTTCCTCGCAATAGGTGTGTTAATAATTGTCATGCAATAATCCCATCAAGCACAATCATTAGTCTGAGTTATTCTCAATAATCCCATCCAATTAACTCGTATTTATTATCCTTAACTTATGGGTTCGACGATGCGAGTTCGAGTTTCTATTGACATCACCAAACCATTAACTCGTGTCATGCAATTGGCTGGGCCAAATAAACAGAGGCTGCAAATTCAGTTTTCTTATGAGAGATTGGCTAATTTTTGTTATTACTGTGGAGTGTTAGGCCATTTAGTTCATGATTGCAACCTTTGTTTTGATATTTTGGGAGATACGGACAGAATCGAGGAAGGAAAGCTAGCTTACGGTGATTGGTTGCGTGCGAATGATTCAACTTAGAATGTCAAAATTGTTCAGGGTAGTTTGGGTGGTCCGGCACGGCGGCTAGCCGGTGGCAGTGGGAGTCAAGGGACTGTTCAAACGAGGGGTATTCTTGGTAGATCATCTCTTGCGGATAAGTATGGTAAAGATTTGGGTTTATCTCATCCGCCTTCATGGCAGAATCTTCGCCATAATTCGGCCGAGAATAGTGGAACTAATTATGGGAACAAAACGGCTGCAGTTGACTTGACTGGGAAAGGAAAGAATATTCTTGTTGAAGATGTGCCACCAATCCAATCACCACAGCCCTACATCATCCCTCCTTTACGCAACCCTACACCTAACCATGAAGCCCAATTGATCATTTACACACACCCCTCCCAACATGAGCCCAATAATGAGTTGGTAACTTTGGACCAAGTAATGACTGAAGATCAAGCCCAATCAACCACTCTGACCCAATCTCCTACTCCTGTCCCTGGCCCTTACATCCCTCTTACCCCATCCTTGCCTAGCCCAAATTTCCTTTTCCAAGCAGTGCCAAAACAGGTTTAAAAATATAAAACCAATGATTTACCCTTAGCCATACAACCTTACCAAGCTATTCAGACCAGTACCTCGACTTCCACAGCACCCAGGAAACGAGGCAGGCCCTGTAATGCTACCAGAGGTTTGGATTCAAAACGAAAAGTGATACAGAGGAGAGATAAGGAATGTGCTGCTATGAGAAATAAGAAAGTACGTTTGGAGGAGAATAACATGATGTATGTACCAGAGGCGGAGGTTGCTGAGCAACCCCGCCTATCCCAATGAGTTGCCTCTTGGAACTTCCAAGGCTTGGGGAACCTTTGGACAGCTCGTGCTTTAGGCGAATTTATTCGCAAATTAGATCCCCCAAGTTGTTTTTCTAATGGAAACGAAAGTTAGTACTCATGAGATAGACAACTTAAAGCAGAAGTTTAATTTATTTGGAATTGTTGTGGCACCAGTGGGTCAATCAGGAGGGTTGGCCTTGTTATGGAATAAAGCAGTCAATGTGATGATTCTTTCGAAGAATCATATTGATGCTAATGTGGATTTGAATGATGGTAGTGGCTTGTAAAGATTTACGGGTTTTTATGTGGAGCCGGATGCTAGTCGACGTAAGCGGACTTGGAATTTACTTCGTACATTGGGAGGGCAGTCGTGTAGACATTGGGTTCGCATGGGGGATTTTAACGAAATTCTTAGACATGACGAGAAGGAGGGAGGAAGAACCACACCAGAATGGAGATTGTAGGATTTCCGGGAAGCTTTAGTTCATAATGATTTAATTGATTTCGGTTTTCGAGGGTACCGTTTTACTTGGGTCAATAATAACGAGGAACCAAACATAATTCGTGAAAGATTAGATAGGTCAGTGGCGTCTAAGGAGTGGATGGACTGTTTTCCTAATGCCCAAGTCAAGCATTTATGTACACGGGTTTCAGATCATGTACCAATTTTGTTGTTGCTTAATGGATTGCCTCCTCACTGTGTTAGGCCCAAGAAGATTCCATTTTGAAGCAATGTGGGTCAAGGCAGAGGACTGTGCACAACTTGTCTCAGAAGCTTGGTCTAATGATGTCACTATTATGTCTAATCTAGACAACTGTAAAGTGGGTTTCATGAGTTGGGATAAGGATAAGTTTGGAAATGTTAAGCAACAAACCCATAAACTGGAGAAGGAGATTCACGGCTTGCAAAAGCAGCCTCTTACCTCGGTCACTCGGTCGAGACTTAGGGAAGCGAAATTGGAACTGGAACGGCTATTGGATAAGGAGAGGAGCTCATGTGGAAACAACGAGCTAAGGTCCAGTGGCTCGCAGAGGGAGATAGAAATACCCGATTTTTCCATAGTCAAGCTACTCGAAGAGCTAAGAGAAATGAAATACGGGGGCTTCGAGATGAAAATGGGTCCTAGTTAGAGGAACCTGCAGAAATGGGTGAAGTAGTACGGAGGTATTACTCTGATATGTTTAAGTCCATGGACAGTGATAGAGGACATCGATTCAGTACTAGAGACTATGGTCTCGAAGGTGGATGCTTCTATCAATGCAGATTTGCGTCGTATTTACACTTCAAGCGAGGTAAAAAAAGCTCTTTTCGATATGTATACCCTTAAATCCCCTGGCCCAGATGGAATGCCTGCTTTTTTCTTTCAGAAATTTTGGCATATTGTTGGCTCTAATGTGACTGCATGTGTTCTTGCTTTGCTGAATAATCATGTACTTGAACCCAAAGTTAATTTTACCCATATTGTTCTTATTCCTAAATGTCAAACTCCAGAACTGGTTTCTCAATTCCAACCTATAAGTCTGAGCAATGTGATCTTCAAAATTGCTTCTAAGACTATTACAAATAGACTGAAAATTCACAGGCCTGCCATTATTAATGAAACCAAGTCTGCTTTTGTGCCTAATAGACTTATCACTGATAATGTTTTAGTAGCTTATGAAGTGAATCATTTTTTAAAACAAAAATCAAGGGTAAAAATTGTTTTATGGACTTGAAGTTGGACATGAGTAAAGCTTATGACAGAGTTGAGTGGCCTTTCCTGGAGAGAGAGTGTTATATAGACTAGGTTTTGAGAGAAGATTTGTTGAGCTTATTATGTTGTGTGTTCGTACCGTTCATTATTCAGTAATTCTGAATGGTGAACAACTTGCTCCTATCCAGCCAAAGAGGGGGATTCGCCAGGGGATCCTCTTCCTCCATATCTTTTTCTTTTCTGTACTGAGGCTTTTAGTGCTTTGATTGCGGATGCCGAGCGGAGGGAGGTGTTGACTGGGGTAGCCGTTAGTCCTAGTGCACCAAGGATCTCCCACCTTCTTTTTGCGGATGATACTCTTTTGTTTTGCCAAGCTACAGTGGAAGCTGCTAATGAGATTTCTGATATTCTTACTAGATATAGTCTTCCGTCGGGACAGGTGATTAATGTTGATAAATCTACTGTTGTTTTTTAGTCGGAATACTTGGAGGGAGAGGGTCGATGAGGTGAGGGGTGCTCTTCATGTTCGGGTTGTAGATAAACATGAGAAGTATCTGGGGCTACCTACTGAGATGGGTAGGTCTAAAAAAGAGGTGTTTAGTTGGCTTAGGACTAGGGTGCGGGAGAAGACCCAAGGTTTTGGTGAAAAGTTCTTATCTAAAGCTGGGAAAAAAGTCCTTATTAAGTCGGTGCTCCAATCCATTCCTACCTATGTGATGAGTTGTTTTAAGCTTCCGGACTACCTTCTTGCTGAAATTGAATCTATTATTTCTCGATTTTGGTGGGGAAATGGGGGTCAAAGTAAAATTCATTGGGTTAATTGGTATGCTTTATGTTATAGTAAGAGAGATTGGGGTATGGGTTTTAGGGATCTCCGTTCCTTTAATCTTGCCATGTTGGGGAAGCAGATTTGGAGAGTTATTCAGTACCCTAACTCCTTACTTAGCCACGTTTTGAAAGCCAAGTATTTTTCCAACCTGTGATATTTTAGAAACCATGCCGAAGTCCAATGCTTCCTTTACGTGGAAGAGCATCCTGTGCGCCATGTCTTTAGTTGAGAAAGAGGTTCGGTGGAGAGTAGGTTCTGGTGATCAGATTCGCATCTGGGGGGGGGGGGGTTATTGGATTCCGCAGGATTATTTTCTCAAGCCTTATACACCTGATCTGTATGATCTAGGTGAAGTCATAGTGGCCAATCTGCTTGACCAAGAGAATAGAAAATGGGATGTTAATTTGGTGCAGACGCTGTTTTGGGATGAAGATGCAAGGATGATACTTTCGATTCCAGTGGCTGCTTGCGACACGCATGATGTTCGAGTTTGGGATTATACCAAACACGGACATTACTCAGTGAAGACAATGTAGTATCTTGCTCGTTATACCAAACAACAAGAACTGAGTGCTCGTAAGGGCTACTCGAGTTCGCCGGAAGTCTTTAATTGGGACTTTATCTAGAAAATACACGAGCCAAATAAGATTAAAGTTTTCTTTTGGCGTCTTCTTAAGCTTGCTTTGGCTGTTTTGCGAAATCTTCATAAACGGAATATTGTATTTGATGTCACCTGCCCTGTTTGCAAATGTGGGGAGGAATATGTGTTCCATACTTTCGTTGAGTGTCATTATGCTCGAATTTTCTGGGCACTTTCTCCTTTATCTAACTCTGTTCATGTACCACCATGTAGAAATATTAGAGATCGATCTGCATGCGGTAAATCGTGTCCAAGGAGGCTTTTGAAGTTTTATTTGTTCGTCCGGAGTATGTTGGTCATAACTACAAAGTAAAAGACTAGAGGGGGGTGAATAGTCTTTTAAAACTTTTGTCGATAAACAGCTTCTCGAAACTGGGGTTTCGATACTTAAATTCGCATCATGGAAGACTTTAAGATAGGTAAGTGCGTAAACAATAAGTATGTGTGTGTGTGCTTTCGAAATGTAAATACAGAAAGGTAAATAACACAAGAAGTATAGTGGTATCCGGAGGTGGCGAATCCTCCAACTAATCCACTTGGTCTTTCCGAGACATAGAATTCACTAGAATGTATAATTGAGTTCACCTTACAATAATCCTATTCTAAGATTCTTAAACAAATGGTTCCCAACCAAATGTTCCCTCGAGTTATTCCTCACTCCTAGAGCTAAGTACTTCCTCTACTTAGATAACCTCGAGTTATTCCCGATTTCCCAAATCAAGTACTTACTCTACTCCACGCCTTGATGGTGTTGGTTATAAGGTTTTGTCGAGAGGCTTCTCAGATAACTTTTCGCTTATGTTTTCAGAGAGCCAAATGTAACGAGACTACTTAATACACTTGTTCAAAGGATGGCACCGCTTCTTTCGACCCAAGTAATTGATGTCCGCTCGGAGAATGAGCTTCGTAAAGGGTATTTGATAGTTCAACTCTTTACTTAATAACAATCTCTTGTTAAGGTTCAGACAACTTAGAACTACTAGTGATTCTTCAAGCAATGTAAAGCTTTCGTAAAGGGTAGTAGAGTGCTTGAGAGAATACTTTGCTTAATGGTAAGTTTGCAAGATAGAGCGTTCTAAGGTATGTTCTTCAAGCATCTAAGTGTGTGATATATATAGATAAATTTGAGAGGCGTTTGAATTGTATCCGTTGTGCTTTCTATCAAATTATATCCGTTTATATCTTGAACTATGTACTGTAAGTCACTATCTCATTTTTCGAGAGGATCGCTATAAAGATTTCGCGATGCATTTAATGCATAGTATTGTTCATTATCCTTTAGTCTCAACGGATACATGAGCCTTTCTGATGGCTTGCATGCTCCATACTCATGATGTCATATGTCCAGAATCATATCTCGAAAGTAAGTTAATATACTTAAGAAAGGATTAAGGACATAGTCTTTCTGAGTTAGACTAAACCTTTGTGTCTTCATAAACCTTGTGCAATCTTCAGTCTTCTAATCTTCAGAAAAGCTCCATTGCTAGGATTGATCTTCATGGTCTTCTTGAAATAAAAATTACACTCAGAGACCTATAATCCTAATACAAGATTTACTAGACTAATCATACTCAGTGATTTCCTCTTTTACAATGTTCAAGTGAACCAAGAGCACTTAATCACCTTTCTCGCTAAGATAAGAACATGTGATGAGTGATCAAAATACTAACATATATTCCTAACAAATTTCCTTTTGATCACCATCCATGACTATCTTTTAAGTCCTATTACAAAATTGTAATCTCGAAGAGAATACAATCCACCACTTAATCATTTCAAAAGATATTCAATTTTAGTCAATTATGCGAAAGTAAACATCAACCAAATCACAAGAAGTGATCTTTCACGATAAGTTGTCATCTATTAAAAGTATCCGAGTATGATCTTCGAGATAGTACGCTTACGTAAAGAGATGCAACTTTTACATATAGAGAATTTTAGAAACAATCAAGAAGATTACAAAAGTAATAAAACATACCACGAAATTAGAACAAAGGAGAGTCCAAGCTCCAAGAGAGTATTCTAATGTTACTAGTCTTCAAGTCTTCAAAACACAACTCGGGTTCAGATACCTCAAGTTCTTCAAAGACCCTTTCCGGATCAGACATGATCATCCACTTTTTCGCATTCTTGGACATAGTCATAAGAATCCTTCCGACAGAGCTCATCTTTGGATAAGTCACATATTTCATGGTAACTCTTGCCAAGCTTGTGATTCTTCCGCAGAAAGTGTTTGACCTGTAGTACTTTCCCCAAACCTGCATGGTCTACTTGCAACCGAGACAGTTGAAATACTTGTATATTTCTTCCAGATAGTGTATATCATCTAGGTATTCATCCAATGTCATATAGAATGACTCATAGGTTGAAACACCTAGTTTGTTCTTCCTGCTGTAGCTACCATCCAGCTTTCTTACCTTGTGTACATCATCAGTTTTTGGGTAAGGACAGGCAAAAGAAAGATCCATCTTTCTGGCTTCATTCCTCTTTTCTATTTCAATGTTTAGCCAGGCATGAAGGTTCTCAGGTTTTAGCAATTCTGGCTTGCCTTCTCTCCATTTCGTGATCCGTCGAGGATGGAGTTGGAAACTTATCATTGACAAGTAGATGTTGTAGTTCCAGAATCCAATACCCTCTCTTGTTCAGAATGCACCTATATGAAGATTCTTCATTACTGGTCATCATATACTCAATGTGGGCATCACTTGGCCTTTCTTGATGTGTTTCATTGTTACTCTGCCAAACTGGAAATCCCTTCTTATTTTTCTGTTTGGTGGCCATTCTGTCAGGAGATCCTCTAACTCTTTCTTCCTGCTTTGGGGCTATGCTAGTGGATGTTCCTTGTATAGACTTGGTATTTCCAGAAGGGGTTCTGGCTGCTAAAGGTCTTGCTGCCAGAGGAGGTTGTGAAGTAGTTGCTTGTCTCCTTTTCTTGTGAAGTGGATGTTCATCAGAATCATCCTCATCATCATTGTAGTCCAAAATTGGAGACTTGCAGCTTTCTTGGCCTCTTACTTCTCCTTCTTCCTTTTCTTCTTCTTCAGAAGTCTTCTTCTCTTCTGAGATTCTAAGGGACTTGGTTCCCCTAGTGACCATACTCCTCAGCCTTTCCGGGTGTTGATCTGGAACAACTTCTTCAGCAAGGGTGTCTCCAGTGGTGTCCTTAATGACAAGTTGACTTGAGGAGGGAGGATTTGATTGTTTTCTTTTTCTTCCTCTGCCTTTCTGAGGCATCTCTTCTCCCCCCTTAGTCATGAATGACTGACTCATGATAGCATAAGCTTCAGAGAGAGTTTCAAAGTTTTTCTGGAGATTGTTGTGCACCCTGACTAATTCTTGAAGTTCTTTCTTCAGCTCGTTGTTCTGCCTAACCGCCTCGCCCTTTCTTGAGCTCTTCTGCTGCCTTAGGATGGCGTTGGCTTGTAGGACAGCATGGCTGGCTTCATTCAATGCTGCATTTGCATTGTTACAATCCTCATCCCTGACCAACCTTAGGTCTTTCTGAAAGAGAGCTATGCTGGTTTCTCTGTTGAGTAAAGCAGCGGCCAATGGCTTCATCTCTTCTGGAACGGATTTTAGCACTTCTTTGTCTTGGGCAACTAGTGTCTTTCTGAGTTCTAAAAAGACACTGTTCCTTGTACGGTGCTCTTCACTTCTTGAACTACTTGGTGCAGAGAATATATGAGGAGCAAGTAGGGCTCTCTTGTGCTGAGTGATAAGTCTCTCATCTTCTGCTTCAGTAATCAAGTTGTGGGTTTCAGCATCACTGTCATAATCTTTTTCTTGGATTGTTTGCTGATTGACAATCTTCTTTTGCTTTCCATCAAGTGTGCTGGCCTTCTGAGAAGATGTAGAAGGTCTTTCTGATGCAGCCTCAGCATCATGCTCTTCATCATCATTGTCATCCATGGCATCTATCTCAGTAGCTGTGACAACAATGGAATTCTTCAAATTTCTTTGCTCATCTAGGAGTGCCAATTCCTTGATATTAGCTTCTTCGAGCTTTTTGATTTTGGCTTCCTTTTCATCAACAAGAGATTGAGTCTCAATGTTGATTCTCTTCTCTTCTTCCAATACCTTTCTGAGTTGTTCAATCCTAAACTCAGCAGCTGAAATTTCTTTTTATGGCATAATTGTGTTCAGCTTGTTGGGTATCTTGATGAGACTAGGGAGGTGATGATGATGGAGCTTTCTGAGCATTTGAGGGAGTAACCTTTTCTCCACTTTCTTTGCTAGCTTTCTGAATCCCGCCTTGTCCAGGTTGGGGATCATCATTCTGATCATCATCATCATCCTTTTTCTTTGCTTCTTGGTTTGGATGCTCAGAGGGAGGTTCTTGATAGTTATTTTCATCCATCTCTTCCTCATCTTCACAAACCAGGTTGATCACATCAGGAAGTGTGATCATCCTCCCATTAACTTCCTCTTGCTTAGTTGGATAGGTTGTGAGCTTGCTGGGCAAGGCAGGATGGGTAACCATCTGCTCTTGGGTTTGAGCATCCGCAGACTTGAAATCGCTAAAAGTCTTTGCTACTTCATGAATGAAGTCTTCATGCATCGAGTGGCAAATGTGTAGGACTCTTGGGAACAATGCATGGATATAATCTTCCGATTGAAGGCGATTGCTTCTCTCTGGGACGTTGATCACTCGGCTAATTCGTAAAGGTCACCTTTCGAAGTTTCGCCATCATTCAAGCACTTGAGATGTTTCTTTAAGGTGTGCTTCGAAGGCCTCGAGTAAATCAACCGCACTAGACTTTGAGCTCGAAGAAAGTGTTCAAGTTAGTTTTGCTCAAACTACTTGAAAGTTAGTATCTCGAAGTTTAAAATAGGCATTCTGAGCATACCTGTGTAGAAACACTAGGCTCATTATCCTGTACTTCTGCTAGCTTGGGCACAGAGGCCTCAGATACCTTGATGTGAGGAGAAGTTTTATCCTCATCAACCTTTCTTTCTGCTTGAACCTGAGAGTTAAAATCAAACATGTTTAGAAACTGTTAACAGAAAAGATAGGTGGAAAAGTGCTTTCTGAGACTTCACTTACTTCCAAGTGAGGAAGCTCAAGAAGATGTTCCTCGTAAACCTTGGGGTTTCGCACCTTTCCGCAGAGCATCTTGTTCCGCATTTTTAGTTTCTTTTGGAGGAGATGACACAACTGTTTCTCCATCCAATAGTTCTTCTGACTGAGCCTGTAAGAACAAACATAAGAGATTTTAGAAGTGGGTTTTCCAGAGCATTCGTTGAAGAAGACTATTACTGATTACTTACCTTCTCAGCAGAAGGCTCAGTAAATACTTCCTCAGAAAACTTTTCACCTGGAATTCTAGTTTTGGGGTGTTGGTTTCACCACCACTACTTCCTCGCTTGGAGCCTAAGAAGACATTAAGAATATTAGAACATAAGATAAGAGCATTTTAGTTATTTCTTGTTCAGAGATAACTTTACTACTGGGATGTGCTCTTCGATGTTCCGAGATTGAGGAACCTCTTCTTGATTCAAGGTGGATGTTTTCTTCCCCGAAAGTGTGTTCCAAGTCGGCTCAGAATAAATACATTTTATGAGTAACAAGTTAACATACAATTATGTCGACATGTTAGATACAAACTTTCTTTGTTACCCGAGAGTCGGATGATCATTGATCTTCGACCTTGTGGTGATTCCACGCCTCAGGCTCATTATTGATCTCCTCTCAAGTATCATTCGAGTCTCCATCTCGCTTGATCCCTTTCGAGAGTTGAGCTCTCTCGAAGGTCGAGGAACCTGCTCAAGAATGTGGTTTTCTTCAAAGAATGTTAAGTCGCATTGTGAATGTGGAAGCAATGGCAACATCTTCCATCATTCTATCTTCCTCACCCAGCCTTCTTCTTCCTCACAAGGAGGGGCTCTTGTTTTCTCAAGAGCCGAGCTTGATGCTCCTCCACGGGTCTCATATCAATCTTTTGAATACTTTTGCAAGTACTTCATCATCCTCGTAATCACTATTCTGTTGGTGCACTCCATCTATGATATTTCTATCATCTCCGGAGAGTTCGGAGCATTCGTTCAGGACTCTTGGGGCATTCTCGATTTGCCTTTCGAAGGCCCAACATCTTCGAGACCTTGTTCCAAGGTTGCGCCTCTTATGCTTAGGGGCTTGGAGGCTCTTTTCCTATGAGTCCTCTTTCTCTTGGCAACTGGAGGTTTAGCTTGAGCTTGCTCAGACCTCCTCACCTTCGTGCGCTTTCTTCTTCTTCGCTTTTTCGATTGCGTTCTCGAGTAATTTTCTCCTTTTCTTCAAAGGCGTGTCGAAAGGGAATTGGTGACTGGATTTCTTGTTTCTCTAAGAGTGATTCCATTGTTTCGAATGTACAGATTCTCGAGACCAGTGCATATCGCCTTTGGCTCAAAGGCTATTGATGATTTTGGGCTCAAATTCCTCAATATGTCCAAGGAATTTGTCAAGGCGCATTTCCAATTGAAGTGGGTTTCGCCTTCATGCTTCTTGTTCAGAAGATGCATCATCATCCATCTCTCCATGCTTATCTGGTCTACTCCTCCTTTGTTGCCATCTAAGCAATAGACCAGAATAAGAGCTAAAGTACTCCAGTGTTTCTGGAGATGACTAGTTCTGGTGGCTTTCAGAACAAATTGTCCTGGGCAACCTTTTGCATTTTCTAACTGGATTGCTTCAAATAGCTCTTCGACGCCAATCACGGAAGGCCCTCGATGTTGATGTCTTCAAATGTTCCTCGATTTTCAATCGAATATCTTGCGAAAGTCTTGCGCCTAGAACAATTTCGTCCTTCGACTTCACCGCATGTATTTCTCTTCTTCATCATTCACAACTTTTGTGAAGATTTTGAGTTGTTATAGAACTCCGACATCCAAAGGTGGATAGTCCATTGCGCAGATAGAAGCTTGTAGATATGGGAATTCTTCAAAGATCCCCACATCGCTTCCTTTCTGGTTTTGAAGGTATAACTGCTGGTACATATCTCTTTACTAGAAAAGATCCCCAATTCATTTTGTGGTTAGGGTTCCAGTCTGATGGGGTAAACTTTCCCAAAAGGCGTTTATTCAACACCTTAAGTTCCTTTCCTCCTTGCTTTTCAGCAGGAGCAGATGATACGGCCTTAGGGTTCTTGGTGGTCATCTTCTTGGGTGCCATCTCTTATATAGAGTTTTGAATGAGTGTTTTCAGAGGGGTTTTGCAAGATTAATTCGGGATTAGTCTATCTTTTCAGAAGACTAAACACAAGAAGTTAAGTTTGCAGAAGGGGTTTTGCAGAAATCTTGAGAGATTTTGCTGTTTTGATGCAAGTATGAAATTTCGGAATTGGTAAAAGTGTTTGTCTTTTGCCCAAATCCTATATATATAGCAGACAAAATGTACATATATACAACATACATATAGCTGAATATGAATGCGTGTCTTTGCATCTGCATAGGTGTGGTACGTCCTTTGTACTTCATTAAATGCGTAGTGGGCCATCGCATTTCTCAACAGACATTACTTGCTTTGTTTTAATCTCAACCGTTGAGATCAAACGTTTATTCATCAAGGGCTTATATTGAATATATTGTAATGATATCAATCAACAAATGATATGACTTAGTAAAGAGTAAGAACACTTAATCGTTTGAACTTATCATTCTGAGTGTCAAGTCCTTATCTTTATATTGTTTATCATAAAATGGCAAAAGTACAAGACATCGACATGTTTGACTTTCGTAACTTATACTTTTCGCTTTGTGTATCTTTTCTCTTTATGACTAAATAGCTTTCTGAATTCAAGTGTCAGAGGCTTCAGTTGTTTGAATGTATTTGACCCATTCTCAGTAAGTAAGTTCTAGTCTTATTTACTTATTGAGTGTGTACCAACCTTTGCCTTTCCGGATACCTGCCCGTAAATATTTTGCCTTTTGAGTATTGCTACCGTAAACCTTTGTATCACTTCTTATCAATCTCGCCTTCGAGAACCCGCTCGTGAGACCTACTTCTTTTCTACCTCACTTACTCAGACTTTAGAGATTCAGGACATTTTTCAGTCCTTAGGCATTTCCATTAACCCAAGACTATGTCTCAAAGTAAAAAACTGGCTTTCTTGTAAGGGCTTAGTGAAGATATCTGCAAGTTGGTCTTCTGTGCTAATCTTGAGTATCTCTATATCGCTTTCTCAACATGGTCTCGTATGAAGTGGTGTCTAACATCAATGTGCTTTGTTCGCATGGAACTTGGGGTTCGTGTGATTGCAATAGCACTTGTGTTATCACGTAAAATGGAGTTTTCTTCATCGAGTCCATAGTCTCGAGTTGTTGTCAATCCACAAAATTTGTGTCGCATAACAACCAAAGAATATATTCACCTCCGTGGTAGAAGTTGCAATTGAGTTTTTTCTTGCTAAACCACGAGATAAGTCTAGTTCCGTAAACCCACAAGTTCTCGAGGTACTTTTCCTATCAAGCATTGATCCAAAGATAATCAAAGATCCGAGTAACCACCAAACTCAATCCACTTTCTTTAGGATACCACAAACCTACATCTACTGTACCTTTCACATACCTTAATATTTTCATAGCAATGTTGTAGTGTGATTGCATTGGATTTGTTTGAAATCTAGCACACACTCCAACTGCATATTGAATATCAGGTCTGCTTGTAGTAAGGTAAAGTAGTGAACCTATCAATTTCCTATACTTGTGTTCATCAACACTCTTATCTGATTCAGTATAGGTCATCTTGGTTCCTATGCTCATAGGTATTTTAGCATTCTTTCGTAGGCTTAAGATTGAACTTTGTGAGCATGTCTTTTGCATACTTTGTCTGACTAATGAATATTTCATCATTAAGTTGCTTGACTTGCAATCCTAGGAAATAGTTCAATTCTCCCATCATGCTCATCTCAAATTTACTTTTCATGAGATTTGCAAAGTCATCACAAAGCTGCTTGTCCTTAGATCCAAATATAATGTCATCAACATATACTTGAACTAAGAGTAGTTTCCCATCATGATTTAAAGTAAATAAAGTTTTATCAACTTCACCTTTCTTGAAACCACTTTCCGTAAGGTATTTGGTAAAGTGTCATACCATGCTCGAGCCTGTTCAATCCATATAGAGCTTTTAGCTTGTAGACCATTCTACTTTCTCGAGGAAACTTCAAAGCTGTGTGGTTGTTCAACATAGACTTCCTCAAAGAAGTTCACCATTCAAGAATGCACTCTTGACATCCATCCGATAAACTTTAAAGTCTTTATGAGTCAAAGGCCGTAAAGAGTCTTATTGCATCCAATCGCAACCGGTGCATATGACTCATCAAAATCTAAACCTTCACCGGTGAATCCTCGCAACCAACCTTGCTTTGTTTCCGGTTATTTCACCAGATTCATTCATCTTGTTTCGAAAACCCACTTAGTTCCAATCATGTATATTCCTTCTACAAATGGAACTAGTTTCCGCTTTGTTTATTTCAAATCGATCCAACTCTTCTTGCATTGTGAGATCCGCTTGGTCTCTTAATGCTTCTTCTATAGTTTTCGTTCAATGTTTGAGATAAAACATCCAAAGAGAGAATTAGCATTTTCACTATTGCTCTCCTAGTCCTAACACCTTAATTGATCGTCCACTCACGCCTTTTGCGTGATGATCCTTGATCCATCTCATCACGGGTTTAGGGCTAGTATGGTCAACATCTATGTGATCCTAATGTGAATCACTATGATTACGACTTGATACTTCTTCAAGATTCGTGACATTTGCACCTCGTATGGCGTAAATGTCGACACATGCTCAGGAGAGCTCGACATGCCCGCCGAGAGGTCATTTAATTAGCTCTTTGATGAACATTTCATTCTTCTTTCAATTTCATGATCATTTTCATTTTTCAGTCCATCTTTCCAATGATTTTCTTTCTCTGTCCTTTTCATTAGTTCACAACCTTCTTCATTGTTTTCCTTCTTTGATTCTTTCATTTTTTTTTTCATTTTGAGAAACTAGAGCAACACCTTGACAAACAGCTGAAAAGTTGAAAAGTTGCAAAGTGTTGCTCTAGTTGCTCAAGGTTCTTCTGAAAAGAAGGATACCAAAGATGCATCTGAAGAAAATGCTCTTGCAGTAAGACACATGAAGAAATTTGTGAGTCAACAGATTGAGAGAAGAAAAGCTAAAGAAAAGCTGAAAAAGCATCTTGGCCCAAACTATCATTAGTACAAGAACATACAAATGAACAACTCTCAACACCCCATTCGTAAAGGTGTTAGTAATCAAGTCAGAAATAGGAAATGATATATGTTTCTATCACAAAAGCCCGTCACTTAAGAGAGATTGTCCCGCTTAAACAAGCTCAAAACAGTGACAAGAAGGATGTAAGAAACTTCAAGAGAAATCAAAGGGCCTTACTGACTGAAGAAAGGAAGAAGATTCAAATTCAACTTGATGCTCTAGACATTGAGACAGATTCTGAAGATGGAGATTCAGATGACTCAAACCTAACATCACCAAAATTGTGTGGAATCACCCACGATGTAATCGACTTCGGTCTTAAGAAGAATGAAATGTGTGGAGTTGCTGAGATTGCTGGTCCAGACATCTCCAACATTGAAATGTGTCTTATGGCTGATGAGGTAACTAACAATTCACAATTTCTGTACTATGAAAGTGATGATGGAATTGAGGATCTGGAATTGGTCAAGAGTGAATTGGATCATTATGAGAAAGAATTTCTGGAAGCACAATCCAAAACTAGAATTCTAGAGGAAAGCAAAGAAACTCTTGAAAAAGAGGTTTCTGAGCTAACCAAAGTATCTGAGAACAAGAACGCTGAAATAGCCTTTCTGAAAGCTCAAATATCTGCGAATGAAAATTCTCACAAACTAGCCTTGGATGAACTTAATAAGAAAATGATGAAGCTGTTTTCTGAGAATGAAGAACTCAGAAAGAAAGAGCTATCCTTCCAATCTAATGCAAAAAAGCTAGTGACACTCTCACTGAGGTTCAATCCTATATGAGAGATCCCTCTGAGAAAGCTGGACTTGGACTTGATGAACAATCAAGTAATTCATCTTCTCTGAAGAAGAGTGATGAAATGTTGACCTTTGTAAAAAGTCAACAGAATGGTTCTTCAACCACCTATAGCATTGGTCAGAAAGCTAGGGTAGTTGACAAAGGAAAAGGAGTAGCAACTCAGCCTTTGAAAGAACAACAAGTTCACAAGAAACATGTGGATAAGGTTTCTGAAAAGAAACACAACCCTCAGACATGCAACCATCCACATTGCTATATTACTAGGAAAGGAAGAATTCCTGGAATAGGCAAATTCTCAACTGCACCATTTTATGAAAATAAAGATGATGCAGAAACTAGTAAGGCTTCTGAAGAGCGCATTCAGAAAGTCAAAGGTGTTCGAAATGGCATTGGCTATCGTGCTATTGGAAAAGTTCTTCTGCAACAATATAAGGAAGGACAAGAACAATGGCGCAAGGCTGATATTGCACGTAGCAATAGACAGAAGTGGAAGAAATCTCAAGCCATTGAAAAACTGAATGCCAGAGCTAGAAGGAACCTGGCCAGAAAGGCTAAGTTTGCTCAAAAGCAACCCTAGAAACCCAGGGTCCAGAAAGAACCAAAAGGAACACCTAGAAACACCCCAAGAAGGAAGATTGAGATCAAAATTATTGATTTTATTGCATCTCTTTCTGATCAAGTTAGACAAAAACAAACTCCCAAGAAATTCACTAAAATGTGAATTCCTACTGGAAGAATGTTTAGTCTAAATAGTTCTATCTTTGAAGCAAGAACCTAACTCCTGTTTCCTATTTTGTGCGGAACGCCTCTTGGACTAAGGCTCAATGGCTATTTGATAGTGGATGCGGAAAGCACATGACAGGAGACAAAGCAAATCTGGTCAACTACAAAGCTTGCAACAATGGACCAAACATCGACGGTTGAGGAGAATTAAATCCCTCTTTGGGATATGGAAACGTCAAATTGGGATCATTAACAATCACTGACGTATTACATGTTAAAGGTTTGAAATATAATCTATTTAGCATGAGCCAGTTTGCAGACAAGGGATTCACTGAGAAATTCAAAGCAAAGTATTGCAAACTTATTGACAATGAGTCAAAGCAGACAGTCTTGGTTGCTCGGCGGAAAGGAATTCTTTATGTTGTCGATTGGGCATCTGCCACAACTGAAGAATGTCTCATGGTGAGTCAATCAGGTCACACAGAAGAGCACTGGTTATGGCACAAAAGAATGAGTCACTTGAATTTCAAAACTCTGAACAAACTTGCCAAGAAAGAGTTAGTGGTTGGTCTTCCCAAAACATCTTTCAGAAAGGATGGTATCTGTTATGCCTGTCAGATGGGGAAACAATCTAAGATCTCCTTCAAGTCCAAAACCAGTCACTCTAGTGTTAGACCACTGCAACTATTACACATGGATCTTTTTGAATCATCTGTGACTAGTTATGCAGGAAAGAAGTATGGTCTTGTTGTTGTAGATGACTTCTCAAGATTCACTTGGGTTGTCTTTCTGAAGCACAAATCTGATGCAAGGGTGGAGATACCAAACTTGCTGAATAAGCTTGAAGTCATGAAAAATGACAAGGTATCTGCAATCAGAACAGACCATGGTACTGAGTTTGTCAACCAGTACATAAAGGAGTTTTGTACCAACAACGGTATACAACACCAACTTTCCTCTGTGAGAACACCACAACAAAATGGTGTTGCAGAAAGGAAAAATAGAACCCTTAAAGAAGCAGCAAGGACAATGCTAGGCGACCGAGATAAGTGAAGTTTATTGGGTTGAAGCTGTAAACACAGCATGCTACACTCAGAACAGATGTTTGATAAACAAACACCATGACAAGACCCCATATGAACCCTTGGTTGGTAGACCCCCTAATATCAAACATCTAAAAGTATTTGGTTGTAGATGTTTTGTTCTTAACAATGGAAAAGAGTATCTAAGAACATTTCAACCAAAGGCAGATGAAGGTGTGTTTCTTAGTTATTCTATGAATAGCAAAGCATACAGAGTTTACAACAAAAGAACAAAGAAGATTGAAGAATCAGTTCATGTTATATTTTATGAAGGAAGCAAGAAAACACCCCTTGCTAATGAACTCTCAGAAAGGTTCAAGGAACTAATGATAAAGGATTCTGAAGAAGAACCCTCAGAAAGGAAAAACATCATTGTGGAAAGAGAGGATGACTCTGACGAAGAAAAGCATGAAATGCCTAGTAACAACCAGATGATTCTCAGACATGATGAAGAATTTCCTATGAGAATTCCAGAAATGGAAACTGAAGATGTTCATCAAACAAATCCAATGCAATCACACTACAACACTGCTATGAAAATATTAACGTATGTGAAAGGTACAGTAGATGTAGGATTGTGGTATCCTAAAGAAAGTGGATTGAGTTTGGCTGGTTACTCGGATCTTTGATTATCTTTGGATCAATGCTTGATAGGAAAAGTACCTCAGGAACTTGTCAGTTTCTGGGAACTAGACTTATCTCATGGTTTAGCAAGAAACAAAACTCAATTGTAACTTCTACCACGAGGTGAATATATTCTCTTTGGTTGTTGTGCAACACAAATTCTGTGGATTCAACAACAACTCAGAGACTATGGACTCAATGAAGAGAAAACTCCCATTTTCTGTGATAACACAAGTGCTATTGCAATCACACAGAACCCTAAGTTCCATGCCATAACAAAGCGCATTGATGTTAGACACCACTTCATCAGAGACCATGTTGAGAAAGGCAATATAGAGATACTCAAGATTGGCACAGAAGACCAACTTGCAGATATCTTCACTAAGCCCTTACAAGAAAGCCGGTTCTTGACTTTGAGACACAATCTTGGATTAATGGTGTTGCCTAAGGACTGAAAAATTGTCCTGAATACTCTAAAGTCTGAATAAGTGAGATAGAAAAGAAGTGAGCTACGAGAAGGTTCTCGAAGCCAAGATGCAAAGGTTTCTGAGTAGCAACACTCAGAAAGACAAAACATTTCTGGAACGGGTATCCAGAAAGGCAAAGGTTGGTACACACTTAATAAGTAAATAAGACTAGAACTTACTTACTGAGAGTGGGTCAAATACATTCAAACAACTGAAGCTTCTGACACTTGAATTCATAAAGCTATTTAGTCATAAAGAGAAATGGACACACAAAGCCCAAAAGGTATAAGTTCTGAAAGTCAAACTTGTGCAATGTCTTGTATCTTTACCATTTTCATGATAAACAATATATAGATAAGGACTTGACACTCAGAATGATAAGCTCAAACGATTAAGTGTTCCTACTCTTTACTAAGTGACACAATGAATGTAGCATCTTAAAAATCCATCAAGTCGGCACATTACCATTTGTTGATTGATATCATTACAAAATATTCAATATAAGCCCTTGATGAATAAACGTTTGATCTCAACGGTTGAGATTAAAACAAAGCAAGTAAAGTCTGTTGAGAAATGCAGACATGGCCCACTACGCATTTAATGAAGTACAAAGGTATTGCGCCTATCAGATGCAAAGACACGCATTCATATTCAGCTATATGTATGTTGTATCTATGTACATTTTGTCTGCTATATATATAGAATTTGGGCAAAAGATAAACACTTTTACCAATTCCGAAATTTCAAACTTGCATCAAAACAGCAAAATCTCTCAAGATTTTTGCAAAACCCCTCTGCAAAACTCAACTTCTTGTGCTTAGTCTTCTAACAAGACAGATTAATCTCGATTATGTGCAAAATTCATCTGAAAAACACTCATTCAAAACTCTATATAAGAGATGGCACCCAAGAAGATGACCACCAAGAACCCTAAGGCCGTAGCATCTGCTCCTGCTGAAAAGCAAGGAGGAAAGGAACTTAAGGTGTTGAATAAGCATACAGGAAAGTTTACCCCATCGGACTGGAACCCTAACCACAAAATGAATTGGGGAGCTTTTCTAGTAAAAAGGTATGTACCAGCAGTTATACCTGCAAGACCAGAAAGGAAACTGATATTGGGGATGCTGAATAATTCCCATATCTACAAGCTTCTATCTACTGCACCCAGTGGACTATCCACACTGGATGTACTGGAGTTCTATAACAACTCCAAAATCTTCACAAAAGTTTTGAATGATGAAGAAGAGAAATACATGCAGACTAAAGTCCAAGGACAAGAAATTGTTCTAGACTGCAAGACTTTCTGGAAGATATTCCGATTGAAAAATCGAGGAACATTTGAAGACATCAACATCAAGGACACTTCCATTATTCAAGGCGTCAAAGAGTTATTTGGAGCAATCCAGTTAGAAAATGCAAAAGGTTGCCCAGGAGAATTTGTTCTGAAAGCCATCAGAACTAGTCATCTCCAGAAACACTAGAGTACTTTAGCTCTTATTCTGGTCCGTTGCTTTGATGGCAACAAAGGAGGAGTAGACCAGATAAGCATGGAGAGATGGATGATGATGCATCTTCTGAACAAGAAGCATGAAGGGCAGGAAACCTACTTCAATTGGGGGAAGTACGCCTTCAACAAATTCCTTGGACATATTCAGGAATTTGAGCCCAAAACCATCAATGGCCTTGCTGAGCCAAAGGCGATGCACTGGTCTCATAATGCTACATTCGAAACAATGGGAATCACTCTCGAGAGAGGCGGAAATCGATCACCAACTCTCTTCGGACACTTTTGAAGAAAAGGAAAATTGTTCTTGAGAACGCACTTTCGAAGCGGAAGAAGAAAGCGCAAGGTGAGGAGGTCTCGAGCAAGCTCAAGCTAAACCTCCGGTTGCCCGAGAAAGAGGACTCAAAGCAAAAAGTCTCCAAGTCCCTAATCTTACAAGAGGCATAACCTTCAGACAAGGTCTCGAGAAGATGTTGGGCCTTAAAGGCAACTCCAGAATGCCCCAAGAGTCCTGAACCAGAATGCTCCAGAACTCTCCAGAGATGATAGAAATATCATAGATGGGTCTGCACCAACACAGAATAGTGATTCAAGTATGAGACCCATGGAGGAGCATCAAGCTCAGCTCTTCAGAAAGACAAGAGCCCCTCTGCCCAGCAGGAAGAAGAAGGCCTGGGTGAGGAAGATAGAATAATGGAAGATGTTGCCATTGCTTCCACATTCACAATGCCAGCACTTAACATTGCTGAAGAAAACCCTGTTCTTGAACAGGTTCTTCAACCTTCTGAGAGAGCTCAACTCTCAGAAAGGGATCAAACTGAGATGGAGACTCAGAATGATACTGCAGAGGAGAACAATAATGAGCACAGAGAGACTGTGGAATCACCACAAGTCCAAGAGATCAATGATCAGCTTGACTCTATTCAGGCCAACTTGGAGACACACTTTCAGGGGGAAGAAAACCTGTCCACCCCCTTGAATCAAGAAGAGGTTCCTCCAACCTCAGAACATCAAGAAGAGCCTGTCCCACAGGTAGTAAAGTTATCCCTGAACAAGAAATAACTAAAAATGCTCTTATCTTATGTTCTAATATTCTTAATGTCTCTTCTTAGGCTCCAACTGAGGAAGTAGTGGTAGTGGAACCAACACCCCAAAACCTAGAGATTCCAGAGGCTGAAAAGCTTTCTGAGGAAGTATTTACAGAGCCTTCTGCTGAGAAGGTAAGTAATCAGTAATAGTCTTCTTCAAGAATGCTCTGGAAAAACCACTACTAAATCTTTTATGTTTGTTCTTACAGGCTCAGTCAGAAGAACAATTGGATGGAGAAACAGTTGTGTTATCTCCTCTAAAGGAAACTAAAACTGTTGAACAAGCGATTCTGCGAGAAAGGTTCGAAACCCCCAAGGTTTACGAGAAAGATCTTGAGCTTCCTCACTTGGAAGTAAGTGAAGTCTCGAAGCATTTTTCCACTTATCTTTTCTGTTAACAGTTTCTAAACATATTTGATTTTAATTCTCAGGTTCTAGCAGAAAGAAAGGTTGATGAGGATCAGACTTCTCCTCACAACAAGGTATCTGAGGCCTCTGTGCCCAAGCAAGCAGAAGTACAGGATAATGAGCCTAGTGTTTCTACACAGGTATGCTCAGAAAGCCTATTTTCGCTTACAGATACTAACTCAAGTAGTTTGAGCAAAACTAACTTGAACACTTTCTTTCAAGCTCAAAGTCTAGTGCCAGTTGATTTACTCAAGGCCTTCCAAAAGCACACCTTAAAGAAACATCTCAAGTGCTTCAGACAATGGCAGAAACTCAGAAAGGCTGACCTTTCTGAATTAGCCAGAGTGATCAACGTCCCAGAGAAGAGAGCAATCGCCTTCAATCTGGAAGATTATATCCATGCATTGTTCCCAACAGAGTCCTACACATTTGCCACTCTGATGCATGAAGACTTCATTCATGAAGTAGCACAAAGACTTTTGGCAGATTTCAAGTCTGCGGATGCTCAAACCCAAGAGCAGATGGTTACCCATCCTGCCTTGCCCAGCAAGCACACAACCTACCCAACTGAGCAAGAGGAAGTTAATGGGAGGATGATCACACTTCCAGATGTGATCAACCTGGTTTCTGAAGATGAGGAAGAGATGGATGAAAATAACTATCAAGAACCTCCCTCTGAGCATCCAAACCAAGAAGCAAAGAAAAAGGATGATGATGATGATGATCAGAATGATGATCCCCAACCTGGACAAGGCGGGATTCAGAAAGCTAGCAAAGAAAGTGGAGAAAAGGTTACTCCCTCAAATGCTCGAGCTCGATCATCATCACCTCCCAAGTCTCATCAAGATACCCAACAAGCTGAACACAATGATGCCATATAAGAAATTTCAGTTGCTGAGTTTAGGATTGAACAACTCAGAAAGGTATTGGAAGAAGAGAGGAGAATCAACATTGAGACTGAAGCTCTTGTTTATGAAAAGGAAGCCAAAATCAAAAAGCTCGAAGAAGCTAATATCAAGGAATTGGCACTCGTAGATGAGCAAAGAAATTTGAAGAATGCCATTGTTGTCACAGCTGCTGAGATAGATGCCATGGATGACAATGATGATGAAGAGCATGATGCTGAGGCTGCATTAGAAAGACCTTCTACATCTTCTCAGAAGGCCAGCACACTTGATGGAAAGCAGAAGAAGATTGTCAATCTGCAAACAATCCAAGAAAGATTATAGCGGTGATCTTGAAACCCACTTGATTCTGAAGCGGAAGATGAGAAACTTATCACTCGACAAGAGAGCCCTACTTGCTCCTCATATATTCTCTGCACCAAGTAGTTCAAGAAGTGAAGAGCACCGTGCGAGCAGTGTCTTTTAGAACTCGAAGACACTAATTGCCCAAGACGGAAGTGCTAAAATCCGTCGGAAGAGATGAAGCCATTGGCATTGCTTTACTCAGCGAGCAACCAGCATAGCTCTCTCCAGAAAGACCTAGGGTTGGTGGGGATGAGGATTGTAACAATGCAAATCTGACATTGAATGAAGCCGACCATCTCATCCTACAAGCGCCATCC
Source organism: Plantago major (assembly GCA_026545765.1). Lineage (NCBI taxonomy): Eukaryota > Viridiplantae > Streptophyta > Magnoliopsida > Lamiales > Plantaginaceae > Plantago > Plantago major. The sequence continues at coordinate 44,494,586 of CM048844.1, forward strand.
TAAGGCAGCTTGAAGAGCTCAGCGAAAGGAGCGAGGCTGGTTAGGCGAACAACGGTGAAGAAAGAACTTCAAGAATTAGTCAGGGTGCACAACAATCTCCAGAAAAACTTTGACACTCTCTCTGAAGCCTATGCTATCATGAGTCAGTCATTCATGACTAAGGGGGAAGAAGAGATGCCTCAGAAAGGCAGAGGAAGAAAAAGAAAACAATCAAATTCTCCCTTCTCAAGTCAACTTGTCATTAAGGACACCACTTGAGACACCCTTGCTGAAGAAGTTGTTCCAGATCAACCAGCCAGAAGGTTGAGGAGTTTGATAACTAGGGGAGCCAAGTCCCTTAGAATCTCAGAAGAGAAGAAGACTTCTGAAGAAGAAGAAAAAGAAGAAGGAGAAGTAAGAGGTCAAGAAAGCTGCAAGTCTCCAATTTTGGACTTCAATGATGATGAGGATGAATCTGACACAGATGAACATCCACTTCACAAGAAAAGGAGACAAGCAACTACCTCACAACCTCCTCTGGCAGCAAGACCTTTAGCAGCCAGAACCCCTTCTGGAAATACCAAGTCTATACAAGGAACATCCACCGGACATTGGCGGAAGAAAGGGATAGAGGATCTCCTAACGAAGGGCACCAACGGAAAAGCAAGAAGGATTTCGGTTTGGAGTAAACAATGAAACACATCAAGAAAGGCCAACTGATGCCCACATTGAGTATATGAAGACCAGTAATGAAGAATCTTCATATAGGTGCATTCTGAACAAGAGAGGGTGTTGGATTCTGGAACTACAACATCTACTTGTCAATGATAAGTTTCCAACTCCCATCCTCAACGGATCTGAAATGGAGAGAACAAGCGAATTGCTAAAACACGAGCACATTCATGCACTAAACTTTGAAGTAGAAAATAGGAATGAAGCCAAAAGATGGACCTTTCTTTTTGTCCTTACGAAAACACGATGATGTACACAAGGTAAGAAAATGGATGGTAGCTACTGAGAAGAACAAACTAGGTGTTTCAACCTATGAGTCATTCTATATGACATTGGATGAATACCTAGATGATATACACTATCTGGAAGAAATATACAAGTATTTCAACCTGTCTCAGCTGCAAGTAGACCATGCACAGGTGCAGGAAAGTATACAGGTCAAACACTTTCTGCGGAAGAATCACAAGCTTAGCAAGAGTTACCATGAAATATGTGACTTATCCGGAAAAGAGCTCTGTCGGAAAGGATTCTTTATGACTATGTCCAAGAATGCAGAAAAGTGGATGATCATGTCAACTGATCCAGAAAGGGTGTTGAAGAACTTGAGGTATCTAAACCTAAGTTGCTTTTCTGAAGACTTGAAGACTAGTAACATTATAATACTCTCCTGGAGCTTGGACTCTCCTTTGTTCTAATTTAATTAGTTTTTTTTATTACTTTTTGTAATCTTGCAGATTGTTTCTAAAATTCTCTATATGTAAAAGTTGCATCTCTTTCTGTAAACTGTACCTATCTGAACATCATACTCTCAGATACATTTTTAATAGATGACAACTTATCAGCAAAGATCACTTCTTGTGATTTGGTTGATGTTTACTACGCATAATTGACTAAAATTGAATATCATTTGAAATGATTAAGTGGTGGATTGTTTTCTCTTCCAGGATTACAATTTTGTAATAGGACTTAAAAGATAGTCATGGATGACTGATCAAAAAGGGGGAAATTTGTTAGGAATATCTGTTAGTATTTTGATCACTCATCACATGTTCTTGTCTTAGCCAGAAAGATGATTAAGTACTCTTGGTTCACTTGAACATTGTAAAAAAGGAAATCACTGAGTATGATTAGTCTAGTAAATCTTGTATTAGGATTATAGGTCTCTGAGTGTAATTTTTATTTCAAGAAGACCATGAAGATCAATCCTAGCAATGGAGCTTTTCTGAAGATTAGAAAACTGAAGATTGGACAAGGTTTATGAAGACACAAAGGTTTAGTCTAACTTCGGAAAGACTATGTCCTTAATCCTTTCTTAAGTATAGTAACTTACTTTTGAAATATGATTACGGACATATGACATCATGAGTATCGACATGCAAGCCATCGAGAAGGCTCATGTATCCGTTGAGACTAAAGGACAATGAACGATTACTATGCATTAAATGCATCGGAAATCTTTAAAAAGCAAGTCCTCTACGAAACAAGAGATAGTGACTTACAGTACATGGTTCAAGATATAAGCGGATATAATTTGATAGAAACTGTGGATATAATTCAAACGCCTCTCAAATTTATCTATATATATCACTCACTTAGATGCTTGAAAAACATACCTTAGAACGCCCTATCTTGCAAACTTACCATTAAGCAAAGTATTCTCTCAAGCACTCTACTACCCTTTCTGAAAGCTTTCTGTTGCTCGAAGCATCACTAGTAGTTCTAAGTTGTCCTGAACCTTAACAAGAGATTGTTATTCGTGAAAGAGTTGAACTATCAGATACCCTTTCTGAAGCTCATTCTCCAGAACGGACACCAATTACTTGGGTCGAAAAAGCGGTGTCATCCTTTGAACAAGTGTATTAAGTAGTCATGTTCTATTAGGCTCTCTGAAAACATAACTGAAAAGTTATACGAGAAGCCTTTCTGACAAAACCTTATAACCAACACCATCAAGGCGTGGAGTAGATGAAGTACTTGATTTGGGAAATCAGGGAATAACTCCAAGGTTATCTGAGTAGAGGAAGGACTTAGCTCTAGGAGCTGGGGAAAAACTCAGGGTGAACATTTGGTTGGGAACCATTTGTTTAAGAATCTTAGAATAGGATTATTGTAAGGTGAACTCAATTATCTGTTCTAGTGAATTCTAGGTCTCAGAAAGGCCAAGTGGATTAGTTGGAGGATTCATACCTCCGGATACCACTATACTTCTGTGTCATTTACCTTCTGTATTTACATTTGAAAGCACACACATATTTATTGTTTTACACTAACCTATCTTAAAGTCTTCGCTCTGAATTTAAGTATCGAAACCCCAGTTTACGAAGCTATGTTTATCGACAAAAGTTTTAAAGACTATTCACCCCTCCCCAGTCTTTTACTTTACGTTATACGGACCCGACAGTTTTGAGCACAGGGGTTTCAATAAATGTAAATAAAGAGTGAAATGTTCAGTTTGAAATTTGATAATGTGAAACAAGGTTATACATGAAGGCTGTGGGTATGACCCGAAAGAAGCAAATGAGTTCGTTGCTCAGTATATTGGCAGATTTAAGGAGGCTTAAAGCCATTTCTCCAATCCACGGCCACCTGAGGAACAGCAACAGAACTGGGAGCCTCCAAGTGGTACTGTCATCAAGTTTAATTTTGATGGGTCAACTAATAAACATCCCCCGTCTGCTGGTTTGGGTGATGTGGGTCGAGATAGTCTGGGTAGTACTGTAGCTTGGCGTAGACGTCTGGTGCCCTTTGTGCAGATTCCGGAAGTTGTTGAGGTTCTAGCAGCTAGAGAAGCTGTTCTTTTGGCTAGAAACAAAGGTTGCAGAAATATTATCATTGAAGGGGACTGCATAAATGTTATTCGAGCTCTCCAGACGACTGATTACGATCTTTCGGCTATTGGTAGTTTTGCTCAAGAGATTAGACTATGTAGTGTGTTTTTTGATTCAATTGTTTTTTGTTATGTTCCTAAACTTTGCAATTCTTTAGCCCATAATTTGTCTAGGCATATTGTTGTTGATAGTGAGGGTGAGGAACAGCTTCATGCTGATGTTTTGTGACTGGCCTTTTTCTCTGAGCCTTTGGCTATTATTGAATGAATGAAGATTATTTTCTCAAAAAAAAAAACTTATGATTTATTTCTCAATAACCCCTTCCAATTAATTCATATTTTTTTATCCTTAACGTATAGTAAGTTGCATCCTTGGTATTGTTACAAATGACTAGAAAAAATGGCATGATATATTAATATTTGATTTTCTAAGATTTCTACATTGAACATATAAATGTTAATAATTCAATATCGTACCTTACCTTATGATAACATGTCTCCAATTTTCACTATAAAATTATAAAAATATTATTATAATGATATCAAAATATTTTAGATATATACATATCAAATTAACTAAGAAAAAATAATAAAAGGGTAAGATATTCTTCAATAGAAAATGGCAAGATAATTAATAGCTTTATTACTATAAAATGATTCACTTTGCAAAATAAGCAATAAAAATTAATCTCTAAATCATTTTTAAAGAAAAAAATAATCCAAAATATATTAATGTATTTCAATACAAGGAAATATATTTAAAAGAATTTGGTATGAAAAACAACTAGTGAAATGTTATAAATACACACAAGAATTGGCTATATTTTCTCATCCCACCATCTCATTTAATCAAACCAAAGATTAAATTAATAATAGAACAATGGAGTCTAAGAGAACAGCATTTCCAATTGCAACATTGTTTTTGATTGGTTTCATTTGGTTGGCTTTCTGTTCTAATCCAGGTAAATTATACTATTTAATTTTGTACTCTTTTCTATACAAACTTTTTAAAGAGATTCTAACCCTATCTCTCGAGATCAATATATTAACATGATATGTTCAGTTTCAAACATCAATGATTGATCATATGTGTACAATTATCCCCAATTAATATTATATTTGTGAAATTTCAGCTACAAGCAAAGAAGATAATCCGACGAAGTACATTGGACCATGCGTGAAATTTAGGGATTGCAATAGTTTCTGCATTGGCTATGGATATAAGGATGGGGGAAAGTGCATCACTGGCCCTCCAGGACCCAACAATTGTTATTGTTACACTGAATAAGTGGTTAATCTAGTATTGATAACAATTTTGGTTATCGTACACTCAAATTACAAATTTATTCAATGCCATGTACTTATGTGGACATGTGGTTTCCATTATAAGTTTCTTCTTAATTCCTTTTAATTACTTACATGAGAAATCGATATCTTCGAGTTTAGACATTTTTGTGTATGTCTTAACATATTACATCATAATGAGTATATGAACCTCATTATCAAATTTTATAAGTTTTCCAAAACACTTCTTGTGAAAGAACTTAATGGTATTACATGATACAAAATTTAAAAAAATAATTTATGAATTATTGCTTTTAGTTGATACTCAATTAATTCATCAAATTTACAAAACAATATGACCTTTATTTTTATTACGAGGAACTCTGTAAAATCCCGAAAATTTTATTGGACCGTCTACTTGACCTTAATTTGGAGTCAAAGTCTTGGAAAATGTAAAATTTTCCTAAAAAATAGGAAAGTCAAGGTTTTTTTGTGGCTTTTTGCGGTTTTGTAAGTTTTAGCGGTCTGACCGGCCGAGTTTCTTAAAAACCCGCCGAGACACACATTTTTCGTTATGCTTTTAATAGATTATGTTATGGTTTTAAATTGTTAGCATTTAAAGTTTTAGTTACAGTTATTACGTATTTTATTAATGTTTTAAAAGATGATGTGATGATTTTAATGCGTCAGTATTGTATGTTTCAATCATAATTTTAACCTCATTTGTTAATTTTTAAGAGATGTATGATGATTTTAAGGAGCTACATGATAGTTTTTAAGATGGTTTGTTATAATTTTAAGTGACAATCTAATATCATTAAACCAGTTTGAGTGATGCCATTAAAACATCAATAAACAAGCTTAAAATAACCTACTTGAGACATATGGCATTACAATATTGAAACATTCAGCCATCCAAATGTTTTAAAACATCTATTCTCATATGAAAAATATTACAATAAACGTTATTTCGGTGTTTTTTATACAAATGCAAACTGAGTTATTAAAATAGGCTTTTTTTTCCGATTAACTTGTTGGTGAACTTCGACTTCCTGCCTTTTGTTGCTTATGCTAGTTGCTTCAATACTGCAATGACACCTTTGAGAGATCTATAGTTTGATGTCATCGTCATCACCTGCTTAAAACATTCACTAACTGGGTTGAAACCATAACAACTCTCTTTAAAACTATCACATTGGTGCTTAAAACAAAAAAGGAACATGCTAAACAAGCCAAAAATAATAAAATAAATGCTTAAAACCATATTAGTGCCTCTTAAAACTATAACAATGTCTTTTAAAACTATAACAAAGCAGGAATATGCAACACAAGCTAAAAACGGTAACATTGATGTTTAAAACCAGAGTTAAATGTATAACACCCCCTGAGTTATTAATAATGTGCGCGAAACACCCCTGAGTTAACGAATTAGTACCAAACCCCCTTGAGTTATTAAAGATGGGCACAAAACCCCCCACCCTTTATTTTTAAAGTGTGTTAGGTGCACTCTCATTAGGTGCGACTATATATGTTTATTTATGTTATCTTACACCAAATCAATGCAAAATAAAAATAAAAATCATATTTATTAAAAATAATCGCAAAATCCCATGGAATTCTTATAAAGTCATTGAAATACCCCTTTTACATGAATATTAAATATACATGATGAATTCGTATTGTGTGCAGTTTGACTCGTTTGTCCAAATTTTCGAAAATATTAAAATGACATAAATTTGAGATATTAAAAATAGTAAAACTCTACTTTTTTTCCTGGTTAAATGAACAACAAAAATCGATCACAAACTACTGGTTATATAGCACTGAAATATATAAATAACAACCATAGATAACACTAATTAAAATTGCCACTACATATCAACAACATATACCAATTAGTCATGTAAACGGAAAAAAGTGAAGGCAAAAGATAATAAACAGAAACTATGAATGTCTAGTCCACCTATTTGCGTTAATTTGGAGTAAGAAAACCTAAAAGAACATCCATTGTCGCACCTAACACGAACCTTGAAAAAAAAAATTTGAGGGTTCCGCACATGTTTTAATTACTCGGGGTTTAGCACATTTTTCATAACTCAGGGACTAATTTATTAACTCAGGGGAGTTTCGCACACACTTTTTAATAACTCATGGGGGTTTAATACTAATTTGTTAACTCAAAGGGGTTTTGCGCACATTTACAATAACGGGGTATTTTGCATTTAACCCCTTAAAACCATAACAGTGTCTTGTAAAACTATAACAATGCCTCTTAAACAATCAAATCATAAATATTTCATCAGAAGCTAAAAAACTAATGTCGATGATTAAAACTACAACAATAGATCTTAAAAATATAACATATGCACTAAAAATAATAACAGGCATAAACATTCATCACAAGCTAAAAATAGTAACATTAAAGCTTAAAATCATAACAATGCATCTTAAAACTATAACAATGCCTCTTAAAACTATAACAAAATGTATCTTAAAACCATAACAATGCCTTGTAAAACTATAATAATGCATCTTAAACAATCAAATCATAAATATTTCATCAGAAGCTAAAAAAAACTAATGTCGATGATTAAAACTACAACAATAGGTCTTAAAAAATAACATATGCACTAAAAATAATATAAAGCATAAATATTCAACACAAGCTATGATGAAATTAAATCTTAAAACCATAACAATGCATCTTGAAACTATAACAATGCCCTCTTAAAACTATAAGAATGAATCTTAAAAGAACCTTATCACCAACATCTCAACCAATCAGATAGCAAACATAATCAAAATGAAACGAAAAGCATTTTATCACCAACATCTCAACCAATCAGTAGCAAACATAACCAAAATGAAACTAAAAGCATCTTATCACCAACATCTCAACCAATCAGATGGCAAACATAACCAAAATGAAACGAAAAGCACCTTATCACCTATAGCAAACATAGCCAAACTGAAACGAAAATGGAGAATGAGAAATTACCGCTCCACGAACATTCTTTCCTTGTTGTTGCTGAGAATTATTATCCGATCCTCCTTCTCCATGTCCATTACCAGATTTCCCTCCACAATTTGGTTCGGTTAATGACCGCTTTGAACCTAAAATGCTCGATTTAACCTCCGCAACAACTCCAGTAGACGGACCGGCAACTGAATTTGAGATGCTAGAAGATTCATTAACCGATTTGGTGGTGTTGGTGCACAAATACCGACTATATCGAGATCCGTGTTGAAAACCATAGAAGGAAGGGGATACAGGAGAAATTGTTGAAGTGTGGAGAGGCTATTCGGAGAAGTGTGGCGGCAGAAGGCGGTTGGGGATCGGCCATTGCGGTGGCGTGTGGATCTACGTTTGAAGAGGTGCTGGAACTTTATGGCGTTCTCAGGGGAGGGTCGCGGATCTGCTCCGTCAGAAACTGGATGACATAGGTGGCCGACGGCGGCAGGAAAGGTGGTGATGGAAATGGATTGCAGAGATTTTGAGAGCAATTGATTTGGGAATTTTTATTTTCTGAGCATGATTTCTTCCTTATATAGGCAACCGGTCTGGTTCGATTTACCAAAAAACCGCGCGCCTGGTCCATTGGGCTAGTTTTTTACATTAAACCAGATTTTCTAGGAAAGTCTTTCCTTTTACTATACTTACTCTAATTTGGAGATTAGAAATTAATTGGACTTGAGATGATGCACGGAATTTTACTGGTCACTATTTTACGCATTGATAAATTGATACGAGCTATGGTGATTGTATTGGATTGGGTTTGGATCGAAATAAAGCCCAAAGTAATGTAATAAATTGTTAATGGATTCGGGCTTGGACCACCTATTGAAATTACGGTTTATATACCCTGGAGGAAGTTTATTGGAAGCAAATCAGGTTTGTTTTCGTCATGCATGATCATCAATTGTCGGTCATTGATATGGACGGGTATACTCACCAAGTACGATGCATACTAAGGTGAGCTTATTAGATTACTTGATTACTCCTTATTTGATTACTTTAAGGATTCTCATTGATCATTTCTTTGAGTACTAGTACACTTACGGTTTGGAAACTTAAGAATACAAGATTGATCATACTAACGTGGAAACTTCACTTTCGTTGCATCACCGGCCATTGATTTTTTAGGCGCCACACCTTCAGTTGCGGTTGGAGCAGCCCTTTTCTTTGAACCGCCACGGCGCTTCGGATTAGAGGGACCAACCTCATCCACAGATGCAAGAGCAGCACTCGTACTCGCCATTCCCCCAGAACCCACCCCTCTAAGTGGAATAATGGGGAGTTCATCAGCTTCCACATCACCATCTCCGGACCGATGGATATTTTCTACAACGTATGGGAAGGATTGACTTCCTCTATAAGAGGTGCCTGCGGATCTGGAATAAAAGCAGGTAAGTTTGGTCTGATTCGTATATAATAAGCCAAACCTCGGATAAGATTGTGAAGGGTGCGGAAAGTTCTCCACCATCGTTGGCCTTTCTGACATCCATCTCCACCAGCTCCGTTGGGAGCACCACCGATTCAACAAGTGAGCTCTCCGCAACATTGGTGGGCTCACGGCGATCTGCATCCGATTCCCCATCAATGTCTACAGGCTCATCCTGAAAGTCCAAAGCGTTGTCAATTTCTTCAGCGAATTGACTACTGGTAGCCTCCGACCCAGATTCAGAATCAAATGTATATTCCTCCTCTTCAGAACGATTCTGACTATCGCTCTCGGACATCCTACGGCAACAGAAGAGGAAGCAACTTAGACTCCGGAATGATTGTCCGAGAGTTAGTTTAAATATCTTATTAGGGAAACAAAAATCACAGTCCGACTCAAGCAGCACGAGTAGCAAACGACATAAACACAAGGCATCTCCCTACCTACAGGGTCATATGGTCTGACGCAATGGTCCATATGCACGCTCTACTTTCAAGCTACAAATTCGTTTTACTCGGGGTAAAATCTGATTTACTACGGTCCGAACTACTTATTTCCTCTACAGTCCGATATACGGTTCAAATACCTATCCGTGTCCAACTACTTCTCCAAAGAGCAAAACTAACAAGTACGAATAGAGTAAAGAACAACATGCAATGTACATATAACAAAGGAAAAGCCAAGAAACAGAAAGCAGTATATAAACACAAGATATGGAGAAGAAAACTTACTTGATAGGAAAGCTCGAACGGATTGAAAGCGACAGAAAAAGCACTCGGACTCACTTGCAATGCTTCAGATTCAATTAACTTGCAAAAATTCTCCCTCTAGGCGATTCGCAAATGACGGTAAAAGTGGTTATTTATAGGGAGGCTAAATCGGGAAGCCGAACCGTTGCGTCGATTAGGATTCAATCTTGGTTGTTCATCGCGATTAAACCAATGGTCAGATTTGAACCACTTGGTGAAAAGACGTCTTACCCCAATTTTTGTTGAGTAAAAAACTCTTCCGCGGATATTTTTTACACTCCATGGGCCGAGGAAACTGTTTATGGCCCAGCCCATCACACAATTGGAGGCCCAATGGTCCCGCCTCCCATCGGACCGCACTCTTCAAATACACATACTACGACAGTATGCACATTCGTCCTAACTACTTCCACAGTATACGACATACGGATCATCATACTACGACAATATCGGATCGTCAACAGATCAACTTGATGCCAAAACCTAGTCTCGCTTACAAATACCTCTTTTCCAACAGTCCGAGACCCTCTGTCTCGGACTGAAATAAAGACAACACAAGAGCTCTCCCACACCTTTAATTATAGTTCCACAACTATCTTCTACAAAGATACTTGGAAACTAGGGGGCATATGTTGATACGGAACAATGTCCAATCCGTTTAAGACATTCTAAGACGAATCCTAAGGGGAATCATTCTAACACTTACTGAGAAGCTCGACCAGTTGGTCCGGCCCTCACAAAGAATATCCGGACTTGGTTCTAAGCCGGATGCACCATCCGACCTACCTCACCACTTGTACCGCTCTCTGTAAGATCGTATGACCTAAGGGTCGGACGTCTCATCACCTAAAGACCAAGTGTATTGAGCTAGAGAAAATAGCTTAGTCCGATCCGGACCGTAAAGCCTATCAGGAGGTCCGATCACGACACTGAAATACCAAATATGCCCACACAGGACCCAGCGAGACTTTGGGTTAAACCTATCTCATGGCTTTGAGCCCAATAAGGCATTGGTGGCACATTGCGAAGCCTACACTTGGCACAATCTTGTGAGTCCCTACAGTTGAAGGCACATATTTATAAATACTAAGTCTTATAAAAGTCCTTGTTTATTTGGAGAGTCCAAAAAGTCCATCAATTTTCACGTAAAATTGCCTAGTTTTTGTCTTCTACCCTTTATCCTTCGCGGATCCTACTTGCGGGTTGATTTTCTGGAATCTGGGTCAGGATCGGGGTTTTTTAATGACCCGGGTTGAGTATAAAAGGCTAAGTTTCCTTTTTTTACCCTTTTTCTTTCATTCATGTTCCCTTTCAGATCTGATAGAGACGGTTTCTCTCATCTTTTAGCCGATGAACCCTAATTTTCTCGTTTTGCCTCGCGATTGTCAGGTTTGCTTCTATATTGTTCGATTTGCAGTGTTTTGAAGTTGTTTTGATTAGTGTTTATATGATTTTTGAGTGTTTTTCATGTTGTTTTTGCTTTTTTTATTTGCTTACATGGCCGGATCGAGCTCGAGCATCGATGTAGATGGATCTTCCGGTGGAAGCCATGGACTCTGTCAGTGAGTGCATACTATACAGAAGATCGTTGATTAGTCTTCCAGTATTGAGATCTGAACCGATTCACATCACAATCCTGGTCGGAGCTCCGTTTACGTTGAGGTTTGCTTTACCTTTAATTTCGAACAATTCATGAAGTTCTATACTAAGACTTTATTGTTTATGGATTTGGCCTACGATCAATTATCTGGACTCCGAACAATTCGATGCGAAAATGTATTACGATACCACATGGATACTCATTTGATAACCTGGCAATATATTGTGCTGTCGTATTGTACATGTTGCTTCCTCTTTCTAATTTGGTTTTCATGGGATGCTAATAATTGTAAATAATTGTAAAAAAAATTTAGGTGATGGTGGAGATACTAGTTTTTGGTATGATGTGTGGGGTCCTTTAGACAAGAGCTTGAAAGATTTGTACCCTAGATTATTTAGACTAGAAAGAGATAAATTGTGTGTGTTAAAGGATAGAGTGACCATTAGTAACCTTGGAGTGGAGTGTGTTTGGAATTGGACTAGAGAACTCCTAGAAAGGGAGGTGGAAGTGGTGAAAGAAATTGAAGGAATTGTGTGTGTTGAGTTTAAAGAGTGGAACAAATGATAGTTGGGTGTGGGTAGGAGAATGGTTTGTATACTACCAAAGATGGGTATAGAAAAGTCATCAAAAGGTTGGGGAAAAATCAATGAAAAAATGGGCTTCGGTAGTGTGGAGTAGACTTGTCCCGACCAAAGTCAATGCTTTTGTGTGGAAATTACTTCAAAATAAAATACCTTCCAAAGATAATTTGAATAAGAGAGGAGTTTATCTTAGCGTAGAGAATCTTCGGTGTAAATTGTGTGATAAAGTGGAATTTGAAAGTGTGTGGAACATATTTGGAGAGTGTGAATTTGTTAATAAAGTGTGGGATTTGGTTTATGATTGGTTAGATTGTAGAAGATTAATGGGAGTAAATATGGAGAACTTTTTGGAACATCATGTAAAAGCAAGAACAAGGGGAGATAAAGAGATTTGGAATTTAATTTGGCATACTTGTGTGTGGCTAATTTGGTTGAGAAGAAATGAGGGAATCTATAATGAGAGTAAAGCAAGCCCTCGGAATCTTTTGGAAACAATAAAATTGACTTGTTGGAGTTGGCTCAAAGGAAAAGGTAGACTTCAGGAATATAATAATGTGGAATCTTGGCTCTTGGAGCCGTCTCTGTGCTTCTGATATTGGTGCAGGAATTTGAGGTGTTGGGGTGCTGCAGTCAACCGTCTCTATTTGGTGATATCCTGGAACTGTTTTCAGTGTCTCTGTCCTGATTTCTAACTTTTGTGCAGGTCCTGACAAGTGCAGCGTTGATTTGGGACTGACTGATGGAGTTGAGGTGTATCAGGGAAATGATGAAAGGTAAGTATTATGGGACACATGTGAACTAGAGGCGTGAATGGAATTGTTTGTGCTAGTGGACTCCATTTGTGTACGATATTATTGAAAAGCATGTGAATAACTCTATGCCATAGGTAGGATTTTATTTGTTTGTGGTGCAGGTGTGAATGGAATAAAGGTGCATTGTGTGTTGTGTTGTGTTGTGATTGTGCTGCACGTGAGTGAACATGAGATGATGACAGAGAGCTGATCGAATTGGACAAAATTAAGTGGACTGGTTTGGGCAAGGGTAAGTGGGTCGATAGTGAAAAGTTGTTTGCGGACTTTTATGATCTAATCGATTGCAACCACCTGAAACACTTTAAATTTCTTGCCTTGTGCTCTTTAAGTATACGGTGTAGGAGTGTCGATTTAGGGTGGGGTATCATTTGGTTTCGGATGGCTCATTGCATTCCTAGTAATGAATTTTCGGTTGCCATAGTGGAACATCACCTCGCACCATACTTGTTTGTGGTGGGGGTATTCCCTCCACTGTGGTCTTGGTTTATGGTTAATTGCGACCGAGACCCCTCACTCTTGGCTTAGACTTCATTATTTTGAGTGTGGAGAGTGAGTTTTACCCTTGGAATTGATGGTGGTGGATTTTCAAGACCGTATCTTAAATTACTTGCCACTTACCCTTTATGAGCATAGGGTGGAGGGATACAACTAGTGTTGTTTGGATTTCACTTGAGGAATTGACGGTACTGAGCCAAAGACCGTATCTTAAATTGCTTGCCACTTGCCCTTTATGAGCATAGGGTGGAGGGGTACGGATAGTTGGGGCTTGTAATCTCATCTTGGAATTGACGGTTTAGTGTCCGGGATATTAATGGCTCCTGTTGACGGTTGACATATTGGTCCACTTGGAGATGGACGTGTATATTCAAAGTGATACAAGGATGAGCAGCTTCAAGAAACAACATTTTGGTGATGGTCCATTTTGGATGGGGTCTGTCTTGTGGAATTGACTTAAGTTTGAGAGTTCTTGTAATAACATTGGTTTTGGCTTGTATTACCCGATTGAGGGTGTGGTGATTTGTATATTTTCTACGAGCATTTCTTATGCTCTTGTAAACATTATAAGCTTTAATATATATTTTTTGGTGTTTCAAAAAAAAAAAATGGGATGCTAAGCTGATGATTAGCCGCATTCTATTAGGTATAACTGATGTTTCATTATGTAAGCATATATGCCATGAGTTCGATGTTTCGAATGATCGATGTTACATAAATTGTTTATTTTTGTATAAATGGTCTATGTTTTAGTAGAAATTGTCCATGTTTTAGTATAAATTGTCTATGTTGTTCGTTGTTGCTGGTTTTTAGTTTTTTGTATACATTGTCTAGTTTTTTGTAGAAATGATTTATGTTTTAGTAGAAATTGTCTATGTTGTTCGTCGTTGTCTAGTTTTTAACAGATATTGTCTAGTTTTTTCATGTTATAGTTTTTGTTTGAAATTGTCTGGTTTTTAACATATATTGTCTACTTTTTAATGTTTTACATCTTTTTAGGTGAATTGTCTAGTTTTTAACATATATTGTCTAGTTTTTATGTAATACCTTATGTTTTAACTTTTAACACATATGGTCTAGTTTTTAATAATATTTGTCTAGTTTTTCATGTTATACTATCTTTTTGTTGTGCAGTTGTATTGAACTATCTAGTTTTTAGTATATATGTATTATCTAGTTTTTTTATATGTTGAAAAATCTATAAGTAAAGAAAACTACTGATGAAAAAGCTTATCAAGGATCTAATAGACTTGCTGCTGATGATGATTTTGAAGAAGGTGGATTGGATGATTTGAAGAAGAATGCTCTGAAGAAACTAAAGCAATCGAAGAAAAATTAGTGTCTACTTTTTATAACATATTGTCTAGTTTATGAAAGGAATTCTCTAGTTTTTACATGATATTAAATTTGCATTATATTGTCTAGTTTTTACTTGACCCGTTTTAATGAATCTGGGTCAAAAGATCCGCAAAAAACCAACAGAGCCCAAGTTTAGAAAAAAAGGTATAATTGTCTAGTTTTAACGTTTGAAAGGGACTTTCGGGACTCTCCTATATATAGGGGTCTCTCACAAGACGGACTCATTTATAAATATGGCACAGATTTCCATGCTACAGTAAGTCACTTTTCCCCATAATCACACTTCTACAGAGTAGACACTAAATCTCTCTCAAGTAAAGTCTTAGTCCGGTTTGACCCTAAGCAAACCGGACCTGCCTTTCTAACCCCCCCCCCCCCACTAGTCCTTGTGCAGGTCCATAGCGTGATCCGACCCGTTGGAGGTTCACCAGGCGGACTTGGGCTAGCGTTCCGGGTCAGGAAGAAGACTTGGTAATCACTTAGTAGGTGTTGCGGATTTACTCCCCGACACCCGTGACGTGAAACGCAAAAAACCTATGATCACCCATAGTGAATGGTCTGACCAATCTTTATTTATTTTTTTAAAATCTATTTCTCATACTCTTTTCATTCTTTGACATTTTCATTTGCCACCTTAATGCTCACTATATAATTTTATCACTATTTATTTATATTCTTTAAAAGAATTGTACATAAAAGAATCCACTACAGGTCTGACTACATAGTGGATTGCATAATTCACCCAAAGGGAATGATAAAACACTTAGTAGTTATTATGTGTTTGGTTATTTCCAAAACATAATAGTATGTTTCCCTTTGTACCTAGCCCACAAAGTGAAATAGCTATACCTGGGAGTGAAATTTACAACATGCCTATTCGGCTTCTATTGCATAAGCATAAACCAATTCCTTGTTTTCACTCACTTTTTCTTTGACAAATTTATAGTGACATTTTTGTAATATATATACATATATATATATATATATATATATATATATATATATATATATATATATATAAACTCTTTCAAAAATACTTTTGAATTCTGATATAGAAGAGAGTAAAGATTCTTCTGAAGAATCGGATAATTCTGATAGTACTGAAGAAGAGAACTTGAAAGTTCTTGACCAAGAATCAGTATTGTCTGATTCAGAATCAGAATGTGAGCCTTGTATACTTGGACAGTCATGTATCAAGGATAAAGGAAACATAAATGATGATAAATTCTTTATTGGAGAATTTTACAAAGTTCTTTCACAATTTCAAGGAACTGAAATAAATGTTTTAGATGGTAATAATATTATTGAATTTCTGAAAACAATTAAAAACCAGGAATTAAGATCCAGAATCATAGATCAATTGGAAGATACTCGATTTCCCTGTTCTCTGGAACCCTTTATTATTCCCAGAGCATCCTAGAAAGAATGAACCCTACTCAATGTCAGATATTTACAAACTTCTAAAGCAAAGAAGAACAATTGAAACTCCTACTTCTACTCATGATCTAGAAATAGAAGTTGAAAACCTTAAAAAGGAAATACAGATACTGAAAAAAGAAAATAAATTAATAGATTATCGAGTTTCTAAACTTGAAAATCATTCTACTACAGGCCCTTTTCAATCTATAACAACTGTTGCGGAGGATAGACTTGTTGTAAAAAATTTCCGGTTGAAAGTTTATAATTTCTTTCTAATACTGAAATATATTGTTCCACATATCTCAAAACAAACCAAGGAACAAACGGAATCATAGTATTATGTTTTCCGCAATCTTTATAAAATTCTTCTTGAATAGAAGTTTTTTCACTTTGAGAAAAGTTCTCAAAAAATTAATTTTTAAAAGGTTCCCATTTGGGTGAATTGAATTCATTCCTAATCTTTTGCCTAGCCGGAGAGCCAGGACTAAAGTCAATTAGATGATTTACATCCATTAATAATGAAATTCCATTTCTGAAGCAGTTATATCTGCTTCACTTGGAGTATAGTTAACTCCTTTAACAATATTATCACGATCTCTATTTATTCTAAGTTCGTCTATATGATCTTCTTGTATGGTTTCTACAGAATTCTGCATTCTGCTTTTAGCAGAGGTTAACATTCTAGAAGGAGTTTCAATTACATAGTCTATAGGAGATGTGAAAGATCTCATGGATGAAGACTTACTAAGTCTTGAAGAAGATCCTATTAGTCTGTTATTATTTTCAAACTGCATTTTTACTAAACCTTCAGGTGTTTGGATAACATCTATTAAATTATTTTGAATAAAGGTTGTGAGGGCATAGCCTGTTGAATTGTCCAATTTTCTGGAAATTCTATTTCCTCCCATTTAATGGATCTTCGAGTAGTAATTTTAGATTTGCTAAAATTAGTCTCAATTAAAATAGTTTCATTCAAAGGTTTATCAACCCTTCGACAGTGTGGATTTAAAGTAAACAAAGGTTTATAGTAAATCCTATAACATATACATATAGTTTCTGTACCAGCAATGTAATTATAACCATTAGTCTTAACATTTAGTGTTAAGGCATCTAAAATATTAATATCTGATAAAGATAATTGTAAATTTGGATAAACATCAAAATAAACTGGACCATGGGCCAATCTAGACTGTATAATTCCTATTAACGATTTTTTCCAGTCTAAGTTTCTACCATCTCTAAGAGTAGCTATAAAACTCTCAGGTAAACCTTCTAATGTTAAAGGTTTGAATGCAATTTGAACTAATCCTATATGAAGAAATTTGTATAGGTTTTTGTAAACAGCTATATCTTTCTCACTAAGTAATTTTATTACTAATTCATTATTATCTAGTGAGATAGATTCCTCAGTAGTTTTTACTATCTGTTTTAAACCTAATTTCTCAAAAGTTCATAATTGGTAAATAACCTCAGGTTCAATCCTAGGGATTGTCCATCTATTTAATAAGTCTAAATTTTGAGGGATATCATATTCCTCACGTCTACTGTTTTTAACAGTATCTTTTCTTCTAATCATATTCATGATTAAAATAAGTGTTTGTGTTAAGACTTATCTAAACTATGTGCTTACTGATAACATGGCTCTAATACCACTTGTTTCTCTTAATCCGTTCATGGATCACAAAAACCACTTGATTCATACGTTACTAAACCAGAGCAAGGACCATTAGATTAACATGACTTCAAATTACAGACTTTAAATAAGAAGATATCATGATATATTACTGTGATAGAATCTGTCAATATTATATATATATATATATATATATATATATATATATATATATATATATATATATATATATAAAGTTAACTAAATGGACTATCATACACATCCTATATAGCATTGAATTAGGCAATTATATGTTGTTTTGTCATTTGTTCTCGACTTCAAAAAGGGGTAAATATGTTATAACAAAAAATGTATCGATTCATTTGGGGGACGGGGAAGAATTAAGTATTCAGATACTCCTACTATATTTGGGTACAAAGTTTCTAGCAGTTGATGAGTATAAATGATGAGGTGTGAAGTATGAATTTATTGTTTTAATTCCTGAACCGCTGCTGTTTATCAGCTACAAAGTATGAATGCATGCTTGTAAAGCCATTGCAATTTTCTTTACACTAACAACTATCCATCTATATGAGTATGTACTTGTTGCAGAACGAAGAAAGTAAAAGAAGCCCAACATAATTATGTCTCAAAGTTGTTTGTTTGTCAGTGTTTGTTTAATCCTTGTTCTTCTCTCAAATGGGTCAATGATCACAGAACAATCATCAGAAGTAAAGTTATCTTGTGATCTCAAGTCGATAACTGCTGATGAACCTAGCATCACTTATCGGTTTGAGGCAGGGGTGTCTGAGTTTTGGGACCAATTTACTCAACAGTTCATTTGTGCTGGTGTTGAGGCTGTAAGGAACGTTATTCAACCCAATGGGCTTTTGTTGCCTCATTACATTGATGCTCCTCAGCTCATTTACATACTCAATGGCAAGTGTGTACACCTTTTATTTGCTTAAACCGTTTGAAAAAAGAGCGGAAGATAAAAATAACACGTTTTATTGTTCCTGAATATGCAGGAACCGGTATTGAAGGAACTGTTCTTCCGGGATGTGCCAATGGATACGAGTCAAAAATGGGTGATGATGAGGATCAACCTGGTGATCGCCATCAAAAAGTTCACAAGTTCCGTGAGGGTGACGTCCTAGCGTTGCCTGCAGGCATAACTCATTGGTTTTACAACAATGGAGATATTCCAGTTGTTACACTATCAGTTTTTAACGTTAAAAGTGGAGTTAACCAGCTTGATCAGAAATTCAGGGTTACAAATTTTAATCTCTTCACAATGTTTGGGTTTAATTTTTTTTGATTTCTTACAAAATGCTCTATCCATTCTCTATGATTTAGAAATTGCTTTATTGTTAATCTTCCAGATTTTTTTCCTAGCTGGAAACTATCCCATACAACAAGGAGAAGGAAGTTCGAATGAGCGAGATCACAAAGAAGGGGGTTTTGGCAACATATTCACCAATCTTGATGAACAAATCCTAGCAAATTCCTACAATGTAAACCCGGAGTTAGTAACAAAGCTGAAAGGGAAATTTGATCACCGAGGGAGAATTGTAATGGCAGAGAATTTAACAATGAACGTGCCAAACTCTGGAGAAGTAGAACAAGAAAAGAACAATGTGGGTGAGGTGCAGGGGAGAAATTTGGCTGGAGAAGAAGATAGTTTATGTACGATGAAGATACGTGAAAACCTAGCTGTAGCACTCCCGGATTGGTACAACCCAGGGGCAGGCTCGATCACTTCACTCAACAGCCAGAAACTTGAACATCTCAATTTGATTCAACTTAGTGCCGATCGAGGTGTCCTTTATAAGGTAAACAAATACTCACTTAGGTCGTCGTACACTTGTTTGGGAACTCATATGTCTACAAAGCTAATGTCATTCGGGCTCTATTATTTCTTTCCTTTCAATTCATTTTTCTTCTGTTGCGTGCAGCATGCCATACTGGCTCCTCACTGGAACATAAACGCTCACTCGATAATGTACATTACAAAAGGAACGGGCTTAACCCAGGTAGCTGACCAGACGGGCAACCTGTTGTTCAATGGTGAGGTTCGGACGGGACAACTTATAATATTGCCGCAATACTTTGTGATGATGATGAAAGCTGGAGAACAAGGATGTGAGTGGATAGCAGTCAAGACTAATGCCAATGCGAAGATCAGCACACTAGTTGGCCAACAATCTGTGGTCAAGTCTATTCCGGTGGAGGTGTTGATGAAATCATATAACATTTCTCGTGTAGATGCTAAGAAACTCAAGATCAATAGGAAGGAATCAATACTACTTAGTCCTTCAAATATGTAATGTTTATGTACGTTATGATCCTACTTGTCTAATAATCTCAAGGAACATTGGGAATAATAAGTAATGTATCTGTTGCTTGTGAAATAAAGAGTTACTCAGATTACATCACCACTTTATCAATTGATTTGTCTAGTTTCTTTTTGCATTGGACACAAAATACTTCCCATATACGCGCGTTTATGGAAAAACATAATAAAATGCAACATTAAAGATAAGTTTTGGTGATTCACCTTTGCGCGAATTATCAAGGTACCGGTTAAATTTCACTCAATTACATAACTTCAGGTTGGCGAGAATCACATTCAAGTTCAAAACCTTTTTTTTAGTTGACCAATAAAAACTTAATTGGACTTAACTGCAATTTATAGTTTCATTTTACTACACATTGAAATCAAATATGAAGTATAACTTATATTATTAACGAGAAAATGACAACTTTAGTACTATAACTATGCTATATTGCACATGCAATCCTTAGTTTCATGGCCATGGCAAATTTAGTTCCAACTTTGCATTTTTTGGCAAATTTAGTTCCGACTTTGCATTTTTTGGCAAATTTGATACGATGTAGTACGAAATTAACGGACCAACCCAGCTCACGTGCTATTATTTATGAAGTTTGTTTACTTTTGTACAATGTATTTTGTCTTGTGGATTACTGAAACCTTGTTTCTTTTGACATATACTATGTGCTATTAGCACTCAGGTGAATGCTATGTTAGCATGTAGACCAGTTATTTGCTTTGGGTTAGATTGGATATGTTTGTTGATGTATGAACCAAAGCTCATTTTGTCTTAAAACTAGTTCATTGAACTTATTAATTTGTGGTGTTTGTTTGCTTTCATTTTGTTCTTATTGGGAATATATATAAAACAATTGTTTCTTTTCAAGCAATTTTTTGCGATTAAAAAATTAATTGTTTTTAATTTTTAATGTTTTAATTTAGATTTTTATTTTTAAAAAAATTGTATTGTTTTTTCAGTTGATAATTTTTTATAAGATGAGTACATAATTGTGCTTAGTATATTGGTAAAAGAACCTACTAGTAGTAGATATTAATTGAGTAGCTTCCTCTTTTTTTTTCCTAGAAAAGTTTTATTATAAAAAATACTAAAAACTAGTTTTTCTACTTTATTTGCAAAAAAACACTTAAAATAAGTTATGAAGCAGAAGAAATAAAATTTATTTATTTATACTCAAGAAAGAAAACTACATTCCACATGCCGGATTACAAGCACTCGATCCCACTAGAGTAGAGGGCAAAACCTCAATTATTCCGATACCTTAAACCTCGATTTACATACTTTGCAACCGATCGATGATGATCATTATTCCTCCTTCCTAGCTTACATGACATTCTTGATGACATCAAAAGCATATGCCAAAGGCTTAGGCGGCCTCTGATACCTTGGGCTGATACCACTCAACACCTTCGACTCCTGTCTCGTATACTTGAGCCTCCTTGCATCCTCACGCGAGATATCAAACGAGTTCATCACCACATCCTCCGGCATGCCTCTTATGGCCGATAACCGCCCTGCCAACTGGCTGGTCACCGCATTGTCGTTGGTCTTGAAAGAGATCCATTCCAACCCTTCTTGTTCACTTGCCTTCTTCACTACAACGAAGTTCTGTGGCACGATTATCAGTTGCCCTTCACTAACTTCCCCATCAAACACAGGTTGTCCCGTGTGCCCAACCACCTGGAATCGCCCACTTCCTCGGGTCACGTAGATCACTGAATGTGCGTTCACAGTCCAGTGTGGTGCTACTAGTGCGTTCTGTAATATTATCAAAAAAAAATTTATTAGTTAAATTTTTAATCTGTAAATGTAAAATGTTTAATTAAAGAAGTAAATGTAAAATGCTCAATTAAACTTTTTGACTATGATTTAATTTTAAACCGTAAATGTAAAATGTTCAATTAAAGAAGTAAATGTTATCAAATGAGCTGCAAAACTGACTCTGTAGAGAACTCCTCTCTCGGCACTAAGGCGGAGCCAGCTGAGGATAGGGAGCTTGTGGCTGTTGACGGAGGTGATCCTTCCACCTCTCGGGTTGAAAACATCGGCACGGACTGGATTATCAATGTTCTGCCTCAGCTTCACTGAGCACACTGTTTCCTCCAAACCATCAGCATATCTCTCCCTTTCCTGCTGCTCACTTGGAATCACCTGTTAAAATTTTAACAAATCAATTACTTCTACATCGCGTAAACTTAGTTAAAAACAAATATTTTAATCTGATTTCCTTGATTTTAATTGTTAGCGAAACAGTGTTTAAATGAGAAAGAATTCTTATCTTTTTTATGCTTTCATTACCAAATTAAATCTCTCTGCTAGTACAATCTGTCCCCTCTGGTCGTTCAGGCCTTTCATTTGCCTCACCACTTCCACCTCCACACCGAAAACCTCAGCAAGAATTTCATCAGCAATGCCATTGAAAATATTGCTCTTTTGCTCTCCTTGCTGTTGTTCAGGACCTTGTGGATTTCCGGCAAGGAAGAAGTTCTAAAAAACCAAAACATGTTAAATTTCCTATGAACAATAAGTATGATAGAGTAATGAATTTCGCTGATTTGGTTAATGTAAAAGGTACCCTGAAGATCTGATCAAGCTGGTTAAGCTCATTTCCAGTGTCAAGAAGAGCAACAGTGACGAGAGGCTCTTCTCCATTGTTGTAAAACCAAAGAGTAGTAGCTGGGGGCAATGCAAGAATATCACCTTGATAGAATTGCCGAACTTTCTGGTGACGATCAACCACGCTTCGCGACGGTACATCTCGTCCTCCCATTGAGCGCTCTTGTGGCTGTTCGATTTCTGATTCGAAGGTCTCTGCACACCCTGAAATTACAGCTCCCAGTAGTCCTCTACCTGCAACGGTTTAAAATTAATTCGTAGTAAAAGTTTGAAACTGTCTGATGGTGTATGAAGTACCAAGTGTGTTAAAGAGAATGTGACACGATGGAGTAGTTAGTTACCTCGGACAACATATAACATCTGAGGGGCATTGTTGTAGTGTGGCAAGAGAAGTCCTTTAGGCTCAATGTGGTTCCTGACAGCGGCAACACCGGCACACTCGAACTGCTCGTTGTTCCGGTCCCAGAACTCGGTTCTACCGGCCTCCGAGTCCAACCGGATGGTTGGTTCCTGAGCCTCAAGCCTCTGGATCCGGCAGTCGGTTCGGGCACGAAGAGTGTGTTGCTGCTGTTCCTGAAGGTTCTGCCACAGGAACTGCTGGTCCTGTCCAAGCTGAGCTAAACAGCCATGGACTAGAAGCGAAAGCAGAAGCAGGATTGGAAGTTTAGCCATTAAATTTCTGTTTTGGTTTTAGTTTTCAAGGTGTGATGTTTAGTGAAGGGGAAAGGGGGGAATTTATAGGGGAAATGGGAGACTTAGTGTTGACACGTAAAATGGGTTGATAGAAATAGTTGGACATTTGGCTTGTGTCGTAAGTGGTTTGCATGCATGAAGATTGCTATTCTGCTTACACCTAATGCTTGTGTTCATGTGTATGTGGCGATCCCACGCTGAGGTTTTTTTTGAATCTTGTCTGCTTCTGCTTGCATCGATCGATCGCACGGAGATCAAGTCATAAAAACTCCCTAGACAAACTAACTAGTGAAAGATGCTAAAAACTGCAGAATTTGTGAGATTTTGAGACTTCAGATGGATCTTCTTACATTAATAATCTTCAACCTCGAACCCCTTTTATCTAAATACGACCGGGTCGTCGGAGAAGTTGGGACAATTTGGCCATAAAGGTATTGGGTATACGAGAACGGCAAAATATAATTGTTCCAAAATAACTCAGGAGAACTTATGTACAAGTTAAATATAATTAACTAGTAAAGGCATGGGGTATCTTTGCTGACTGCGCCTTGGTATAAGATATGTGACATATGTGACTCTTCAGCCGTAACTATCGCTATCTGTTATTCCTGATATAAACCGTTTATCAAAGTGAAGGTTAATGCTTACATGCTTTTCTCGATAAGTTCTTAGTTCGTCAATTCTCATTATAATTACTTTCCTGCTTACGTGTTTATTTTACTTATTCAAAAATACCAAAAATCTGTTATTTACTTTATATTGAAAATCAACCATTTAATATTCTATTTCAATCGAGCGTTATTCCCAAGAGAACGACATCTCGAGTTAACTTACCACTATAAACTGTGTGTTAGTGAGTTTCTGGCAATTATAAATTTAATCTTTTGATTGTATTTAGAGATTACAGTCTCTACAACGAAATCAAAATCTCTGAGTACACATCACTGGTGTTCTACTGAAGTGAGGCAAAATAAATGGAAAAGTGCATAAATTCACTAGGCCAAATGTAGTAAAACCAACGAGTTGGTAAAGCAACATAGATTGTGAATTTGGTCTGAAGCTTCATGCGGCTTGGATTACTAGTAGTAGTGCACCAACTTGTGAGACCAATGTAAACCTTTCTCTAAATACTCACTACCCTTGCTACTTTCCATTCATAAAATAATAATTCAAGTTTATATATAAATTTAAAGTATCAGTAAGGATTGAATTCTATAATTTCGCTGCACAACGCTAAACCAGTCCAATTAACATCATAAACTTGATCTGAATGATATGGAATGTTGGGAGTTTCAGTCAAATAAGTGAGCTTACAAGCCATTCGATGTATTGGTCATTTTGGCCCAACACGTCAGAAACAAGCATTCCATGTAGCATGTACTTCGTATGTAAAATGAATGATAATGACGGTATTAAGTCACTAAATTCGCCTTTGGGTGTAAGAGTAATTAGTGCAAATAGCATGTTGATCAATGCGTGACAAAATTGAGCAACTCTGAACACATAGGTGTATATTCCACTAAACTAAAGTATAAATAGGGGAAGAAATTTCATTTACAGACCCTCAAATTCTTTATTCTTTTTCTTATGACTTGATTTATCTTTGCACTTGTTCAATACTCAAATTAAGGTTTTGTCAGACTCGGATATCGTAGTGCAACCTAGCTGTTTAAGAGAAGTTTAACCTGGAAGACTGTTGCCACAAACCTGTGTACCGTAGTGGGGCAATAAAGTCTTGTGGGGGACCTAGTAGACTCTTCTCGCCCTTCTTTATTCTACATTCTTTTATACACTTTCCTAACCTTGTTTCTCTTCTTCACTTTCTCAATCCCCGCCTAACCCCACTCTATATGTCTATATTCCGGGTTCAAGTTCACACAGCTTATACACCCCTTTAAACTCTTACTCTGGTTCTGGACCAACCAAATATACACATTATTACTACTAAAATACAACACAAAAACATTTTTTAACAATTTTTCTCTCTCATAAGATTGATACTGGATTGAACCTATCAAAATAAATTTATATCCATGTTGAGAAATTAGATATTAATCGTGTCCAAGAATGAAAGTCTCGATCATAAATCGGATATTTGAAAAAGAAAGAGTAATCAACGTTGTCCTGCTTATGTCAAACTTATTCAATATGTTTGTGAATATGGATGAGTTGACTTAGTATACTTAATCTACATCATAAAGTATCATCTCTAATTTCCAACTACTTTCCATATAAATCTGTTAAGGAGTAACGTGTTTACTTAATTTATTCCACATAATCAAGCATCATATTTGTTTGTTTACTAAGGTACCGTTTGGTTTTGGTGGAAATGTGAAATGTCAACATCAAAATGTCAAAGATTTCCATGTTTGGTTTGCTAATGAAGGTGGAAATGTTTTTGTGGAAATCGATTGAACCAGACTTCCTTCCTAAGAACCGAAAATCACTTTCATGTGTAAATTGGCATGAGAATTCCTCAAAAACATTTCCTAGTATTAGCAGGTATTCTCATTTAGGGTTTCTTGGATGAATAGTATCGACAGACTTTTACTATATTTTTAATCCGTCTTATTTGATTTTCTTTATAATTAATAAAATATAAAAATTATACCGATGTTCATGTTTTTTCGTGCTCTACAAATAGAGACCACTCTTGACTATATTTCGACCATTCTAAATTTTACGATTTTTAAACTATTAATTCAAATTATATATTTATAAATACAATTTCATTAATTTCAACTTCTAAACACTCTTATAACATGGTAAATATGTTTTTAAAAAATAAAAAATAATAAAAAATACTATTCATGGTCGTCGCGATGACCCACGGGACAAAAAAATTTCAAATTCAGTCGCCGTTTCAACCGTGCATGGCTCATGGAGGACACTATTCACCGCCATCGCGATGACCCATTGGGAATGGTCTAAGATGGCTACTACCCTTTGAAGGCCTTCAACAGTTGATGATTAATTCAAATTTTATAAGAAGGCCTTTTTTTGTTTGTTGTTTAAGAAATCAAATAGAGAAGAGAACAAAGACATTGAATTAAACCGACTCAAGTATTAACAAATACGTAAGATATACTCTACGTATAAGATTAGATTAGATTAAATTCGTCCCGTACGAACTAGCAGCCCACTAAATTGAGTTCATACGTACTCAATTCACCCGTTTAAAAAGCCCAAAGAAATGTATACCAATGGACCAACCCCAATTCTATTTCATTTTTCCCTGCACTGGCCCAAGCCCACCAACTGCTGAGGGGTATTTTAGGCAATGCAACAAGTATTTAAAACCAATTTCCTCACTATTAACTTAAACCAAACAAAGAAAATGTTGCGAAATGATTTCCGATTTGCTACTACCAAATAAGAAACCAAACATGGAAATCTTGACAATTCCTTCCCAAAATAATGGAAATCTGATTCAACATGATTTCCATGGAAATGTGGTGCT
Organism: Plantago major; assembly: GCA_026545765.1. Classification (NCBI taxonomy): domain Eukaryota; kingdom Viridiplantae; phylum Streptophyta; class Magnoliopsida; order Lamiales; family Plantaginaceae; genus Plantago; species Plantago major. The sequence continues at coordinate 44,521,597 of CM048844.1, forward strand.
AACCATTTCCTTCAAAAACCAAACGGTACCTAATTAATTACTACTATAATCATTTAACTTGATTTTATGAACTCCAATTGGAATGATTGGGTTGCAGTACCCAATTTATTTACATCTTTGTCGCTTGATTTGAGGTGACCAAAATGGTTTTTTTTTTCCATTCGATCTTTGCTTATTTAGTATTTCTTTTTCAAAATTTATTTTAATACCGGTCTAAGCGGTCCAAAACCGAAACCGACCGGAATATCTGGTTCGGTCTGGACCGTAAGCATAACGGTTCGGTTTCCGATCCTACGATTTTTGTGGTTCCGGTTCCGGTCCATTCCGGTTTTGGTTCCGGTCCGATTTTAGACCGGTGAACACCCCTAAAGACGGGGAGTTTTCTTTTTTCCCATCAACCTATTTTGCAATGAAATTTCATACCTAAATGTGCGCACTTGTTGATCCATCACAAGACCGCTTATATCTTCAAAAAAAAAATATGTGTCTCAATTTTAATTATTCATGAGACAACATATAAGTTCATATGATTGTGCCAATACACCTTCCTTTTCAAAGTTGATTCGCGTACCGTTAAAACCTTTCCACCAAAAAAAATATTTCCGCGTTATTTAAACGCTGGAAAACATGCATACTAAATCTAAACCCTAGTGAGGCATTTGTTTGATAAGAGGAGATTTATGATTTCCCCGGACCCTTTTTGGACCAACGGTTGCTCATTCAGTAAATGCTCGGGCCCGCCGACATCCACCGGAGAAGGAACATAGTAGCTAGGTAACACCTCGTTTACAACAAACTACTCGTTTGCTAGATTATCCAAGGGAAAGCTATTCAGGATACATAGAATGATGACGAAATCGCACTGCAACAAAGTATCGGGTCATGATCGGGTAGTGGTCTGGTCGTTATAATTTTAAATGATAAATTGCTTTTTTATTAATATTTTTCCCTTATACATAAAATGCCCTCTTGAATTTTTATCTTAAATATTTCATATTGTGTCATTTTCTCAATCAATGTAAAGATCTGAATAGTTCAAAATACTAGATAAATTTTTTGATATATTCATTAATAAAATGGACCACAATGATTATTATGAATCTTGGTTGATTCAAGTAAGGCCCATTATCAAGAACCTTCTAGATCAGCCCACCCACACAAACCCTAGCCATGGTATTTGTGCCCTATATATACTCCATGTGTTTCTTCTCCCAAGTATTATAAGTTTTTATTTCTCGCCGTTTTAGAGAGAATTTTATGTCCAATAAGAAATAAATAAAAATGCTCGATCTGATGTTTTGCAATAATCTTCTATCAAAGTGAAAATGGTCGCCTGATCTCAAATGGGGGATGATATATCCCGAGATTGAGTTGTATGGACGGGTTGGAAATCAATCGTTGATAGAATCTACTCTGTTTATAATTCGTTTGATTTCCAATTCCATCCATGCTACTAGATTTCGGGTTTCTCCCCCTTTTGATCTCAGGTTTTGCTTAATACTTATGTATCTCTAGTATGTATATTAACGATTGTTTCACCAAATATATAATAAAATTAAGATTCCATCTATGTAACCACCAACAAAATACGTTTTTAAAGAGAAAAAGTTATCATTATTCAATAGTAATAAATATTGTAGTAGTTTGTATATGGATTAGAATATATACAAGATATTTACATAGATGCAGTAGGGTTACTAGTATACCGGTCTTTCCGGTCCAAACCGAATTTTTACGGTTTTTAACCGGAATCACCATTTTGTTGAGTCCGGAAACCGAACCGGTTCCGGTCTATTTTCCGGTCCAAACCGGATTTTGAACACCCCTACCCGCCTTGGTAATGAAAATATTAACTTGTAGTTGGCCAAGTATTCTAGAGAAGAATGGAAAAATAAATGGGAGAGTACATAAATTCACTAGGCCCAATATTGTAAAACCAACTGAGTTTGTAAAGCAACAAAGATTATGAATTTTGCCTTATGCTTCAGGCATATTGGATTAGCAGTAGTAGTGCACCGCCTTGTCAGACCAATGTAAACCTTTCTCTAAATACTCACTACACTTGCCACTTTCCATTCATAAAATATTAATTAAGTTTAGATACAAATTTATAGTATTAGTAAGGATTGAACTCTATAATTCCACTGCGCAATGCTAAACCAATCCAATTTATAGCATCAACTTGCTCTGAATGATATAGAATGTTGGGAGTTTCTGTAAAACGCATGAGCTTCCAAGCCATTCGATGTATTGGTCATTTTTCCAACATCGAAAACAAACATTCCATGTAGCGTGTATTTCATATGTGAAACGACTTATACTGGCCATATTAAGCCAATAAATTCGCCTTTAGGTGAAAGAGTGATTAGTGCACATAGCATGTTGATTAATGCATGAATGGATTTAGCAAGTTTGAACACATAAGTGTATATTCCACTGATAAAGTTCTTGGAAATAGGGGAACCTAATTCATTTCCTACAGACCCTCTACTTCTTTATTCTCTCTCTTCTGACTTGCTTTCTCTTTGCACTTGTTCAATATTCAAATTAAGTTCGCCAAACTCGGCTATCATAGTACAACCTAGCCATTAAAGAGAAGTTTAAACTATTGATATCTGTAAATAGTACTGCAGAAGACGTTCTCTCTTTTCAGAGATTTCCTCTTTTGTTCAGATGTCTCTGTCTGCGCATTTATTGCATTGTACTATTTTTGTCCTGTAGTGCCAACGAAACTGTGCATGCTTTCTGAAGCATTGCACGTCCCTTTCCAGAGACCTTCACATCTCCAGATACTTGTTACAACATTGTTTCCCAGAAACATAGTTTTTATCCAAGGTATCTGAGTGTAGATATCTGTGGGCACTTTTCCTAGTTCAGAAACCTTGTGTTCTCAGATATCTTTTGCAAAACTTGTTTATTGAAAAACACTTGTTTATTCAAGATATCTGGACATAGGTATCTGATGACCTTTGTTTTCAGCAATCTTGTGCAGTCTTCAAAACTTCAAAAATTGTTGAACTCTCCTGCTGGATGCCTTCTTCTTGGTCTTCTTTAAGGAAATAAAAATTACATTCAGAGACCTAACATCCTATACAAGATTTGCTAGACTATCATACTTGGTAATTTTCCTCTTTTACAGTGTTCAAGTGAACCAAGAGTACTAACCACCTTTCTGAGCTAAGATAAGTTTTTAGATTGCTGATCAAAATCTAAACAGATATTCCTAATAAATTTTCCCCTTTTTGATCAGTCAACGATGACTATCTGACCTATTACAAATCTGGATGAACAATCCACCACTTAATCAATTCATAAGATCTTTCAATTCTTTCAATTAAGTGAACTTGTGTGCACTTCAGTGGGGCAATAATGTCTTAAGGGAAGACCTAGGCAACTCTTCCCGTCCTTGTTTATTCTACCTTTTTAATACACTTTCCTAACCTTGTTTCATTTCATTACTTTCTCAACCCCCGCAAAACGTCACTCCATATGCATACATTCAAGGTCAAGTTCTCACATAGAAAATGATTTTAAAAGTTTATCCACGACCTTTAGACTATTGCTCTGGTCCTGAGCCAACCGAATATGCATATTATTACTACTAAAATACAACACCCAAACATTTTTAACAAATTTTCTCTCTCATAAGATTGATACAAGATTGAACTTATCAAAATAAATTTAAATCCAGGTTGACAAACCAGACATTTATACTGTGCCCAAGAATGAAATTCTCAACATAAACCAGATATTTGAAAAAGAAAGAATAATCAACGTTGTTTTGCTTATGTTTTCGGGCGATCTTCAATATCCACTCAATTAATGTTCTCTGCTGCAATATCAATCCAAATCAAATTGTACAAGTTTGGGAATTAATGAAACCGAATATTGTTAATTATTCTTTATTACATTATATATAATGAAAGAAAAGAATATCTATCAGCCCAACTAGTGGAAACAAGTCCATATAGAACTTCAATTTTCTCTAGAGGATAAATTTAACATTGAAAATTTTAACGTATACAACAATCTCTCTCAACAAATGAAGTGACAAGGGAGTTTAGTAAGGGCATCACTTTGACATCATAAAAAATTTATTTGGAATAGGCTTGCTCCAAAATCTTTACATGTACAAACATGTGCGAAATGAAGGTAATCGAACATTTATATAAAATTGATTTTTGTTAACAATTTTATCAGAGCCAATATTACTATCACTGAATAATTACCATCATTGTTTGATAACAATGGCTGCAAAAACTAACAATGAGCGAACAAAATTTATTTTTTTCATGGTAAATCTTAGGTTTATAAACTTGAATAAATCATGGATGTTAGAGAGCAAAACAAGAAATTCAATATAATTGCTCAAAAAAGCGAATTGTCAGTCATCATGTTTTGAACATGGCTAGAGAGAATTACGAATTACACACGCAACATCAATTCCAAGAATATAAATACATAGATAGAATCATTTATTATAAATTGCTGAAACAATCGTTATTATACATATATTAGCTATACAGAAGTATTAAGGAAAACCTGAGATCAAAAGGGGGAGAAACCCGAAATCCAGTAGCATGGACGGAATTGGAAATCAAACGAATTATAAATAGACCAGATTCTATCAACAATTGATTTCCAACCCATCCATACAACTCAATCTCAGGATATACCATCCCCCATTTTAGATCAGGCGAACATTTTTACTCCGAGAGAAAATTACTACAAATTTTCAGATCAAGGCTTATTATTTATTTCTTACTGAACATAAAATTCTCTCTAAAACGGCGAGAAATAAAAACTTTGAGAAGAAACACAAGGAGTATATATAAGGCACAAATACGATAGCTAGGGTTTGTGTGGGTGGGCCGCTCTAGGTTCTTGATAATGGGCCTTACTTGGATCAACCAAGATTGATAATAATCATTTTGGTCCATTTACTAGTGAACATATCAAAAAAATTTACCCAATATTTTGAAATGTTTAGACCTTTACATTGATTGAGAATATGCCACAATCTGAAATTTTTTAGACAATAAAAATTCAAGAGGGCATTTTATGTATAGGCAAAAAAATATTAATAAAAAACAATTTATCATTTAAATTATAAACCACTACTCGATCAATACCCGATACTCCCTTCGTCCCGTGAATCTGGACCATTTTCTTTCCGGCACTATTTTTAACAAAGCCAATTGTATATTGTTTGTTGTTGGGGAGAGAAATGATAAAGAATGAAGAAAGTATAAGAGATAAGATATATAATGATAAAGAATGAAGAAAGTATAAGAGATAAGATATATAATGATAAAGAATGTAAAAAGTAAGAGAAATCGTTGAGTTAGTGGGTGTACTTTTTTGCTATTTTTGTAACTGGACTAGATTCGTGGGACGTCTATAAAAGGAATAAGGGTCCAGATTCACGGGACGGAGGGAGTACTTTGTTGCAGTGCAGTTTCGTCATCATTCTTTGTATCCTCAATAGCTTCCCTTGGATAATCTAGCAAAGAGTACTTTTGTAAGCGAGGTGATTCAGAACCTACTATGTTCCCTTCTCCGGCAGATGTCGACAGGTCCGATCATTTACTGACTGAGCAACCATTGGTCCTAAAGGATCCAGAGAAATCGTAAATCTCCTCTTATCAAACAAATGCCTCACTAGGGTTTAGATTTAGTATACTTGTTTTCCAGCATTTCAATAACGCATGAATTTTTTTTTTTTTTTTTTTTTGTGGAAAGGGTTTAACGGTACGTGAATCAACTTTGAAAACAAAGGTGTATTGACACAATAAAATGAACCTATATGTCGTCTCATTAATGATTAAAGTTGAGGCAAATAATTGTTTGAAGAAGATAGAAGCGGTCTTGTGATGGATCAACAACTACGCAAAGTTAGGTTTTAAATTTCATTGCAAAATACGTTGATGGGGAAAAAAGACTCCCCATCTTGGCAATGAAAATATCAACTTATATTCGGCCAAGTAACTGGTGTTCTAGTGAAGAGTGGCAAAATAATTGGGAGAGTGCATAAATTCACTAGGCTCAATGTTGTAAAACCAACAAGTTTGTAAAGAAACAAAGATTCTGAATTTCGTTTGATGCTTCATGCGTATTGGATTAGTAGTAGTAGTGCACCACCTTGTGAGACCAAGGTGAACCTTTCCTACACTTGTTACATTCCATTCATAAAATAGTAATTCATGTTTATATAAAAGTTTATGGTATCATGATTGAACTCTATAATTCGGCTGCACAGCGCTAAACCAGTCCAATTAACATCATCAACTTAATCTGAATGATATAGAATGTTGGGAGTTTCAGTAAAACGAGTGAGCTTCCACGGCTTTTAATGTATTGGTCATTTTATCCCAAGACGTCAGAAACCAGCTTTCTGTGTAGCGTGTACTTTGTATATGAAACGACTGATACTTACCGCATTAAGTCAATCAATATACCTTTAGGTGAAAGAGTGATTAGTGCACATAACAACATCAACTTGATCTGAATGATATACAATGTTGGGAGTTTCAATAGAACGAGTGAGCTTCCAAGCCATTCGATGTATTAGTCATTTTTTCCAACACGTCGGAAACAAGAATTCCATGTAGCATGTACTTCATATGTGAAACAATTGATACTGGCCGCATTAAGTCCCTAAATTCGCCCTTAGGTGAAATAGTGATTAGTGCATATATCATGTTGATGAATGGTATAAAAAAGTAACTTCCTAGGGGCTAGGAGACTTATCCTTTGCGGACATGGAGTTCCTTCCTTCAACTTCGTGACGTTTCGTCATCTCATTCTCAATATAAATACTTCACACATAAACTACTTTCAAATACTTCGAAATCTATTGTTGCCCGAGAGTAAAAAATTGTGATTGATGACCGGGACGTAGCCCGCCCAGTTACTGATGTTAGCAGGCTTCAAATAAAGCCCAGAGGCCCAGAAAGTGCAACGTCATAAACCACGAAGCTGAGTCATCAAGTGTGAAGTGACCAGTCTATTTATACGAACCAAATAAAACTCCATTTGTTCAGTCACTGTATTTATCACTTCTCATCCTCTTCACCTCGTTATCATCATCTTCTTCCTTTCTCAGACCACAGATCTCGCGAAAATGGCCAAAGATCCAGTCAGAGTTCTCGTAACCGGTGCTGCAGGTAACCAACATCACTCTTTTCATGTCTTTACGCTACCATTTCCAGATCTACATACTTTGATTTCTATCAGCTTATTGTCTGTTTCACTACCCGATCATACGTTTATTGATCGGATCATGGATTAATCTATCATACTGCGTTTCTTTGCATATGTTCGGGCCGGATCGGGCTTCTTTTGTTTAGTAAATTGAAACCGTTTGACTAGGAGTGCTAGCTTAGCTTCTGTTCTCAACTGAATGAATCTCAAGTATGCTTGCGTTGATGACTATGATTATTATTTCAGATGCATATCAAGGTTATTATGCTTCTGGTGATGGTCTAATTTTAATTTTTGTTGCACTAAAAATCAGACACTATTAGTCATCAATCCGGTCCTATAACTGATCGAGCTCGTGAACTTTTAGTCCTCTAACTATTGATTATTCGGAACCAAGTGTACCGAGATTCCTTTTTTTGCATTGATTAAGAAACATGGTTGTCCATTTGTCGAACTTTAGGACTAAGCCCTGCTATAAAAGAACTGAGGCAAGATATTTGGAGGACTAAGGCTCTGTTATCTTCGTCTGAACTGAACTGAATTTATTTGTAGTATAAACAACAACTAAGCTGAACTGAACTGAAATTAATGGTTTTTTTTTTTAGATGAAGAGAGCAGAGGCTAAATCTATTTCACGCTTTCACTCTCATTGTTGTTCATCCAATTTACATCATTTTAGTGGGAGGGAATATGAATGTTTTTTTTTCTTGACAAGTTTCCTATTTTTGTTTTCTCTCTCGTGTTGAAAATGATGTGGAATATTTGATGAACAACTGAGCAGTTCATTTATTAACAATAATCGTGTTGTTGGCTTCACAGGACAAATCGGCTATGCCCTTGTTCCTATGATTGCCAGGGGAATTATGTTGGGCCCTGACCAGCCAGTGATCCTCCACATGCTGGATATTGCACCTGCTGCTGAGGCGCTCAATGGAGTTAAAATGGAATTGGTGGATGCAGCTTTTCCTCTTCTTAAAGGTTTGTTGCTTTAGTAAACGTACATTACGTGGAACAAAGTGCCAATTTGCTCGAGTTTATACGTGCATATTTGGTTCCTGTCGGATGATTAATGATACATGATTCCTGATGATTGAATCAGGTGTTGTTGCTACAACTGATGCTGTTGAGGCTTGCACCGGTGTGAATGTTGCTGTCATGGTTGGTGGATTCCCCAGGAAGGAGGGTATGGAAAGGAAAGATGTCATGTCCAAGAATGTCTCTATCTACAAGTCACAGGCTTCTGCTCTAGAGAAGCATGCTGCCGCTAATTGCAAGGTGATCCTCATGACTTCTTGATATTTTAACTTGATTCAACAAGTAAATCGTCTTAAACTAGCATAAAAGTTTTTATGTTTATCGACTCCACTTGCATAGAGTACTAGAAATGGATGTTAAATATTTGTTTACATGGTGAATCCAATTTTTATTAGTCAGATAGCAGAAACATTTGATTTCAGAACCATAGAAGTTTTCTTAAATTGTATGTCCGAGGCATTCATTCCATTTCACTCCTAATGTATCTCTTTCCACAGGTTTTGGTTGTTGCTAATCCCGCCAACACCAATGCATTGATTCTCAAGGAATTTGCTCCATCTATCCCCGAGAAGAACATTACTTGTTTGACCAGACTGGACCATAACAGGGCTCTTGGACAGGTGTCAGAGAGATTGAGCGTGCAGGTATCAGATGTTAAGAATTGCATCATTTGGGGAAATCACTCATCATCTCAGTATCCTGATGTGAACCATGCTACCGTAAAAACTCCCGCTGGAGATAAACCTGTTCGTGAGCTTGTTGCTGATGACCAATGGTACTGCATATGCCTGATGAAATTTCAGTTTAGATGTATTGCCTTCATCATGAAATTCATCTTCATTTGCAATTCGCTTACCCTGTTATACTTTCAGGTTGAATACCGAGTTCATTTCAACTGTCCAGCAGCGTGGTGCTGCCATTATCAAGGCTAGGAAGTTTTCTAGTGCTCTTTCTGCTGCTAGCTCTGCTTGTGACCACATTCGTGATTGGGTCTTGGGAACTCCAGAGGTAAGCTTATTGCTAACTCTAATAATGGATCTTTTAATTTGAGGCCCTATCTTTTTTTTTTTTTTTTTACTAATTTTGACCGTCAATTATTGCAGGGTACCTGGGTTTCCATGGGTGTATACTCTGATGGCTCGTACAATGTACCAGCTGGATTAATTTACTCATTCCCAGTGACTTGCAAAAATGGAGAATGGTCGATTGTTCAAGGTGAGAATTGTTAAGAAAAATGTTTGCTGTCCTAGTGCTAGGATTGGTTATGCTTGGTATGAATTGATTGGTTGAATGTATAAGAAATGTGGTGGGTTGCAAGTATAAAAAGGATGATGATATTACAACATTTGTCTTTATGAATAAGAAACACAACCACTAGCATATTTCTGGGTTAAAAACACGAGTAATGTTCACCTGATGAACAAAATGTTCATTGCTGTGTTAGTAATAACTAATAAGTACACATGAACACTGTTTTCATTTGATGTGGTTTCATGGTCATTTTATGGAAGATTGCTGAAAACATTTACGAATAAAAAAGTACATGTCATCACCTACAAGACTAAAACAGAAACTAAGAATGAAACCTGTCATCTCCTAAAAATAGTTCTCTCCCCGTTAAACTAGCTGTTACTTTAATGCAATTGTTTTCTAATGGTCCAGGACTTCCCATTGATGAGTTCTCAAGGAAAAAGTTGGATCTGACAGCTCAAGAACTCAGTGAGGAGAAAGAATTGGCATATTCTTGCCTCTCTTAAATTCTTTACTGTGTGGAAGCAATCATATGTCCAGTGTCCGTCCCGACGGTGATACTGGTGTTGTTGTTTTAAATAATGCCATTTTGTAATGGTGGAAGCTTTTTCCATGGATTTTACTCGGGCGTGTAACTTTTATATTCGGAAAGAACTTCACTTACTCCTGTTACCTATTTGGTCAGAGGATGAGTTTTCAGTTTTATAAACTTGAATCATGTCTCATTTCTGAGATTCATCATAATCAATGCTCAACCTTAGTTTTCAGTTTTAACACATTATACTTTGGATAATTGTGTAGCTGCATTATTTAACGCAAGTAGTGTTGCTTGCTAAAAAGATGAGGTTATTGTGAGATGACCAAATGTAGCAAATGTTGGGTTTTGTCATGCTTTAAATTAGAGATCCGAATAAGGTTTGGTTCATCTGAAAAACCATTACAATTCTGGTCAGTTCAAAATTGCTTAGTTGTTCGACAAAGATAATAGAGCCTAATTTTATTAGAAATCAGTTATAAACTAAATGTTTAAAATTGATGATAAAATGTTTTATATGTTTAAAATTGATGATAAAATGTTTCATCTTGCTCAACTTCTGGTCTTCTACAATGATTTGCTAACCCGTTATAAATGAAAGTTCTGACTTCTACAATGATCTTAGCCCCTATTATATCAAATCTTCATCATCATCCGGATCCAAGTCACTTGAAAGCCTGGTTTTCTTCATATCCCTGTGGCCTGTTCTTCCCTTCTTCGGCTTTCCCCTGACAAGGGAATGAAGGAACTTAACTTACTATTGGAAACTCAGATTATAACAGAGGAAAGATTTTTTGTTAGCAAAAGAACACTTACTGAGCAGTGGTGCCTACTCCACCTCTGTTCCGACTATGAACTACATCTGGTTTCCCATCTACAAAATGAAAGGGAGGAAAAAATAGTGAAACTCGGAAGTGTAACGTGAGGACACTGCTTTAAGGGAACCTTGCAATGCAAGCTGGTGGAGGTTTCACAGATATTGTGTGGGAGTACCTGTGCCTTCCTCCACAGGCAACATCTGCGAAAACAATCACCATCGAAAAGAGGATCATTACTAACCTTCATTTCCTACTCTAAGCTCCTCTGCCTAAATATGAACAACAGACAAGAGAAACAAAATTGATCAATACAATATTTGAAAATGCAATTGCCAACACCTGCAAACCATGGAATCCAGTATGTTCTTTTCCTTTCTTGTTTACATTCTTTTGTTGGCTCAGTTGGGTTAAAAGAACAGAGCATTTTATACAAAAGAGATGCAAATAATGACCAAAAACTGAATCTCCATAGTTGCATGTAAACATGAGACTTACCATCTAATACTACATCAAGAACATAAACGCCCAATGATACTCGGAGAAATTTGAAAATAACCCCCCATTTAGAGGAACTAGGCTATGTGGCTTTGACGAAGACATTAATGACATGAAGCACTTCTTCGATAAAATCATGTTAAGAATCCTAACTATCTTAAACACAACTCATAGCATCTCTTGCAATCATTTAAGCAGGCTGACATCTTGTCTTACATTGGAAAGAAATTCCAAATTTATGGCATGTAAATTAAATCCACACTTAAATCAAATGAAGTGCTCCGACAAGTACAAATTGTAGAGGGTACGAATTAATAAAAATATCTCCTCTCCCCCGACAAGCACACATTTGTAGATACCTAAGAGACATGCATGATATTGCAACAAAATGCAGCACATGAGTAAACATAAATAGAAAAACCAATTAAATGGTACCGACTTTTTCTTACCGCTGGCGACGTAACAGATGACAACGAGAACACCCTATCTTCAAGCTGAAACTTCCTGGACTTTTTCAAGCTGCAAGACGAGGTACTTTATTATTAAAATGACATGATCCTTAGGGAAAGAAGAGCGAGAGAAGGTGGGTTGAGCAGCAGAAGTGCTAGGCTAAGTGCGCTATTATCCCCTGACATAGAAACTGTTAGCCAAAGACCTGCTTGAACATAAGGACGAGAAATTCAAGAATTTTTATTGTCATCACCTCTTGGTCTCACGAATGCAATAATATTTAGCATCTTAGTTCATGCAAAAAGAATATTGCAAGCTATTAACCTGGATAAAGAGTTTCTGTTCTCGATTTCTATACTTCGAAGTCCTGCACTGAGGTTTATGATTTATCTACGAAGCACTCTTTCAAACTAATAATGTCAACTCGTAACACAGCATCAGAAACAACCAAGTTACTTAGACAAATTAAACAAAAACGGAAACTGATTCACTTGTGTATTTTCAAAAGAGGTTCATTTAGATCGCAAGGTTGGGTTTGTCATACACAGTCTCGTATTCTTTCCTTGGACTGAGTACCATCCCACCACCCTGCTTTCCAGAAGCAAGTCCACTGCATTTATTCTTACAGTGACCAATATTTTCTGCAAGCATTGACGAATAGTCTCTTACAAAAACATGTCATAGCACAGTTTAGACTGTTAGATACAGTCTGATGATAAACACCTAATTGCGCACTATGATAAAGTTGATTGAATTTAAGTTCGCAAAAAAGGAGTACCTTTAGATATTGATCAGCAAAACTGTTTAATTTTAAGAACACAGCTACAGTTAAATGCAGGCAACAAACCAGTTGTAAAAAAAAAAAAAAAGATCTGCATATCAAATTTTGCCATCTACAGACCAGTATATGCGTGGGCTTAGCTACTTTCCAACAGGTGTAACGAAAATCAAGTTTACCCTTCAGGCAGCAAAAACTGAAATGGCATAAAGTTGGTGCAGGTATATATATTACTCCGTCCGTTTCACTAAAAGCTTTACAAATTTCCATTTAGGGCGTCTCACTAAAATCTTTACAATCCATTTTACACAAACCAACTATCTTCAATTATTAATCTTTCAATCACACTTTTTCATACTTTATCTGTTCTCTCTATTACGTTTTACCATCCACTTACTATTTTATCAATATAAACCATCTTTTTAATTATTCAACATAAAATTTGTGTGAAGTTAAATTGTAAAGCTTTTAAATATAAATTAACATAGATTTTTGTGCAACAAAGATACCAATGTCAACTAGTTACACACAGAAATATCCGACTGCAGCAAGTTAAGTACAACACGGCTAAACTTTCTCATGTCTGTATTATCTTCATACTATTGGGGCTAAAACAAGAGAAAGTTCGAATTTAAAATACAATTGTAAATGGCTTACTTATTCATATTCTTCGATGATGATGAGAGAAAACCATCAAAGCCTTTCAACGCATTTCCAAAAGTGGTAGTTTCTTGTAAATAACTCGTTTCTAATTCGTATACCTGCAATTGAAATTCTAGTTATAAGACGCTTGAAATGGAACAACTAAAAAAACAAAAGCAGAGCAGTTAACCAGAACAAAAAAAATGCCAATTGAACGATAAGTTCAAAACACGGGTACAAAATTGTAAACCAGCAATTAGCATTTTCAGTAACCGAGGAAAATTAACATCTACTCCCTCCCCTCCGTCACAAATTTAACTTCCCGCATTCCATTTTGTCAATTAATCTACATCTACATAGATATGAGAAGTCTGTAATTGAATATTTACCTGCTTTTCGATGCTCCGGAGTTCATGTTGAAGCTTCTCCCTCTTGGTGAGAAGAGAAGAAAGCCTGGATTTGGGATTATTGAGACCTTTGTGCCCTAGATCACAAGAAAGAGAGACAGACATACAGTATTTGAGTTAGTATAAACAAAATTACATCAAAGTAACAGTGAAACTTCCATTCTTGGTTTATACCTTGTAACTCCATTTTCGCGCCAATTGCTTGATTTGGTTACGGTTGCAGTGGAATTAAAGACGAAATATCATCGGGCAGGAGGATAAGATCCTAAAAGGATAAGAGCACAGGCCACCATGGAAAATGATGGTTTACTCTCCTCCATGCCAAATCACCTCTTGAATTTTGATTTTCTAATATTCTAATACGACCCCTACGAGTAGTCCGCAGTTAGTCGGAACTCAATATTAAAACATTAAAATTGGGCTTGATGTCATACCATATTAAGTTGTAACATCATCCTCTTAAAAGGCTTATTAAGGGGATAATGTTATTCAACTTATATTTTACTTGCATGATCATCTCACAAATAATTAATGTGGAATATTCTAATAAGATCAAACATCAAATATTTCACTATATTGAGCCACACAAACAAAACATGTTAGAAATGCAAGATTGCAATTATAATACGACTAGTGGTGAAAGGTGATTAATGCACATAGAACTAAATCATTTTGAACATATGGATGAGTGTTCCATTATAGTACTACAATCCGAGTTGAAAGAGCATGATACAGGAAAGTAAACCGCATAAATAAAAACAGGAAGGACAAACCAGTTTCTGGGGCCTTGTTGCTAGCGATGAGCACGAAATGCCCTGAAACGAGAAACTAACCGAAAATTCAAATTTCAATCTAGCCCTAACCCTTTTCGGTTTAAGATTTCTAACTTTTTTGTTTTCGATTCGATCCGATCCAAATCGAACTGAACCGAGAATACCTTAATATTCCCTCTGTCCCGGATTTATCTTCCTGCGGGTCCAGACACAAGTTTTAAGAGAAAGTGAATAAATTAGGAGAGATGGTGATAAAGTAAGAAAGATGGTGAATAAAGTATGAGAGAAATTTTCCATTTAAGATATGAGAAGTTGAAATTGGGACGTCCCAAAATGGAATGCATGAATTTGAAATCGGGATGGATAGAGTATGAATTTTAAATACCTAAAAGTCCAAGGCCTTTACACTTGATGAGTGGATTCCTCCAACCCCAGGTGAAAAACCCTAAATCTAAGCCTAACCACACCGGTCTCCTCCAACTCTGTCCACTGATCTACTCCATCACACGACATCCATCCATCACTCGTCCGTGATGCCAATCTTCTAAACTATGGCAATAACAACAATTACGTTTGAACACGATATCTCCACTGCAACACCAACCAACTTTCGGAAAACAATGCAAACAATCCACAAAAAGGGTTACGTACGTGAACGAGTTGATGAACATGACAAGATTCTCAATCAAGTTATTCGATGCCAAGATAGGCATGAGAAAATGATTGACAACATTGATGCAACAACCAATAGGATCGAAAGCGTCGTAAACGACTTGGTGGTTATATTTTCCGAAAGAGAGAAAGACAAGCTACCTGGGGAACTAAAAAGGCAATGGCAATTACCATCATAACCAATTTACTGGTAGATGTCACCATTATTAAGAACAGAGTGAGATTCAAAGTGGCTAGGGAGGAAAGCACCGAGGAGGAACTAGAGATTGTTGAGTTCTCTGACGACTCGGAGAAAGAAGAATCTGTTGGTCCCAGCAACGACAAGGTTAAAGTTTTTTTTTTTTTGGGGGCGGAAGGGGGTAAATAGACTTTAAAACATTCATAGTTATTTTTCAACTTTTCAATGAAATAGTCTATAAAGGCAGTGCTCACATTTAGTGATAAGACTAGTGGAAGACTTAATTGCAAAGTGTTAGTGAACAGTGTACATATTTCTAACAAGCAATGCACACAAAAATTATGCTGAAAGTAAAATGTAGAAAGATAAATGTACTCAGTGTTTATAGTGGTATCTGAAGGTGGCATAATCATTCAACTATCCACTTCACATATCTTTCAAGGACTTGAATTTACTAAGATACTTTGAGATCCCATTATAAAATATCCTTAGCTAAACCCCTTTAACCCAAAGTTTCTAACTTTGTACCTTGAGCCTATACTCTAGCTTCCCAAGCTAGTAATACCAGCTTCTTTAAGGCTTTTCATTAGTTTCCCCGGCCAACTACTTCCTCCATTTCCTTGATATTCTCAACTAATCTCCCAGATTAGTAAGTACCTCACAAAGTTCAAAGGGGCTTGCACTAATCTCCCAGACTAGCAAGGTCCTTCCTTCTTGCTTATCCCGCCGTTTGCCTTATTCTTTTTATCTCCTCGGTGTTGCAACACAAAATTAAGGCTTTACTCAATATAGTATTCCAGATACTGAGGCGTTCACTGTGTCTAACTCTTTAGCCCTTATATTTCAAAGTTCCAAGAGTCCAGTGAGAAGGTTTTCTTCTAAGCTAAAAGAAATATGAGGTCGCAACAGTTCATGTAATTATTTCTTCTTTGCTTAGTAGATTTTCAAAACCTGCAAGGTGATAAGGGTGTGGGGACTTTTGGTGAACTTGAGAGAACTGTGGCTTGAGATTTTTTCTTTGAAGTCCATAAGAGTTCTAAAGTGTTTCAAGGTTTTTCGTTTCCTCACAGTTGTTGAATGGTGTGATATTCAATATGATCAATTTACCATTTTCTCAAGCACGATGTCCTCCCTTTTATGGTGAAATTGCCCCGTTGGAGCATATGTCATTTTGGAGCGTGTGTTTATCACTAAATAGGAGCAACACTGTCTCAGTTCGTCCGCTTTTGCCAGTTCCGTAGTCAAACTTATCTTGGCAAGTGTACAGTTGTACTTGTCTAACAGTGCATTAACTCCTTGTCTCATATGTCTAACGGATAGTCCACTCAGTTATTTTGAGAGCTAAATGAACATCATGATATCTATCAGTTTGACTTTTAAGTTAACCTAAATCAGACCTGGTACAACTTGTAGGTTAGAGATAATATCTTTATATATTTACTTTAGGTAAAAATCTATTTTTGGTACCTTAAATTGTGACACTTCCGTTTTAGGTACATTTAGTTGTTACAGTCCAATTTAGCTACCTATCATTTACTTTGTGTCCAATTTAAGTACTCAGTTAGTGAAACTTAACAGAACCATTAATTTTGACCGAATTAGTAAGAATTAGCGTGAATTAGTCGATTTTACCGTCAATTTTTATTTTAGGACTATTGAGCATTTTTATACTTGTTGTAAACTTTGTTACCTTATTAATGAAAGGGGGTGTTGTAGGAAGTGCAACTTTGTAAATGAATATTGATTGAAGGACAATTCAAACAAATTTGATGATTCTAGTACAAATCCACACTTGATGTTCCATCCTTACCCTTAAAGGCTATTCTGTAGTCAAATTTGCCAAAAAAAAAGTAATTTAAATTTAAAATATCAATTATTACATTATATACCGTTTTAATATGCCTTTACATTTAATTGACTATATCAATTAAATGAAAAAAAATTTGTAGAATTGATATAGATTTTATCAATTTTGTTATTTTGCATATATTGCACATTGTTTTAATGCAAATTTTCTGATCTCACTTAAAAAAGAATGTAAATGTCTAATTGTATTGATATATGTCTGCTTTTATGTCAACACATGTCAGCTACGGAAAAGATCTATGTAGTTTAGTATTTAACTGTAGACATGTCAGCTTTGGGAAGGATATATGTAGCTTTAGCGATTGACATATGTCGGCTCCGTGAGTTTAGTCTTCTTTCACCTTAGGTTATTTATTCTTTATTTAATTTCATTTAATGACAATGTTTCCTAATTTAGGCTAGATTATTATAAATGTAGGGATTTGAATGTCTTTCTAAATTTGTCAAGAATGATTTGTGACCACTCATTTTTTAAAATTGTATCTATCTATCTATATATATATATATATATATATATTAAAAGAACATAATTTCCAAGCTTCTGGTGAAGCCATGTCACATGCTGACATGTACAAATGAAATATTGTGATTGGTTAGTTCTCATTGCATGTTGTTGTTTTAATCTGATTGGTCCATCATTCAAACTATTGCTGATGTGTTCTCCAAATCTATCTATATATTAAAAGAAAATAATTTATAAGCTTCTGGTGAAGCCATGTCACATGCTGACATGTACAAATGAAATATTGTGATTGGTTAGTTCTCATTGCATGTTGTCAAATTGTTTTAATCTGATTGGTCCATCATTCAAACTATTGTTGATGTGTTCTCCAAATTCTAACTCGATTTCATTTGATTTTAAATGGCAATGGAATTTTGTGGTCTCCCTTTCATTCCCCATCTTCCCGTTAACACGAAACTTGAATCTTGGAATTGCTACAGAAACCAGTTCGATCTCTAATTTCTTCAATCAACAGACAAATCAATTCTTACATGTCGTGTTAGATATTTGTTTCTACCAGTTCGCATATTCATTCATCTTCTTCAGCCAAAACCTCTATGATTCTTCACTAGCTAACCCCAGATATCAAGATCGATCAACAAAAAGATGAATTCTATATAGGGCAAAGGTCGATTCTTGATACAACATTTGATTCGTAAACCAGATCCATGTACTTCGATACTTCTCATTCGGTTCTTCACCAGTTTATCAGATCCACCCAATTAAAGGACCCTCCGCATTCATATCTTCTTCGCCAATAATACACCCAGTCAACAAATTGTTCTCGGTTCTCCTTCGGTTCTTAACATGGATCTTGATTGGTGCCAAATCGGGAATAGAGGTGCGACAAATTAAGTATATTATATTCCTAAGTTTTTGCTTCACCATTAGAGAGTCCTAATTCATATTCTTCTCTTCTGAATTAGTTTCCATGAATTCCATTACTTTCAAGTTTGTTATTGTACAATTAGTAGTTGGTGTTTGAGGAGTGGGAAAGTTCTAATTTGTTAACATCGTAATTGTGTAATCAGGTGGAGATGTGAGGACGATATTGTATTAAGGGGTTTTTAGTCGGACTTGATTTTTTGGTAAATCTTTATGTTGTGCATGTTCAATTGTTTTATAGGTTCTATAAGAGATACGTACTTAAGATGAAAAAGAAAGCATTTAAGTGGTGAATGATTGAAGAAACATGAGCAGGCTGCTAGATGATTAGCCAAAAATCAAATTTATGAGATGCAACTGTCTCTTAAGAAATCGATTGATCACTACGTTCCCTTACAAAAACTCCAAGTGAGATTTGAAAGTTAAATCAATCGATTTCAGATGAATACTTGACAGGCTCATCAACTGAAATTTATCTATGCATCTTTCAAATCTCACTTCGATAATTCAAATTGAAGTTTCGATGAATAGGGCTAAGGACATTAAGCGGTGTCTAGGAAAGGTTACATTAAGCTGTGTCAACTCTTTTATGTGAACTATTGAAGTGCATTTTCTTATTTTTCAAACTGACATGTAGGAAATTAAATTAAATAATGATAAGCATTCACCACTGATTCTCTTTTTATTATACGCAACTACACGTTTGTACTAATTGGAGAACCCTCTCTTGCAGGAGGAATAGTCTCATAAATCCAATTACTATCAGCTTATTTGAATCAAGTTTTATTTCATTTTGTTATGAGATATGCTAATAAGGCAGCACATTTGCTTGCCAAGAACTGTTTTGCTGATAGTTGGGGATTTGTTACTCTCCCCTTTACTTGCCCATATGTATCAATTCTTTGATGATCATTAATGCATGATTTTGATTCTCAAAAAAATAATAAATTATGAGGTATGTTGAAATCAATCAGTCTCCAATTTTCTCACTTGGATTTCTCCATCTCCATTTTCATTTCTCTTACAATTTTCCATTCATCATATTAAGCTTTTGGGTGATTTATTGCTCATCAAATCAAATGGAACTGGATCACCAAACTTTCTCCCAAGTATGTGTTGCTTCAGCTCTTTAGGTTTCATTCCAATTTTTGGTTTGCTTATTTGTGTAGTGGAGATTGAGGGCTAGGAGTTTTATGAATATATGTTGTTTTCATTGACAATATATATGATGTTGTCACTTATGACTGATGAACGATGCACCTTGCCTAGAAAATTTGAACTAATTAGATAGAAGAGAGGTTAGGAAATATAGAATCTTGCCAAGTTCAAGTCATTGTCTACCAAAATAAGTTTTCTTGATCCAATAATTAAATTAGAGATAATAGTTGCTCAATAAGAGCCCAACTCAGTAAGTTCAAAGTAGATTTTGCGAAAGTTGCAAATGAACCCCTTTGAAGAACGTCTCTATGTTGATCTATTGTCTAAGGTTTACTTAGCACATGTAAGACTTGGAACCATACTAATTCATAGAAACTATTAGACTTATCCGGAGATGTATCCCTATTCTTCAACTTTCTTGGCAATATTTGTCATCCTAGAAAAAGTGAAACTAAAAGAACTTGCTGCCAACTTCGAGATTATAAAGACAATAACAGTTATAATATTTACAAGCATATTGAGCTCTTACCATGGAAGGAGATTTGCAATCATTACGTCTTGGTTAAATAAATTACCTCTCATAGTTTTGCTTCCATGCATGTCTTCATATCTATAATCTATTTTAGTGATTTGTTCAACATCTAGAGTAAACTGGTTTGTAACCTAATTGGGAAGAAGGTGGTAAGAGATTATATTGGCGGGGTTTATACCAGCTGGTGTTATAAGAATATTCGTGGATTGTGCACAAGTTCATAGTTGACTAACGTTGAACACATATGAAGGGACAAATCTGGTCTCTAAAAACTCTGGTTGCAGGTGGCTTTTGCTAAGATGAAACAGAAAAATGGATTTGGGGATTCTCAAAATCCTTACCGTTTTGTGAATTCAATGTTGCTGAAGCTACAACCTTCCATTGTGGATTAGACTATGTCTGGGAAAGACGAACACTAAATTTGGAGATTGGAATTGATTCTGAAATGGTCATTCGCTTACTTAGAGATGAGATCACGATGGAAAATCCTCAGCCTGGGGATATTATTCAGGACTACAAGTCTACAATCACCTCATTCATTATCCTTCGAAATTGGAATACTCAGTTGATCGATAGAGCAACAACTGCGCAGACAAGCTAGCGATCTTGAGCTACATTGATGCTGCTATGGATGAGTTTTGGGTCCTTCTACCTGTACTTTAGTTTTGCATGTTCTTATGTACCAAAAATGATTTTTTCTATGTGATGTTATGTGTGACGATGAATTAAGAATGGGAGTGATGACATTCATTCTGCAACACCATCCCTTTCTACAGTTGGTTGGTTTCATGCAAATAGTTTGTGTAGTGAGATTATAACATAAAATATTTTCATGCATTGATGTTATTTTTTTCAATTTCTAATTTTTTCACATCATTTACAGTATTTTCATTTTTTACCGTATTTGTTGGTCCAGATAACGACAAAGTAAAAGACTAGAGGGGGTGGGGGTGAATAGTCTTTTAAAACTTTTGACGATAAAACAGTTTCTCAGATACTTGTGAAGGTATCTGATACTTAGTCTCAGAGAGCGGAAGTCTTTTCAGATAAGTGCATGTGCTCAGCTAGCAAGCTATAATGTGTGTAAGTACTCAGCAAGTAATACAGAAAGTAAGTGCAGAAAGTAAATAACACAAAGCTTTTTATAGTGGTGTCTGAGGGTGGTGTAATCCCTCAACTAATCTACTCACCCTTTCTCAGGACTTGAATTCACTAAGATAAGATGATGAGTTCCCCTTACAAAATCCTATCTCTTGATCCCTTTAACACTAGGTTCCCAACCAAGTGTTCCCCTTGAGTTATTCCCTGGTTTTCCCAACCAAGTACTTCCTCTACTCAGTAACCTTTGAGCTATTCCTTAGTTTCCCAAACTAAGGACTTCCTATGCTCAACGCATGTTGGTGTTTTGGTTATGGTAGTTTGTCAGATGAGTGGTCTCTTAATAACTTTTGCAGTTATGTAGGAGTGCTCTTGTAGAATCAAGATTACTTAATACACTTTTCAATGTATGGTAACTTGTTATTTACTGACCAAAGTCTTGATGTTGTTCAAGAGAATGAATCACATATATGAGTCGCAACTTTATCTTCTAGATTCAACTCTTTCAAATTAATATACAATTCTTGTTAAGGATCTGGACACTTAGAACTTTCGTGCTAATTAGAATTCAAGAGATTTAATCGCAATAGTAAGCTAGAGAGTAAGTAGGCAGAAGGCTTGTATGCTTGAGTGTAATGTATGAAGTTTTGTGTATTCAGTGTGTCTTTTAAGCATTCTAAGTGGTGATATTTATAGTTGAAAATCATGCCATTTGAATTAGTATCTGTTAGGCTCAATGAAATTCAAACTATTGATATCTGAAGTTAGTACGGCAGTGAGCTTTGTCTCTTTTCAGAGATTTCCTCTTTTGTTCAGACATCTCTGTCTGCGTAATAAATGCCCTGTACCAACTTTTGTCCTGTAGTGTCAACGCAACAATGCAAGCTATCTGAGGCTTTGCAAGTCCTTTCTCGGTGACCTTTAGTGCATCAGAAACCTATTGAAACGTTTGTCTCTCAGACACTTAGTTTCTTCAAGGTATCTGAGCCAAGGTACCTGAGGACACAATTTTCCTTAGTCTTCAGCAATCTTGTGCAGTCTTCTGATCTTCAAAAGAAGAGTTCTTCTGCTGGATGCTTCCTTCTTGGTCTTCTTCAAAGATATAAAAATTACATTAAGAGACCTAACATTATATACAAGATTTGTTAGACTAACATACTGAGTAAGTTTCCTCTTTTACAATGTTCAAGTGAACTAAGAGTACTAGTTACCTTTCTGAGCTAAGATAAGTCATTATGGTTTACTGATCAAAATCTAAACAGATAATCCTAAAAGTATTGTTACTGAAATTTCCGAACCGGAAAATGAATTTGGTTCGGTCTTCATAATTTATGCAATTTTGATTTTCGGTTTAGGTTCGGTTCGGTATACCGTTACCGAAATGAACACCCCTAATTTCAAATATGGTGATTACATGCCAAATGTCGTCAACAAAGCCACCTCAAACAATCACAGTTCCTGCAGTGGTTCGAGTTGAACGAAGTATATACTCGAGCCCGAAAGCTGAATAATGTTGAAATTCCTCGCTATAATGAACACAGATAAACAGGGTGGTAGTAGAATGTATAATATTCCAATAGTGATGGGGGACATGTACTACATGAGACTTATGTTGAATCATGTTAGGGGTCCCACATGCTTCGAGGATGTTAGAACAGTGAACTGTGTTGTGCACGAATGTCACAATGATGCATGTGTGGGTGTCTTATTCGATGATGGAGAGTATATTAGTGGTTTGAAAGAGGCGAGACTGTGGGGATCTGTGAGTTTTTTACGCACCTCTTGGCAATGATATTGTTATCATGCAACATGTCGAGGCCTGAGGAAGTGTGGAATAAAACAAGACAGTTATTATTAGACTATATTATATACAATCAACAACGAAATTCAAACAATCCGGGTACAACAATTGTAAAGAATTAATGAGCCATTCCTACATCTATCTAATAACTATCAATTTAAGTTTTGGATGCAATTTTTTAAGTAAAATATGTGCACATTCCATTAAGGTTTGAAGCTCACCGATGAGAAAATAATAACATTGCTCTCATGGCAGTAGAAAAGTTCTTGAAGAGAAACTGCAGAAGTCTAAATTCATTTGATAGTATGCATGTGTCCGACGATTCTATTATATACACACTACATTTGATGGTATGCATGTGCCGGACGATTCTATTATACACAATGCATTTGATGGTATGCATGTGCCTAGTCTAAGATCCGCCTCCAACTTGTAGTCCGAAGCAGTACCTGTCCGAGCTAGAGTACCTGAAAAGGACTAAGTGGGGGGGGGGGGGGGGGGGGGTTAGAAAGGGTTACCCGGATGGCGTATGTCAATCCGGTAAGAGACTTTACTCAAGAGAGAGTTGGTCGCTCTCAATGTAATAGTTATGGGGAAGGTTATAATGCCAAAAAGAACTTACTTTAAGGTCTTGGACCTTGTGCTATATTTATAGATACCATATCTTATAAAGTGACTCATAAGATGGTGCCAAGTGTATGCTTCATATTTGGACACCAATGCTACCTTTGGCCCATGACCCAATAGTGAACAGTAATCCAGTACTAATTACTGGGCCAAGGAGGGTAGTTTGGACCTTTCCCTGTGAGAGTACTATTCCGCACGTTGGGTCCGTGTAACTCCTTCGGACAGATCCTTTTGTTTGGTTGATCTGCCCCTAGGTAACTCAAGGCGTCCGAGCCTAGAGTTCCACGGAAGTATCTCAGTGGTTCTGTTATATACGTTTGGTCTTATTGTGATGGTGGCGTCCGAGATTCTCTCGTCCGGTCCGTTTGGCATCCTAGGACTGACAGTTTGTGGTACTTGGAAGGACCATGTGACCTTTTGTCAGGTTCGGAAGTCGTACACCTAGCTTGGTCGGACTTAGCTGAGAAGGTGTGTTGACTTGTAAGTACTAGTTGACCTGAAATGGTTTTCCTTAGGTCGGACCATCTGACGGTCGAACTAGTACTGAATTGGCTATTTCAGCCTTGATGCGCTCTAGGACACGCTCTATGGCGCCCCTAACGGATTGGACACATGTCCGTATCAACAAAGTCGGTGATGGTGTTACAGGTGAACCTAATGACGACAATGTTGATATTAAGATCCCCGAAGATATACTTATTCGAGATGTAAGTCATCCCATTTCAAACAATGTCGATAGTACATATCCTTCGTTGTTGGAGCATTTAGCCGATTCATCACTTGACCCAGAATACTTTCATCGAGTCAATCTTGCACCTACAAATGAAATAGTTGATGAGATAAATCAATTCATCATGTCGAAGATGCACGGAGATAGTGTTAAATATTTGAGAATGACAATGCTAGGAAAGATGACTTTGACAACGGTCTCGAGCAGGTTTAAACGGTAGAATTCCTCAACACCATTAATTGCTTAATTTGGATTGCCTCACCGTAGGATCGTCCTGAAGGTTCGGTGTATGATAATGCTTACGAGGAATATTGATCAAGCTTCTGAGTTGTGCAATGGCACAAGGCTCATAGTTAATAATCTTGGGAAGCACATCATTAATCAACGCGGGACAAAATGTTTTCATTCCAAGGATGATGATGAGCCCATCGGACGAGACAATTTCCCATATTTGTCTGCTTTGCTATGACCAATATAACAAGAGTCACAGCCAATCTCCTGCACACGTCGGTCTCTACCTTCCCTCACATGTATTCAGCCACGACCATTTATATGTTTCTCTATCTAGAGTTCAATCTCACTAATTAATACTCCCTCCGTCCCGTTTTCAATTACCCGCGGGGCCGGACACAAGTTTTAAGAAAAAATTGAATAAAGAAGGAGAGATAGTAATAAAGTAGGAAAGAGATTGAATAAAGTAAGAGAAATAGTGAATAAAGTATGAGAGATATTGTGAATTTCTACAGGTATCGATAAGTAGAAGAGATATATTTTTATGTGTGTAAATAAGGAATGAGTAATTGAATTTGGGACAGACCAAAACGAAATACGGTTAAATGAAATTGGGGCAGAGGGAGTATATTGTGTATTTCTACATGTATCGATGACTTCTGATGCAATGTTGAAGTTTTGAAGCGTTTACATAATGTATTTTTTCACATTGTAGTTTTAATATGTTTGTCAACTTCGACATATTATATATGATTTATTCATTTGTTATTTTGAGTTTTGTCTCCATGCAACTCGACGGGCCATTGACTAGTGAATATCTAAAAAAAAAAAAAAAAGTGTATTGTCTTGTTAATGAATTCATTTGACATTTAAAAAGAATATTGCCGATAATAGTAAGCCTACTGTGCACGTGAGTATTAATGGTGGTAATTCTTGCTTCAACGGGTAAGATAGCAGTAAGTAGACGACAGATAAACATGAATGAATTAATCATTGTAGTAGTAATAGTAATTCTTTATTACTAGGAATTGGATTGGGATCTAGCGGATAACATTTTGTAATAGATAATATATCCATTCATTCTTGTCAGTGAGTGAATTTGTCTTCCTGTGTCATATGAAGTCAAAATCTTCAAGCCAATAGAACTCTCTCGATCTCCATCCCAAAACCTCATTGGCTGGCTTTCATCAAAATTCCCTTTTTTATTTCTTCATCTTCCAATTTGGGTTTTCCTGAGCATAATGATCATTTCAAGATTTTAAGGTTGTGTGTTTCAATTTCTCTTTTTCAGTGTATTCTAAGAGTATGAGTTTGGA
The DNA here is from genome assembly GCA_026545765.1 of Plantago major. Taxonomy (NCBI): domain Eukaryota; kingdom Viridiplantae; phylum Streptophyta; class Magnoliopsida; order Lamiales; family Plantaginaceae; genus Plantago; species Plantago major. Next base: position 44,547,580 of record CM048844.1, read on the forward strand.
TCATTAATTATTGGCATATTGGATTTTATTTCCTGTTGGATACTTGAAAGATGATGTAATCTAGTAGTGAAAAATCCAATCTTTAATTTAATTACTCTGAGTTGAGTTGATTGTATTTCAATTTCATAGAGATAGATAGATGGAAAGTAAGTGTATCAGCATAGTGTGGTTTAGGAGAGATCTGAGGATTGAAGACAATCCTGCTTTAGCTGCTGCTGCTAGGAATGGTAGTGTTTTGCCTGTTTTTATATGGTGTCCTGAAGAAGAAGGTCAGTATTACCCTGGTCGGGTTTCGCGGTGGTGGCTCAAGCAATCCCTTATCCAGTTGCAGCACTCTTTGAAGTCTCTTGGAGCTGATTTGGTACTCATCAAAGCAGACAACACACTCTCTGCTCTCTTTCATTGCATTAATGCCTTTGGAGCCACAGATGTAGTCTACAACCATCTTTATGGTAACTTTCTATTCAATGGCTTCCGTAATCTAGCTGATAAGTTCGTCGGTAGCTTATTGTCGTAGCTGATAACGTAGTTGATCTAATAAGGTAGCTAGCTGATTCGAATTGGGACGTTTAGCAAATAAGATAATAAGCTGATTTGTGGGAAATGGAATCAAAAAAGTGATAAACTAACCTGATTCTTGTAAGTTAGTTGGAGCATCAGCTCAAGTCAGCTAGCTTATAAACGACACCTATGATTGATAAGGTGTCGACTGTGAATGCTTGTTCAAGTCATAAGTTGATCGTTTCTTCAATCAAATAGCTGTGAATTGTGTCGAAGTCGAACACAGGGGGTATGATCATGAATGTGGAAGCTATGAAAGACATTAATGTAGACAAGTTACTGAGTTAGAAATGTTAAAAAAGCCATATACTAAATGTACAATTTGCAAAGGCCACTATTGACTTCTTGGTTCATTATGCTTGTTTGACATAATTCCTTTGTGACTTGATGAGAATGTTGATCATGTTTCTTTCTCCAGATCCAGTATCACTTGTTCGTGATCACAACATTAAACAAAAGTTGGTTGAGCATGGCATAAGTGTGCAAAGTTATAATGGAGACCTATTGTATGAGCCATGGGAAGCATATGATGATAGTGGGCATGCATTTACAACCTTTGATGCATTTTGGGAGAAATGTATGAAAATGGATAAAGAACATACCTCACATCTTCCCCCGTGGCGCTTGACGAAAGCTTCAGGTATGTTGTTATGATGACTCTAGTTCCTGGTTATTTTCACTTAAGATTTTTGCTTTTTCATGTATTTTAGTAGATCAATGAAGAAACTGCATAAAGGTTTTATTTAGATTTAAGCATCACAGTTCATTGCATTCAACTTGCTATATTTTGAATAAGAAACAAGAAAGGAGAGGAAAATGTGGAACTTATTAATTTATATTCATACAACAGGCCAAATTTTCAAGTGTTCGATTGAGGAATTGGGTCTTGAAAATGACTCAGAAAGGACTAGTAACGCATTACTTGGAAGAGGGTGGAAACCTGGCTGGAGCAATGCTGACAAGGCTTTCACTGAATTCGTCGAACATCATCTGCTCAACTACTCGAAAGACAGGCTTAGAGTTGGTGAGAATTCCACGTCACTCTTATCCCCATATCTCCATTTTGGCGAACTCAGCATTAGAAAGGTCTTCCAAACTGTGCGTATGAAGCAAATGGTTTGGAGAAATGAACAGAATGTAGTTGGAGAAGAGAGTGCAAATCTCTACCTGAAGGCTATCGGTTTACGAGAGTATTCCCGTTATATATGTTTTAACTTCCCTTTTACACACGAAAGATCGCTGCTGGAAAACCTAAAGTTTTTCCCTTGGGATGCCAACCAGTCTCATTTTAAGGCTTGGCGACAAGGTCGGACTGGTTATCCACTGGTTGATGCTGGGATGAGAGAGCTATGGGCAACTGGGTGGATTCACAATAGGATTCGAATCATCATATCAAGTTTCTTTGTGAAATTTCTACTTCTACCATGGAGATGGGGGATGAAATATTTCTGGGATACTCTCCTGGACGCTGACTTGGAAAGCGATATCCTTGGCTGGCAATATATCTCGGGAAGTTTACCTGATGGGCATGAACTTAACCGTATCGATAGTCCACAGGTAAAAATATTGTTCTGTTAGTAATGCAACAGATAGTAGACTCATAACAGGACATAACTGCATCTTTGTCCATATCTTTACATTATTTCTCTGACAAATCCTTTTATGCTGAACCCCGACTTTGGTTACTGAATTAAGCAAGATGAACTTGATCTCAATTATGATAATAAAGGTTCACATTGTTCATATCCGAGCATTACTTTTTTGTTGATCTAAAAAATACTTTGGAATTGCATCTGTTCTTGATTATCTAAATAGGGCATGTTTCAGATTCATGTTACTTAGCCTCAAACTGTGTTTCAGATTCAGGGATTCAATTTTGATCCGGATGGTGAATACGTGCGTCAGTGGTTGCCAGAGTTAGCACGAATGCCAGCCGAATGGATTCATCATCCATGGGATGCTCCTGTACCTGTGCTTAAATCTGCGGGCGTGGACCTGGGATCAAACTACCCAATGCCCATAATTGATATAGATGAGGCAAGGGATCGACTAACTGAAGCCATAATGGTCATGCAAGAAAATGAAGCAGCTGGGAGGGCAGAAAGTACTACTGAAGTTGTATTCGACAACTCTGACACTACTTCACATCTTGCCACCCCGAAGGCTGCTGTGATGGAAATAACTCCATGTCCAGCTAGTTCATCGTATGATCAGAGGGTGCCGTCATTCCACAATTCCAAAAGTGTGACCCCGAATAAGAAAAGAATGAAACCTATGGATGAAGACATGCATTTGAAAGATAACTTGCTGAATAACTATAATGGAGCTGAGCCCTCCAAATTGGAAGAAGACATGTGCTCGACAGCGGAATCCTCTACTTCAAAGAAACAGATGACCACCAGTGTAGATACTTTATCTGTTCCTGGAAATTACTGTTGTTCGACGTTAAAGGATACGCAATACCACAGACAGAATTCATCTTAACTGTGGCATAGAGAGCAAGTAAAGTTTGACTGGGAGAAGATAGCAAATATGGTAAGATGCTGTATCCAAGAACTTGTTTCTGAGTTCTGACTGTTTATTTGAGACTCAGAATAAGCAAATACTTACAATAATACAGGACATATGCGATGAACTTGTTTTTCAAACTCAAGTACAATGTCTGATATGTAAGAAAAACTATGCCAAGTGCATTATATCAGGTAGCAATAGCATAGGTTTTCTACATATAAGATGTTGTAATTGAGTTTGAAAAAACAAGTGCATAGCATACGTTCTCTTTGGCACGGACAATCTATTTAAAAAACCTATGCTACTTGATACAATGCCATTATGCCAAAACTCTCAACAAATCCAAATTTTGAGATGATGTGACAATTCCTAGGAGGTATTCAAATTGTTAATGAGTCATATGGAACGGGGAATCATCATCTTTCTTTTGTTGAGTTCTCTTTGGTCAGTTGAACTTGATGAAAATTGTCTGCAATATTACTTTCCATTCAAATACTCAAACTAGCTAGTCTTAAAATCTCATGAAGCACTTTCAGATTCTTTGCAGCTAGGTGAACATTATCATTGTAGTAGTTCATAGGATAGAGCTTCGGTTTTTCTTGCACTTCTATTTTGTTTATCATACATGTGATGTGAGCAAGATTCTCTTGGATCCATATTATTCACGTCCACTGTTATAATGTCTGTATAGCCAGAGGCGAGAACTTGAAACTCTGTAACTACATGCATTTATGGTATTATCAAGTATCTTGAAAAGGTTATTTGGTAGTATATACTAATTTCTAGGGATGTAGATTTTGTTTAGAGTTTAGACTAGAGTACTGATACACTATCAATATGCTACAAAATTGTATGTGTATGTGTACATGTATATGTATATTTTTAAGCATGACATCTGTATATCTTTGTATATGTTATGTAACAGTTGTGTTCTCTGCTACAACAGGTAGGAGCCACGACGTACAAAATCTCTACGTACCAGAATAATAATTAAGACGAGCTCGTGACATTTAAGATTCGAACACTACAAACGCAGCAAGACAGGAATCTTGGTTATAATATGTTGTAGTAGTTCTGTTGTACATATGTAACTATACACCTATATGTTCATGTAAGTGCAATTCTGCATTGTTTAGTTGTTGTAATCTGATTATCTAGAAACTTAGTATTATTATCCTTTGGAGTTCCATGTATTGTTTTCCTATTTGACGATTGAATTAGATGGCTTGTTGTTTAGGCATATGAAATGATGTATTTCTCGTGTGTAATTACATTTAGTTTGACATTTCTATTATTAGTCCAACAACTTTAATTTATGTTTTGTCTAATGTTATGCTTCGATCAAATCAATCCACTTTTTAGGAACACTGTCGAATTTCATTCATCGAATTGTCTTACAAAGCCTCATCCTAATCAAAAGGCAGCTGTGTAAGCCAAGCATAATCTCCAATAATATCTTGAGCTAGCATGGGTTCTAAAACATTACTAGTATTTATCCTAACATGAACAGCAAGAGAATGAGCAAAACAAGGATAACATCTAATCTATGATATCAACAAAAACACATTCCTCACATGTCTGCTTGTGAATTGAATTGATTGTACCCATGACATTACTACTCTGCTGGTGCTTTATATCCTATCAAGTTGGGCCACTTGTGAATTGAATTGATTGTACCATGACATTACTACTCTGCTGGTGCTTTATATCCTATCAAGTTGGGCTAAAATGACTTATTAAGGGGAGAGGGTTTGAGCAAGCTAAAATTATCATCGGCTGGGACACCCATCATCAACTTGGACTTGCTCTGATACCATATCAAGTTGGGCCATCATCCCCTTAAAAGTCCTTATTAAGGGGAGAGGGTTATCCAAAAATATGTAAATGCCAAACACGCACGTCAACACCATTATACAGTGGCAGGAATATGCTCAGAATATGTTGTACATCTTCTTCCCAAAACAAACAAACTTCACTGGAAAAAACAGTATAACACTACTACAACTGCGAAGTAGTAGTATATAGTAGTACTATATTTTAGCTAGGCATTTCATCAAACACTAAAAGTGTTATCATCAAAACAAAAGACAATTCGACAACCAAATGTATGAGAATACCAGCTTATTGGAATTGAATAGAGAAGTCTTGAGGTGCTCGCTGGAATTTAGGCGACACGTCCTCAAACTCCCATTCAAATTTTGAAATCCAGATTCAATTACGAAATCCTTCTTGTTTTGAATTTTAAATATTATTTTCCCTTTTCTTTTTTCAGAGAAATGAGTTGGCAAGTGAGTTGTCCACTTTGACCATTTGATTGGCTTGTCAACTCAGTTTTTTCGTCAAAAAGTACTTCAAAATTCTTTGTCAAACAAATAATGGGACTCGATGTCACTGAATGGTCAAATGTTGTACTGCGTGAGCCATTGGCCCCAAAGGGGAGGACCATTGGTGTCTTTCTCCCTGTAGTTTATATTAGAAATATGTAAATTTGTGGGGTACTTTTGTGATTTATGAATTTTGTATATATTTTTTTTATTCTTCTCATGTGTTCCCTTAGAAATTTGTAGTTATTTGAGGCATTGTTGTGATATTAGGAACTTTATGGGTGTTTCTGCAAATTGACATAACGGTAGGGTTTAGGGCTAGATTTTGGATAAGGTTTAGAGAGCGCTACATGTTTTCTCTTTTTTAAAAAAAAAAAAAATTCTAGAGACTTTTTACAACGGTCATCAAGCATTACAAAAAAAAATTTGCGTTGGAAATTTTGTATTGAGATGAAAATACGACGTCTCTTGTAGCGATGGTTGTTGGACAGATGATGACAGTTGCTTTCTATGTTAGCGGCCGTATTTAGAGATTAGCGACTGTTATAAAACGTTCCTAAAAGCCTATTAGTGCCACTTATTAATACTTTATTGTTTCACTTTCTTACTTTATCACCATTTTACCATTCTCTCTCTCTCTCATACTTTATAATCTAATTACCACTTTATCAACATAATATTCCATATAAACGAATATTTTATTATTTTTTATTATTTATAGAGAAAGTAACTATCCAGTAAGTTACTAATGAAGCGGATGTAGTAGTAATTATGATATCAAGAAGAAATTGCTTGAGAAAATTAACAAGATGTAGGTTTGTGTAAGGTTTTAAGAATGGTAGGGATGAGAAATAAGAAACAAATGGAAACGTGGTTTATCTGTGACCTCGACACTACGGAAGGTATTTGTGTGTATTTTCCAAAATATAAATAAAAATTGAAAAAGAAAAATAACAGAAAGCAGTGGAAAAATTATTAATGGTAATGGACAACTACTGTAATATGAAATAATTGACTAAATTATTCATAAAAGTCAGAAAAATAAATGAATATGCATAGTTGGAGTAGTAAAGATATTATGGTTATTTGAAAATTCTTAAATAGCAAGTTCAGTCAAAGATATACATAATCAAGCACCTTATATTTTGTTTTATAATTATAGAAAACTTTAATTGATTTATGATTCTAGGCTCTCTGTAAATAAATAATGGAGGCGAATTAATCATTCATAGTACTACTATATATTTCCCATAAGCAAAAAACACACTATTTTAAATATTTGTGGTTTATAATTATGGGGAAAACAAGAATGCAGATTGTGTTGGTAATCATAATGATGAGTTTTGGTTTTTCATTAAGTGAGGTTTACAAGATCGGTGAGTCTTCAGGTTGGACTAATAATGGACAGATCCAATATATGTCTTGGTCTGCTACTAAAAACTTTCGTGTTGGCGATACTATAGGTAATTTTTCAATCTAATCTCTCTTTTTTCTTCCTTCATTTATTCGGTCTGTTTATTTAATCTGTTTTGTTAAATGATAAGTGGATTGTTAATTAATAATTTTCATTGCTACCTACTTGATTTGTAATCATCTTAATTCAGTTATGTGGTTTGTTTGTGTTATTTGATTTGCTCAGGTAATTATTTTCGAATCTTTTTAAACTTGTTTTATGTAGCTAGCTAGTCATAAACTATTTGGCAGGAAGGAAATTTTGCTATAAATTTTAGACACATGTGTTATGTTTATGAAAATGGATTTCCTATGCCAGTGCACTTTAGGGATCTCTAGACAATGAAGAAAAATTATTAATAATTAAACAAAATATTATAAATAAAAAAATTGTAAGCATGCATCTTATAAATCGATTTTTCCATTTAACGGGTCGTAAAGCAGATACCAAAAGAATTTAAGTTACCCACCCAATAAAATGAGTTTCTCACTTGTTCAAACAATTTATTTACTTGCTGCATTCTGAACTTTTTTTTTTTTTTTTTTATCATATTTCATACATAAAAATTGGATTTGGAATAACATAGAATAATCTATAATTGATAGGAGTATTACAGTGTTTAAGTAGACAACTATTGGAATTGTGCAATTGAGTACTTAATTTAAGTTAAATTGAACTCATTTGCAATATATGTATAAATTAGACTTTAATTACAAAAAACAATCTGTTTTATTCAATCAAATTACAAGCCCTAATTCAATTTCAACAAAATCAATGCATCATGACAAAACTCAATCTTCATTCTTCATTTAAATTCTAAACACTAATTCAACCCTCACAAAATCAAATCGTCATTTACAAAAATCAATCCATCTTCCCCAATTAAATTTTAAACCCTAATTCAACCCAACAAAATCAAAATCAATTCAGATTAAAAAACAACGATAACTATACTCCATATTCTCCAATTAAATTAAAACAGATCAACTCAAACACTAATTCAACTTGAAAAAAAAAAAAAGAAATTCATTATAAAAAACAACAATATTATTTGTATTTGTATACGTCTTCTATAACTGTAACTACGTGTCACAATATATGCGCGTTCTCACATTCAAGTATCTATATATGAATCAAGCCGTTGCAATTTATCACCTAGGAATGGAAAAATATTTATAACATGGCATAAAATGAAATTCCTTTACATTTTCAAATACTATGCTGTTAAGGGTTTGGCCCTCTTTAAAGTAAATATTCAAAGTAAGAGAAATTTTACAGATTTATTTGAATAGATTGGAAATTGAGTTTTTGGGAACTTTTCTTTTTTTATTTATTTATGTATGTTGTTGGTAACACACATCTATGAATTCATGGTGCGTATATAGATAAACTAGCCTGCAAACCACGAAAGTCGAGTTAAATACCACCTAGTGCAACGAGTTCAGGTTATACTTATCTAACACGATTACGTTTGTTATATTTTTTAAGTTAACACTATAATTATATATGTGTATGCAGTTTTCGAGTACAACAAAGACTTGCACAATGTGGTACGAGTAACCCACAAGAACTTCAAAGCATGTAATGCCACAGATCCTTACTCTACTTGGGCCACCGGAAATGACACATTCCATATAAAAAAACCAGGCCATTTTTATTTCATTTGTAGCATGCCAGGACATTGTCAAGCTGGCCAGAAGATTGATATCCGAGTTTATAAATCACCTGCACCAAGCCCAACTCCACAGAGTCCAATCTCACCACCACCAAGCCAACCTACACACGGCCCAACTCCACACAGCCCAATCTCACCACCACCAAGCCAACCTACACACGGCCCAACTCCACACAGCCCAATCTCACCACCACCAAGCCCACCTACACACGGCCAAACTGCACACAGCCCAATCTCACCACCACCAAGCCCACCTACACATGGCCCAACTCCACACAACCCGATTTCGACAGCACCTAGCCCATCAGAGGAAATCTTGCCAACTGCACCTGCACCTGCCCCAAGCCCATCATCTTGTTCGTCATTGTATTCCTCTTTGGTCATCTGGAAGCTCGTATTTGCATTTAGTATTTGTTTCATTATTGCGTTGTGCAATTAAAATTGGTGATTCTTGAAATAATGTATGTCCTATTATGAAGGAATAATACATGGACTTGTGTTAGAATTATGGTTATACCCTACTCAATAAACTTCAACTAGTACTAACATGTGGCTTGCCACGACATGATTAACTTCTTATATGTAATACGTGAAAGAAAATAACATTCAAATGATGAGTCTAATTAAAAATTCAAAGTTCAATACATCGTTAAATCTAAAAGAGAATACAAAGTCAATGTATAGCCCTTTCTTGCTTATAACTCTCGAAAATGCAACATAGAGCTAACCATGACTGAAAATGGAATTTGAGAGGTAGAGTCCAACATGAGCTAACAACGTCCTTGACTCATAGCAAACAAATTTACGAATTTGTCTTCGTTGGAATCTAATAGGAAATATAGTAAGATTAGGATGGGTGAGTACCAATCGAGGTATGTACGAACCATCACTCCAACATTCATCCATGTATCATCTTCGCCTCTATAATATGTCTGTCAATTGCAATAACAATCAATCTAGTTCAATTACAAAGCTCGATGGATTGACCAATGTTCCTAAGAAGCATAATAGGACAAACAAACCTACAGTCGAATGATATGATTTGGTATTCCAGATGTTCTAGTGGTGATAGAACTCGACAAAATACACATCTTCTCTAGTTGGATCTCCGCCAGAACATATGTTGCCTGAACTCAGGAACTCAGTGGCATCTCCAAGTAAAGTAACATGACATAATCGTTGACCTCCTTAATTATCTCATTAGTCAAAACAATAGCTCTATTCTGGAAGTATCAATCGTCACATGAATGGTCCAATATGCTTGGATATGAATTCCTAATTACTATTGCAACAATTAGTTCATAAGTATCTCAAGTCAAAATATCATTAGGCAATTTGAATTCTACCCACCGTCATTATTATCACCAACTTTACCGTCTCCATAGCAAGTGGCACCTCGATGTGATTCAACTTTTTCCCGAGGTAATAGTTAGAAGCTTGACTTATATGCGACGTGATAAACCTTCCTACCTTGTTGTTCACGACTTCTTATCCATCCAAAATTTATGCCAAGCATCCCAGAGATAATGATTGGCAACCTCGGAATATAATGCTTACGCCTCCGAACGCTCCATATTGTCTTCCATAGGCTTTGACAACATGTCTAGATGTAGTCACCATCCATGAAAATATGTACCCTCCAAATGAAATCGTAAAGGATTATTGAACACCTGATTGTTTCAGAGTCTTCTGGTACCGTCGGCTACCTATATCAAATTGTAATTTTTTTGACTAACAAATTGTGTTACTATATGTTATCATAAATTCCAAATTTAGTTCACCGACAATAATTAATTTTGGGTAGGAAGCCAAGCCGGCTAAATTTATTTTAGGTACTCCAGAATGAGACACTGATAATTTAGGTACTCTGACCAATTGTATTGGCCAATTTAGATACTCAATATCAACACCCTTTCAATTTAGGTACTCCGACCAATTTTCCGGTCAAGTGCACCTGTTTTGACTGATTTTGACTATCTGACTGACACGTGTCAGCTTCTTATTAATTCTTTTGTTTTTCAAAAAAAATGTAAAAATATCTTTAAAAATTAATAAAATAATAATAAAATTAAAAAATTATTTCCGAATTAAAAAAATATAACATTAAAAATAAAATATTTTTCTTCTCACAAAAAAAAAATTGAATTTAGAAAATAAAAAATCAGAAAACGTGTTCAGCAAACACGTTTTGTACACAACACCTAAATACTATACCCAAATACCCAAACATTTGTTCTTGCCCGGTTAAACTAGCTGATGAGACTAAGAAAGGCATAGTGAAGGTAACAAAATTGTACTGGTTTTGTTCTAATTCATGTTTATAGGCAGATTATTTTAAAAGTAGTTTCTTTAAATTAAATTTCCAGTAAACTTGCTCTATATAGTGTCATGTAAACTTACTCCCTCCAATTTCTTTAAAATAATCCGTTATGTTTCTGATTGATATTTGGGTATAGCATTTAGGTGTTGTATACAAAACGTGTTTGCTGAACACGTTTTCTGATTTATAATTTTTCTAAATTCAAAAAAAAAAAAAATTGAGAAGAAAAATATTTTATTTTTATTGTTATATTTTTTTTAATTCGGATTTTTTTTAAAAAAAATTATTATTATTTTATTAATTTTTTAAAATAATTTTACATTTGTTTTGAAAAAAATCCCAAAATTAATAAGAAGCTGACATGTGTCAGTCAGATAGTCAAAATCGTCAAAACAGGTGCATTTGATCGGAAAATTGGTCGGAGTACCTAAATTGAAATGGTGGTTGATATTGAGCACCTAAATTGGTCAGTATCATCATGGAGTATCTAAATTGGCAGTGTCTCATTCTGGAGTACCTAAAAAAAAATTTACCCGAAGCCAATCCGGTACATGAAAGAAAGAAAAAAAAAGTCAGGTCCATATATATGGCATAAAATTCAATTCTTGGCATGCAGGACCCATGTATGTTCCATTGTCAATGTTATAGTGAAATGGAAGACCCAGTGCACAGTGGTTGTTAATATATCACATTCATCTAGCTCGATTCGATTCAAGTTTTAATCAAGTCCGAACTTGACTCGGCTTATTAATAAACGAACAAAATTTTCAAAATCTAACTCGTGCCACACTAATTATGTTCAAACTCGTTACCGAAAAATACTGATCAGAGATACAATATTCGGACTATTTGGCACGAAACTTTAATTGACGTATAATAGATAATTACAAAACCCACCCCTCCAAGATGGCCACTTTACATATTCATACCCGTAGTTTGAACTATTACAAAACACTCCCCTACAATTCAAAAGTGATTACATATACGCCCATTGGTCAACGTCGAACTGATGTCAGCCCCCTGAACTTGGTCGGAGACACACGCCAAATGCTAACATGGACTGCCATGTTAATAATTCAACATTTATTAATTAATATTGATTGGGTTTGTTTGTAATTGATTTAAAAACTAATTTGACTAACCTCTTAGGTAGTTTACCAAAAAAATAAAAATAATTTATTCTCTATTTTTATACTTTACAAATTTGATCACTATGTTTCATAATATACTAAATTGACTTTTTAAAAAAACCAATATAAAATTAGATTAACCTAATATTATTGCAACATGATCCTTCAAAAGTATCAAATTCTCAATATAGAAACTCAAAAAATTTCAAAATCGCAAAAAAAAAAAAAAAAAAAAAAAGAAGAAGAAGGAAATTCAATCTCCATTGGAGACCCATTTCAAAAGTTTGAATTGGTCTCCATTTCAAGCTTTAAGCTTTTGAAACGGGTCTCAAATGGAGACTCAATTTTTTTAAAATTATTTTCGTTCCGTAATTCTTGTGATAGTTGTGGCTAGACGGTGGTGGTGGTAATTAGCCGGAGGAGGTGGAGGTGGACCAGGTGGTGGTTGAAGTGTTGAAGAAGAGGAAAGGAAAAATATAATTAATTTTTTCAATCCAAAAGTGCGCATGTATGTCAAATCATATCTACATCATCAATAATTGACACATTGGGGAGTCGAAGTTAACGCCGAAATGTGAAATTTGGTGTGGATGTAATTGTTCAAACAACGGGTATGAATCTGTAATTAGAGCAAAATGCAGGGGGTCTATATGTGATTGGCTTTCAGGTATAACTGGTGAATAGTAACTAAATTTTAATTGAGTTGAAAAAGTTTATGTTTGGTATAGAGTTAAAATTTTATAGATTCTTGAGGAATGTTATATATACGATGTGTAAGAATGAAGTAATATGTATAAGGCCCAGAAGACTCGATCATAATGACATTCAACAAACGTATGTAACCAAGTTTCCTCGCCACATTTACAAACTGGACACAGAGTGTTAGAAACAATATGCCTCCTTTGCAAGTTACAAAGGAGGAAGAGCAAGTTTTAGCAATCTCCACAAAAAAATCCTGATCTTGTTTGGTAATCTTAGTTTCCAAACAAAGTCCCAGTTCACTGCATGAGACCTGCTGCTGCTGCCAACCAAGTTATCAAATTGGTAATCTTGGTAATCCTGATCTTGTTTGGTGATCTTGTTTGGATAACTCTAGCACATGCATGGTGTAAGAGTGACATAAAGTAGTGTGATAGAAAATATCAAATTGAAACAGAGTACGTACTTGCTCTAGTTGTTGACATGAACCAAATTGTCCAATTTGGCATGAGCCACAATTTTGTCAAAGTACCTAGTTATAAGAGAACATAATTCTGGAGTACTAACACGCAGCCCAACCTACATAAAGCGGGCCTACAAAAACCAATTACCGTGCATCTCAAGAAGGCAGCCCGCAACCCCAGTTGATATGGTGATTTTCCATCTTGAACAGCTATGGATTCAAACTTCACTTTCTTTACATTATACGTTCATATTAGCATGAAAGTTGAAACAATAAAGTAACAAACATAAATTACATATATAATGATAAGATATTAGTTCTGATATGGTACGTATTAATATGACTTGACTTCTACTCCATATACCTAATACAAGAAAGCTAAATTTGTCAGGGAGAATTGGTGATCTTCTCCGAGTACAACTTTACGAACATATGAAATGTGTTGAACGAAAACTTCAATTCACTCCATTATTGTTTATATGAAGAATGCATAACCACATGTTATTGGGCGTGCTCAGGAACGCTGACATACATCACCATATATATATTATCTTTTCAGTTCAAATCCGGAAATGTAGAAGAGCAGAAGTTCCATCCAAGCCTTTCGTGTTGTAGTGTGTAACATACTCACCTACCGTAGTAGCTCTGTACTTTGGAGGATTATCATTAGACAAGAGTTCCTCAATTGGTCCATACAGTTTTGCAGATGTCTTCTCACCTCTAAAGAAACAAGCCACTGAAACTCTGGACTTCTCACCATTCGCAAGTACTCTATGCTCTGAACTAACGAATCTATCGTTTGACACAAGCTGCCAGGTGGAAGAGAACGACAGTGGTTTAATTCAACACTCAGAAAGTACACGCAAAAGGTCATAAAATAATAAATACTACGAAATACTGTATATAACTTGCCTGAAGCAGATCTCCGATATTGACCACCAAGGCTCCAGGTGTAGGGGGTACATTAACCCAGTGATCTTGGTAAAGTAGTTGCAGACCATTTACTTGGTCATTCAAGAGCACTGTTAGAAAACTGCTATCTGCGTGTTGGCTTGTGCCCATGGTTAGGTCTGGCTCAGGGCATATAGGGTAGTAATGGGATAGCAGTGCAACCCCATCAGCACATCCCATGTCTTGGAGGTGATTGGCATTCAGACCAAGGGACTCTGATAATAATTCAAACAGGACATTGCCAAGTCCCAATACGTGCTTTGTATACTCAATCATAATATCTCTGTCGAATTAATTGTACAATTGAAAATATTAAAAATTAAGTGTAACAAACATTTAAATAGAAAGTTTACGACAAATATAAATAGAATATCTAATATTTCCCCTGGAACCGAGGGAGTAATGAGGAGATTATATGTTCTGTTTAGCAAAACTAACGGATAAGAGCTAGGTAGCTGATAATCTACTGATTTTTATGGAGGTGCTTAGTAAATTAACTATTGAATAAAACCAAATCAACTAGCTCATTTTTTTTTTTAATAAGCTATCGGAAGTCGGAACAAACGTATATAATCAGCAAACTTATACCCTACCAAGTAGGTGTTCACGTTGATACTTGTTAAAAAAATATCACTATTGAGCTTATTATCTAGCTGTAAACGGAGCCATAATCCAGCAAGTAGCTTTGTATTGAAAGATGAAGGACATGAACTAAAAGATAAACTTTCCAATAGCAGAAAAAGTTGATGAGAGAGTTAGGCTCTGCAGTATTAAAAACAACTAAAAAAATCTGAACTGAACTGAACTGAATGACTGAAATTAATGAGTTCTAATACGAAGAGAACATAGCCTTACCCGCAAAGTGGAGGCAATTGATGAGGATCTGGGAGATTGGGAACCATCTCACAAAACAGAGTATCCCTCCAATTAGCTGCTGGTGCAGTATACAAATCAAAATTGCTGTTGTAAATAACCCTCCTGCTACTATCCCTGGTGTACCACTCTTTCCTCAATTCATCATCTTCCTCGTAGAATTTTCGTGTTCCATTTAACATTTCCTCCATAACCCTGATCGGAATCCCATGATTGATAACTTGGAAGAATCCCAATGTCTCTGATGCAGCTCCAACTTGCTTTACAATCTCCTTTCGACTAATTGCAATGTCTTTCAGGTCTATCAATGGGAATTTATGGCTGGAAGAGGTAGGCTTTACGTCATCGTTTCGTGGTTGGATGAAGATTTTGGGAACTTTGGTGATTCCGGTGTCGACCAAACCTTTGACACCAGCTTTTGTTTCATCGAAAGCTTTGAGTGAGCTCAACCTATCCATGGTATCATCGGCCTGGATTGTACTGGAACTGGAAGCCATCATCTGAATGTGCGTGAAAGTGAACCACCAATTCACAAAATCTTTTGTTGATAACAAGACTAATTTGTGTTAGTCAGATTAATACTTATTCAAAGATATACGAAAAAATATAAAAGAAAGTAGACAGATTGAATCAAACCGCATTCAACAACAAGAATCGAGGTATGTCTTTCATGATTTCTTAAAGAATACGCCTCTCACCTACAAGGCTGGTATATAAGCATTTGCCTCTCAGGATACAATGATTAACTAAAATTACTAGCCGCACAAACTAGCAATTTTGAGACGTCAAGCGTTTGCCTCCCAGAATACAACGATTAACTAAAATTGCCGCATAGGATACAACGATTAACTAAAATTGCCTCCCAAGATACAACGATTAACTAAAATTACTAGCCGCACAAGCTAGCAATTTCTGGCGAACTGAAACGGATGCTCGGCTTATGCAAAATCAGCGAAGGAGAAAGAACAAAGAAGAAGAAGAGAAAGGCTTATTTCGCTACCTTTCCAAGTCCCACTAGTTTGAAGACAAATCGCCAGATTTGCACTCACAGCGTGAGAGAGAATATTCCATAACCTTATCATCACACTTGAATAAGTAGTATATCATGATAGGTTATAAACTAGTGAAACCTTTTGTTATTTGTCAATGTGGGACAATCCCACTTATCCTTCCAACTTTGAGCAACTATTCATCACTAACCCAAAGTCCGTTTTGGGCGTTCAATATATCAAATTGAAGCTCGCACTAGTAGCTTATGACTATATATTTAGTTTTCTCAATTTAACACATAATTAAGAAATAGTCTCCATGTAAATATACCCTATAAGGCATTATTTACTAGTGGTTTTCTTCAAAATTCCAACATTCCCCCACATGAAGAAAACTTCATGTTGCATAATCCTATGATCGAATACCTGCATAGGATAGGTAGGTGTTACCACCTTTGAACCCTCCCTTGTATGAATACACCTTCCTTACTGGCTGACAGTAGACGCGATGTCCTTGAACTGCTCTGCCGTTTGTGTAAACGATAGTGCATTCCACACAGGTTCTCTCTGGCATCGTTCCGTTCTCATGGTTGTGTTCATTTTGGCCAGGAAACACCTTTCCTGGTTCTGCAAGAGTATGCAAGAATTCGGGATCCAATTCTTGTTGAAGCGGCCCACACCACTACAAGAATTCTGCTGTTTAGCGACGGATAAAAATGTCGTCGTCATTTTCTACATCACAATGATCCTAGCGACGGATAATCAATCCGTCGCTAAATAACGACGGATAGACTATTGACTTTTTAGAGACGGATTTTATCCGTCGCTAAAAAGCCAAATTTTCTTTTTTTTTAAAAAAATCAAAATCTGCTCTATTTAGCAACGGATAGTTTATCCGTCGCAGGATTAGCGACGGATAGGGTTTTTTTTTTCTTTTTTAAAATTTTTAAATTAACTGGAAATTTAGCGACGGATAACTATCAGTCGCTAAATAGTGATAGATTTTGTCACGGATTATGTTTTTCCGTCACTAATTTCGTCACTGTTTAGCGACGGATTAGTTATCCGTCGCTAAATTTCCAAATTTTTAATTTTTTTTAATTATGATGCCTGTTTTCATATTTCACCTGTTTCATTTTGATAAAATGTCCGATAGTAAATCCAGAATAATGAAATTGTTTTAATTAAACAGAAATCATTCGACAGAATAATGAAATGAAATATATCCGTACATATAGTTTAAAGTAAGAAGTCAGAAAAACATAAGTCCAAATTTAACTACCGGGCGGGGGTGGTTGGTGATGGAACGTAGCCATGAAAGCCTGCATTTGTTGCTGAAGACGCTGGGTATCCTCCTGTTGTTGTCTAGATAGCCGCTCCAGCTGCTGTCGGTGTTCCTAGCTAGCTCCGCATGTGCCTGTGCTTGTGTCTGTGCTTGTGCCTCCACATGTGCCGCAACCTGTGACTGCACCATCTCCGAGACCTACTCCTGTGTGAAAAGTTGATTTCTAGATTGCTGGGATGTTGAGTAGCGAAGAGTAGTCACCACAGGGCCGAAACTCCCCAATCCATATACTCGGCCTTTGTTGTCCATTGGGTTGACGGCTAAGAAGATGATGTTTTGTTGTTCAATTGTCAGCTCCTCACCCACATTGGCGAGCTGTCTCTCCACCTCAGCCTGGAATCGTAAAGTGCATATATCATGAGTTACAGTTTTTTCAAAATAACTTGTACTACACAAATATGAACTTTAACTAAAACTAGTGTATCGCAATAGCCTCGGACTTGTTGTCAACCCATCTCTCGTTCTTCAGCTTGGCTCTTTTAAAGAGCGCCAGTGCGCTCTTCTCCTCCCCAGCCGACACCTGAAGAACTTATGTATATATGCAAACATTTAGCTAGTAATTAAGTGTATAGAATATAAAAACACAAAACACATGTACGAATAAACTGACAAATTAGATGTACACTTACCGATTTACGGTAATCCGTAGCAATAGATCGCGACCCATAGTGGTGCCTGGACACCTCGGTACTATCAGATAACTCAATCAGCCGGTTCTCTCTATTCTGGGCCGCAATCTGCTTGGTCGCAGGAAGCTGCCAGTGCTTCCCCCAAAGCTCCCACTCCTCCGGTCCACACCATGCTAGCCTAACGCCCTTTCTTTTCATTTCGTTAACAATATGCTTATACAAATCTGACCACAACGCCTCGAATGCAGGCCATATCTGGGGGAGCAATCGGTTGGGAATGAAGTATGTTTTCTACATTCCCAATTCCACACAACATCCAAATTACATAACGTTAACCGGGACATCAATTTAATAAGATAACACAGCATAACATATTCAATGGTGACTAACATATCACCCAAGTTCAACGGCTAACATACCACTCACATTGTCCTAAAATTTACTAACACAGTGGTGACTAACATATCACCCAAGTTCAGTGGCTAACATACCACTCACATACAGTGGCTAACACACCACTCACATTAAAACAACGATTATAATAACAAATAAAGGAATGTCAGATTTAAACTTACCCGCAACTCATTAAAGTACTCATGCTTCAGCCGGTCCGAGATCTTCGACCACTTCTCGCCCCCTGCCCCGGCATCTCCCTCTTGCCCCTGATGATCTCACTGAGTTTATTGCTAGCCTCTGGAGGCCATAACCTGTTATCAACGAATATTAATTAGTATAGTACAACAATGATATGACATAAATTATCTTAATTAAGTTATGTTCTATATACAAATGCATAATACTTACTTTGATCTACCGTTCGGGAACAACACAAGCTTCCCATCCCACTTAGCCTCGTCCACAATCTCGATGAAGGGACATCCTTCATCTGGTAAGTTACCCTAGACCGATGTCGAGCCCCTGCTCGAACTCGGTGGGGTCTCAGGAACCGTAGACCGGCTACTCTGACTATCATGACCCTCCTGCTCCTCTAACTCTGACCCTCCTGTCCGACTACTCTCTGACTGGCTACCAGCAGTCAACCTACTGCATGGGGGAGGACGGTACGTCGATTTAAGCTTAGGAACTCAATTAGAAGGCAAATAAAAATGAGAGAATTAGAATTTGAAAACTCAATTCGTATGGCAAATCAACTATAATAATGAGATAAATCTACTTGAAAACTTAATTTCAATGTCAAACTAACTATAAGAATGAGATTATTCAAACTTGAAAACTTAGTTATGGTAAACTCATCCTTGATAATTGGTAAGTTCCAACTTGGGAACCCAACTTCAAGGCAAAATGCAAACAAATACTGTAAGAACGACATAATTCCAACTTAGTAGCTCAATATGAAAAGTAAACTATTAACAATGAGATTATTCAAACTTGGAAATTGGATTCGGTTAAATCAACTTTAAGAATGGAATCATTCTTAATCAAGAACTCAATTTGAAGGGCAAAACAACTCTAAAACTTATTTAATTTTAACTTAGAAACTCTAATGGAAGGATAATCCATGCTATTTAGAAAATAATATAAAAATGAGATAATTGTGACTTAGTAACTTAAATTGAACGGTAAACATATTCTATGAATGGGATTAGTCAGACTTAAAAACTCTATTAGAAGTGTAAACCACATTATATGGATAAATACTCTAAAAATGTGATAATTCTATTTGAGAACTCAGTATGGAGGGTAAACAAACTCTGAGATTGTGATAATTACAAATTGGAAACTAAACTATACTACCATATATAGAAAGTACTTTAATGAAGGGGTACTTACAACTGATTGGACTCAATTCAAATGTAAACCAACGATAATAATAAGATCATTTCAATTTGGAAACTAAATTGGTAGGAAACTCAACTGTAAGTCTAACTTGAAAACCACCGCTGATGTGGTTTACAAGGAGATGTTTAACAATGTTTGGGGGGCAGTGTTATATTTGCTTTTTTAAATTAGACCCCGTATTATATTTCATTTCCTTTTTTATGATGTGGCGATTAAAAACTACACCCCCCGGGGTAGGCGGGAAAACTCTCTTCGATCTTCTCTCTACTTTGTTGATTAAAAAAAAAAAAAGTAAAATCTGAAATTATGTTGTAGAATAATAATCTTTGTGTGTGGTGAGGTGACCACATACCACCGCGGGAGTTGTTGGGAACCAACCCTATTGATTGCATTGTACACTTTGTATATTATTTTGGTTCGGATGTGAGGAAACATGTATCTGCTACAATTAACAGGTCATGTACGATAAGACCCGATATAAATATATATTATCAACCTGTCGGGTCTCGAACGGGTTAAGGTTGGATCCCACCCCCTTTCAAAGCATATCTTCACATTAATGAGTCGTATTTTTATTTTCGGTAGTTAGCATAAAAAAAGACTCAATGATATATTATTGGATGGAAGAAAGACTAACCACCGAAACCACAATCAACGTTGTTTACAAGTAAGTTTGACTGATTTTCTCGATTAATTTATTTTGTCCTTCCCTTTATACTTATTATAAAAAATAAACTATATTGTTACATCGCCATGGGTTATTACTAGTATCAAATATATTTGGGATTAAAATGCACACCAAGATGTGTAATGTCAATTTTTCTCCCTAAAAACAATGATTATGCAACATTCAATTATGGTTTGTACATG
This sequence comes from Plantago major, assembly GCA_026545765.1. Taxonomy (NCBI): domain Eukaryota; kingdom Viridiplantae; phylum Streptophyta; class Magnoliopsida; order Lamiales; family Plantaginaceae; genus Plantago; species Plantago major. The sequence continues at coordinate 44,568,173 of CM048844.1, forward strand.
TAGCGAGAGAAAAGTACAAGAAAACGTAATAATTAAAGGTGAAATGGAAACATTCTATACATGCATGGGATTTTTTTTGTTTTTTTTTTTTTTACACTACAATGATACAGTTCCAATTTTGATACACTAGCTTGGTATTGTCCGATTTCAGTATGCAAGAACAACCTTATTGGAATTTTGGTACTCCGTTCAATTTTCCGATCAATTTGCTGACGTGGCAACCGGAAAATTCAAAATACGTATATTAACTGTATATTAGTCGATTTTGACCAAAAAAAAAAAAAAAAAAAAATTTAACTGAACACGTGTCACTCTCTGATTTATTCTGAATATATTTTGACATTAAAACTCAAAAGTAAATTTTAAAAATCAAATAAAATTATAAAAAAAATTATTTTAAGCATAAAAAAGCAAAATAAATTTGGAATTCAACATAAATAATATAAAAATAACTAATAATGGTAATAAAAATAAAAAAAAATATTTTTTGAAAGTTTAAGAAAAATAATCTCCAAAATTGAGAATGAACAAAATATTTATTTTTTAATTTTTTTAATTACGTCCATGGAAGCTCCATAGATCCAAGCTCCCATGGTAGCTCATTTAGGCTGCTTCCATGGTTGGAGGCTTGGAGCTCCAACCATGAAAGTTGAAGCTTCCATGGCTGGCAACCATGGAAGCTCCACTGCCGAAGCTTCCCATGGAAGCTCGCGGATCTGGAGCGGCTCCCGATCTGGGAGCTTCCATGGGAAGCTCCAGGCCGGAGCTTCCATGGCCGGAAGCTCCAGGCCGGAGCTTCCATGGATGGAGCTTCCATGGAAGAACTTTCAAAAAAAAAAAAACAATTCGAAATAGGGGAAGAAGATTTGAGAAGTGAAGGAGTTGGGGACAGAGCATGCCGATTGATGAAGAAGGTGTTGTTCCAATAATCGATTGCAATGGAAGTTCCATTGTCATGGTGATATAATAAGATCAGAGTGAAAGTAGAAGTGGAATTGAAAGGATAACCAAAATAGTAGAAGTGGAATTGAAAGGATGGTATATAAAGAGTGAAAAGAGAAAAATGTAATTGAAAAAGTAGAGAACACAAGACATTTTGAAACACAGCCAAAAGCACAAACCAGTAGAACAAATATTCAGGTTGTTCTACAACATCACTATAATGAATTAATAATAAGGATTACCCCCTCCTTCCTTCTTAACTGATGATGTGAATTTTTCTCCATTTAGTTGTATTAAATTTCTTTTAGTTGTATTTATTTTTTAGTATGTTGACTACATATGGTCCAAGCATAAAAGAAGTATGAAAAATACTTAATAATGTACTTATTTTAAGTCATGGTCATTATGAGAATAGGTTTGAGTGCACATTTTCAACAAAATTTAAATATTTCGGTATAATAGTTACATGTTGATGAAGTTGATTATATTATATATTCTAAGTATAACTACTAAGATGATCCAAAAACTTACAAGAATGAAATTCATACAACCATATACACAAACGTTTTAAATTATGATAGTTTTTATTTTATGGGTGAACTTTGATTTAAGGGACTTGCACTTTAATACATCTTCTTGCACCAACCAACACTAGTTAGAAAGATCATAAGTATATGATAAGATTGTAAATTTCATCATATGTGTGTAAAGGATAAATAATTTCCTATATAGATTTAGTGCATACATTTTTCTATTCATGTTTACTAAATTATGACAATTAAAAAAGTCAGGGATACTGTTGAGCTCATGTAGACCTATATCTAACTACATCGGTAGTACGTCATTTTGCTTTAAACGTGTCGTGTTCTATCCAACTCGAATTGAAACCCTCTCAAAATACTGACATTCTGGTCCGAGTCGGTCATATACTTGAAAAATGTTTTCGAGTATGAAGTAAAATAACTACACAGCAAAAGCATGTGTACCATACCATTACATATGTCGTGTCATCTGATAATGGTGGTGTATTCTTCCTCTTGGCTATGGTGGGATGGGGAAGACATTTCATTGGAGAACGTTGTGTTCAGCTATCCGCAGGATGGGTGATATAGTCCTTCCAGTTGCATCAAGTGGTATTGCTTCTCTACAATTGCCAGGTGGTCGCACTACACATTCTAGATTAATTAAGCATTTCCCTAATTGTGGACGAGACCATGATGTGTTCAAGGATAACTCCCAGCAGTAATCTTAAGGGGTTATGTATGAATACCGAGCTAGTTATATAGAATGTGGCTCCCATACTAACATCGTCTGTTTTGAGGCCCCGAATTGTAGTCATAGAGATGTCATGGGTGGTGTTGACAATCCCTTTGGTGGATTGATCATCGTTTTCGATGGTGATTTCAGATATATATTGCTAGTTGTACCGAAGGCTAGCAGGCATGACATCGTGAACGCTTATCTATGATAATTTAAACACCTTTGGAATTTGTGTCGAGTATTGAAGCTCACAAAAGAACATGCATCTACATGTTATTTTCAATTGATATCTCAATGTTAATTTAGTTTGTACCTTGATGTTTATGTGTTTGACTTAAGATGAAACTCACCAACCATACTTATTATGGCCTTTTTTCACTGTGTAGTCTAGCAGATCTTCGGATGAAGTAGAAGAGATCAAGGAATTTGCAGATTGGTTGCTTCATGCTGGGGACGGTGAAGTTAGCGAACCAAACAACGGTGAGGTCGATTTCAAATTGTCGGAAGATGTGATTATTTGTGATGCATCTGACCCGATAACAACGATGGACAACATCACGTATCATTATATATTGGATTATGTTGGTGATGGGTGATACTTTCAGGACATGGCTATTCTTGCACCGACCAATGAGATCGTACATGAAATTAATGACTATGTCATGTCGATGCTTCCTAGCGATGTCATCGAATTCAGACAACATATTTCCCGATGAGGATGATATCATAAATCGTGAAGATGTGTACTCGATCGAAGTTCTTAATAAATTATGACCCCGGGCTTGCCTAATAATCTAATTCGTCCCAGAGTTGGCTATCCCATCATGCTTCTCGGGAACATTGACCAGTTCGCTAAATTATTTAACAGGATCGTGACTGCCCTAGGAAAGCTTGTTATTGAGGCCAGGATGATCGTTGTAAAGAATACTAATCAGAAGGTATTCACACCGCGCACGATTCTCACACTTTTTGATATTACCAAATTCCCAATTAGGTCCCAACGCTGACAGTTCCTCATATATGTTTTCTATGCAATGACTATAAACAAGAGTCACGGACAATAATCGGCACACGTAGGCCTTTATGGTCAACTTTATGTGGCATTTTCAGAGTCACACGCAAGGCCTCAAGGTCTTAGTATTAGACGAAGAAGGCCAACTCATATATACCACCCTTAATGTAGTTTACAAGGAGGTCCAAAAAAGATTGTAATTCAGACAAAGTGTATTTGGTGATTTGGTCCCCCTTTTTCCCACTTACAATTATGACTCATCGATACATCTATTAAATGTTTTCCAATCAAATTATACCGTCTCTCATACATATAGAATAAAAAAAAATTATTCCGTGGTTATGTGATAAGTTAAGTAGGTACTCACTCCGTTCTTTTTAAAGGTTTACATTTTGCCGTTTTAAAAGTGCGAAAGGAATAAGAGTAGTAAAAGAGAAAATGTGGTTATGTGCAAGCCGCTATTGAGGTTTCTGGTGGGTGCAGAGGATCAAACGGTCTAAGTTTAAAAACATAGTAGTCATAGGTGATGGCTGAACGTGGATTATCGTGAAATCTGGCGAATATACTCTACATTATTATAAATTATAAATACAGTACAAAATGGGGTGATTTGGTTAACTAAAACCAAAAACCTTTATGCTTATTCATTCACCTTAGCCTGATAGCCTCTCCTCATCTCTGCTAAAGATTCATTCCTACATTCATTCGTAGGACTCCATAAGACTCTCTACTCTGCTTTTGCTTCAACGCTTATTCAATGGAGGGTGTCGATTCCTCTCGAGAATTTGTCAAAGATGTTAAGCGTATTGTCGTCAAGGTTGTTCCTTTTTCTTCTTCTTCTTCTTCTTCTCAATTTCCTCAAAACTTAACTATTCTCTGTTTTAATTGGTTAACCCTAAAAATGTCAAGGGCATTGCCATTCTGCTTGATTGCTCCTACATTTCCTTTATCTAAATTAATTGATTAATTCAGTTTCTTCTATTAGTTGTTCAAATCAGTTTATCAACATTGAGTTTCAATTCAAGTTGGGATGGATAGAATCGTGATGTTTAGTAACTTTATCCAATCTTAAATTGCAAACATAAATCACCCCGTAACAAAAAGAATGAATTTTTGGCTAAGCATGGTCATTTGTAATTACTTGACAAGGTTATATCTTCACATTTGCATTCAACTTAGCGTTCCAGACACACACAGCCACCTTTCTAGGATGTGTTGGAAACATATTAAAAATCTCATTTCCTATTTTAGCTACGAGTGCAACTCTCTTATTCTCAATCTGATGTTTCACTTGCATTACTTAAGGTTGGAACGGCTGTTGTCACTCGAGCGGATGGAAGATTAGCACTTGGAAGGTTAGGGGCACTTTGTGAGCAGGTAGAAAAATCAAGTCTTGAATTGCTCGAGGTTATTATGTATTGCTAAACTATTTACGGTATTTTTTTTGTTGCTGACAACACTCAATTGCATTTGCTGTGCAGATTCATGAATTAAATGCTCAGGGATATGAGGTTATATTGGTGACCTCAGGTGCTGTTGGTGTTGGCCGCCAGCGGCTTAGATACAGAAAATTAGTACATAGCAGGTGTTTTTTCTGTCCCATGGAACTTCTATTGTATTACAGTAGATAGTATTTTATACTATTTGTTTAATCTTCAACTATGCTAACTTTAGAAATGGCAGCCAATTCATCACCGTAAGTCTCCATCGATGATTTTATCTTGCCTTCCATTGCTTGAATTTCAACTGGATGATCAAGTTAGAATTAGATACTACTATGAATTAAAAAAATTGCAGTTATCAGAAGAGATTTTACAAGTACTTCCAAACTCCAACCAACAATGTCAAGTCCATTTCTGTTATGTTAAATTAACTTTGTTAATTTTTGTGTTTTGGCAGCTTTGCTGACCTCCAAAAGCCACAGGTGGAACTTGACGGTAAAGCTTGCGCTGCTGTTGGACAAAATGGTCTTATGGCTTTGTATGATACATTATTCAGCCAGGTGGAATCATAATTTAGTGCCTCACTGTGATAATATGTTGCTTTCTTATTCATTTTGAACTTTAATAATCCTGTTAGCTTGTTTATGTGCTAGCTTGCATGAATTAAATTGTCGGAAATAAATATAAGCTATTGTGTTGGTTTCATGCATAGCCTTGATGATATTGCTGTTCTGAAACAGTTGGACATGACCGCAGCACAACTTCTTGTTACCGACAAGGATTTCGGAGAATCTGCTTTCAGGAAGCAACTCTGTGAGACTGTTTACTCTTTGCTGTCGATGAAGGTTGTTCCTATATTTAATGAAAATGATGCTATCAGTACCAGGAGAGCTCCCTACGAGGTTAGCTTATCAACATTATTGCTTCTTGGATTTTCTTTCTTTTATTGGATGGTCAGGAGTATGGTGCGGATATTATTTAGAGGCTGGAGTGTGCACATCAGATAATTACTAAGCAGAGAAATACAGAACATGATATTCGCTTGCAATATTTTGGATCCCTTTTGTTGCATGTTGGTGTTTATCCTTTTTGCTGTACTTTTCATTTTAGAAGTAATATTAATGCTCAGTTTTAGTTTTTCTTATTTTTACTACATAATACATGTATACACAGTGACATGTAGGAGTTGTGATGAACTGATAATTAAAAAGTTGAATTTGAATGTTTTCAATTCTCTTTTAATTTTAAAATGTAAGCTCCATATCTTGACTTGAAAGAAGGCTATGATCATATCATTTACGTAAATGATTGTCATTTTCTAGGACTCTTCTGGAATATTCTGGGACAATGACAGTTTAGCAGCTCTGCTAGCACTGGAATTGAAAGCTGATCTCCTTATTCTCTTAAGTGACGTCGATGGTCTGTATAGTGGCCCCCCAAGCGATCCCAATTCCGAGCTTATTCATACATATGTCAAGGAAAGGCATGAGAAAGAGATAACTTTTGGAGATAAGTCACGGGTGGGGAGAGGGGGTATGACTGCAAAAGTAAAAGCTGCTGTGAATGCTGCCTATGCTGGAATTCCTGTTGTTATTACCAGGTAAACTGAGTTTGTTTCTGTACTCCTGTGATGAATGCATATTTAATTAAGAATCGATTCCTGTAAATGTATAGAAACATGAAATCTGAGTATCTGAGTAACTCAGCTTAGTACTGAATCGTTATTTGAATAGATGTCTTGCACTTTCATATTGTTTTTGCCTAACTTCAGTGAATTCAGATTAATTTATCCAGTGTAGTTTAATTGAAAGATTACGAAAAAACAAATTCTGTTGCAGTGAGATGCCAAAGATGTGATTTATTGAACCTCTGGACCAACTTGTTTGCTCAAGATAGGCATCTTTAGCTTGACTTGCCAGGATGTCACCCATACTTGGAATCCTGCTATATCACTTTGACTATGCAGAACCATATCTTATTATGTGATCCAATATAGTTTATGTCGATATTTGTTTCTATGTTCTTTTCTGTTAACAATAATCTTGCCATGCATCTTGGAGCCATTCTCTCAGGATTTGTTTTGGGCTCCTGAAAAAGTGAAGCAAATTCAGGAGTTTTCAAAATGTTAACTGAATTATGTGTATATCCATTTTGATTCTTGCTTTGCATACTGTTTAGTTGAAGATAGGACTGGATTTTAATGATTTTGATCAAGTACTCTGGGAGTCCAAACCTGGATATATCTACTGTTTGAAGTTTTTTACACATTAGTACTTGTTATGGTTAACTTAAACATGTATTTTTGTATTTATCGGTTAATATAAAATGTCTGATTCTTGACCTTAGAAATTAAAAGAAAAAAGGAACTACAATTTGGGAATTGTGATAGCCATGAGAGCAACATAGTCAATGGAGTAAAGGACTTCCAATTTGACTGCTGTTGCACAAAACCAAAGGACTTCCAATTTGACTGCTATTATCGTATTAAATATTGTACTAGTAAACAGGATAAGTTTTACTGGATGAGAATCAAGCTCTAACCTCATGCTGCATTGTAACTGATATTGTATCCTTTGCAGTCTTCACTTCACTCTTCAGTATCTACTCTAAGCAAAAGGAAGAGTATGCTGCTGAAACTGCATGCCTTCCATATGCTATTGCACCCAATCAAAAAATTTCTTGAAGATAGCTTGAGATCAGTTTCATCAATAACAAGTTGGCTTACGTTTATGTGATCGTCAACTATCTGAGTCCTTAGTTTACCTTTGATGTGACGCTTACCTTTTAACTGCTGTATACTCTTATTTTCATGTTTCGTTGTGCTGGTCTTTATTGGACTCATCATTTGCTTCTCTTCCTGACACCTCTTTATTCTCTCTTTGATTGAAGTGGTTTTGCTGCTGACAATATCTTAAAAGTTTTAAATGGCAAGCGGATGGGTACACTGTTTCACCGGGATGCACACAAGTGGGTTCCACATGGACACTTTAGTTCTCGTGAAATGGCTATAGCGGCTAGAGAAAGTTCCAGAAAGCTACAGGTAACCATTTGAATTTTTTATTTTTCTGCTTATTGTAGAAACAATAAATTGCGACTGGCGAATCTTAATGTCTGTCCTTCAGGCTATGCCTTCGGAAGAGAGAAGTAAAATTCTGTTGAATATAGCCGATGCACTGGAATCAAGTGAAAAGCTGATTCTTGCTGAAAATGAGGCTGATGTTGCTGAAGCACAGCATGCTGGATATGAAAAATCCTTGGTTTCTAGGTTGGTTTTGAAGCCTGGGAAGGTAAGAGGCATATTAAACTATTAATGGTTGTTCACTTCAAGTGTTATCAAATGAGTTTGTCGGTCTTTATTAATAGTTAAAAGCATTTATAGGTTTCTAGTCTTGCAAAGGCCGTTCGTCAGCTTGCCAACATGGAGGAGCCAATTGGTCGAGTTTTGAAGAAAACAGAGGTATGGAAATGTTGAAATCTGTCCTACACTCCATGTGTTATGCTTGTTTTTAAATGATTAATGTTCAAGACTACTCACTGAGAAAATGGGAAAGAAAAAAGTACTTCCTCCGTCGCGGGAAAACCTTTCCATTTGCTTTATTGGTCAACAAAATAAGGAAAGTGGAAGATTTAAATAGAAAGATAATAAAGAATGAATAAAAATTGACAGTGGGTTGTTAAAGTGGAAAGTTGAGTATTATTTAAATGAAAAAATAATAAATAATGAATAAAGTAGAGACAGTGGGTTGGTAAAGTTGTAAATATGAGTGTTTTATGTGGGTATTAGTTAAGTGGAGTAGAAGGTAATATTACCAAAAATGGAAATGGATTGGGACGGCTAAAATGGCAAATGGGAAGTTTTTGCTGGGATGGAGGAAGTATAAAACTTTGAGCTTTGAAGCATGTTTCACAATCCTGTATTCCCTTTTCACCATTGGACTTATGGACATAATTTATAATATTACTGCAGCTTTCAGAAGGGCTTTTATTGGATAAGACGTCATCTCCCTTGGGTGTTCTTTTGATAATTTTTGAATCTCGACCAGACGCACTTGTCCAGGTCTGTATGTTTACTGCATTTACAAGCAATTCTGTTATGAGGATTAAGTTTATGCCATTCTGTATATCCGAAGTGCAACATGAGCACCACAAGTTAATTCTTTGCTGTGTTTGCTTCCAATCTGTAATTAATGCTTTTTGAGTACATTGTCTTTCTCAGACTGACTTGTGTACCTTTTTCTTTGGCCATGTTTACTACTGGAATTTTTTTGTTCTTTTTCCTCCTATTTAGCATTTTATGGAGAATATAGGACTTCCGTGCTATGCCAGACATCTTAGCATCTTAAAATCAAGTTCTTCACTGTCCATGTGCAGCCATATGCTGACATAAAACACTTCAGTTTGGCATTATTAATTCACCTCCTCACCCTATCTGTGATCACTTCTTATTCAGTTAAGATTTACACTATCCGCCTTTCTGAATTCTACTTCTAGCAAGGCTTTAATGATATACTATGTTTACCATGCAATACATGGGAGAGATTGTTTGGCAGCTAGTAAGTGAAAAATGACGATAAATGGAAAAACTAAATCCACAGGAGAGTTCAGGATTGCCGGCGGGAACAGTAATTACTGGTGTTATCTTTTTCTGTTTGTCCCGTGATGAACTTGCCAAACTACCAATGATGTTGGACTTGTGATATGTATTGGCAAATATTCTTGGTTCTTTTCCTGCACATACTGATGAATCGTTATGCATTTAACAGATAGCTTCATTAGCTATTCGTAGTGGGAATGGGCTCCTGCTAAAAGGAGGAAAAGAAGCTAGACGGTCAAATGCAATTTTACACAAGGTTTTTTCATGTTATCATGAATTATTTAGTCTTTTGACCTAGTAACTTCATAAAATCTTTATCATACCATCTTCCACTATTTCTAACTTTGTCATATCTCATCTCATCGCTTTAGGTTATAGTTTCAGCCATCCCAAAAAGTGTTGGAGAAGGACTTATTGGACTTGTGACTTCTCGAGAAGAGATCCCTGAATTGCTGAAGGTAGGATAGAATTATGCTATTCTTTGCTAATTAAAAAACATGATATGTTTTTCCTAGTAAATCCATTTCACATATGAGTTTGACTTGAATTATTTCTTTATTTTTTAAATAATTACTAATTATTATTATTATTATTATTATTTTAAATTCTGAAGCTGGATGACGTGATTGATCTTGTGATTCCAAGAGGCAGCAATAAACTTGTTTCTCAAATTAAATCCTCAACGAAGATTCCTGTTTTGGGGCATGCTGGTAAGATGCAAATTTGTATCTTGGATGACTATTATACTTGATATAGTCTTACCCAATCATGTGACTAGATCGTTATTATACTGAGAATCTCTCTTGTTTTGCAGATGGAATATGTCATGTTTATGTAGATAAGTCTGCTAATATGGATATGGCTAAACAGATTGTTTTGGATGCAAAAACGGACTATCCTGCTGCTTGCAATGCAATGGTGTGTTTTGTTTTCTCATATTTTTTGTTTGCAATTCTTACATGATTCGGGCCATTTAAAGCTACTTTTATGTTTTTCAGGAAACATTGCTTGTTCACAAGGACTTGGCTCAGACTGGAGGACTGAGAGAACTAATTATGGAACTTCAAATGAAAGGTTGGAAATATTTTGAATCCCGAAAAACAATAAGAAAAGGAAAGAGAAAAAAAACTCTGAAAATTCTTCTATAAAGTTGTTTGGAATTGTGACATTGTGACATAGTCGACTCATTGAGACCATAAATGTCATTGAATGAAGGACATGATTGTTGCTTTATGGTTATCAACATACAAAACATGGTGCATTTCTAGTCACTCTCTGAAGTTTCTTGATATTTGTTGTGATATTGCTCCTCCAGCGATAGGATTATTTGATTTTGACTAACAATATTGTTATTGGCTTGGCAAATAAAAAATGTTGTTTCTGTTTATAGATTATCTCAAAATCCCAGATCCATGTAGTAATTATCTCCCAAAAAGTGGTGGTTGGAATATTGTTTCATGGTATTTTAAATGTTTCAGGTGTTTCATTATTTGGTGGACCTCGAGCAAGTCCTTTACTGAGTATACCAGAGGCACGTTCTTTGCACCATGAATATAGTTCTCTCGCTTGCACTGTTGAAATTGTGGATGACGTAAATGCTGCTATTGATCATATACATCGGCACGGAAGGCAAGCAAAATAATCTTGTGTTCTCTTTCAATATTTATATTACATTGTCTTCCACATCATTGTGCACCTGAAACAATTCTTTCTCAATGCCAGTGCACATACAGATACAATCATAACCGAAGACGAGGAAGTCGCTGAAGTATTTTTAGGTCAAGTTGACAGGTAATTCGTTCTTGATTGTCTTACCATATAGGATGAAGGATTATGAGATCCAAAAAACTGTTAGTAAGAGCTAAAGGATATTGCATCTGTCAACGAATCTCTAACTCTTAACTGTGTACATTCAGTGCTGCTGTATTTCACAATGTAAGTACAAGATTTAGTGATGGCTTCCGGTTTGGCTTGGGTGCGGAGGTATGCTATGCTTATTTCTAGTTGATAATCGGTTCAGCTTTATTTCAGTATTATTTAATGTACTTGTGGTGGCTGAACAGGTGGGGGTTAGTACAGGCCGTATTCATGCCCGTGGTCCTGTAGGTGTTGAAGGGTTGCTCACAACACGATGGTACGTCATCTTCTGTTTTTATAGTGCTAGTTGTTCCATTACATGTACATTTATCTTGCTCTTGTAAATACCTATATGTGATATGTGACAGGCTTGCAAGAGGAAATGGACAAGTAGTGAATGGGGATAAAGACATTGTGTACACTCACAAGGATTTGAGCTTGCAAGAAACATAATATGCATGTCAGCTATCCTGTTGCTTGCACATTGTATCATCATCTCTACACTAACTGTTGCTTGCCCACTGTATTACTAGCTTCTATAATTTGGATATCAATACTAGTCGATGCAATTTTTTTACAATAAAAAGAATATTTAATCCATGAGTTGATAGAAAATATTTGAGCTTAAGCATGATATTTGTCTCTCTTTCTCTTTTTTCTTTTTGGCCAAAATTGAATTTTAGATGATCAAAATCTCACCTTTTCTCTATTTGTATTACTTGGAACTCAAATTAATTTGGTACTAGTATTATTTCTCATTGTAAAAAGAAGAATGGGAAAGAAAAATGTTAGCAACTCCTAGGAGAAGAAAAGGGCTCGGTAATAACTCTAAAACGGGACAAAAGTCTACTTGGGAGTCAAAATTGGACTATTTAAGATCGAATTGGAATGGACGATATTGTTATGAAATGGGTCATGGTTGAAAATAAAAGAGCAATTGTTGTGCGGCAAGCCGGCAAGTAATCCGGGGTTGGATTGGTGCAAACCGCCCCCTGCCCCACCCAACCAATTCTTACTTCCTTTCAATTTTAACTTTTAATTGGACGATTGAGTTGAGTTGGATATTGCGGCAATCAAAGGGGAAGAACTGGAGGAAAAGGCTCTTGAAGCTTGCGTTCATAGAAATCATATATGAGGTGTGGAAACATAGAAATAATATTTGTTTTGGTAATGTGAATAGACTAGACAATATAGCACAACAAGTTATTTCAGTTGTTATTTATAGGGCTTGGATGGTACCTAGGCTACGACCCCATGTTGGGAGTCTAATGCTAATGTAGGCATCCGGGATTAGCTAGAGTACACTAGGCTGGATCGCCCGATCGCCTTTCGCTTTGTATTGTTTTTGGAGTTTAATAATATATTCTCGTTCCAAAAAAACTTTTAATTGGTCAATTATTTTCGACTTTTTCATAAATTACTTTTGAACAATAGTAATAAAAATATATATTGAAAATTCAAGAATTAAATTTTGAATATATAATTTTATTAAATTATTTATTATTATAATTTAACAGTAATTTATAGTCAAAGTTAAAGACAATAGACCGGTAAAAGTCAAAATGGAATAAATTCTTTGAAATAGAGGGAGTATAGGTTAGGAAGAAAATATTTTGGATCTATTTATTTTTATCATACATGCGTACAAAATTTACAAATATTTCGTTTTTCTTGTTATTTTCATTCAAGAGATAAAACCAATATTTGAGAATTAAATGGGCATAAGATTCGAGTTGATTTTGGACCTTATCAAGCTAATGCTTGTGTCTACAAGTAGATCACGATCTCGAGCTTGATCATTGTCGAGTTTTAAAATTAAGAGCTTGACATTAAGCTCGCGAGAATCGAGCTTGCCCACGAGCTTTTTACAAGTGACTAAATTAAATTAATTTTCTAAAAAAATATATATATTTAAATTATTATTTTTATTTAACAAAGTACATGATTCATTAATACAATTTTCAAATACTAATATGTTACTTCATTTTTTAACACAATACATATGGAGTAAGTCTCCTAAGAGACGGTCTCTAGATAATTTATTTAGAGACGGACCTATATTATCAAGAAAATCATCGATGTTATTAATCAAAATACCTATGTTCTCAACATTGGTGTTTTTTCATATTACAACAATAATTAACATAGACATTTTGATTAATAACATGAATGATTTTATTGATAACATATGTCGTCTCTAGATAAGTTATCTAGAAACCGTCTTTCATGAGACTTTGTGATACATATGTGCATGAAAAAGTTATTATATATGTTTTGAAATATAATACCTCTATTGAATGTATCTATAAGTAAAAATACATAACATGTATATGTATTACTCCCTTCGTTTTTTTATAAAACTTTCAGTTTTACTATTCTGCGGTCAACTGTCTCCGACTTTGACCGTTAATTACTCCCAAACTAATAGTAAATAATTTAATAAAATCATATAATGAAAATTTAATTACTAAATTTTTATTATATGATTTTATTAAATTATTTACTATTATCGTTTAATAGTAATTTGTGGTCAAAGTCGAAGACAGTTGACCGGTCAAAGTCAAAATAGAAAGTTTTATAAAAAACGGAGGTAGTAACTTATATGCTCGCGATCAGTCGAATTTTTATCATAGTGTTTGTTACTCGCTCAAAACTGAGTCAAGCTTGTTCACGACCAAGCTCGCATTGACCGATCTCAAGCCAAGTTTTGACCGTACTTTTTCACAATTGTTTGCGAACAACTTGATTCGTTTACACCATGGGTATAACTAGTATACCGCAGATGCATACCAAACCAAACAAAATCCATTGGGAGGAAACTGATCGGTTCCGGTTTCGTCAACCGGACAGTTAATTGATGCTTTTCTTGCGGAGTTGTTAAAGCTGACTGAACAAGACAAACTCAATTTGAACCTTCCCTAGTTCCCTACACGACTCTATTCATTTGCAATTCAATTGTTTTTGCATTAATAAACCCTTATCCTGTTCCATTTTTCAACGCCATCAACATTTCCCAACCAACCATGAACACATCTACCCTCAAAGACTCTCTACCAGATGAAGAATCTGCAGAAAACTATGATCGAATCAAAGATTTAAAAGCGTTCGATGACACCAAGGCAGGCGTCAAAGGCCTAGTCGATGCTGGATTAACCAAAGTTCCAAAAATATTCATCAGGCCACCAGATGAACTTGCTCAGGAATCGGCTGCCAGGGCTAGTCAACAACAAGTACCTGTCATTGATTTAACCGGAGTCGAATCAGAGGAGCAGCGTAAGGAAATCGTCGATCAAGTAAAACGAGCATCGAAAGAATGGGGATTTTTTCAGGTGGTGAATCATAGAATAGGAAATGATGTCCTGGAAAACATGCTGGATGGGATAAAGAAGTTTCATGAACAAGATGCAGAGGTCAAGATAAGGTTCAATTCCAGGGAGATGAACCGCAAGGTCAAGTATGGCAGCAATGTTGATCTATATAGATCACGTTCTGCGAATTGGAGGGACTCGTTGACTATATCTCTCACGAACTCGGATTCCCTTGATCCTCAAGAACTGCCTGATATTTGCAGGTAACTGTATAACATAACTTTACGTCTGTTGATATCGTCTACGATAACTGACATGATTGAGAACATAATTCCATTTCTGCTAACAATTTTTCATGGTTATGTTATTAACAAACTCAAAATCTAATTCACACACTCACAATTGTGTCATATATTCTGATGTGTCGTACTCGTTCCAACATTTCAGAGGTTCAACAATAGAGTATCTCAATCAAGTGACGAACCTGGGAAAAACTTTGTTTGAACTGTTATCTGAAGCTCTTGGCCTCAATCCAGAATACTTTGCGTCCATGGAATGTGGCAAGGGACGCACGTTCATAGGTCACTATTACCCTTCCTGTCCAGAACCAGAACTCACAATCGGAACCAGCAAGCACACTGATCCATCATTCATAACCGTTCTCTTACAGGACCAGATTGGCGGTCTTCAAGTATTGCATGATAACCACTACATTGATGTACCACCCCTTGCTGGGAGCTTGGTAGTGAACATTGGAGACATGTTGCAGGTTTAGTTTATGACTTGACAACAAATCATTTGAAATTTCACCAGAATCAAGTTATTGATTCGCATGTTCTGACGAACAATACTTTGTTTTCTTCAGATCATGTCTAATGATGAGTTCACTAGCACAGATCATAGAGTTCTTGCAAACCTGGTAGGACCAAGAATTTCAGTGGCAGGATTCTTCACAGGTGATTCGCTAAATGGAACAGTTTATGGCCCGATCAAAGAGTTGGTATCAGAACAGCATCCGCCTCTTTACAAGGAGTTTACCGTAAGGGAATATATTTCCAAGTTCTTTGCGCGACCTATTGATAAATCTGGACTTGATGATTTCAGATTGTAAGGCTCCTCGTCTTTGACAACTGATCAATTTTCTCTGCATCATAATCAGACCTGGAAACGCACTCATATGTTTCGTCTGCTATTAAGAAAATGGATGTTATATGATTAGTAGGCATTACAGAATAAAATGTTTCAATATTCTGAACTAGCAGATCACTTATCTATACTCCCTAGAACATATTTTCAACTTTGGTGTCACTTGATGGCATTTCAGTAAGATCTCTCGTTCTGAAAAGATGAAGTTTCATGCATATTTTAGCAGTATTCACTAGTCTATTGTCTTTCTTGGATGAGTACAATTAAACAAGTGATGCCTGTATCTAGAAGCATTTACTTGTGCATAAGAATAACGCAGGTACCTACTGAGTATTTCATAAAGACCAATAATACAAGTTTCATACTACTGTCTACAGAAATCTAAAATAGGTAGTACTTTGGTAGGAAATGAACTGCAATAATAGGGAGAACACCATTGAAAAGAAAATGGACAGTTGTTTACCCATTTTGTCAGACTGTCTCATTTGCCTAGCGGTATTGCAAAGCGAAGACATTCACAGATAGAGTTATGACTCAAAACGATCACTGATACCTATGGATACTCCTAGTGGTACTTAATCCCATCGAACAAACTATCAAAGGCACAAAGAATTCAGATGCTGGTTTTCTCACAATTCTATGGAATCAATACATCAAAAGCCTTCAGGTTTCGTAATGTGGCAAGTGGCTCCTTATTCATCCATTCAGAGAGCTCTTACTCTTAAATAGCAGGGCCAGGGATCATACATACCCAGACTTTTCTCTATCTTTTCTTTTATTGTTGAATGCACAGCATTCTAGAACACAAATTTCTAATGTTGAAATAATCCTCTATCTCTCATCAATAAAAATGTATATAGAACAGAATACAATGTATATGCTGTAATTCTCATGAAGAAACAAAACATCTGCTGATTGTAAAGATCATATTTAAGGTCTCCAGTCACTTATTTCAGTTGCCACCAGTTCTACATTAAGAATTCTAAACATATGCGAGCAACGCGATGATGCCCTAAAATATAAATGTGCTCCTTTATTTTTTTTACCTCAATGTAGCTTATGAAACAAAAAAATATGACCATCAAAGAAGGGGAGGAGCATCAAGAGAGTCTTCTACCCAGCAATCGTTGCACCGCTTAAAGAGAAGAAGCTGACCTCTTACGTACAAAACCTGCCATGTAAACAAAATATATTGTAGTTAATAGCACGGATAACAGCTCAGTCATACCATATTAACTAGAAAACTAACAATTGGGAAAATTCAAGCTATCCTTTCGGTAGTGCGCTCGCTTTGTGTTTTGTACACGCATGCTTTACATGATAGTGCTATGCAACACTTAAATTTAATGCATCATAGGTATGCAAGTTTGCAACAGCTACATGATTGACCCGACTCGATATGATTCATTTTATATCAAATTTTACATAGATACATGCCTACCGGTATAAAATTTATTCCCAAACAGATCCTATCAAAGAGCATGGCACTCTCTCACAAATCTTAAGTAAACTACACACTGCAACATAATTTTCCTCTCACTGCCGGAACCATTGCACAAATGCACAATCAATCTCAGTCCAAACTCATGACAGCCTATTTTAGCAAGAAAACACTACTGCATGGCAGTGGTGAACAGAATGAAATCAAGCGAACCATACCTCTTCTTTAAGCAACGTGGGAAGGCCCTCTATAGAAACTAAGGACAATACTTCTTGCAAAATCTCCTTATCCTTAATGCATGACCATGTTTGAGGGGGCAAAGCCAGTAAAAGTGTCGTCAAGATGTTACTGCTGGCTGCATAAAGAAAATTAAATTGACAACTTGATTCAGGGTTGACAAGACAAGATATGGAGTCCAGTGTTAACATAATAATCACCATTTGCTATTGTCCACGGCTCCATCGTGACATGATCACCATTAGCCCTCAAGCATCTTACAGATCCATCGTGGCGAGGATCTGAGGAGTCAAACTTGTCTGACATTGACCATGCCTTTGGAAAGGAAAAACTGGCTGTAGCATCAGGCAAGCTCTCTCCGAGACCCAAAAGCCATTCAATCCAACATCGAAGGTCTTCTAAGAACAAGGTATCAAGCACCTGATTGTGAAGGCTTGTCTGTTGCACTAGTCTCAGCACCTCCTCCTGGAAACTTAGTTGGTTTATGTACAAGCAAAATATAATAAATTCTTGGGGTTTAACAGAAAAACTAGAGTATCCGGTGACATACTCACTCAGTCCCAAAAGATGAGCTCATTATCTCTTGTCACACATATAGGCATTTGTGTTTAACGGCACAATTTTTCCCCTATTGAATTTGATTTTCACACTTAAAACACGAAAGAATGAAAGTTTAATTAGAGGCAAATATGTCAAAAGTAGAGGCATTTAACATATAAATAATGAATCAGATCATATTTTGGGACCAATAAATGAGCTAATGAGCTCATTTTTTGGGGACGGAGGAGGTAGTACATGGTTAGAGTTTTATAGGTACTAAAAGAAATGCAAGTTACATGTTCCTTTCTAATTACCTTCAGAGCACGCCTCTGGGTCTCTTCCTGATTTGGACGTTTTTCGTCGCTTCTGTGAAGCTCTGCCACCCACGTAAGGAAGTCCGCAAAACCAGGTGGAAGAGAGAAAATAACTGCTGACAGGACATCTCTTATGTCCTTGACATTGTGAGAAATCAACAATAAGGGAACATCATCCATCATATATTTGGCAGTGGCAATCCAACTCTCTTGTTTGCAGCTCTACATAAACAAATTACAGCCATGTACATTAGTAGTCTAAACATTCATCAACTATGCGTCATTAGAAGCTCAGGTTCTGAATATGCAAAAATGCAATCCCAGTAATATTCCATGATAAAACTTGATAAAAGAACAAAGATCATGGTGTTGGGAATAACATTCATTTCGAACCTGCATGATATAAAATCATTGCATCCCTTGCTGCAAAAATGAACGATTTCCTTTTTTTAACATCATAGGTGGTTGGACACTTGTTTATTGGAACCAAAGAGCAAAATCTTATATTCAAAAGCATTACAAGTACAAAAGCCAACCTAAGTACAGGGTGGGATCAAATCTCCATAATGAAATATCTAAAAAAATCTATTTTGCCTGGTCAAACAGGAGATGCATTCTACAGTTTTTGGACATTCAGAATGAACTACTCACGCCCAATTAGTTTATCTACATCTCTTTATGTGCATTTTCATAAAGGTGGTGTGCTTTGTTTATAAATTGATTACTTCTTTTTGGTTTCACATCTAAATTTCGAATTCCAGACTGATCATAAGAGATGCATTTGACAAAAACACAGAAATTTTTATCTATTACCGAACAATGTTGAACTTGCAATGATCATGCTTAATATGATTTGAATATTTCGTTTATTTCCTGAAATACAATTTTGTCAAAAAAACTGCATTCACTAAATTCCATTGAATCATCAATCAAGCTCGCTTGACTAGAACACGTACAAATGGTGCTGGTGGTTATTGCCTCAAGTAGAGAGTGAATTTTAGCTATACACTTGAGTGTTCTCACTTTGTAGATGTAAATGCTATCACAGAAACAGACCTCTAGTCCATTTACTAATAGTTGAGTAACAGTTTTGATGTAGTAGTTGAAGAGACTACAACAAGTAGGTTTTGTTCATAAAAATTATTATGTTTTCTGTGTATCAGTAGCAAATTGAGACATAAAATGTCTGGAGTATGCTAAGCGGTGAATTTGTCATACCAGAGAATAAAGCAAAGCAGGACCTTGATGCCGCCTGGATAAAAGCATGAATCTGGATATCATCACGCAACAGATTATAAAATGAGAACACACAAACAAGAGATGCCGGGGATAAAGAAATTACAGTATATTTAATCACATTCAAATTTGAAAGTTCCACATGAGGTTATTGAAGATGTTCCTCTTGTGATACATGTATTTCTTCACCCAAAGCTCTTCACATTTGCAAGAGCCGAGTAATAGCGTCATTGAATAAAATATTACCTGAAATTCTGAAGGGAGAATCTATGGACTTCTCAAAGGAGTTCACTTTTTTTTTTTTTTTTTTTTTTTTTTTTTTTTTCAGTAAGACTTCACAAAGTAGTAATTTGCTATGCAAAAGTCCTGGTTCTGCTCCTACTTTCCTTTACCTATTAATAGTGCAATACTAAATATTTTAGAGAGAAGCCGCAATGTTCATAAATCATACCCTCGACGTAGTCCAGTTGCTTGATCAACAACAGTATCCATGGCTTCCCAAAGCAGTGAGAGTGGAACCCAGTGAGGCGGATATTTGAACCTTGCAACATCCAGAATTAAAACCATATCACTCTCGGGATGATATCCACCAATTGGTGAAAAGTGTCCCGTTCCTGTCTGCAATAAATTGATCATTATCCAACGGAAGAATTGAAGGACCATCCAAGGAAATTATTACAACAACACAAATGCCAACGGTACCTATTTCACCTGTTTAAAAGTTCCTCTATGATAGGATGCAATCACATGGCAGTCATCTGAAGTGGAGCATGCTATAACGTATTTCCTGAACTCATCTAAAGAGCTCTGATTCGTGCGAAAAGCTTCGACTTTGGCTCCAGCACAGGATGCCAAGCACACAACTTTCCCAAACGATATTCCTTTAACTACTATCTGTTCCAAAGGTTCACAACAGTCTAACATTGATTCATCAAACCATCGCCAGGGCCCTGTAGTTCGATTTATGCTATAAGAAAATCTATTGCAAGAAATATCAAAAAGAAAAATCAAATGGAAAAAAATAACACAAGAACATACGAAGAGGTCTTAAATGTCGACGAGTATCTACGCTGATGAAACACAGGTAAATGAAATTGAATCCCATTTGCCTTCGTTGAGATCTTCGTTAGACAGAATAGTGCAAAACATTGCAAATATATTCGAAGCATTACACAGCTTAACCGATAACATAAATGTACAACTAACCGGTTGAAATAGTACTGTACATGGATCAGAAAGGTTAACATTAATTAGTGTAGTACCTTTCCATTTAGTACATGGATCAATAGCGAGGGCATTTAGAACCATTGCTAGGCTAGCTAAGCCGCAATAAGCAGGCTCAGATTGAGTCTGAAAATAAGCAATCAACTTGAAAAATCCCTCCATAGTTCCTTTGAGAAAGGATTCTCTGAAGAGTATCTGCAACAGCAGAATATAGAAAACATCACCACAAATTGGTATTTCAACTTTTCAACCTAAAACAAGCAGGAAAACATTTTGGTCCATAAATTACATCAAATCAACTAATATATCATCACTCGATCTGTTACCATTATAAATGCATCAACTATTACAACTACAATCCGCACTTGACGGGACTTGAACTCATAACTCTAGTTTATGGCACCTCAACCCAACCAATTGAGACCCTCATTGACAATTAGTGAACCAATTGAAAATGGAATTTCTTTTTCTAGTAACGAAAGACGTTCAGTCCGTATACAATGTGAAGATCGAAAAACGGTACAACTTGGGTTGGAGGCGTATTTTCCAGACGAAAATGATATGAAGAATAGTAGTAGTACATGCACTACCTTGCCCTCAGGAGAAGCAAAATCAATGGCAGGAGGAGAAGGCAAAATACGCTTGTATAAACCTGCCATTGCCATTCTTCTTCTTCTTCTTCTTCTTCTTGTTAACTCTCTCACAATCAGAAACTGCAGACGACGTATTTAACTCCCACAGACTAATGGATTGGAGGGAATACTGAATAATAAACCCACACAAATTTCAAGAAAGAAAACTCAAACTTGCTCTCTTGTTTAACACAAAAGTCGGTCAGAAAAGCCAGATGAGGAATAAACTAATAAAGTAACACGAATAAAGTAATAATTGCTAGTAGTAATCTGATTCTTTGCCCAATACTATACTGCAACTCACATATTCCTCTCATTATTCACTTTTCTTCTTCATCAGTTCACTTACTGACTTTCTGCATGGCTAGGATCCGTCTAGCAATCCCATCCCGATGGAAATACTTAGATTAAGCAATTGATACATTTTTATGCGTATCATGTTATTTTTCTTAAAACCTCTATTATTTTTTAGTATAATTGTGAAGCCGGTTAGCTTAATATTAAAGGAAGTAATGGAACATGGTGTACTGAAAACACTGATGACAAGGATAATGGATGTATGGTGTTAGAGTGTGCTGAGGACACTTGGATATAACACTGAAGACACAGGACAGTTAGAAGTCGAATCTAACTTGGTTTTCTTTTGCTTGGTGATCAAGAATTCGTTTCTTATTAGGAACATTGAGATTTCTTGAGAGAAACACGGTGAGGAATAGAGAACGTAGCTCGATATAGCTTGATAGGTTTGGTTGATTCCTTGTAAACTGCGTTTTGGTTTTTGATTAATAGAAATCTTGGTTATCCCGTGGACGTAGACAATTGCCGAACCACGTTAAATCTTGTGTTTGTGTTTATTTTCTTGCGTTTATTTGTTGGTTGGTTTGGAGTTTATTGGATTGAATTGGGTTGATTTGATTAACAATTGGCGCCGTCTGTGGGAAGAGAATCAACTGGTATCTATTCATCAATGGCGTCTCCAAAGTTCGACCTCAAACCGTTGGAAGGAAAGACAGACTTCGGTCTGTGGAAGAGAATGATGAAAGCTCTGTTAATACAGCAGGGTGTGATCAATGCACTGACAGAGGAGTTTGATAAAACCATGTCTGATGCTGATAAAACGTCGATAAAAAATAAGGCGTACAGTTCTTTGTTATTAGCTTTGGGAGATAATGCCCTTATTGAAATTGGTGATCTTTCATCGGCAAAAGTAATATGGGAGAAGCTAGAAGAATTGTACAACGACAAGTCTGATGCAAATAAAATCTATGCCAAGCAACGACTATTTGCATTCAAGATGGTTGAAGGAAAATCAATCATGAGTCAGTTGGATTTGTTCAAGAAGATGGTTGCACACCATGACAATCTGGAAACTGATGAGAAGAACAGGATGAGGAGCCAAGACAAGGCAATTATCTTGTTAAATTCACTCCCTAGGTCTCTTGTTCCATTCAAGGATGCTTTGGTGTATGGGAGGACAAAAGCATTGACAATGGAAGCTATTGAATCTGCTTTAAGATCAAGGGAGCAGGATCAGGATGGTGTTCCACCACACTCAGTACTGGTGAAAGCCTTATGGTGAAACAATATCACAAGTTTCCACCAAAGAAGAAGTAATATCCAGATCAAAGGAAAGCTCAGTATAACAAGGATGGCCCTGAAACAAGGAAGTGTTATTATTGCAAGAAGCAAGGACACTTGAAGAAGGATTGTATGAGTCTAAAGGCGCAGAAAGGCAAGGGTGTGGCGACAACACCGAATACTAATTATGGCACAAACATTACAAACCAATCAGAGGCTTATCATACTGCGGAAGCTCTTGTTACTGAGGTACTTTCAGTCACTCAAACTAGTCAGTCAACTGAATGGGTTATGGATTCAGGCTGTTCGTTTCATATGACACCTATTAGAGAATGGTTTTCAACTTTTGAGCATAAAAACCGTGGATCAGTTGTTCTTGGTGATGATAGACCATGCATAATAAAGGGTATGGGAACAGTGAGAATTGAGATGTTTGATGGCGTGGTAAGGGATTTGCTTAATGTGAGATATGTACCACACTTGAAGAGAAACTTGATATCTTTAGGATTGATGGATACTAAGGGTTACAAGTATTCAGGTGAGAATGGTGTCCTTCAGGTCAAGAAGGGTGATAAGGTGGTTATGCATGCTCTTAAAAGGAGAGAATTGTATTATCTACAAGGTGAAACTGTAACTGGTGAAGTTTCCAGTGTACAGTGTTTTGGGAACACCCGACAATGTTCTGACAACACCGTTCTATGGCATAGAAGACTAGCACATGTTAGAGAGAAAGGTCTTATGGATTTATCTAAGAAGGGACTCTTAGGTGGAGACAAGATACATAAGATAGAACTTTGTGATCTCTGTGTGTTAGGGAAGTCCAAGAAGAACAGTTATGGTGTTGGGAAACACACCATCTGACATACTGAGTATGTGCATGCGATTTATGGGGACCATGAGAACCACCACTAGGAATGGAGGTAGATATTTTCTGTCCATCATTGATGATCTGTCAAGGAAAGTGTGGGTGTTTGTATTGAAGTCCAAGGATGAGACATTCATGAAATTCAAGGAATGGCTTGTGGAGATGGAGAATCAAACGAACAAGAAGCTCAAGGTGGTCAGAACTGATAATGGGCTGGAATTCTTGTCTAATGAATTCAATACCTTCTGTGTTGGGAAGGGCATCTTGAGACACAATTCAGTCCCTGGAAATCCACAGCAGAATGGAGTAGTTGAAAGGATGAATAGAACAATCCTAGAAAGAGTGAGGTGCATGCTTCTTGGATCAGGTTTGTCAAAAAAATTTTGGGGAGAGGTCAGACTCTGACAAAGACATCTTATTAACCTATGTCCATCATCAGCTATTGGTTTCAAGACACCTGAAGAAGTTTGGAAAGGTACTCATTCAGACTACTCATATCTCAAAGTATTTGGATGCTTAGCTTATGCTCATGTTAAGCAAGATAAGTTGGAGGCTAGAGCAGTAAAGTGCTTGTTTCTTGGTTATCCAAAGGGAGTTAAGAGATATAAACTCTGGTGCTTAGAACCAGGGGTAAATAGATGCATCATCAGCAGGGATGTGATTTTCCATGAAAATGTGATGCCATTATTGAGGAATACTTACAGTGTTGAGAGAACACTCAGTCAGGTAGAGCCCGTCGAAGATGGTGTGTCAGGAACACTGAATATGGAGCAGACATACACTGATGTGGTGATAACACCAATTTTCGCAGACCATGGTGTTCTGACAACACCGCATGCTGAATCTCAGGGAAATATTGACATACATGATCAGGTGGAGCCTGAATCGAATAATCAGGTGGAGAGGCATGTGATCATAAGAAGGACAGGGATATAGCTCAATAATCCAGATGATGTTGTGGATTATCAACTCATCAGAGATAGAGAACCAAGAGTCAGAACCTCTACTGCAGATCCAGATATGGTGTATTTTGCACTGAATATTGCCGAGGATATTGATTGTTATGAGCCTGAGAATTATATATCAAAGAGCTATAAGTTGCTTAGAGAAGAATAGTTGGTGCATTGCTATACAACAAGAACTCTTGTCACTTGAAAAGAATCATACATGGGATATTGTAGCTATACCTAAAGGAAAGAAGCTTGTCAGTTGTAAGTGGATCTTTAAGAAGAAACTTGGAGCTGATGGTGAGCAAAAGGTGAAATACAAAGCCAGACTAGTTGCTAGAGGTTTCACACAAAGAGAGGGTATTGACTACAATGAGATCTTTTCTCCAGTGGTGAAGTATAGCTCAATCAGGATCTTGATTGCTATGGTAGCTCAATTTAAGATACACTTACATCAGATGGATGTTACTACTGCATTCTTGCATGGGAAGCTGGATGAAAGAGATTTACATGAGGATACCTGAGGGTATTGAGGTAGATGACAAGCACTACAAAAAATCTGGGCTGTAGCGACGGATAGATCCGTCGGTACAGCCCAGCTATCCGTCGCCCCAGCTCTGGCGACGGATTTTTATCCGTCGCCCCCCTGGAGCTGTGGCGACGGATAAAAATCCGTCGTCCAATTCGCG
Organism: Plantago major; assembly: GCA_026545765.1. Lineage (NCBI taxonomy): Eukaryota > Viridiplantae > Streptophyta > Magnoliopsida > Lamiales > Plantaginaceae > Plantago > Plantago major. Next base: position 44,593,437 of record CM048844.1, read on the forward strand.
ACGGATTGGACGACGGATTGACCTTTTTTTTTAAAAAAAAAAATGATTATGGGGCGACGGATAGATCTATCCGTCGCCCCATTTTTTTTTTTAAAAAAAAAAATAAAATCCGTATGCGAATTTTTATATTCGTATACGGATTAATTAAGCGATGGTGGTGGTGGTGGCGGTGTGGGTGGGGGTGGCTGGGTGGTGGTGGTGGAGGAGATGGTGGTGGTGGCAGGGTGGTGGTGCGGTGGTGGTGGCAGTAGAGAGGTGGTGGTGGTGGTGGAGGAAAGGAGGTGGTGGAGGAGATGGTGGTGGTGGCAGGGTGGTGGTGGTGGTGGTGGAGTTGGTGGTGGGGGTGGTTGGTGGTGGTGGGTGGTGTTTGGTGGTGGAGGAGATGGTGGTGGTGGGAGGAGATGGTGGTGGTGGGAGGAAAAAGGTGGTGGTGGGAGGAGGAGGAGAGGAGAAGTAGTGGAGAAAAGGAGGTGGTGGAGGAGATATATTATATTTTTTTTAGGTTTTTAGCGACGGATAGATCTAGATCTATCCGTCGCTAATTTTTTTTTTTTTTAATTTTCCGGCCTTGTAGCGACGGATAAATCTATCCGTCGCTAAATTTTTTTTTTTTTTTTATTTTGGTCAACGCTCTGTAGCGACGGATAATTTTATCCGTCGCTACAGAGCGACGGATAACCTTTATCCGTCGCCAAACGGGTCGACGGATTCAAGTAGCGATCCGTCGCTACAGGGGCGACGGATTTTATCCGTCGCCCCTTTCCGTCCCGTTACGGATGGATTCTTGTAGTGAAGGAGCACAAGGCTTGTTTATTGTTGAGATCACTATATGGTCTTAAACAGAGTCCAAGGCAATGGTATAGAAGATTTGACAAGTTTATGTTGAGTCACAAGTTCAGGCGGTGTGACTACGACACCTGTGTTTACTTCTATGATGAGAATGTCGAAGACATAATAAATTTGCTTATTTATGTGGATGACATGCTTATAGCAAGCAAGCATATGAAAGGAATCACTCATGTGAAGAATTTATTGAAGTCAGAATTTGAGATAAAAGACTTGGGAATAGCTAAGAGGATACTGGGCATTGATATTATTCATGGAAGTGATGGAAAGATCATTATGAATCAAAGTGCTTACTTGGAGAAGGTGTTAAGGAGATTTAACATGCACAAATCCAAGCATGCTGCAACACCTCTAGGGTCTCAGTTCAAGTTATTTAAGAAGTCTTGTCCTAATACTGATGAAGAGAAGAGGTGTATGGAGAACACAACGTATGCTAATGCTATAGGGTCGATTATGTATTCCATGGTATGTTGCAGGCCGGATTTGGCTCATGCAATGAGCTCAGTAAGCAGGTATATGGATAATCCTGGCAAGGACCATTGGGAGGCGATTAAGTGGTCGCTTTCGGTATATTGGTGGTTCGATTAGACTGGGATTGGTGTTTGAGCAACACCAGACGAGGAATGATGCACTGATTGGGTATGTCGACTCGGATTATGCTGCAAACTTGGATACAAGGAAGTCTTTAACTGGATATGTATTCACATTATTTGGTACATCAGTAAGTTGGAAGTCTACTCATCAACCTGTGGTTGCATTATCAACTACAAAGGCAGAATTTATGGCCATGACAGAAGCTGTGAAAGAAGCTATTTGGCTCGAGGGAATTCTGGGGCAGTTCGGTGTGTTGCAAACACCGGTGACTATATTCTGTGATAGTCACAGTGCAATTCATTTGTCAAAACATTAAGCTTAATATGACAGGTCCAAACACATTGATATAAAGTTTCACTTTGTCAGAGATGAAGTTGAGAAGGGTACTATCAAGATTGAGAAGATCAGCACAGATGTTAATCCGGCGGATGGATTTACTAAGTCAATTTATGTGATGAAGTTTGGATCGTGTCTAAGTTCTATCAAGTTGATGGAAGGAAGGGTTGTGTCCTAACTCTAGGGACATGAATGGTGTGGTATACTGTGGTTACATTAATATATATGAAGCTAAGGTAGAGAATTGTGAAGCCGGTTAGCTTAATATTAAAGGAAGTAATGGAACATGGTGTACTGAAAATACTGATGACAAGGATAATGGATGTGTGGTGTTAGAGTGTGCTGAGGACACTTGGATATAACACTGAAGACACATGACAGTTAGAAGTCGAATCTAACTTGGTTTTCTTTTGCTTGGTGATCAAGAATTCGTTTCTTATTAGGAGTGGAATTCGAATCTTGCTAGGAAAAGGAATGTATGTTGATTTCTCTAGTATATATATACATGTAGGTACTAGAATAAATCGAAGAGAACATAGAGAGAACACATTGAGATTTCTTGAGAGAAACACGGTGAGGAATAGAGAACGGAGCTCGATATAGCTTGGTAGGTTTGGTTGATTCCTTGTAAACTGCATTTTGGTTCTTGGTTAATAAAAATCTTGATTATCCCGTGGACGTAGACAATTGTCGAACCACGTTAAATCTTGTGTTTGTTTTTATTTTCTTGCGTTTGTTTGTCGGATGGTTTGGAGTTTATTGGATTGAATTGGGTTGATTTGATTAACAATAATTATAATGTTTGTCGGTCGCTTCAATCTATAACTACATCCTTCGTCGCGAGGAGGAGACTTGCTCTGAATATAATTATTGTCAACCAAGGTAACCTAAGTTAAAATAGTTAATATTTTATGATTATGTTAAATAAAATAGTAAATATTTTATATTAAGATACAAAAATTCACATGTAAAAGTAGTTTTTTTCTTCAATGATAACGTGTGACTAATCCAGACAATCATTGTTGGAACATTTTTATGGGGGCGGCTATCACAACGGCGTTTTTTACGTGGTCAAGGCTCGAAATCGAGAAAGTAAACACAAACTACTTACCATTTAAATTAACAACTGTTTGTCACATGTAAAATAATTGATAAAACATTAATTATTGACATTCAATAAAAATACATAAAATAGAATATTTTATTTAAAAAACATTATATATCGATGTTAATGAAAACATTATTATACTTATACTTACAAACAAACGTTGGTCCATCCCTCAGCCCCACATTATGAATGTTATTTTCAATAACACAAAGTCCTAAAAGATACGTATGTTAGTGAGAGATCTGATTGACAGATTGATGTTCTTAAGTATGTATGTATGTATGTATATGTGTGTGTGTATAATGTTTTAAAAAATATCAAGAAATGTTTTATGAGTGGACATTTTATATTATTTTTTATGTATATGTATATCACCGATGTTCTTAATAAAACCTCTGATCTTTTGTATATAATTGTAATGTTTTTCCAACTCTTGAGTAAGTCTCATGAGAAACAGTCTCTAAATAATTTATCAAAAGACGAACATATATTGTCAAGAAAATTATCGATATTATTAATCAAAACATCTATGTTTAATTTTTAACATTGGTGTTTTTTCATATAACAACAATACATATTTCGTTAACAACATAGACTTTTTAAGTAATAATATAAATGATTTTATTGATAACATAGTATGTCTCCAGATAAATTATGTAAATACCATTTCTTGTAAGATTGATACTTTGTGCAAATAGTCAAAGATACCAAGTATCAAGAGACAAGATAAAAATCCACAATAAAAAAACACCTCATCTTGTTTACATTGCGTGACATTAATACAAATGAACCATGAAACTGAACGAGACCTCTGATGAGTACTCGAGCCATCCCCACAAAAACATCCGCTTGCAGTACACCAAAACGCCCTTCAAGTGCGACGGCTGCAAAGAAATCGGCATCGGATCACATTACAAATGCTCCACCCCTTCCTCCCGCTTCGACTTACACACGCACTGTGCCATGCCATCCGAGTCACTGGTGCACCCTTTCTATCCAGAGTGCTCCTTCCAGTTCCTCACCCAGCCACCCGGACAGACAGCGCGATATTGCAATGCGTGCGAGAAAGTTGTGGTTGGATATGTGTACCACTGTGTGTCTTGTGGGTTTGATCTTCACCCCTGCTGTGCCAAGCTGCCCATGGTGTTGGATGATGGTCAGATCATATTGTCCTTGTGCAGTAAACTCACTGCCCCATGTCACAGGCAATGCTCTTCAATTCATATTCCATTATCCAATTTATTAATTATCTCTACACCCACTATAGTACATGTTTTGCTATCTAAATTAAATTCTTAGGAGCAAATATCGCGCAATACATGTTTTGATTAACAATATAAACATTTTTTAACAACATAAGTCCGTCTCTATATAATTTATTTAGATACCGCATCTCTATGAAATTTGTGATATTATATTAATTCCACATGACATTATTTATCACAAAATCTTTAAAGAGACGGATATTAGTGAGAGACCTGAGAGACAGATTGATGTTCTTAAGTATATATGTAATGTTTTAAACTATATCAGTATTGTTTTATGAGTTAACATTTTATATCATTTTTATATAATGTATATCACCGATGTTCTTAATAAATTGTGTAATGTTTTCGGCTATAATTGTAATGTTTGTCCGTCTTTTTTAGTCTTTTTATAGCAACGTCTCTCCAGAGACTTACTCTTATTTATTCGGGAATATTTTAATGTTTAACCTTATGATCAGGGGATCGATTCCTATCCTGACTTGCAAGTATTTCTCCTTTTCCTTATTCCTTTCCTGTCTTTGAAGTACTTTTAGTTATTCTCTTCTTCGTTTCCTTTTTTATACTTTAACTCACGTAGTTTAGTAAAATTTGATGCAAGTAGTTTTGGTATATAATTAGGTGCGGGAGAAAAGGGAGAAGCTGGAGTTACATATCATCTTGCAACAAGTACAATCTCCATGTGGCATGCGTGAAATCATTGCTGGTCGATAGTCGTCTATGTGACCAGAGTAATATGCAGGCTATGAATATGATCTCCAACTCTAGGGGAAACTACAGTGCATACACGAGAACAACAACTAGCAAAGCTGCAGGGAAATCAACAACAACAAATACACCAACTAACCTCAGCCTCAAATCCGCCTTACAATTGACTCGTCATCGTCACAAGAAGGAAACTAAAGCTGGGAAAGCCCAGAAATGTTGTGAGGTTGCTGGATTAGCTTTGCAGTTTGTTGTGTCTGCTCTTTTAGGTGATCCCACCACTCTCCTTGCCGGATTAGTTGCTACGCTCTTGTCAAAGTAACTAGCCTCCAAATACATGCAACAGCACAATCCACAATCATATTAGTATAAATAAGGTGATTGTGCCAATACTTGGGTACGAGGAAATTTGTGGTTTTTACAAGAATTTCATATCATGCCAGTTCTTATACTTATCACTCGTTGATTTTAAGATAACAAAGGAATGTAAAATTTTATTTTTAACTGAAACCCAAATTTATGAAATCAGGTATTGTGACTTTCCATCTACCTTTTATTACCGTAAAAGTTTATAAACGAAAGATTGGCAATATCTTTCTACTCATCGATGATCAAGAACTCAAGAAGTTTAAGTAGCCATTAATGACAAAGGTGAGCTTTCTATGGTTTGTTTCAAGGCAATTAGGATGAATGTGAAAAGGAATAAAAAGGAGGGTACCATGCGAAGCAATCTAACAAGGTCGACCAACCTCTGATTAACCGGAGTCTTGATTACCTATAAATAGGAGCGGATTTACTCCTCATTAAGGTAATCAACAACCTGCAATAATCTACTCTCTAAGTTTGTAGGACCGAGCTCCTGTTTCGTAGTCCGACAAGCTAGTTGAATCTAAGCGCAGTTTGTCAAAACCGGCCCAAAAGGGTCTAACCCCTTGCATGTTCTTTGAAGGTTGATCTCACTCAAGACACAAGTATTATCATCCACCTAACTTAAGTCTTTAATATAGAACTGAAGAATTATCCATTTTTACATACTCCCTCCGATTTTTTATATAAGATGTTTTGGCTTATTTACCATTTGATAAATGTAAGATGTTTTAGAAAAGTCTACCATGTGATTTAGTGTTTTCACCAATTTTTATGCATTCAACTCATTTATTTTATTGTTATTCATTTATCTTGTATTGTAATTTACAAAATATAAGCATATTTCTTATCTTTTATAGGTGGATTTATTCCCCCAAGACATGAATTTTCATTCTTTTACAAAAACTATTGATGAAGAGAGAATTGTCTTAATTTGTGTGAAAAATCCAAAACATCTTATATTAAAAATCGGAGGGAGTATCATATTGGCGTCCTATGTGGAAACTTTACAAAAAACTATGGTTCATGTCGGGGAGTAAATCTGCAACACCTACTAAGTGATTACCAAGTCTTCTTCCTAATCCGGAACGCTAGTCCAAGTCCGCCTGGTGAACCTGCAATGGATCGGATCACGCTATGGACCTGCACAAGGACTAGTGGGGGGTAGCAAGGCAGGTGCGGTTTCCACTACAAGAAAAACTGGACAAAACGACGTTATGGGGCGACGGATTTTATCCGTCGCCCCATAACGACGGATCGCTAATTGGGCGACGGATAAGTATTATCCGTCGCCCAAGTTTGACTTTTGTTAAAAAAAAAAAAAATTTTTTTTTTTTGAAAATTGGGCGACGGATAGATTATCCGTCGCCTTATAGCGACGGATACCTATCCGTCGCCACTTTTGGCGACGGATCGACTCTGGGCCGACGGACACGTCCGTCGGCCCGTAGTTTCATATTTATTTCGACAGGCGTGACGCCTCATTTTCTTCCTTCTCCCTTCTTCTTCCTCATTCTCTTCTTCTCCGTTTCCGGTGAATTGTTCGTTATTCCGGCCAATCTTGGTGCCTAATCGAAGCTAGTGGGACAAGGAGTTTGTTTCTTCGATCAATTTCAGATTTCTACCGATTAATCAAGGTATTTTGGCTAAAACCCTAGTTTTTTAAAATTTGGGGATTTTGTTTATTTTGATTAATTTGAGCAATTATATGTATATATGATAAGTATGTAGTAGTTAGTTTAGTTAATTTGATCAATTATATGTAATTTGTTCAATTTGATAGTTAGTTTAATTAATGATATGAATGTATGTAGTATGTTAAGTTTGGTATGTATGAATGTATGTAGTTAGTTTGATTTGTGTGTTAAGTATATATAGTTAGTTTAGTTAATTTGATATGTTTGTTAAGTATAGAAGTATGTAGTTTTGATTTGATAAATTTGTATGTTAAGTATGTAATTTGATATGAATATATGTAGTAATTCGATATGTATAGAGTAATTAGTTAATTTGATATGTATGTTAAGTATATAATATATGTACTAAGAGGTTGAAATGGTTATTATATATGTCCAATTTTGTAACACATCGAACACTTAATTAATAATTAATTTATAAGGAACATATAATAATTAACAATTAACCTCTACAATCTTCTTATCCGAATTGGAATCGATCTAATAAATTAAATACGATCTAATCAATTGGAACGTCTCAGGTTAAAAATAAAGTAAACAATGAATTTCGACCGTTCATGGATGTACGATCGTACGGCGGTAAATGACAGAGTTTCTAGGAGTTTCGTAGAAGGGGTTAAAGGTTTCATCTCGTTTGCCATGGGACATCCGGTTTGTGCAATTGGGGGGTTGATAAAGTGTCCTTGCACATTGGAAACCTGTGGAAACAAGCAATTTATGACGCCTACTGCAGTATTCGAGCACTTGCGACGTTATGGATTCATGCCTGAGTATCATGTATGGATTCATCACGGTGAGGAAGCACCGTCCATGGCATACCTCCAGTGGAGGGAGAGGCGGGGTTTGGGGCCGCCTATTGAGTGCCTTTCTGCTTGTCGGAACATGTGCATGGTGTATTGGGAGGAGGATGTAGATCTGTTGGAATGCAAGTTCTGTGGTAGGGAGCGTCACAAGTGATGAGGAGGGGGTGCATGAGAATGAGGAGTTTCATCCGTTTTGTCTCTAGGCTTGTATAACTAGTAATCATTAGTTGATATATATATGAAACCAAATATTATGGTAAAATTGAAGCTGATGTAACTTATATTACGTAATGCCTTAACAATTGACTGAAGCTAATATAACTTATATTACGTAGCAATTGATTGAATTATTGTGAAATTGATTTATTACCGTAAATGAAAGACCTCGATCTAATGAATTCAAACGTGTCAGGTTATTATCTAATTATTCAATGAATACCGATCGTGGATGGATGTATTGTCGTACTCTCAATGGCAGAGTTCAATGGAGTTTTCTGAAAGGGGTTGAAGGTTTCATTGAATTTGCAATGTCAAATCCGTCTTGTGTAAAGGATGGGTTGATAAAGTGTCCTTGTGCAATGAAACAGTGCAGAAACAAGCAATACGTGACTCCTAAAGTGGTAGTCCAGCACTTGAGGAAAAATGGATTCCTGCCTGCGTATCAGGTATGGAATCATCATGGTGAGGAAGCAAAGCCAATCAATACATATGACCAATACGGATAACGTGGAAGGAAGAGAAAATGAACAAGTCGGGGAACAATCCCAATCTGAAGGCGATGCTATTCGAGCTCGAGTCGAACAAATGGTGTACGATGCTGCAGGGGCGGAGTTCAGGGACACAACCAACACTGAAACCGAGGTGGAGGTGGAGGAACCACCGAATCCCGAGGATCAGTTGTTCTTTGACTTGTTAGAATCATCAAGGAAGCCGGTTTACCCGGGGTGTAAGCTCACTGAGTTGTCTTTGTTATCTCGGCTAATGAGTTGTAAGGCTAATGGCCTGCAATCTGTAACGAGCTTCAATGAATGGGTTGGCGTAATGTCGGACCTTTGTCTGAAGAAAACCTAGTTCCCACCAACTTTTACCAAGCGAAGAAAAGATCGGGGATTAGAATTTTGTGGTAACCATAGGCATTGTCCGAAAATGTGCATGATATATTGGGAGGAGGATGAAGATCTAATAGAATGCAAGTTCTGTGGTAAGGAACGGTACAAGCGTTACAAGGAGGGGGCTGCAAAGAAACGACAAAAGAAAAATCTCTCACATAAGAAAATGTGGTACTTCCCTCTAGCACCTCGTTTGAAAAGATTGTATGCTTCAAGTGCTTCTGCGGATAAAATGCGGTGGCACAAGGCGAAGTAATCTCGGATAATCTCAAGGTGGTAGAATGGACCATCCAATGAGACTCACCCGCATGGAAATCGTTTGACAAGACATATCCGAGTTTGCGGCGAATCTAGAAATGTACGTTTGGGACTTTATGCGGATGGTTTTAACTTGCTTCGGTAGTGAACGTAAATACTCTTGTTGGCGATTATGCTCACACCGCATAATCGCCCCGGTGAGTGCATGAAGGAGCCATTCATGTTTCGATCGCATTGGTGCTGGCGAAAGATCTGGGACGTTGGATGTTTTCTTGCAACCCCAATCAAGGAGCCGATCGAGTTGTGGACGGATGGTATCCTCGCATATGATGTGTCGACGAAAATAGGGATTAATATGAAATAAATAGTGACGAAGTAGTGGGAATTCACGTGTGGAATTAGTGACGGAATACGGTGATGGAATTAGTGACGGAATTTCAAATTCCGTCACTAGTCGATAAAATATTTAGCGACGGATAGGATCTATCCGTCGCTAAATCTCTTGACAGATAGATCCTATCCGTCGCTATATTTTGACGGATAGAATCTATCCGTCGCTAAATTTCGAATTAAAAAAAAATTTGGTCAATCCGTCGTCCATCCGTTGCGAATTGGACGGAGTTATATCGTCGCCACGGCTCAGGGGCGACGGATTTTCTATCCGTCGCCGATCCGTCGCCAGAGCCGGGCGACGGATCAACTTTATGCGACGGATCTATCCGCCGCTCTGAACGAATTTTGTAGTGTTCCTTAGGGTCAAACCTGACTAAGACTTTACTTGAGAGAGATTGAGTGTCTACTCTGTATAAGTGTGATTATGAGGAATAGTGACTTACTGTAGCATTGGGATCTGTGACATATTTATAGATATGTGCCTTCAAATAGAGGAACTCACAAGATTGTGCCAAGTGTAGGCTTCACAATGTGCCACCAATGCCTTATTGGGCTCAAAGCCCATTAGATAGGTTTAACCCAAAGTCTGAGGGCATAATTGGTATTTCAGTGTCGCGATCGGACCTCCTGATAGGCTTTACGGCCCGGATCGGACTAATTAGCTATTTGATCTAGCTCAATACACTTGGTCTTTTGGTGACGAGACGTCCGACCCTTTGGTCATACGATCCGAAGTTAGTCTTTCTCTCTGTTACTGATCGTACAGAGAATGGTACAAGTGGTGAGGTAGGTCGGATTGGTGCATCCGTACCTATTCCTGTTTAGAACCAAAGTCCGGATACTCTTTGTGAGGGTCGGGCCAGTGGTGTCGGACCAACTGGTCGAGCTTCTCAATGAGTGTTAGACTAATTCGCCTTTAGGATTCATCTTAAACGGATTGGACATTGTTCCGTATCAACAGTTCAAAAGCAAACTAGGAAACGAAATGCCCCCTCCACCTCTAGGGCCACCGCATCGGAACGTGGGATGGACCACATGGGTCAGGCCAGGAATTCCGTCCATGTGGATCCAGCCTTGGAAAATCGGGTTGGTTTCGAGCACGACGCTCGGGAAGGAACCGAGGCCTCGGTCTCCAGTGAGGGACATGGCACGGTCCATAATCTGAACTCTCAAAACGCCCTAGCTGCATGTGTTCAGGCACCAGTTGCCCTCCCAATTGTTGGTCGAACCCTTGCTAGTCGGACTCACGAATGTGCAAATGCAATACTTACTCACTACTCACCAGACCGCTGCCACTAGTGGGCCGGATCCATGGGTTCCCACTCTCGCACACCAAGGGGGCCTCAATCAAAGGGCTCATGAGGACCTGAGGAATGTCATCAATAGGCATACGAGGATCGCCAGGGAAAGAAGGGGTAACTGTCAGGTATAGGAAAGTTGATGGGAGGACCCCTCATGACCTCACTCCTTCCCGGGTCCGTGAAAGGGATTACCACCACTATGACGTGGAAGAAAGAAGGAACCGGCAGGATGAGGAGGAAGATATGACCTACACCGACTACAGGGGAGACTCCACGACTAACCAAGGGAGAGATATGCGTCCTCGTTGGTCACCGAACGTAATGAGAGCTATGACAACATGATAGGAAGATCCCCTGACAGGAGAAGGGAGGATAGATGAGAAAGAAGTGAATTCAAGTCCTTGTGAAGGACAAAGTGGATTAGTTGAAGAATTACGCCACATTCAGATACTACTATAGACAAGTGTTATTTACTTTCAGCAAGTTATTTTCAACACCTTATCTCTATATTTGTCTAAAGTAGTTTTGCTCACTGAAAGTACACACTCAGTCACTTAATTGTAAATGACTTCCGCACTATGTAAATCATAAGCAGCCCCCCCCCCCCCCCCCCCGACTTTAACCTTGTTGTCTAAGGGAACAACAATATCCAACTTAATTGGATATCCTAAAGCTCGATCGATGGACTGTAATGCTCGTGGAACATACAACTCTAGAGGAAGATTTGCTAATTACACCCAAATTGCCATTGATGCCACAATATTCTGGTTAGGAAGGAATTTAGGTCTCCATTGTTGTATTGCAAGGTAGTGGTCGAACAAGAACCGAGGTCCTCCCGCAAGTAGTAGTAGGAAATCATCATGTGATACCATTCTTAGTACATATACACCTTTGGTCAGGTCAAGGACATCAATTGGGTTCTGTAGCCTCCATAACCCTTTTAGATGTTTTTGAATATCCGGAATACCCTTAGTGATCCCTACTGTGTGTACGTACGACCAAAGATTTATCCCAATGATCACTAAAGCTATTCCATTCTGAAGATGAAAAGTCCACAAGGAATTTTTCCCATCCAGTTGTATGCTTGGTTCTGCATCGTCTATCCATCTTGACTTGTCCAGGTGTGATAGTCAAGATTCGAAGTATCAATGTCTGGTAGCGTCCTGCAATTTATCTCTATAAGATCCTTTTAACTCCCGAATCTCTTTGTAAGACATGCAAAGCTTCAGGCGCTAAAAGAGATTCAAAACTACAGCTCGAGTCTTGCGTTGTAGGAAGCTCACCGGTTGTATCCGCCGGTGTCACCATCATTCGGCTCGCTAAAGTTTTTTAGAAGAGGTGTTTAGAGAGCGTTTTAACCTACGTACGTCTAGACATATATACTTCACTTACATTTGTCCCTATATAAATGTTGAATTTACATTTTTAATATTCAGTACAACATTTATCACGTACTTCAAAATCAATTTATTCCATTATTTTTACGACGTATCTTAATATGCATGTCCAGGTAGAGGAAACTATATAGGCCCTCCAAAATGAATACTAAGTGATTCCAAGAATTTTATAATAAAAAAACACATTAACAACTAATCATTGATTCAATAATGATCTGAATTTAATAGTTAAGGGGGGAAAATGAAAAATAAAAAGAACCAAAAGTAGATATAATAATGATGACATTGAGCTAAAATTTGATAATTGCGGTCCATCTAAACCTTCCAGCATGTCATGAAAGGAAACAATCCAAAAGCCCAATACACACTTAAAAGCCAAAGAAATCGCATTACAACTTTACAATACAATATGACAAGTTAACAATCATCCCCATGACCCATCCTCCATGTCCTACACAAATCTAATTTCATGTTGCATCTACATCTCCACCTACAATTTAAAATCTTGGCATTGCCGAACAGTTTAACTTTAACTTTTACGGTAAAGCTTTTCCAACTTTTAATTAATCTTAAATGAATGTAAAATGTTGATTTTTATATAATGAAACTTTAGGGCTAAAGTTTCATTATATAAAAATTGAACATTTACTTGATTTAAGATAATTAATCAAATGGAAAAGTTGATCGTAAAAGTTAAAGTGAAACTGTTAAAGACGAAGGAAGGAAGTAATATAGAGTTTTGTGCAAAAAATTATATTACACCGAACATGTGTTTACCTGGTTTTCCATTAGTCAAAGATCCCTAGTCGGATAGTGACCAGCATGGTCACTCAAACTCCAACTAAAACAGTTTTACAGCTTAACGAAGAAACTGATTATATAATATACGAACTCATTAAAAACAGTATCAAAATATAAAGATATAAAAAATAATAGAGTATTAATTACTCAGAAACTGGTTGAACTGCTGTTCTTGAACCTCTTGCTTGTCCAAATGAAAAGAATGATCTTCTAAGTCTGCTACTGTTACTACCACTGCAATAATCTTCACTTTGCACAGATAAGTAATGTGATGCTATCCTCGACTGCTCTTGAATATCTTGTACAGCTAAATACAGCTGCCTATCAGCTGCTGAATCCATCGAGAACGATCGCCTGATGGGCTCGACTGCGAATCGCCAATCTTTCTCTCTTATGTCAATGCACTCGTCCCCCATACTCGATACGCGTTTCACTTTCTTCGTCTCCTTCATTGGAGTCGATTTTCTCTGCAAAGGACTAGTCGATAGAAGCTGCGCAGTTTCCCGTTCTGCCACTATTTCAATCAGCACATAATCTTCATCCCTGCCAGTGAAAGAGACGGAAGAAGGATTCAGATCTTGAGGAAATGGAGTTGGATCAAGAATTCGATCCAAGCCGAAAACCGGCCTGGTAGCAGAAACGCTTGTTCTACAGAGAGGGCAGTTTGAATTATTCTGGAGCCAAATGTCGATACAGTCGATATGGAAAACATGAGCGCAGTTCGGAATGGCTCTCAGTTTCTCCTCTTCTTGAAATTCATTCAAACACACGGCACATTCATGAGATTTAAGCTCTTGCGAAGACTCTTTTTCGTTCTTTTTAAACTTGAAAATTGGTATTGATCTAATGACTAGCTCGTCCAGCCCCCGGTTCTCGGGGACTGGAGAGTGAAGGGCAGAAGGGTCCTGCACACGCCTCCGTGATCTGGAGAGCGAAAAGTGCCTGAGTAGATCGATCCGGTGCCAGTTCAAGCAGCACTTGATGACAAAAATGTAGTAGCCAACTAGTAACAAAGCAGTGGCCAAAATGCCAATGATAGCAACTGCTATGATTGGGAAGCCAGTGTGTGAGGAAGAAGAGTGTAAAAGAGAGGTTGGTTGATGAATAGGAGGAGATGCAGCTTGTTGTGATAATACATGGGAATCGAATGTGAGTAGATCCATTGATGATCAGTAGGATTATTTAGTTATGTTGAGTGATGAAAAATCATTAAAAAGTTGAGACAAAGATTGAATTTAAGTAAAAGAAAGGTGGAAGATTGGAGGAGAAGCGACCAATCTTAGGTTGGATAAATGAATATCTTAGCTTGGTGTGAAATCTTATTCGGTGTGTAACTCTTCTTTTTTGGGTTTAATAATAGAAGGTGAGAAAACACAGTAGGAAGCAGAGACATTTGTCTAAGCGTGTAATGTGCAGTAGTTGGTGAATATTCACGGCACCCAATGAGGCCAGATTTTGGTTTGGTTGGCAAGAAAACTTAATTTATCCAAGACTCTTATAGTCCCTCATTCTCAAACACTAAAGACGTTTTGCAAACGATTACAATTATGAAAATCAGCTCAAAATAAATATTTTTAACCAGGTTTTGGTGATTTTAATTGGATGCCAAACAACTAAGTATAGTAAAAGGGAAGATTTTCCTAATTTATAGGAAAGTCCGATTTTCACAATAAAGAACCGGTCAGAAACACTGCAAACCGATTAGTGGCTTTTATATAAATACCCCAAATAAACAACACTCTCTCTCACAAAAGCTATAACTTAATCATCTTTCTCTCTCTACAAAAACCCTAGTTAGAGAAACATTCATACCCCTCCCTCCCTCCCTCCCTACATGAGCGTAGCATTCATCGATGGACAGACCGTGGAGATCTCGGAAATGGGTGAACGAGCTACATAAGCGATCCGGAAAGCTAGCGTCCATCGAGTACGAATTGCAATCCGAGGAAGAGATCTCGGCTATGTACGACATTCTGTTCGAGAAATTTGACGCCGATCTGAGTGGAACCATCGATCCGGTTGGATTCAGGTCATTGATGAAGGAGTTGCTGCTCGCGAAGGCACCTGGGATCATGAATTCTCCGGTTTGTATCATTCTTCAGGTGAGATTTGACCTTTATTTCTCGTTTTTCGTTGATTTTACGATATGATGTTTCACTACAAGAAATCCGCCAAATAGCAACGGGGGATAGCGACGGATTTGAGACGGATTGAGCGAATCGCTCAATCCATCGCTAATTTGGCGACGGATATTTTCCCGTCGCTATTTGGCAACCGATACAAAATATCCGTCGTTATTTAGGGACGGATATAATATCCGTCCCTAAATAAATTGACCAGATTAAAAAAAGAAAAAAAAATTGAAAGAAAACGAATTTAGCGACGGATAGCGATCCGTCGCTAAACTGGGGATAGAAACGGGGCAGATCCCCTTTTCTTCCCCATTTCCGTTTATGCATCTTCTTTGTTTCTCGCTCGCAATTTCGCCAATTCCGACCAATTTTGGAGTGTTTTCGAAGCTCGTGGGACAAGAAGTTCGGGTGTTCAATCAATTTCGTCTTCCTTCCGCTTAATCGAAGGTATTTTGGTTAAAACCATTATTTTGCCAAATTTGGGGATTTTGTTAATTTTGACTAATTTGAGCAATTGCATGTGTATTGTAAGTATGTAGTAGTTAGTTTAGCTTATATTACGTAGTGTGTTAACTTTGAGATGTGCAATTGATATATTGATTGTGAATTTGGATTTTTAGTATAATGTTAGGATGTTTGGAAGTATGTAGGGTTGTTAATTTGATATTTTCGTATATGTAGTAGGATTAGGAATATTTAGTTGAGTGTTTTGAAACCCTTACTTGTTAACAAATTTGGGAATTTTGTTAATTTCGACTAATTAGATCAATTGTATGTTTATGGGAACTATAGTATACTAGCTAGTTAACTTTGTGCAATTGATATATTGATTGTGAATTTGTATTGTTAATTAGTATAATGTTAAGATGTTTGTAAGTACGTAGTAATTTTGATTCGATAAATTCGTATATGCACTAGATTATGAAGATTTAATTAAGTGTTTTGAGACTATTTGGTGATTATATTAACGTAAAATGCATATTATGAATCTAATAATTGTAGACGTGTCAGGCTAATCATCTAATTATGAATCCCGATCGTTCATGGATGTACCGTCGCATAGTTAATGGCAGAATTCAGTCTAGTTTTGTGGAAGGGGTTGAATCCTTCATCACTTTTGCGCTTACACAAACTACTTGTTTGAGGAGGGGGGGGGGGGGGGGAAGATGAAGTGCCCTTGCAATGCGAACAAATGTAGGAATAACAATTTTTGCCTCCTGAAACGGTAGTGGAGCACTTGAAACGTAAGGGGTTCGTGTCTCAGTATGAGGTATGGTGTTATCATGGTGAGACACGAGCACCGTTCATGGATTATGAGCATCTCTCAAAGCGTAAAAGGAAGCATAAAAATGTGATCGGAAGTACTCAGAATACGTCTACATCCGATGCTAATTATGATCATGAACGGATGGAGCAAATGGTGTATGATGTTGCGGGTACAGAGTTCATGGACACCAGGGAGCCAGTAACCGAGGGGGATGTGGAGGAGCCTCCGAATCCTGCGGATCATGAGTTCTTTGACTTGCTGGAATCAGCAAGGAAGTCGATTTATCCGGGGTGTAGGCTCAACGAGTTGTCTTTATTGGCTCGGCTAATGAGTTGTAAGGCTAATGGCCAGCAATCTGAAGCGAGCTTCAATGAATGGGTACAAGTAATGTCAGATCTTTGTCCTGAAGAAAACCTAGTTCCCACCAACTTTTACCAGGCGAAGAAAAAGATGCGGGGGATGGGGTTGCCCATGAAAACCATAAATTGTTGTGAGGATATGTGCATGATCTATTGGGGGAGGATAAAGATCTACTGAAGTGCAAGTTCTGTGTTAAGGACCGGTACAAGCGTTACAAGGAATGGGCTGCAAAGAAATGTCAAAAGAAAAATCTACCACATAAGAAAATGTGGTATTTCCCTCTAGCACCTCGTTTGAACAGGTTGTACGCTTCAAGTGCTTGTGCCGATAAAATGCGGTGGCACAAGGAGTGAGTAATCCCGGAAGAGGGTAGAATGGAGCATCCATCAGACTCACCCGCATGGAAACAGTTCGATAAGACCTACCCGGAGTTTGCAGCCGAGCCTAGAAATGTACGCTTGGGGCTTTGTACGAATGGTTTTAACCCGTTTGGAAATGATCGGAAGTACTCTTGTTGGCGATCATCGACACTGCATAACCCGGTGAGTGCATGAAGGAACCATTCATGTTCTTGACTGTGTTGGTGCCCGGGCCAGATGATCCGTCACAGAAGCTGGATGTGTTCTTGCAGCCCCTAATCAAGGAGCTGATTGAGTTGTGGAAAAATGGTATCCCGGCATATGATGTGTCAACGAAGAAGAACTTTACATTGAGAGCAGCATTACTGTGGACCGTGAGTGATTTTCCTGCGTACTCCATGCTATCTGGAAGGAAAACTGCAGGCTTTAATGCATGTCCACATTGTATGGAAGACACTGATGCATTTAGACTGAAGGAGAGCGGAAAGGAATGTTGGTTTGACTGTCATCGTAGGTTTCTACCAAAGGACCATACGTTCAGGAAGAACAAGACTCAATTCTTGAAAAATAAAGTAGTAAACATAGGCGCCCCGAGACAACTTACTGGTGCAGAAATACTTGCGGAGATAGATAGGCTGGGTCTTATGAAAGTGCCTGAAGTTGGGTCGGAGAAGCATAACGAGAAAATTAGCAAAAATTGTGGATGGAAGAAGATAAGCATCTTCTGGGACTTGCCTTATTGGAGCAGTCTTCTTATACGTCACAACTTGAATTTCATGCACATTGAGAAGAACGTGTTCGAGAACTTATTCAACACGATTTGCAACATTCCCGGAAAAACAAAGGATACCCCTAAATCTAGAGCCGAGTTGGATACATTGTGTAAAAGGCCCGAGTTGACAAAGCAGAATGATAAGGCGTGGCCCAAGGCATGCTACACAATTGACACTGAATCTAGGAACAAACTATTTGATTGGGTGAGGGGATTGAAGTTCCCCGACAATTACGCCTCGAAGTTGGGGCGGTGTGTGGATGTGAAGACGACAAAGATGTACGGGATGAAGAGCCACGATTTTCATGTGTTCATGGAGAGGCTTCTCCCTGTTGCATTTCGAGAAATGCTACCTAAACCTGTATGGATTGTGATCACCGAGCTGAGCTTATTTTTCAAGAATTTATGCTCAAGGGTGCTTGACGATGAAGTGTTAGCAAATCTTCAAAGCAACATACCATTGATTCTATGCAAGCTCGAGCGTATCTTTCCACCGAGCTTCTTTGATTCTATGGAGCACTTGCCGGTTCACCTCCCACATGAAGCGAGGCTTCTTTGGACCGTTCGATGTCGATGGATGTATCCATTCGAGAGGTGTGTAATCAAGGCAATCATTTACTTATAAAGTCTGAATTTTCCCAAGTTACATTGTGTTACCTCAATATATATACATTACAGGTGTATATATATTCAAGAGGAAATTGAATATACAGGTACTTGGGGAAATTGAAGAGGTATGTCAGCAACAAAGGCAAGCCTGAGGGATCGATGGCCAATGCTTACGTGCGAGAGGAAGTTGTAACCTTCTGCTCCTATTAATTACTTTGGGGACCATGTCCCAACGAAGGCATCTAGGCCGTCCAGAAAAGCAGACACATTTGAAGTTCAAGAGGATGATGACGTTTCCATTTCAATTTTTAGGGTCTCGGGGAGACCTATTGGAGAAGAAAAGACGGAATGGCTGACGGATAAGGAGCTGAAGGCAGCCACATATTATGTCCTCTCGAACTATGCTGAAGTTGACAAATTTATGGAGATTTATGCTAGGTGAGTAGCTTTCTTACGCTAACACATGGATTTTAACTTCTAACTACTATATATATCTAATCATGTAATCGTGTCCACAGCCTTTTCAGAGAGAAGAATCCAACAATGGCATATGACATAATTGAAGAACTGCTTCAAGAGAAGTTGGAAACAAAATTTGTAGATTGGTTCAAGGAGTATGTACGAAATCCTGTCAACAAAGTCACATGTCCTTACTTAGAATCTCTAGTAGAGGGACAAACAGAAAGGTCTCCACATTCTCATCGTACATAGTAAATGGCCTTAGGTTTCACACAATTGAGTCTAACACCACCATGGCCACAAGCAATTCTGGGGTGTGTGTCAGGGGGCAAGATCAAGATGCAACTGATGATTTGTATGATTTCTACGGGAACCTGAGACGAATTGTGCGACTTGAATATCCGGGGTTTCCTTTGAAAAGAACCTTTCTGTTTGATGTTGACTGGTATGATCCTACTCCAAGTGGTACGAGGAAACACGAGCTCTATCAGATGGTGGAAATTAACCATAGGAAGGGGTACCATACTAAGTATGAACCGTTTATCTTGGCGACTCAAGCACGCCAGGTGGTGTTTATTGAATATCCAAGCCTCAAACGCGATAAGGCGGACTGGTTGGCTGCGATGCATATACAGGCCCGCTCCAGAGTAGAGTACATTGATAAGGACGACTCAATTACCAACTCGTATCAAGAAGAGGTCGTCGATCAAACAGCGAGAAAGCCTGTACAAGCTGATGATGAGTTCATAGACCTGCATGAAGACCAATTTATAGACTTAACAATAGCCGAGGAGGACGAGGGTATGTGTGTATTGTATGCTTAGTTGTTATGTGTATATATGCTTAGTTGTTGATTATTATTACTTTTTGTGCTTTAATATATGTCAAATGTATATGTTTTACATGCATATTCATGTATTCTTTACTAACACATTTTTTCCTGCAATTTCTTATATGCTCTTGCAGATGCCGCGCCAAAGGAAGTCCACATACCTTCCTCCTGAGTGTAGGGGTACTAGGGGGAGTCCATCGGGTTCTGGTAGTACACCAGCGAGTGGAGCTACTAGTCCTCTGGTTGGATATGATATTGGTGGGGCAGCAGCCAGTCTCAGGTTCCAGAGACTCCACCGGCCTACACGTCACATGCTCCTGGTGACTACCCCTCTGACGGGTGTCCCTATCTGACGTTGACTGACGGTGCTACATTCCAAGGGAAGCCGGTGTTGTTCCCCAACGGCAGGAACAAGTAAGTATTATGCATTTGTAGAACATACACTTAAGATAAATATATGTTACATGATTTTACTAATGAATATTCGCTTCTTGTTTGTCTCATTGATAACAGGTTTTGGCCACCGGATGCTTCGGATAAACTAGGCAAAATCTTAGGGGGAGGAGGGAGATCTTGGAGGCGAGGCGGACAAACATCTCGGACCGGATGAAGCACTTTTACTTCGACGAGTTGCGGGTAAGCTTAAATGTTACAATGAATGCTTTATTTGTTCTTTTAATCGTTGTGTTAATGTGTGTGGTATGTTAGCCACTATATCTGTGAGTGGTATGTTAGCCACTGAACTTGGGTGATATGTTAGTCACCATTGTGTTAGTCAATTTTAGGACAATTTGAGTGGTATGTTACCACTAAGCTTGGTTTGATGTGTTAGTCACCATTCATGAACTTGTTGTGTCATTTGAGTGGTATGTTAGCCACTGAACTTGGGTGATATGTTAGTCACCATTGTGTTAGTCAATTCTAGGACAATTTGAGTGGTATGTTAGTCACCATTCATGAACTTGTTTTGTCATTTGAGTGGTATGTTAGCCACTGAACTTGGGTGATATGTTAGTCACCATTGTGTTAGTCAATTTTAGGACAATTTGAGTGGTATGTTACCACTAAGCTTGGTTTGATGTGTTAGTCATCATTCATGAACTTGTTGTGTTATTTGAGTGGTATGTTAGCCACTAAACTTGGGTGATATGTTGGTATTTATTCATGAACTTATTGCACACAATTTGAGTGGTATGTTAGCCACTAAACTTGGTGTTATATTTAAATTGTTATCTTTCTTTAAACTTGTGTAATTTTTACTTTGAATTGAATTGTTGTAGAAAGACTACTACATTCCCAATGCCCTGGTGTCCCAGTTGTACTCTGTTTTTGAAACTTTAGGGTCAGACATCTATAGGAAAATGGTTTACAAAATTAAGGAGACACGCAGACAACCAACTTGGGTGGGGGATGACGAGTGGGCACTTTGGGAGGAGTACTGGAAGGATCCCTTTGTCCAGGATCAAGCTTACAAGAACAGACAAAACCGTTTGACTGAGCCGCGAGATGGTACGGGCACTGCCAGATATCACTATGGGTCGCATGTTATTCTGAGATCACGTGATGGAGGTTAGTAAATATGTTGTTTATGACTTGGAATATGATACATAACAGTTTTTTGCTTTCATTTCAATCAACTAACTACTTGTTTGCACATATATATTTTTAGGCCAATAGAGGACAGCCGAAGAGTGCTCTATACCACTTCAAGAAGGCTAAGCTGAAATGGCATTTGGACTGACGTGAGGGCCGAGTGTATTGCGGTACGTTTCTTTCTTAAGGTTAACATTTGTATTTGTGTATTTTAAAGTGATTCTTAAAATTGCATCTCATTTCGTATGCAATTTACAATTGCAGAGTGAGGTGGAGAGGAGGATGGATGAGAGGATGATTGACGGTCATGAGCTATCAATTGAAGAGCAAGACAAAATCTTCTTTGAGGTCAACCCAATGGACAACAAGGGTCGAACATATGGATTGGGAAGTTTGGGCCCTTCTATGAGTTCTAGTAGCTTCTCCGTGTCCCAGGGATCAGGATCGCGATCTAATCTCTTCACACAGGACCAGGTTCAAGAGATGATGACTCCTCTCCACGAGGAAATAGCTACGACCAAGGCAGCTTACCAGCAAGTGCTTGAGGAACAGGCTCGTATGGCTCAGCGGATGGACGCTTTGACCCAGATGTTCAGCACTTCTTCCCAGTACCACCCACCGCCTCCTCCCGATTCTTAGTTACATCAGACTTATATTGTTTATGCTACATATATACTTTGACACTATTTCATCTTCTAGCTACTTGTGCTTGCATACTTTAGACTTTGTTATGGATAATTTATATTGTTTCGGTTATATTAATGCAATTTAATTATTTCGGGTATATTATGTGAAAAAACAGGTGAAATGTGAAACAGAAATTTAAAATACAAATTTTTTTTTTTAAAAAAAAGTGAATTTAGCGACGGAATCAAATCCGTCGCTAAATTCATGAACTAAGGGTGAATTAGACCATTGAATTTAGCGACGGATATTTTAATCCGTCGCTAAATATCAAGCGAATTAAGGGCAGATTAGTGGTGGGATTTAGCGACGGATTTTAATCTGTCGCTAATTAAATTCCGTAACTAATTGGCGACGGATAAGTAATCCGTCGCCCATTCGGACGGACTGGTCAACGGATTAATCCGTCGCTAGTTCATCGTTATTTGGCGACGGAATACTTATCCGTCGCCAAAAAAAATAGTGACGCGTTGTTTGGGGACGGGGGATTATCCGTCGCTACGGATTTAGCGACGGATAAGTCTTATCCGTCGCTAAAATAGGTTTTTTTTTGTAGTGTTTCCAGATCTGAAACTAGATCTGAAATTCGTACAGTGAAAATCAAATTATTTCGCGCATATGTTATCTGGTGTTATAGTTTTAAACATCTCCGTTATATGGATTCATTTCGCTTTTTTCGCTAAAATCTCAATTGGAAGTGAAATTTGACATTTTATTGTTCGTTTTTCGTTGATTTTACAATATGATGTTTCCAGATCTGAAACCAGATATGAAATTCATACAGTGAAAATCGAATCATTTCGCAATCATGTTATCTGGTGCTTTGTTATGGTTTGAAGAGCTGGTGTTATAGTTTTAAGCATCATTGTTATTGTTTTAGCTTGTGTTACATGTTTCTGCCTGTTATTGTTTTAGCACACATGTTATAGTTTCAAGACCTATTTTGTAGTTTTAAGCAGCAACGTTAGTATTTTTAGCCTCTGGTAAAATATTTATGATTTGATTTTTTGCAAATGCTTTTTTATAGTTTTAAAAGGCATTGTTATAGTTCTAAGAGGCACTGTTATGGTTTTAAGCATTAATGTTACTGTTTTTAGCTTGTGTTGGATGTTCGTGCTTTGTTATAGTTTTAGAAGGCATTGTTATAGTTTTAAGATGGGTTAAATACAAAATACCCCCCTAAGTTATTGTAAATGTGAGCGAAACCCCCTTAAGTTAACAAATTAGTACCAAACCCCCCTGAGTTAATAAATTAGTCCCTGAGTTATGAAAAATGTGCGCGAAACCCCCCGAGTTATTAAAACATGTGCGTGGAACCCCCTTAGCCTTTTTTTTTTACGGCGTGCTCATGTTAGGTGCGACAATGGATGTTCTTTTAGGTTTTCTTACTCCAAATTAACGCGATTAGGTGGACTGGACATTCATAGTTTCAGTTTATTATCTTTTGCCCTCACTTTTTTCCGTTTACACTAATAATGAATTGGTATATGTTGTTGATATGTAATGACAATCTTAATTAGTGTTATTTATGGTTCTTATTTATATATTTCAATGCTATATAACCAGTAGTGTGTGATCGATTTTTTTTGTTCATTTAACCAGGAAAAAAGTAGAGTTTTACTATTGTTTATAGCTCAAATTTAAGTCATTTTATTATTTTGGAAAATTTGGACTAACGAATCAAACTGCACACAATACGAATTCATCATGTATATTTAATATTTATGTAAAAGGGGTATTGTAATGACTTTATAAGAATTCCATGGGATTTTGTGCATATTTTTAATAATTATGGTTTTTTCTTTTTTTTTTTTTTTTTGCATTGATTTGGTGTAAGATAACATAAACAAACATCTATAGACGCACCTAATGAGAGTGTACCTCATACACGTTAAAAATAAAGGGTGGGGGTTTTGTGTCCATTTTTAATAATTCAAAGGGGTTAGGTACTAATTCGTTAACTCAGAGGGGTTTCGCGCATATTATTAATAACTCAGGGGGTGTTATGCATTTAACTCGTTTTAAGATGCACTATTATGGTTTTAAGCATTAATGTTACTATATTTAGTTTGTGTTGAATATTTCTGCTTGTTATTGTTTTTAGCGCATATGTTATAGATTTAACATCTATTGTTGTGGTTTTAAGCATCAACATTAGTGTTTTAGCTTTTGAGAAATATTTATGATTTGATTTTTTGCAAATGTTTTGTTATAGTTTTAAGAGGCGTTGTTATGGTTTTATGTATCAGTGTTACTGTTTTTAGCCTGTGTTGCATACTCCTGCTTTGTTATAGTTTTAAGATGCACTGTTATAGTTTTTAGCATCAATGTTACTGTTTTTAGCTTGTGTTGCTTGTTTTTAAGCACCAATGTGATAGTTTTTATGAGAGTTGTTATGGTTTTAACCTAATTAGTGAATGTTTTAAGCAGGTGCTGATGATGACATCGAGTTTGACGATAGGTCTCTCAAAGGTGTCACTGTAATATTGAATCAACAAGCAAAACAACAAAAGGAAGGAAGCCGAAGTTCAACAACAAGTTTAATCGGAAAAAAAGCCTATTCTAACAACTCAGTTTGCATTTGCATAAAAAAAACAACGAATGAACGTTTATTGTAATTTTTTTCCTATTAGAATAGATGTTTTAAAACCTTTGGATGACAGAATGTTTCAATATTGTAATTACTGAATATTTCAAGTAGCTTTTTTTAAGCTTGTTTATTGATTTTTTAATGGCATTCCTGAAACTTTTAGACTTGTTTAATGGTGGTGTAATGATATTAGATTGTCACTTAAAACTATAACAAGCCATATTAAAAAACTATCATTTAATTAGCTCCTTAAAACCATCACACCATCTCTTAAAAAATTAACAAAAGAGGTTAAAATTATAATTGAAACATACAATACCGACGCATTTAAACCATCACATCATCTCTTAAAACATTAACAAAATACGTTAAAACTGTAACTGAAACTTTCAATGCTAACAACTTAGAACCATAATATAATCTATTAAAAGCATAATGAAAAATGTGTGACTCGGCGGTTTTTTAAGAAATTCGGCCGGTCAAAACGCTAAAACCCAAAAACTGCAAAAAACCACAAACCTTGACTTTCCTATATTTTAGAAAAATCTTACCTTTTCCAAGATTTTGGCGTGCCAAACATTCACTAGGATGTCCAAACAAGCCCCCCGATTGATCCGTCCACACAAACCGTCTGCATCTCACCCACACTCGTCATTAATCTTTTTACCAAAAATTATGCTGGTTAAATTTTTTATAACCCACCAATTGGTGGTTTGGGTGCAACCCGCAACCCAACCGACATATTGTTCATATAACAAAAAATTATTATAGTGTATATATATATATATATATATAAGTGGACAACTATTGAAGTTGTGTAATTGAGTACTTAATTTAAATTAAATGAACTCATTTGTAATATATGTATAAATTATACTTTAATTACAAAAAACAATATGTTTTATTCAATCAAATTACAAGCCCTAATTCAATCTCAACAAAATCAATGCAACATAACAAAAATCAATCTTCCTTCCCCATTTAAATTTTAAACACTAATTCAACCCCAACAAAATCAAATCATCATTAAAAAAATTCAATCTATCTTCTCCAATTAAATTTTAAACCCTAATTCAACCTAACAAAATCAAAATCAATTCATCATTAAAAAACAACGATAATCAATCTTTATGCTCCATCTTCTCCAATTAAATTAAAAAAGATCAACACAAACACTAATTTAACTTGAAAAAAAAGAAATTCATTATGAGAAACAACAATATTAGTTGCATTCGTACACATCTTCTATGATTGTAACTATGTGCCACAATAACACGCGTAGCGTGTTCTCACATTCTAGTATATATATAAAACAAATTAATTGCCACATAAATGAACAGATAGAAATATAGAATAGATTAATAGTTGTAAAACTAGGGTTATTTCATATATAAAGTAAGAAATAGAAACTACATATATTAAAATGGTACTTTATTCTTTCAAAATATTTTGTTAATTTGATAGATTATAATAGTATATCTTAGTTGATGTAGTAATCCGCCCGCCAATCTACCCGCCATTGTTATCATCCGAACCGCCACGGTATAAAAATTATTCTACCTGCCGCGGGTAAGACAAATAATCACCCGCCATATGCAGGTTGGTTTGATTTTTTATAAATACCCGCCTACGCTCATCCCTACTAGACACAACACCTCATAGGTCTGGACACGAGTTTTAACAGAAATTGAAAAAAGTAAAAGAGTTAGTGAATAAAGTATGATCACGAAGGTAAATAAAGTAAGAGGGAAATTGAATAAAGTAGAAGAGATGTAAATCAAGTAGTAGAGAAAAAATTTCAAGGAAAGAGAAGTTACGTTCGAGACGGATGGATTACAATTGATTCCACGTATGTATGTTTATACAATTACCTTCAAATTCATATGAGGACGAATTACCATTTAGTTTAGGCTGAACTTCAAAGGTTATGTTCACTAAACTGGGTTGACGACGGGTCATATCTTTTGGACTTGGATATGATGATAAAGTTGTTTCTATTTTCCTTGTAAACATGTGTGTGTTTTGGCCTTGCCATGTCCATTGTTAACTTATCAGAATGATCATAGTTGAGGCATCGTATATGCTTTAGAAAAATATATAGGACTTCGACACTAAGAAAAACAGTCATTCACCACAATGTATTTAAAGTAAGGTTAGTTGGATGACTCAGTTAGCATCGTAAATGATTATCATATATGACGGATATATTGTTGGTGTATGCACGAATTTACAATTACCACACACTTATTCAATAAATGCAAACATTTAACATCAATTGTACACATAACTATACAAGTGCTCCACAACAAGTATAATCACTACTCCGAGGAGCATTACTGCAATCATTGTACTACTCATTCAAGATCAATACAAGTTACATTACTTATTACCCATTACTTATGTACTCTTGGTCTATACAAGTTCCATTACTTGTTACCCATTACTTATCTAAACTTCTCTGGGTAAGCACATCTTTTAGCTTTCGTGTAATCGGTGGATGATTTATATATGAACCGTCTTGTTGCGTCCACAACATATCTAACTTGTAAAGTACGTTCAAAACTTTTTGACATGAAACTTTTGCTAATTATGTGCTATTGTTTTATGGATTATCCACCTCCACTTCTTGTCTAATAGATGTGATGATTTCGTCTTCAGTTAAAACATCCACAATTTCTTATCCCCTCCGCTTTTTGTCTAATTGATATTTTTACTTATTTGTTAACATCTTATACATATATATATACACACTATTCTAAAAGAGAACTACCCAAAGGTAGTTGTTACACCAATCAATTTAATTTTGACCAATTGATTAATTTTGACTTCAAATTTAACCTATAAAAATAAAGCTAAAAAGGAAAAGAAAAAAAAGAAGGGAGTTGCACATCATCTCCCACTACTTCCACCATTATAATCACCAAAATTTATATATTTATTAATTACTCATATAAATAACATATACTATGATTGAATTTTTAATTAACTAAGTATAAGTTTAACTATATATTATAATGTTTATGTCATGCATACTTAAATTTTAATATGAGACTCATTTATTTGGGCACGTGCACAATTTTACTAGTATGTGTGTGTGTGTGTGTGTGTGTGTGTGTGTGTGTATATATATATATGTATCATCTAATTGACTTTAGTCCTGGCTCCCCGACTAGGCAAAAGATTAAGGATGAATTTAATTCACCCAAATGGGAACCTTTTAAAAATTGGTTTTTTGCAAACTTTTCTCAAAGTGAAAAAACATCTATTCAAGAAGAATTTTATAAAGATTGCGGAACATAATACCATGATTCCGTTTATCCCTTGGTTTGTTTCAAAATATGTGGAACAATATATTTCAATTTTAGAAATATATATATATATATATATATATATATATATATATATATATATATATATATATATATATATATATATATATATATATATATATATATATATATATAATAATACAAGTTAGTAATTTCATAAATAAGAAATATAGTAATATGCATGAGGTTTTTATTTAGAAAAATATTTTTAACACAAAACTCTAGTTAGGAATAAACTCGTTATAGGAATATTTTTTCCCGGTCTTGTCAACATGAATGTATAGAGTTTTTACTGTATTCCTAAAATATATAAGGGTACATTTAACTTAAACTTAAGTTACGAAACTTTATAGGACTAAAGGTTACATGGAAATGTGTTAGTAGTTGTTACTTTGTTCTCTTCATCTAAAAAACCAATAATTTCAGTTCTGCTTAGTTTTTTTTTCAACTACAAATAAATTCAGTTCAGTTCAATTCAATTCAGACCAGTTCAGTTCAGTTAAGACGAAGAGAACAGAGCCTTAGTAGTACTAAAATATGCACAAAATGTCTATATGTTTTCCGATGATCGTACATGGGCATGGCACCGATCAGGGTGTCATAGAATCTAGTGTGCCATGTCCGACCACTGGTTATAAGTTGTGTGGATCTCAAAATCCAAGTGATATATCGGGAGGCAAACTTAACGGCAGATATCCTCGCTCGCGTTGCTAGATCCGGGTTTCAACTAAATTAAAGTTGTTCCCCCGTCCGTAGGGCTGTAAACGAATCAAGCCGTTTGCGAGCGCTCGTGAAAAAACTCGGTCAACGCTCAGATCATACTCGAGATCGGTCAAGAGTCATTTTCGATCGAGCAATGATCATGAAGACGAAAAGCTCGATGCTCGCGAGAACATAATAATTATAATAATAATTATTATTATTAATTATAATAATAATAATTATTATTATGTGTTGGGAAATTTGTTGGGAAATTTCTTGAGAAATTTGTTAGGAATTTTGTTAGATATTTTGTAAAGAATATCTGTTTAGTTTTGATCAGCAACATGATGACTTATCTTAGTCTCAGAAAGGTGATTAGTACTCTTGGTTCACTTGAACATTGTAAAAGAGGAAACCCACTAAGTATGATAGTCTAGCTAATCTTGTATAGGATGTTAGGTCTGAAAATGTAATTTTTATTTTATGAAGAGAAGACCAAGAAGAAGACATCCAAGCAGAACAAGCTCAACGACATTGAAGACTTGAAGAAAACTGCACAAGATTACTGAATCTGTTGTTCAGATATCTTAGCCAGATATCTTGAAGACACGAATAGTTTCAAACAAACTGTGTCACAAGAGATATCTCAGAAATAAGAGACATATCTGAAAACAAGGAAAGTGTCCACAGATATCTATTCTCAGATACCTTGAGCTTTAACCACATTTCTGAAAAAGAAATATATATTGCAAACAAAGTTGTTTCAATAAATACAAGTGGTATCTGAAGATTGAAGATAAGGACGTGCAAAGAATCAGATAACACTAGTCTCTAATACAAAGCATAGTTCCGTTGGCACTACAGGACAAAAAGTATAGTACAATGCATTTAATGCACGGACAGAGATGTCTGAATAAAAGCAACGACAGCTTTTGAGAAGAAGACAAAACCTGCTACAGTACTATACACAGATATCAATAGTTTGAATTTGAGCCTAACGGATACGGCACTCAAATTCATCTATAAATATCAACTCTTAGACTGATTGAGAAGACACCTTAGACACACGACATAACTTGAAAACGCTGAACGTCTTACTCTCTCAAAGCAACTTACTTACTCACAAAGCTTTCTGTTGCGACCAAAGCTTTTGATCTTGAGTAAACACTGAAGTTCTAAGTGTCCTGATCCTAAACAAGCAAAGCTATCTGTGAAGGAGTTGAATCAAAAGATCAACTATCTGAGATTCATTCTCTTGAACAGATATCATAAGACTTGGGTCAGTAAAATCGAACAAGATACCATACTCTGTAAAGTGTATTAAGTAACTTGGTTCACAGAGCTATCTGATTAACTGAAAAAGTTATTAAGACGCTCATCTGACAACTCAAACAAAAAACCAACACCATAATCAAGGTGGAGTATGTGGAAGTACTTAGTTTGAAAAATCAGGGAATAACTCCAAGGTTACCGGAGTATAGGAAGTACTTGATTTGGGAAACTAAGGAATAACTCCAAGGTTATTGAGTATAGGAAGTACTTAGCTTGGGAAGCTAGGGAATAACTCAAAGGTTTCTGAGTATAGGAAGTACTTGGCTGTGAAAGCCGGGGAACAACTCAGGGGGAACATTTGGTTGGGAACCATTTGTTAAGAATCTTAGAATAGGTTTATTGTAAGGAGAACTCAATTATCTGTTCTAGTGAATTCTAGGTCTCTGATAGACCGAAGTGGATTAGTTGGAGGATTACGCCACCTCCAGATACCACTATACTTGCTGTGTTATTTACGTTTCTGTATTTACATTTCAGCAACACACACACATATTAACTGTTTCTGCACTTATCTTTATTAAGTCTTCCGCACTCTGATTCTAAGTATCAGATATCTATTCAGATATCTGAGAAATAGTTGTTATCGACAAAAGTTTTAAAAGACTATTCACCCCCCCCCCCCTCTAGTCTTTTACTTTGTCGTTATCTGGACCAACATTATGATTATGATTATTAATATTTGTAATTGTTGGTTGCAAACTTACAACTATGATATATATATATATATATATATATATATATATATATATATATATATATATATATATGTATATGTATATGTATATGTATATGTATATGTATATGTGTATGTGTATGTGTATATGTGTATGTGTATATGTGTATGTATATGTGTATGTATATGTGTATGTATACATATATACATATATATATATATATACATATATACATACACACATATATATATATATATATATATATATATATATATATATATATATATATATATATATATATATATATATATATATATATATATATATATATATATATATATATATATATATATATATATATTCACCAACTAAAGTTTATTAGTAACTTTGATGATCTTTTCAAATGCTTCTCGATGGATGTTCATTTTCTTCCTTTACATTATATTTTTTGGTGAGTTCATTGTAGTCATTTGGTGTGTTTGGAAAAAAACGGGCTAAGGATCAATTTTACTATAATAAATGTTTTTATCTTTAATTTTTTAACAAATCGATCATTTTCGATCAGCTCGCTTTTCATAACTTGACGAACCGATCACGATCTCAAATATGTGACGATCGTCGATCACAATCACATGTCAAAATCAGACGAGCAATGATCGATTGGGCTGAAAATCGGCTCGTTTATAGCTCTACCCGTCCCTGAATCATGTACCACATAGGATGATAACTAGAGAATGGCTCATTCTTGGGTTAGCGCATGTTTATATAAAGAAATGCCGAAGTGGACATCTAGAGTAGTTTTCAACCTATCAGGTCATGCAATATTTACTAACTGTTTGGGAAGCAACTGAGTTATACACTAACTTGGCTTTAGCATATGACTTTAGTCGAGTCAGACAGTACCCGTTTTTAACAACTAAACTAAAATTTCTCTCTTTACCTACTTTTTTTCTATCAAATTAGGCTCTCTACTCTTCGTCTGAACAGAACAGAACTGAATTGTAGTATAAAAAATAACTAAGTAGAACTGAACTGAAATTAATGACTTTTCAGATGAAGAGAACAAAGCCTTACTTTTCATTTATTATAATAACCTTCAACCAATCAAATAATCTTAAAAAATCTTACACACATGACTTCACTCTGACATACCATATATAAAAACTTTATAAAACTTATAAAATTTTAATTTTATCTCAAGCATAATTTTTCACAACTCAATTAAAGTTGAGTTGATATTTATTTGTTAAAGGTCTGTTATAGCACTGCATTTAAAAGTCGTATGCGAAACCGTCTCATAGTATTTTGTCGGTTTGAACAATTCAAGTAAGACTACGTTTTCTTTACTTGAAAACCATCAATTTCAGATTAGTACAATTTTATTCAGTTTTGTTGAGACGAAAATAACATAGACTAACTTTAATATTGTGGAAGTAGATTGACTTCTGGTGATGAATAAGTGAAGGAGAAGGAAGAAACATAGCAGCTATTGTTTCTGTTATGTTCTATTTGTTCTTGAGAAGGAAAAATCGTAATGTGTGGGAGAAATCGCATTTCTACTTAAGTGTGGTGAGCTGTCACTTTCTGATTGGTTGTTGCGTCGTGGCATGACGTTTGAAGGCGGGATTAATAAGTATAAAGGCTTATGCGATTCTTAGTTTGAATATTACGTTTTCTCTTGTAATAGACTTAACTGTCATCTTCTTCTTCACAACGTCATCTTCTCTAGGTTTCTGTTCTTCTGTAATTCGATATCGATTGGAGATTTGTTGTATCGATTGTTGCTGTGTTGATCAATAAAAGAATCTCAGGTTACTGCCATAGATGTAGGCAATTGTCGAACCACGTAAATTATTGTGTTTTATTGTTCTTATGCGTTTTGATTGAATCTTGTTTAAGAGATTGATCGATCGTTTGATTTGTTATCGATTGATTGTTGAATCGCAACAAATATTCTCAAAATGGAGCATTTTTTATTGTAAGTGGTAAAAATCTTGGCACACGTCCAACTCCAACCGGAAAGGTGAATCTGTGTCCCCAGCCAGAAAGCTATTGAAGATAGTACACAAGTCAAAAGGTGAGTAGGGGAAAGCAGATTTGAGACACTAAAGTCAAATTTTGCGTGACAAAACGAATCCATAAAAAGTAAATTTGAATTAGATTAGGATTATGATCGAAACGACGGACATTACGATCCAGGCTCTACTTGTTGACTGGTAAAGCCACTCACATGGTGCTTGGCAAAACTGCTAGTATGACCGATGATGTGACTCGAATCCTGAAAATTGTACTAGAGTGGATGTGTCTCATTGTTGTGTCAAACTTTTTCATTTTTATTACATACTCAATTCCCTCCGTCCTGCAAAACTTTATACATTTGCTAATTTTAGTCGTTTCATAGAACTTCATAGATTACTAAAAAAGAAAGCTACCCCAAACCCAACAAATAATAAACAATCAAAACTTTAGACTCAAATTACAACTTTTGCCATTAAAAGTACACCTTTTTCCATCTCTTTTATATTCTATTATTACTTTAACTTTTCGCATAAAACTGCGCGCTAACCTTAATGTATGGAGTTCTACGGGGCGGAGGGAGTATTTAACATATGGTAATTGTTAAAAGAGTATTTATAAGTTAAAACTAGTTAAATTACACTTAAAAATATTACTTCCTCCGTCCCGTCCTATGTCTCTCACTTTGACTTTTTGAAGTCGAACCTTTTCAACTTTAACTACGAATTAATCTTAAACCGCAAATGTAAAATGTTCAATTAACTTGTACTTATTTAACTTTAGTCCTTGAAGTATCATAATATAATTTAATTGAACTACATTTGCCATTTAAGATTAAGTCATAGTCAAAGTTATAAAAATTTGACTGCACAAAGTCGAAGTGGGAAACATGGAACGGGATGAAAGAATTGTTTTACAATGAAACTCAACAAGATCAAAATTTAAAGTGTTCAGAATATAGTAATGAGTGATCTCTATTTGTAGTAGATATTAATATGGCCAATGCTATATTTCTCAGATATATATTTATACAAGAAAAAAAGAAAAAAAAAAGGACAACAAATGAGGCTTTTAGAACAACCCATGTATATTTTGGATGCTATAATGTCACGGTATAAATATACATGGGTTGTCAAAAAAAGGAAATATGGGACATACATACATATATATATATATAATAAAATTAATATAAAAAATACTAGTGAGAACGCACCGTGATTAGTGCGGTATATATATATAAATAATAAAATTAATATAAAAAATACTAGTGAGAACGCACCGTGATTAGTGCGGTGCCAAGTACATGTGAGTATTTGTTAAGAAAACAATAAATATAAATTCATGAAAAGAGATCTTATAAACTCACAAAAATCAATGGAAAATATCAGTGTTACGGTAAAAAGAACGTCTCTAGAAAGACGTCTCTAGATAACATATTTAGAGAAGAATATATGTTATCAACAATATTATCCATGTTATTAATCAAAACGTTTATATTGTTAACAAAATGTCTTTTTTGTAATATGAAAAAGATAAATGTTGAGAACATAAACGTTTTAATTAATAAAATTGATGGTCTTTTTGACAATATAGGTCCGTCTATAGATACATGTTTTAGGAGACTTGCTCTGTGAAAAAATTGGAGTTTTTTTTTTACTTAACAATAAATAAATATATTTTGTAAAAAAACATATTATGATTTTGTATTAAATCACCAATATGCACAATAATCATACCAATTATAAATGAAATGACCAAGAAATTGAAATTAATTTGCAATAATTTCCAATAAAGAATGAGGAGAAACTTTTACATCTTATCTCCTAATTACAACATTAGAACAACAATTACTATTCTTTTTTAGTATTTGACAAGAAACTCCTTTGAAGGAGGGCAAAATTTAAAATTTATTAAGTGTAAAGTGGTACAATCACTTGGTACCAAACTTGAGCAACTTTCATAATACTCCCTCCGTTTCTGTAAAAGTGAAACAATTTTCCGTTTTAAACATTCCACTAAAAGTGTTACATTTACTTTTATTGAAATTACTTCCACAATACAATTCATTATCAACCATACATTTTTTGACCCACGTGTACTTTTTCACTCCATTAATATCTCAAACTCATTCTTAACCACATACTTTTAGAGGAACACACATTTTTCTTAAAAATTGTGCAAATCAAAATTGTTTCACTTTTCCAGAAACGGAGGGAGTATATATATATATATATATATATATATATATATATATATATATATATATATATATATATATATTGAGAAAATATTATTGACGGAACGAAGCGAGTAATTGAGTAAAATGTTAAACCCAAATGTTGTATGCTTCAAGACACACATCATCATATATCCTCCTAGCTAAGCCTTATCTTGTTTCGGTTCCACAATGTTAACGCACATGGAGATATGGACTTCATACCACTCGTCACTTTTCCTTCCTCTCTCGCCTTCTTCTCCAAGAACACCTACTAACAAGTCACCAAATCTGGAAGCAGCTCATAACTTACAATATGGTACTTTACGCTTCAAAGCTCTAAAGATAGAATCCCGAAACCTAAAGGGGCTGTTATGCAAAGCCAGGCGAAGAATAATACACGGAGATGATGACGACGATGAGGATGGTTACAATGAAGACATTGCTTTGCTGGAGATGTATACGCAATCAGTAACAGATGAGGTACTTATGGTAAATGCTGTTGTTGATGATGAACAAGCTGAAGTTGTCATATTTAAGGTACGTTTGCCATTCGATCATGCGTTTCACCTCTATAAACAAGGATGCAATGAATCTATAGGTTAATGATTGTAAATTTGTGTCGACATGTATGTCTGAATGATGTATTGACAACAATGGCAGGGATATTCATCATGTTTGAGTTACAAGACCTCTGCAAATCCCAGTCGGAGCGTTCTCCCAATGAAGGCGGTAATTAAAAGCATTGACAGGATCAGAGGCCCTTTTAATCCTTCCAACTTTCAATACATAGAGAAAGGGTTGACATGGGACGAATTTAGAAATCGCCTCAAAAACTCGAAACCAACCATATGAAACAAAGGATTGACTTTGATGAATGTAAGAACCGGTTGCTGTTTCTACCTGTCTGCCAATATGAGTCTAGTAAATCTTAAGCACTACCACAAAAAACTCACATGTAACTTGCATCTGGACTAGTTAAATGGTTTCTTTCTTGAAAACTGTCAGTATTGTAACATTCATGTTATGTCAGTCAATGTGTTGGGCAAAGCGATTAATAAGATGACTAACAACTAATAAGTTGATTGGTAGTTCAATAGTCACCTTATTAGCATTCAACTAACATGCTTATTATATCCGAAACAATATTAAGGTGGATTTACCTGATTAGGTTGCACAAAACACACTAAATCCCTGTGAAATATCAGGCGGCTCTGACTGCTTCTTCATAGAGAGCTGCAGTCTGAAATGATTGAAAGAGTAGAACCGTCATGAAATGCTTACGAAGAATTAGAATTCTTATAAACGTCAAACAGTAAAGACAGATCTTACATTATTTAAACAACAAAGTATGCATCCACCAATGCTTGAGATTACAAAAACTGCTCCTGTTTGTACTGTATAGAACATTCTGAAATAGATGTGTGTATATATAACATGTGAACAGTGAGTGGTTCACCACTTCACCTAGTTGAAAAACAGCAGGAAAGTTGCAGAACATGCAGGAGAAATACCAAGTTGAGAATTTTTGGCATGTAAATGAGTAACACAAGCATGAAGCCACATACAAGATATTAGCCCTGATGCTTGACCCAGGTGCACTGTTTTATTCCTTTCAAGTCCGCCAGATAAGCCGATAACTTAACCACATTTCTAGTAGGAAGAAAGAGAAATTCCTCTAGTCTTCAACCATTAATGAAATTTGACAAAATCCTCGAACAAAAACTATGATAGATCTAGATCAAACAATGGTTACAAGGCAAGATAAAACGTTGAAGGTGAACTCATAAATAACAATATCCATGAAAGGCAATGACCATTCAAACTAAAACAGCACAGTCCAAGCTGTAACCAATAGTATTCAACTTAGTATGCCATGAAGTTTATATAAGAAGTAATAAGTAGATTTCTGACCTCGAGTAAACTTCAAAGATAATCTACGCTGCTAACTTATTTATCTGCATCAAAGCTTCGTTATTTCATGGAAAACAATTTATCTACTGCCACCAGGACAAATGCCCAAGCAGCTTGCTTGAACAAGCTAAATTCCAAAAACGAGCTTAATAGATAACCGGCTAGAAATGAGAGACTGTAATGCAGATTTAAACGAAATTTGGTTTTAGATCGAGTTGTAAATACCACAAATCAAGACAACCATAGTAAAGTAAGTTTATATGAAGTAAACAAATCCATCAAGTAATCTAACAGAAACTAAGTTAGTCAAGGAAAACCGAAGGATAACTAATCCAACCCCAATCTAAATCTATCCAATTTAACCACCAACTAACCAAAGCAAGTGAAACTCAAGCTCAACCAAAAAGTGAACGCTAATCCATAACTAAACACAAAATCAAAGAGATGAAACACAACATACCTAAACTTCATGAATTAACTCTTCAGCTAGTTACAAGAAACAACGGAAAAAGAAAACAAGGTGAAAAGCCTTACGTTGAGGCTAAAATGGCAAGTGCGGCTTGATTTTTGCTAACCAGCAGCTCATTTACGCGCAGTCAACCTCAAACTGCACCTCAACACAACCAACAAATTGGTACAAAAGTGCAAACTTAGCTAGTATACCAATCGTATTTGATGATATTTTTCATTAGTGAGGACTATGAAGTCATGACATTCTTTGTGTATAGAAGTGCTCTACCTCTACTAATTAAGGTCTACCATCATACATACACTTTAAACATAAAAGATATTAGAGCACAAGGTTTCTGTCTGAATATTTCATTAAACTACAAAACAATACAGAACTGCAGCTTCTGATTGGAATTAATGAAAACATAACATTGCAAACCAGAATCCCAGTCTCAATGCAATATAATCACTAAACAGCAAATAAGCTAATAAAGTAAGAACGCATACGATGTGGAATCAGATCTCCCCACGGTAGCCTCCGGATCCAAAGTAATCCCTCCTAGTGCTGGCAATCTGCACGCTCTTCTGATGCTCCAACTTCGGACAATCACCAATACGATGACCAAGCCCACCACAATATGTACACCCCTTCACTCCAGTGGCATCTTCAATCGCTTCTGCATCTTCAGTAGGATCATTAAGTTCTGCTAGAACTGGAGGTATCCTCTGCTTAGCCTCGCGCAGTAAGTGCTTCAAGTCGAGCAAAGTCGTCTCAGTCTGATTCTTGTTAATGAACGTTGTGGCAATTCCAGTTTTTCCACATCGCCCTGTTCTTCCAATTCTATGAACGTAATTTTCTATTTCAGCAGGCATGTCGTAATTGATCACATGTTGGATATCCGGAAAATCAAGACCTTTGGACGCGACATCAGTGGCTACTAGGACATCCTTTTTCCCCGATTTAAACGACGCAATGGCATACTCTCGTTCTTCTTGATCTTTGCCACCATGTACTGCAACGGCCTCGACTCCCTTTAAAAGGAGGTACTCATGGATATCATCTACATCTGCTTTGTTTTCGCAAAATACTAAAACGGGAGGTGGAGTCTTCTGTAAGCATTCAAGAAGATAAACAATTTTTGCTTCTTGCTTCACATATTCGACTTCCTGGATAACGTCAAGATTGGCAGCTCCAGCTCTTCCTACGTTTACAGTGATAGGCTTTACCAGAGCACTTCTTGCGAAATTCTGGATCTTTGTAGGCATGGTGGCAGAAAACAGAAGGGTCTGTCTTTGGGCTTTGAAGTGATCAAAAACTTCTCGTATGTCATCCTCAAAACCCAGGTCTACCAAACGATCTGCCTCATCCAAGGTCAAGTACCTGTACCAAAAACATATGTTACAAAATTTTACTTGCCATGAAGGCATGAACCAAGAAAATATGGTAAAAAAAAATGAAACAAAAGTTGTAAAAAATTCAGCTCCCACCCCCCCACCCAAGTTCTCAACAATCTAAAACATCTGCAACTTAAGGAGTAGTTCACAATCATTACTGAACAGAACGAAGATCTGAGAGCATGGTTTGCTAAATGTAATTATAGGAGTACAACTGTACAAGTATAGATACCTGCAACTGTCTAGGTTCATTTTCTTCTTTGCTAACATATCCTTCAGCCTGCCTGGAGTGGCAACCACAATATGAACTCCCCGTTTCACTACATCAAGTTGGGACTTCATATCGACTCCTCCGATACAGAGTAAAGGCCGCAATTCCGGATAACCAGCCTCTCTCATGGATTTAAGAAATTCTTCCACGACATCAAATGTTTGCCTAGCAAGTTCTCTCGAAGGGCAAATAACCAATCCAAATGGTCCTTCTCCTGGCGCAATTGGCATCATCACCTCTTCTTGCAATGCTATCATAATGAGTGGCAGTGCGAAGACTAGAGTCTTCCCGGATCCCGTAAAAGCAATCCCAATCATATCTCTTCCAGACAATATAACTGGCAGCCCCTGAACTTGGATGGGCGTAGGCTGTACAATTCCTTTAGCTTTTAATCTGTTCAAAACAGGTTCCGGAAACCTCATGTCTTTAAAGTTCTTGATAGGTGGAGGAATATCTTCTCCACTCACAATAATATGCCATTGCTTCCTAATGTTATCACAGGCCTTTTTCGACATCCTGCGAATTGGTAATGGCGGCTTCCACCCAGTGAGTAAAGGCTCCGTGTACGTGATACCTTTTGCTAGTTCTCGAACAGACATCAACGTTTTACGGTCTGATAGATTCTCAATCATCTCCTTCTCTTGAAGAATAATTTGCTCGGTTTGGGTAACTTCGGGCTGATCTTTCTTAAGTTGAGTAGATTTGAACAACAAACTTGGTTTAGCCTCAACAAGCTTCTGTTTTTCAACCTCCTCCCCATCCACCACAGTAGACTGCCCCCTGCGCTGGAGAATCTTCTGTCTTTCACGCTCACGACGCACAAGAACGGGCACATATTCCTCTTGATTATCATCTTCCTCCTCCATAATTCCCTGAGAATTTCGATCCTAAAAATAGTTCAGAACAAAGTAATTGCCCCAAAAAACTGAGGTTTCGAGCAAAACCCTTAGCTTAGCTAGGTGTACTTTAAATTTACTGAGCTTCCAGTTATCGGAAGCAACTAAAAATAAAAGTTGGTGTATGAAAACAAAACAAGCAACTATACCTAAATCTCAACAACAATAATCCAGTTTGTAGTCAAACAATTTCCCAACTGATTGAGGAAGCAGCTATTGCAGAAAGATTCAGGTATAAAAATCAATTCATAAGGAAGAAACAGGAAAAGGAAAGAGATTGTTACCATGATGAATTAGACGGACTAGGATTCTGATGCTGCAGCGATTCTGAATTTCTGATGAAGCGAGTGAGAGAGAAGGGCTTAACTTAAGGTTTTCTACCGTGAGATAATAGTGTTTTCAGCCAAAAAAAAAATTCTAAAAATGAAGGGCTTTTTTGCAAAAAGACTCAAAAGGGAAATAAATCCCTAACAACCGCTATTTCTTCTTCTGTTTCTTCTTCTGGGCTGAATCGATTCTTTCTTCCGTTTCTTCTTGTTCGATTACTTCTTCTTCTTCGACTTATGCTGTGGTTCTTTGTGTTACTCTGCTGGAGAAGAAGAGCGGATCTGATGGTGAGGAAGAAGGAGTCACAGAATCAATTTTGTGAAGTGAAAAAATCGATCTGGTGGACTGTTGATTAAGTTGAAGAATGGAAGAAATAAGGAGTTGCAAATTAGCAGAAGAATGAAGACGAAGAATTGGGAAATGGAGTAGTGAACTCATGAAGTCATGAAGAGACGGTAAAAGTGGTTGGTAAAAGTGGTTGGGAATTGGTATATTACTTTGTGTATTACTTTTTGTAATTTCTAATTAAACAAAATAACTCATTAGCTGTAGCGTCCTGAATTTTATAAAAATGATTTAAGGAAAATCTGATTATTGTTATTCGTGTCTTTAAAATCGATTTAACTTGACTTTTGAAAATATGAAACATAATTGACGACTGAGCATCAAAAGACATGAATTTCTTGAAAATAATTCGAACTAAGAAAATAACGCAATGAACTTTAAATCCTAAAAGCTTGAATGCTCATCTATAAAATACATGAACTTGAAAATGGTAAAATGCTTTTGATAGTGATCATTTCCTAAGAACACTCCACTCAATAGCTCGAAGAAGTACCTAAAATTGATATTTTAGCAAAGGTCGGTCGTGACCACTGACCGAAATTAAAATTCCACGTCTTAAATTCTATCTTCAAGTCTTTTAAATCTTTTAATCTTTCTTGTCTGATCTGAGACGACTAAACTAAACTGAAACTTTTCTTGAAACATGACATGATCATGAACTCACTTTAAGCGTAGAGTTCCTATCTATCCCGTAATTGGCTAACTTCCGGCCTCAGGTCACTTTCGTGGCCCTATCCGTTGAATAAAATATAAATCGTTTACCGGACCTCGGTCCCTCATTGGACATAAACTAATAATTGCGCCAAAATACCTGGGGATATTTCCCTTACTTACTTATCTTTAACTTGAAAAACTTTTCATCTTAAACCTCTAACATCTTGTTAAAGTGAATCGTCTTCTTAAACTACACTCATGAATGAACTAACGTGTGTGCATAACATAACATCAATAGCATGAAATGTAACATTATCTAAAGCAGTAGTCCGTAGAACACAATAACCAGACAACAAACAAACTGATTAATGAATGAAACTTGTTACAACTATCATTCATTAGCAGGATACACCAAGATACATGCAAATAACAATCACTAATTAATCTGCTACTCAAACACATGTAACAACCAGGTATAGTACTATGGTATAGCATAACTTAGACACCATATAACAAGCAAGAAGCATACTGCCTTGATAAATCATACCATGAAAGTCCATCTAAGTACATTCTAAAAACAATACTATCGTTAATGACCACAAGTTGCAAATATACAAGTTAATGCCACTAAATCTCAACGAACTGGAAAAGAGTTGTAGCCATACTTGCTACAATTAGTCACCTACCTTCTAGTCCACTTAAATAAATGAAATCATGTCAATACAACAAACTATAATACAACTCCGTACACTCTAACAAACATTGAGTTAACCGGCATATGAAAAACAAAAACAGATAACCATGCTAACGTAAGAATGGTCTCGAGAAATCCTAAATAGACAATAATCAATTTGCATAAATCATAATTGTTGGGAAATTTGTTGGGAAATTTCTTGAGAAAATTGTTAGGAATTTTTGTAAGATATTTTGTAAAGAATATCTATTTAGTTTTGATCAGCAACATGATGACTTATCTTAGTCTCAGAAAGGTGATTAGTACTCTTGGTTCACTTGAACATTGTAAAAGAGGAAACCCACTAAGTATGATAGTCTAGCTAATCTTGTATAGGATGTTAGGTCTCAAAATGTAATTTTTATTTTATGAAGAGAAGACCAAGAAGAAGACATCCAAGCAGAAAGCTCAACGACATTGAAGACTTGAAGAAAACTGCACAAGATTATCTTGAATCATTGTTCAGATATCTTAGCTAGATATCTTGAAGACACGAATAGTTTCAAACAAACTGTGTCACAAGAGATATCTGAGAAATAAGAGACATATCTGAAAACAAGGAAAGTGTCCACAGATATCTACTATCAGATACCTTGAGCTTTAACCACGTTTCTGAAAGAGAAATATATATTGCAAACAAAGTTGTTTCAATAAATACAAGTGGTATCTGAAGATTGAAGATAAAGACATGCAAAGAATCAGATAACACTAGTCTCTGATACAAAGCATAGTTCCGTTGGCACTCTGACAAAAAGTATAGTCTGATGCATTTAATGCACGAACAGAGATGTCGAATAAAAGCGGCGACTTCCGAGAAGAAGACAAAACACCATAAAGATTATACACAGATATCGATAGTTCGAATTTGAGCCTAACGGATACTATTAAAACGGTACTCAAATTCATCTATAAATATCAACAATTGAGAGAACACACAGAACACTGAACACCTTGAACTGCATACAAACGCTGAACATCTTACTCTCTCAAAGCAGCTTACTTATTCTCAAAGCTTTCTGTTGCGACCAAAGCTTTTGATCTTGAGTAAACACTGAAGTTCTAAGTGTCCTGATCCTAAACAAGCAAAGCTATCTGTGAAGGAGTTGAATCAAAAGATCAACTATCTGAGATTCATTCTCTTGAACAGATATCATAAGACTTGGGTCAGTAAAATCGAACAAGATACCATCTGTTGTAAAGTGTATTAAGTAACAGTTCACAGAGCTATCGATTAAGCGAAAAGTTATTAAGACGCTCATCGACAACTCAAACAAAACCAACACCATAATGGCGTGGAGTCTGGGAAGTACTTAGTTTGAAAAATCAGGGAATAACTCCAAGGTTACTGGAGTATAGGAAGTACTTGATTTGGGAAACTAAGGAATAACTCCAAGGTTATTGAGTATAGGAAGTACTTAGCTTGGAAAGCTAGGGAATAACTCAAAGGTTTCTGAGTATAGGAAGTACTTGGTGAAAGGGGGGAACAACTCGGGGGAACATTTGGTTGGGAACCAATTGTTAAGAATCTTAGAATAGGATTATTGTAAGGAGAACTCAATTATCTTCTAGTGAATTCTAGGTCTCGATAGATCGAAGTG
The DNA here is from genome assembly GCA_026545765.1 of Plantago major. Classification (NCBI taxonomy): domain Eukaryota; kingdom Viridiplantae; phylum Streptophyta; class Magnoliopsida; order Lamiales; family Plantaginaceae; genus Plantago; species Plantago major. Next base: position 44,636,924 of record CM048844.1, read on the forward strand.
GATTAGTTGGAGGATTATACCTCCATATACCACTATACTTGCCGTGTTATTTACCTTTACGTATTTACATTTCAAAGACACACACACATATTAACTGTTTACGCACTTATCTTTATTAAGTCTTCCTTTTCGATTCTAAGTATCGGATATCTATTGAATATCGAGAAATAGTATTATCTACAAAAGTTTTTAAAGACTTTTCACCCCCCCCCCCCCCAGTCTTTTACTTTGCCGTTATCTGGACCAACAAGTGGTATCGAGCGGAGGTTCACCAATATTTTGAACCTAGATCCCAGATAGGTGAAGGAACTTTGTCCACTTTTGAGGACTATTTAATTTGTGTGTTAAGTGTGCGTATGTCTCGAGTGATGCACCGTTCTCAAACCAGAGAACTACGAAATGGAAAAATAACATGATGCTCCACCTGAAGCCATAAGTGACGAGATGATCGAGTAATAAAGAATGACCCAATAGTCATTCAACAACTTAAGCAAGTCATGGAGGTTTCGAGTGGAAGAGACGAGATCAAAGTGAAGGATCTTTACAAACAGATCGTCGACTAGTGGAAGATCTCTTGGTCAAGTTATTCTGAACCAAAGCCCAGAGAACTGGACATCGGAAGATGCCAAGAGGAATCGTCTGGATGGTCAAGCTCATAACATCATCATCGGATCGACACGGAGCACATACGATGTAAAGCGTAGGGGTGTTAAAAGCGAAAGTTGCTCGCAACTGATTGAAGAAATCTCTTGGAATCAGAAAACCAAGAAAACAAGTTCGAAGTTCTAAAGTTGAAATTTCAAAATTTCAAACAAGGTCCCACCAAACTCTGGAAGAACTTGATTTGGTTTACCACTCTCATGAGTGATATGGCGACTTGGGAAAGCAATAGATACTCAATCGAGAGAAGATTAAGACTATTGTCAAGTCTTAACCACAATGGGAGCATACTAAATTCTTTTATTTTAACCAAGGTATGCCAAATATCACTCCATGGAACTTTTCTCTCATCTTGCTCTTGTTGACTATGAGACAACTCGGAGAGAACAAACAATGAAAAGTTGCGAATGTTGCTCTAGTTACTCAAGGAACTTGAAAGAAGAAAAGCAAGGAGGAGGCGAGGATGCTCTTCTGCAAAGCAAATGAGCAAATTTGTCGTCGAGAAATTGAGAGAAGAAAAGCGAAGAAGTGAAAAGCATCTAGCTCAAACTATCACCGGTACAAAAATATGCAAAGCTCATTGAACAAGCCACTCGAGAAAGCATCATGTCTTGAGGAAGCGAAATTGAAAGCGATATACATTTACATTGTCGTAAACCGCCACTTCAAGAAGGATTGTCACGCCTCAACAAACTAAGGACAAAGTAGAAGAAAGATAGAAGAATCTTGAAGAAGCGAAGCTTTGTTAATCGAGGAAAGAAAGAAAATCCAAATTCAACTGGATGCTCTGAGCGTTGAGATGATTCAAGATGACAATTCAGATGACCAACCTTACCATCACCGAATTATGTGGAGTTACTCATGATATAATCGACTTGACCTCAAGAAGAATGAAATGTGTGGAGTTCTTTGAATTGGACGGACATCTCCAACATAGAAAAGCATCTTATGGCTGATGAGGTAACACATACTTCTTGCTACACTTATGAAAGTGATGAAGAGGAAATAAAAAATCTAGAAAATCTCAGGAAAGAACTTGACATCTATGAAAGAGAATTTCTAATGATCCGAGCTAGAGCCGAAAACCTTGAAGAAGAAAAGAATTCTCTTGAAAAGGAAAATTCTCAATTAGTTAAAGAATCTGAGAGAAAGAATGCTGAAAATGCATCTCTCAAAGCTCAGATATCTGAGACTGAAAAGTCACATGAAAAAGCAATGGCTGAGTTACGAAAGAATTATAAAGATCTTCTTTCTGAAAACAAGGAACTCAAGAAGAAAGAACTATCTTTTCAATCTTATGCCAAAGCTAGTCACACTCTTACTGAAGTACAATCTTACTTAAGAGATCCTTCAGAAAAGAAAGGACTTGGGCTGAATACACGCATGATTGTTCTATCACTCAATAAGAGTAAGGAGAAAAGAACATTTGTAAGTACTCAGCAAGACGGTTCCCATGCAATCTATAGTATCGGTGAAAAGACAAAGATTGTTGACAAAGGAAAGGCAGTTGCGACTAAACCTTTGTGGGAAAAACAAGTCAAAAACAAAACTGTTGGGTACGTCTCTGAAAAGAAACACAACACTGAAAAGTGTAAACACCCACAATGCTATGTCTCAAAAGGTAGAATCAGTGAGCCGCAAATTCTCCCATGTCACTTTTTCTCGAAAGAAATTGATCAACCAGAGACTAGCAAAGTCACGAGAAAAGATCTCGAGATAGCTTCAAGTGCTCAAACGGTATTGGCTACAAAGGCATCGGAAAACAACTTGCTCATGAGTACAAGCAGAGCAAGAACGATGGTCGAAAGCTAGAATTGCTCAAAGCAATTATCGAAGTGGAAGTTAAATCAAGCCACCGAAAATCAATGCGTGGCTAGAAGAAATCTGGCAAGGAAGGCTAAGTTTGCTGAAAAGCAAACTCAGAAACCTGACAGGTATCTGAAAGCATCATATGGAGCACCTAGGAACACAACAAGGAAGAAAATAATTCTTATTAATGATAACATTCATTCAAAAGAATTCCTCCTTACGTTCCTCTGCATAAACAAAAGCATATTTCAAAGAAATTCATTCAAAATGGATTCCTACTTGGAAGAACTTTTAATTCGACGGTTCCATCAAAGATATGAGAACCTAATCTCTGCTTCCTCAGTGCGTAATGCCTCCTAGACCAAAGCACAATGGCTATTTGATAGTGGATGCGAAAGCACATGACAGAGACAAAGCAAATCTGGTTGACAAAAGCTTGCAACACGGACCGATATCGATTTGGAGGAGAATTAAATCCTCTCTGGATTTGCAACGTCAAATTGGGGACTTTAACAATCACCGACGTATTACATGTTAAGGATTTGAAATATAATCTATTTAGCATGAGCCAGGTTTGCGACAAGGGTTTTACTATAAAATTCAAAGCTAAATCGCAAACTAATTGACAATGAGTCAAAGCATACCTTAGTTGGTCGGAAAAGGCGGTCTTTATGTTGCCGATCATATCCGCCACAATCAAGAATGTCTCATGGTGAGTCAATCTGGTCACACGTAAGAGCAATCGTTATGGCACAAAAGAATGAGTCACTTGAACTTCAAAACTCTGAATAGACTTGCAAGAAAGAGTTAGTGGTTGGTCTTCGAACATCTTCGTAAAGGATGGTATCTGCTCGCTTTTCGGATGGGGAAACAATCTAAGATCTCTTTCAAGTCCAAAATCGGACACTCTAGTGTTAGACCAACGCAACTTTACACATGGATCTATTTGAATCATCTATAACTAGTTATGCGGGAGAAAGAAGTATGGTCCGGTTGTTGTAGATGACTTCTCAAGATTCACTGGGTCTTTTCTCAAACACAAATCGATGCTGTGGTGGAGATACCAAACTTGTTGAAAAAGCTTGAAGTCATGAAAATGACAAGGTATCCGCAATCGTAAGACCATGGTACTGAGTTTGTCAATCAAGACATAAAGGAGTTTTGTACGCAAAGGTATACAACACCAACTTTCCTCTGAAGAACACCTCAACAAAATGGTGTTGCGTAAAGGAAAACAGAACCCTTAAAGAAGCCGCAAGGACAATGCTAATGACATCGAAATAAGTGAAATTTATTGGGTTGAAGTCGTAAACACGACTTACACTCGTAATGTATGTTTGATAAACAAACACCATGACAGGACTCCCTATGAAATCTTGGTTGGTAGACCCCCTAATATCAAACATCTGAGAGTATTTGGTTGTAGATGTTTTGTTCTAAACAATGGGAAAGATTATCTAAGAACATTTCAACCAAAGGCAGATGAAGGTGTTTTTCTTGGCTATTCCACAAACAGCAAAGCTTATAGAGTTTACAACAAAAGAACAAAGAAAATTGAAGAATCAGTTCATGTTGTATTCCATGAAGGAAATAAGAAAACACCTCCTATTGATGAACTCTCAGAAAGGTTCAAAGAACTATTACTGAGGGATTCTAAAGAAGAATCCTCTGAGAGGAGAAACATCATTATGGAAAGTGAGGATGACTTTGACGTAGAAAAGCTTGAAAAGCCTAGTAACAACAAGATGACTCACAGACATGATGAGGAATTTCCTATGAATTTTCCAGAAATGGAACAGGTTACTGAGAACCTTCATCATGAAGAGGTATCTGAAAATAAGAATGCTGAAATGCATGTTTCAGATATCTCTAACACTGAAAAAGTGTCAGATATCAATGACATTTCCCATATGTCAGATATCTCAGATACTGAAAAGGTATCAAATCAAAATCTTAGTGATTCACATTCAGATCACTTGGATATTGATCCTACTAGCACTAAACCTATGATGAGATGGATCAAAGATCATCCTACAAAGTATATAATTGGACCAATTAATCAGGGTGTTAGGACTAGGAGAGCAATAGCTGAAAATGCTAACTCTCTCTTTGGATGTTTCATCTCGAATATTGAATCTAAAAATATAGAAGAAGCATTAGAAGACCAAGACTGGATCTCTGCAATGCAAGAAGAGTTGGATCAATTTGAGAGAAACAAAGTCTGGAAACTAGTTCCATTTATAGAAGGAATATCTGTGATTGGAACTAAATGGGTTTTCAGAAACAAGATGAATGAATCTGGTGAAATAACCAGAAACAAAGCAAGATTGGTTGCCAAGGGATTTACCCAGACTGAAGGCTTAGATTTTGACGAGTCATATGCACGGTTGCATGATTGGAGGCAATAAGACTCTTTCTAGCCTTTGCAGCTCATAAAGATTTCAAAGTTTATCAGATGGATGTCAAAAGTGCATTCTTAAACGGTGAACTTGCAGAAGAAGTTTATGTTGAGCAACCACCTGGCTGTGAAGTTTCCTCAGAAAGTAGAATGGTCTATAAACTACAGAAAGCTCTGTATGGACTGAAACAGGCTCCAAGAGCATGGTATGACACTTTGGCCAAGTACCTTCTGGAAAATGGTTTCAAGAAAGGTGAAGTTGATAAAACTTTATTTACCTTAAATCATGATGGGAAACTACTCTTAGTTCAAGTATATGTTGATGACATCATATTTGGATCTAAGGACAAGCAACTTTGTAATGACTTTGCAAATCTCATGAAAAGCAAGTTTGAGATGAGCATGATGGGAGAAATGAATTATTTCCTAGGATTGCAAGTCAAGCAACTCAATGATGGAATATTCATTAGTCAAACAAAGTATGCAAAAGATATGCTCACAAAATTCAATCTTAAGCCTTCGAAAAGAATGCTAAGATACCTATGAGCATTGGAACCAAAATGACCTATCTTGAATCGGATAAGAGTGTTGAAGAACATAAGTATAGGAAATTGATAGGTTCACTACTTTACCTCACCGCAAGTAGACACGATATTCAATATGCCGTTGAGTATGTGCTAGATTTCGACAAATCCAATGCAAACACACTACAACATTGCTATGAAAATATTAAGGTATGTAAAAGGTACGAGATGTAGGATTGTGGTATCCTAAAGAAAGTGGATTGAGTTTAATGGGTACTCAGAATCGATTATCTTTGGATCATTGCTTGATAGGAAAAGCACCTCAGAACTTGTGGTTACGGGTACTAGACTTATCTCATGGTTTAGCAAGAAGCAAAACTCAATTGCAACTTCTACCACGTTGAATATATTGTCTTGGTTGTTGTGCAACACAAATTCTGTGGATACAACAACAACTCAAAGACTATGGACTCGATGAGAAGAAAACTCCCATTTTCTGTGATAACACAAGTGCTATTGCGATTACACAGAATCCTAAATTTCATGCTAGAACAAAGCACATTGATGTTAGACATCACTTCATCAGAGACCATGTTGAAAAGGGAAATATAGAAATACTCAAGATTGGCACTGAAGACCAACTTGCAGATATCTTCACTAAGCCACTACAAGAAAGTAGATTCTTAGCCTTAAGACATAGTCTTGGACTAATGGAACTACCAATGAACTGAAAAAGTTCAGATATCCGAACGGGCATCCAGAAGAGGTATCCGAACGGCATCCAGAGAAGAGGTATCTGGAACGGGCATCCAGAGAAGAGGTATCTGGAACGAGTATCCAGAAAAGAGAAAAGAGAAATCTGGAACGGGTATCCAGAAGTCAAAAAGGCTAAAGAGCAAAAAGATAGCTTAAGATCTCTGAGACGGGAACTCAGATATCTGAATCACTCTATAAATGGGAAACACAAAAGAGAATAGTATAACTATCTGCAGTCAACTACTCTCTTGAAACTCGCATTATTTCTATCTTGATGAAAAACTTGGAAAAATCCTAAGTATAAGACAGATTAAGATGCAAACAGTGTCCTTGGTCATACGAATCAATTGTGATTCGATAGCAAGTCGCCAAAACTCATTAAATGGGCACAATTACACTTGTCGATTGTGATCATTCTTTGAAGAAGCAATGGTGACCCTCGATGAAGTTAAGCGATTAGGTGCACGGTGGAAATTAATTCACAGTAAATAGTGGACTGTTGAAATTCAGACATGGCCCACTAAGCATTTAATGCCGAACTAGCTTTTGCTCACGCCTGTTTGCAAATCACAGATACGTACACACAAAATCAATTTGTATGTATTTGTCTGTTGGGATTCAACTGCTATATATATAGGATTTTGGCAAATGAAATCACTTTTGCCTAATCCGAAATTTCATCTTGCACAAAAATAGCAAATCCTTCTCTTGATTCTCTGCAAACCTCTACAATCTCTCGCAAATCAAGATTAAGTTTTTCGCAAAGAATTACTGAATCAAATCTCTTTCAAACACCAATTTCAATTCCCTACACTATATAAAGAGATGGCCTCCAAGAACACTTCAACACAGAAATCCCAAACCTCCACTGGTACTGCTGAAAAGCAAGCACCAGAGTTGATTATTGTGAACAATCGACTGGTAGGAGTTTTTAATCCTGACCATTGGACTTCAAGTCACAGAATGATTTGGGGTGGTGCCATGGTTGAGGAATACCTCTCTGCTGCAATAGAAAACCAAACCGATGTAAAAATTGATTCTTGACATGCTTGAAAAGGCACAAATTAAGGGTTTTCTATCTGCTCGCCCAAGTGGAATTTCATCACTCGATGTGTTGGAATTTTACAATAACTCCAGGATTATTTCCTGTGTTTCTGAAGGCACTGAAATAGTGTCTATCAAAACCTCAGTCCAAGGAAAGGAAATCCTTCTGGACTTAACAACTTTCTGTAAGTTGTTTGAGGTTCAAAATCTTGGAAAGGATTTTGAAATAAACACCAAGGATGATGAACTCCTTGAAGGTGTTAAAGAACTTTACAGTGACGTGTGTGATCTTGAAAATCGATACACCCACCGAGTTCAAACTTGTCGACATCCGAACCGGACATCTGTGGTTCTTTGGGATATCGCTTGCATTCTTCACAGGTGCTTTGATGGTCTACAAGGGTGCTGACCGGATAAGCCAAGAACGATGGATCATGATGTTCTTCTTGAATCAACAAGACAAAAGGCCGGAAAACCCTTTTAATCGGGAAAGTACGCCTTCATGAAATTCGTGAAGAAGATTCAAGGCTTGAGCCTAAGATTGTCAAAGGACTAGCTGAGCCAAAGGCCATGAGGTTATGGTCTCAAGATATGCTACTTCGGAAAAGCTTGGCATTGAGCTCAGAGAGACGGCTGAAATAGCCAACAGTAACTTACTCTATAAATATGAGTATACAAATTTGATGAAAAAGGTTACTGGGTCTCAGAAAGGTCCTAATAAGCGAAAATCTGAAAAGATATCTGAAGAAAAGGTTGCGACCAAGAAGCCCAGAACTTCAAGAAAGAAGTCTGCTGGCAAATCAGAAGACACACCCAAGGAGGTTGTCAATTCTCAGATATCTGCAGGCATTGCCGATGAACTGATGATGGCAGATGAACTCATCAATGCTGCAAAAGAGTTATCAACTACTGAACAAGTAGACTCAGCAAGAGAAAGTGCTTTCAGAAATGTTGCGACTAATGGAGAAAGCCTTGCTAATGAACTCATAAATGCTGCCAAGAGTGGTGAAAAGCACCAAGCCCCATCTGCAGAAACCGCAGGAGTAATGGACCAATCAGTTTCCAATGCTGATGAGAGCTCTGACGATGAAGATGATGAACTAGTCATCTCTCAAGTCCTAGAAAGAACAAAGAGGGCTAAGGTTACTGAAAAAGTAACTGGTGATAAGGTATCTGAAGAAGAACCTACACCACAGGTTGCTGAACCTATAGCAAAGGTTGTTGGTGCAAACACATCATCAGGGAATGTCTCTCTTGCACAACTTCACAAAGCCCTGATGAGTGGTATTTTAGTAATCGGCGATCTTGATGGAAATGCCACATCTAAAAATCTGGAAGAACATTCTACTGATCAATCTTCTGCTTCCAGACAACCACAACAACCACAACAGCCACAAGTGGTTGATGAAATGGTAAATGAACTCCATTTCGAATTACCAGCAATAATGTATGCTGAAGAAAATCTCAGAAAAAGGTGTTCCCAACTCAATGAGAGGGATCAAACTGAGACATCTACTCAGAATGATCAACCAGGGGAGGCAACTGAGTTGCATACTCAGGAAAGGTGTGAAGTACCAGAAACATCAAACAAAGAAACTGCACTGGGACAAGAAGACCAATGTATAGAAAGGTCACAAGTTCCAGAGACCAATCAGCCTAAAATTGCTCAGGTAAATGACTGGTTTAACTCTTACCTTGTGAAAAATTTTATACTTATAAATCTTGTTACCTTATAAGAATTTCTTTGTTCTGATGAGTTAGAACGCAGAAACAAGAGGAAGTGAGAAGCTTGCCTCTTAATCGAAAAAGAGGTCCTTCAACCTCAACTCTTGAGAAATCTGAGCCTGTGCCACAGGTAAATGATTCTTAAAGAGAACTAATTTTTCAGTAAAAATGTTTATGTGCTCATTCATGTTAAATGTTTCTAACAGGCTCCAACTGAGATGGAAGAAGATAAGGCAGAAATGCCAGAGACAAACCCAGAAACCAACAAGGTTTCTGAAGAACACATCACTGAGCCTTCAAACTTGAAGGTATATGACAATCAAGTGACAAGTATTCTTCATCTTGGGTTATCTTTTATCTCTTCTAATATTCAATACTTTCTACTTACAGGCTATTTCAGAAGTAGAAATGCAAGGGGATAAAGTTGCGACATCCCCTGCATCAATGGAAATTGATGAAGCCCCCAAGGCAACATCACTCGAAAGAACACCAGAAACTGCACAAATTTCTGAGAAAAATGAATCTGAGCTTCCTTTTGAGGAAGTAAGCTCAAATCAATTCATTAAAAGCATATTTATGCATAGATTCTTTCAAACTATTTCCTAAGTATTGTATTTCTCTCAGGATCAAGAAAGAAAGGTTGATGAGGACCAGACTTCCAAGTCTCCACCTCACAACAAGATATCTGAGACACCAATTGTCTCAGTAGAACAAGTCTCTGAGCACAAGTACTTACTCAGGTAACTCAGAAACTAAACTACACTACTACTCAGATATCTACAAAAGTTTTGAAACTCACTCAAAACTCCTTCTTTCAGGCTCAAACAGATGCAAAGCAGGTTCCCATTAAAGAAACAAGGGACCTACTTCACTCCTTCAAAGCTCACACCCTGCCAAAGCATATTCAATGCTTCAAGAAATGGCAGAAGTTAAGGTGCTTTGATCTCTCTGAAATATTGAGAATCACAGATCAACCAACCAGAAGAGCACGAGCTCTTGACCTGGAAACATATGTCCAAGCAATGTTCCCTACAGAACAATATTCAGTTGCGACTCTACTACATAAGGACTTTTCCAGAGAAGAGGCGCATAGTTTGATACATGCCTTTGAACAGGCAGATGGTCAGACAAGATTACAGATGGCATTCAAGCCAGTCCTGCCCCAGACCCTGCAGTTTATACCTTCTGAACAAGAAGAAGTTAATGGGCAGAAGATCACTATCCCGGAAGTGATCAATCTTGTATCTGAAGATGATGAGGAGGAAGAAATGAATGAAAATTACTTTGATGAACCTCCCACTGACCATCACCAAAAGGATGATAATGACAAAAAGGATGATGATGATGCCCCTGCACCAGGGACCGGAGGAATTTCACAGAGAAACAATGCCTCAGCTGCTGAAAAGCAAACTGAGAAGACTTCACAGAAATCTCCGTCTTCATCACCTCAGAAATCTACTCATCCATCTTCTAACCAACACGCAGTTACTACTGAACAAGTAGTTGAGCTTTCTGAAGAAACTAATCAGAAAATCTTAAACACTCAAACCAGATCTGCTCAACTCAGACAACTGTTGGAAGAAGAACAACAGCTCCATCTTCAACTGGAAGATCAAATAGCTAAATCCAGAGATAAGATTGATCAACTACAAGATCTATACTACATGAAATTTATGTCAATTGGAGGAGCTGCTTTACTGTCTCTATTATTCTTTATTTCCTGAGGCAAGAAGACTCTATACTACGCTTATTGGTCGATTGCTAAAAATATGACCATCCTTTATTTAATGAATTAATTTTTAAATAAAGGAGTAATTCATCTATATGCGTGTATTTTTTTATTACCTGGGCTTTATTTATGGGTATGAAATACGATATGAGATTTACGATCCACCTCTACGTCTTTTTTTGGTAAAATAAATGCATTCTAAGATTCGTCGTACATGCTAGCAGACATCACAAGGAAGCTTTTTTCAGAACAATCTAATATAGAGTAGTGATACTATTAGAAGAAATGATTGCTTACTCTGAGGTTGAAGAGCTACGGGATGCTGTGCAAGAGATCACCAAAGAACTCGATACTGAAGAAGTATCTGAAGTCAAGCATGATGCTAAGGCTGCATCATCTTCGAAAGAAGTACCATCCTCCTCCCAGAAAGGAAAGAAACCAATCTCTGAGATGGTTGCTGGACTCGATACGATCGATGAAAATGTCCAAGAGGATGAAGATCACTGGGCTAATCACTCAGATGATGAAGAAGACAAGACTTTGGCAGAGCACCGCAATGAACATCTAGCGGTTTCTCACTTAAAAAGGAAGCTGATTGCTCCTACAATTTTCAGCAAACTGCCAAATGTCCACTCCAATGAATACATGAACAGGTACCAAGTACTGGCTACTCTGAACAAGGAGATGTCTTCACAGATCAAGGAAGTAATTGCCTCCGTCCCCTCTGAAATGAGAAAATTCACTGAGCTCATCACTCAGAGAACAACTAGCATAGTCATTGCTCAGAAAGATCTGGGAATGATAAGGGACGACGATGCGTCTTTAGCTGAAAAAGCTTTTCAAGAGGCAAGTTACACTGCTGGAAAAGCAGATGCCATCCTAGGCCCATTGGCAGAGCTCACTGATAAGGACAATGGACTTATCAAGCAAAATCAGGAGCTCAAAGCCGAACTTCAGAAGTTGGTCTGTACCTATAATTATCTACAAGGGCACTTCAACTCTCTCTCAGATTCCTTTATGAGACTGAGTCAGCCAACAATGACTAAGGGGGAAAGAAAGTACAAATCTGGACCTCAAAGTCAGGGGGAATGGGAAGAAGGAGAAGAAAACACGAAGAAATCTGGAAATGGTGCGGCTCAGAAAGGACCCAGCCACCACTCAGAATCAATGAACCCTCCTCTAGCCTAGCTGCTTCCCAGAAACCTACTGAAGGAACCAAAATGGTAACAAGGGCCATGACAGAAACCTCCAAGGAGTACCAAGGCTCCAAGGAGAAGACAAGTTAGAGGGATTGATGAATCCTCTGAAGAAGAAGAAGAAGGTCAAATCAAGTCCCAGGGCAATGAAGAAGGCTGTAAAACTCACACAAGATTCAATCTTGATGATGATGAGGAATCTGATGAAGATGAAGCTCCTCTTCACAGAAAAAGGAAAATTGAAAGCCTAACTGAGCCCATAGCTGCAAAGCCCCTAGCAGCTAAAACACCCTCTGGAAATACCAAGTCTATCCAGGGTGGTGATCCTTCAAGCAACAACCCCAAAGAGAATTCAAGATAGAGAAGGAACAGACTGAGAGCTGAGCAAAGACAAAGTCAACTTCCACTCAGGCCAGAAGAAGCCAAAATAGAGTATGTGAAGTATGACAATGATTCCTCCGCTCACAGTGCATCAATCAAAATAATGGCTATTGGATTACGGAACTTAAGCATCTATTGTAAATTCAAGATTTCAACCAATCCATAAACAACTCATGGCATGGAGAAAGGATAAACCTACCTTGATCAACACCAATCACATCAAAGCATGGTTGGATTTTGAAGTTGTCAAGAGAATCAAGCCATGAAGAAGGACCTCTCGATGATTGTCCATATGGAAAGCCGGATGATGTGCACAAAATTCTGAATATCACAGAACAGCACAAGACCAAGACTTCTGTGGAACCCATGAGTCGTTCTATCCGATGTAAGATCAATACAAGGGTGACATCGATATCTGAAGATTATCTACGAATACTTCAAGCTTTCGGATATCGAATAGAGCATGCCCGGAAGTGGGGAAAGTACCTATGGGTCAAGCATTTTGCAAGAAAATCCTCGCCAAAACCTACAAAGAGGTCGTGGATTTGCCAGAGACACGTAGATGGTCATGTAACTCTTCTCTATGATTATTCTGATGACATCAAAAGGTTTGGAGATAGGAAATTTGCAGACTGATCCATAGAAATACTGTTGAAGACTTGAAGATTGAAGACTTGAAGACTAGTCTATTAGGATGTTTACTTGGAGCTTTGTTACTCCTGTTGTCCTAATTTACTATGTAGTTTTTTGTATTTTTGCTGACTGAACTTAACTGTATCATGTATTGAAGTTATCTGTAATCTTTATTTGTAACTTATCTGAAGAACTTACTCTCAGATAGTATTCTATAAAAGATAACTTGTCAGCAAAGATCACACCTTGTGATTTGGTTGATGTTTACTTTCTGCACTTAACTATATGAATTGAAAGATCATAAGAAATGATTAAGTGGTGGATTGTTTTCTCATCCAGATTTGTAATAGGTAAAGATAGTCATCGTTGACTGATCAAAAAGGGGGAAATTTGTTGGGAAATTTCTTGAGAAATTTGTTAGGAATTTTTGTAAGATATTTTGTAAAGAATATCTATTTAGTTTTGATCAGCAACATGATGACTTATCTTAGTCTCAGAAAGGAAATTAGTACTCTTGATTCACTTGAACATTGTAAAAGAGGAAACCCACTAAGTATGATAGTCTAGCTAATCTTGTATAGGATGTTAGGTCTCAAAATGTAATTTTTATTTTATGAAGAGAAGACCAAGAAGAAGACATCCAAGCAGAAAGCTCAACGACATTGAAGACTTGAAGAAAACTGCACAAGATTACTGAATCTGTTGTTCAGATATCTTAGCCAGATATCTTGAAGACACGAATAGTTTCAAACAAACTGTGTCACAAGAGATATCTGAGAAATAAGAGACATATCTGAAAACAAGGAAAGTGTCCACAGATATCTACTATCAGATACCTTGAGCTTTAACCACGTTTCTGAAAGAGAAATATATATTGCAAACAAAGTTGTTTCAATAAATACAAGTGGTATCTGAAGATTGAAGATAAGGACGTGCAAAGAATCAGATAACACTAGTCCGATAAAGCATAGTTCCGTTGGCACTACAGGACAAAAGTATAGTACAATGCATTTAATGCACGAGAGATGTGCGAATAAAAGCAGCGGCTTTCCGAGAAGAAGACAAAACACCATAAAGATTATATACGAGATATCGATAGTTCGAATTTGAGCCTAACGGATACTATTCAAACGGTACTCAAATTCATCTATAAATATCAACACTTAGACAGCTTGAGAGAACACACAGAACACTGAACACCTTGAACTGCATACAAACGCTGAACATCTTACTCTCTCAAAGCAGCTTACTTATTCTCAAAGCTTTCTGTTGCGACCAAAGCTTTTGATCTTGAGTAAACACCGGGTTAAGTGTCCCGATCCTAAACAAGCAAAGCTATTCGTGAAGGAGTTGAATCAAAAGATCAACTATCCGAGATTCATTCTCTTGAGCAGATATCATAAGATTCGGTCAAGAAATCGAACAAGATACCATACTGTCAGTAAAGTGTATTAAGTAACAGTTCACAGAGCTATCGATTAATCGAAAAGTTATTAAGACGCTCATCGACAACTCAAACCAAAACCAACACCATAATGGCGTGGAGGCGTGAAGTACTTAGTTTGAAAAATCAGGGAATAACTCCAAGGTTACTGGAGTATAGGAAGTACTTGATTTGGGAAACTAAGGAATAACTCCAAGGTTATTGAGTATAGGAAGTACTTAGCTTGGAAAGCTAGGGAATAACTCAAAGGTTTCTGAGTATATGAAGTACTTGGCTGTGAAAGCCGGGGAACAACTCAGGGGGAACATTTGGTTGGGAACCAATTGTTAAGAATCTTAGAATAGGATTATTGTAAGGAGAACTCAATTATCTGTTCTAGTGAATTCTAGGTCTCTGATAGACCGAAGTGGATTAGTTGGAGGATTACGCCACCTCCAGATACCACTATACTTGCTGTGTTATTTACCTTTCTGTTTTTACATTTCAGCAACACACACACATATTAACTGTTTCTGCACTTATCTTTATTAAGTCTTCCGCACTCTGATTCTAAGTATCAGATATCTATTCAGATATCTGAGAAATAGTTGTTATCGACAAAAGTTTTTAAAAGACTATTCACCCCCCCCCCCCCTCTAGTCTTTTACTTTGCCGTTATCTGGACCAACAATAATCAATATTTGCATAAGTCTCATACCAAAGTATAGATAGCAATCAATCATCGAGACATATAACCATCAATATATGAACGTGAATGTACCCCTAAGAAAATTGGTAACTCATAACATGCACAACGATTAATCACACAAGATTTACATATACATATAAATATTAGTGATGCAAGTCCTAGGGGAACTTGCCTTGAGAGAACAAACGAGAGGGCAAGAATTGAAAACGGTGGGTTGAAAACCAGCCTCTGTTCGACACTTATTCTGGCCGCCTCAGAAATCCAAACATAAAATCCTTCGGTGACAGTATAAAACGGTGTGTTATGAATCAGCTCTCCAAAATTCAGCACGATCCAACGGTTAACGAACCGGGGAACGTGTTTTGAAAATGATTGCGCAGTGCAGAATATTTACGCGCGAACTAAAGTTTGGATGAGGGTTTTTGTTTTGAAAATAACTAGGGTTTGATTGGGAGATTAGGGTTTTGATACTTGTATAAAAAGGGGCTTGAAGATGGGCTCACTAAAGAAATTTTGGGCTCAATCTTTAAGAAAATGGTTTTGGGCCAAAACTAACGTTTTACGAACATCGCTTAACGCTCGGTTCGTTCTAAAATGCCTAAGTTCGAAATAATAAATTTTGGGCTGTTACATTAACTATTGAGTTACTGCATTGATATTGCATTAATCTCATTAATGCATGACCGATTCATTCATTCATTAAAATTATTAATACACAATTAAACTATTTAATTAAAATTAAAAAATATAAAAAATAAATAAAATAATGAGTATACCCCCATGTACATGGTTTATAGGTGATATCGAATTTCGACATCATCCCTGATTTTCGACCCGGACCGTGCCTCGACTTGTATGACTATGGGATTGGGGTCATGGAGGCGGTGGAGGACAAGAAGAAGAGGCGGTGGTGACTTGAGTCATTGTAAGCAACAAATGTATTGTTGCCTTAGAGTAAAAATTTGTTTCAAAACTGATTGATCCGTAGTTAAAAAAATTGTTTGTATACATATATAATACTATAAATATTATTTATGATGTCTGTTGATACGGAAATGTGTCCAATCCGTTAAGGGCGCCATAGAGCGTGTCCTAAAGCGCATCACGGCTTAACTAGCCAATTCAGTACTGGTCCGACCTCACACGGTCCGCCCAAAGTGAATCGACCAGTACGCTGAAGTCACTACATCTCCACAGCTAGTCCGAGCTGGCTAAGGAAAGGACTTCCAAACCTGACTATGTCAGTACAGAGATGCCTAACGGACCGTACGAGAGAATCTCGGACGCCACCGTTACATTAAGACCAAACGTATATAACAGAACCACTGAGATACTTCCGTGAGACTCTTGGCTCGGACATCCAGAGTTACCCAAGGGCAGATCATCCAAGCAGACAGATCTGTCCGAGGGACTAATACGGACCCAACAAAGTGAAAGATTACTCTCGGAGGAAAAGGTCCAAACTACCCTCCCAGGCCCACTTATCGGTATTGGACTAATGTTCACTAATGGGCCATCGGCCAAAGGTAGCATTGGTGTCCAAATCTGGATCGTACACTTGGCATCATCTTATGAATCTCTTCATAAGTACATGATAACTATAAATATAGCACAAGGTCCAAGACCTTGGAGGGAAGATCGAAGGGAGATTCAAGTGAGAAGATCAAAGTGATATCCATAATACCTTTCCCATTACTATTGCATTGAGAGCTACCATCTCTCCTTTGAGTGAAGCCTCTTTCCGGATTGACCTTGGCAATCCGGGCAACCCATTCTAACCCCCCCCCCCCCCCCCCACTTAGTCCTTTCAGGTGCTCTTTCTCGGACAAGCCTTTTATCGGACTTCAAGTTGGAGGCGGAGCTTGGATTAGGTTACTTGCAGTGGTAGTGTTGGTGTTGAGAGGTTTATCCCTCAACAATGTCATACCGGCTCAAACGGCCCAACCGATCCGACCTCGGTTCGACCTTTTTTTGGGGGTGACCGGCTTAACTGTCCGGTCCGGCTTTTAAAACATAGGTTACGGGTATATATGTACTAGTAATAACCCGTGGCAACGCCATGGTATAGTTTCCATTTAATCATATATTGGGATGACCAAATAAATTAATCGAGAAAATAAGATAGTCAGATTTACTTATAAATAACGATGGTCGTGGTGTCGGTGGATAGTCCTTCTTCATCCAATATTATATCATTGATTTTTTTTATGTTAACTATCGAAAATAAAAATACGACTCATCGTGAAGGATATGCTTTGAAAGGTCGGGGTAGGATCAAACCTTAACCCGTTCGAGACCCGACGGGTTGACAACATATATTTTATAACGGGTGTGATCGTACCTAATCTGTTAATTAATTACGGATACATGTTTAAAAAAAATGCATGCCTCAAATCCGAACCAAAATAAAATATAAAAATGTATAATGCAATCAATTGAGTTGGTTTCCAACAACCCCTGCGGTGGCATGTGGTCACTCCATTACACACACAACGATTATTATTCCCCCCCCCCCCCCCCACACCACCTCCCGTTATGCAAAACAGGAAAGTAGAGAGAAGATCGAAGAGAGTTAAACACACAACGATTATTATTCTACCAACCCGTACCCCTCCACCCCGTTATGGAAGACAAAAAAGTAGAAAGGAGATCGAAGAGAGTTTCTCAGCCTAGAGAGTGCCCCCGAGGGGAATGTAGTTTTTACTGATCCGTGGCGATGTTGCGACATAAAATTCTTTATCAAGTGAATGAAATATAATAAGGTTTAATAAAGCAAATATAACACTACCCCCAAACATCGTTAAACATTTCCTTGTAAACCACATCAGCGGTGATTTCCGAGTTAGACTTATCACAGTCTTAGAGTTGAGTTTATCATACCAATTTAGTTCCCAATTTGAAATGATCTTATTATTATCGTTGGTCTACATTTGAATTGAGTCCATCAATTGGAAGTATCTCTTCATTAATGTATTTTCTACATATGGTATGATTTAGTTTTCAAATAGTTCCCAATTTGTAATCATCACAATCTTGGACTTTGTTTACCCTCCAAACTTTTCTCAAATAGAATTATCACATTTTTAGAGTATTTATCTATATAATGTGGTTTACACTTCTAATAGAGTTTTCAAGTCTGACTGATCTCTTTCATAGAATATGTTTACAGTTCAGATTAAGTTACTAAGTCAGAATAATCTCATTTTTATATTATTTTCTAAATAGCATGGTGTATCATTCCATTAGAGTTCCAATTTAAAATTATATCATTTTTAGAGCTGTTTTGCCCTTCAAATGGAGTTCCTGATTAAGAATCATTACATTCTTAAAGTTGAGTATAACCTTCGAATTCAATTTCCAAGTTGAAATAATCTCATTGTTAATAGTTTACTCTTCAGATTGAGTTGCTAAGTTAGAATTATGCCGTTCTCCCAATATTTGTTTGCATTTTTACTTGAAGTTGAGTTCCCAAGTTGGAACTATCAATTCTCAAGGATGAGTTTACCATCACAACTAAGTTGGAATTATCTCATTATTTGATTTTAGTTTACCATTCAAATTTAAATTTGGAATTATCTCATTCTTAAAGTTTGTTTACCCACTCAACTGGAAAATTTCTACATTATTAGATTCAGATCCTAAGTTGGAATTATATCATTATTTGAGTAGATTTTACCATCTAAATTGAGTTCCCAAGTTTTTCGTTTGAATTTTCTCGCCTTCTGTCATAAATAGGAGGTATTAAATCCTCCAGCGGCTGCAATAAGAAGAAAGAATGAAAAAAAAAATTAAGCCATAAACTTGAATTTGTCCAATCTTATTTTCAAGCAAGAAAAAGAAGACCCTTTTGTTAGTTCGTAAACATTTGATTGTAGAAAACATTTTAGTAGACTTGTGTCAATCAAACTTTATAATTCGTTTGGCCAGTGTTTGAATCGGAGTTCCTAGCTAATTGCACGGTTGATTAATCAACTATTTAAGAATTTTTAGTTTTCCTTTTTTCTTTAATATATAAAAAAGATCATTATGGAATGACAAATTAAATTAATCGAGACAACCCATGGGGCGGTATGTGTTTTTAACATATAAAAAAGTTCATTATGAAATGACAAAATAAATTAATCGAGACTATCCCTGGGGTGGTATGTGCTCCCCACATAATTATGTATACTTCCCCACATAATTATTTATATATATGAGTGTGTCTATATATAATATTATAAATATTATTATGACGTCATACCGGCTCAAAACGGTTCAAAACGACCCAACCGATCCGATCCCGATTCAACCTTTTTTTGGGGTGTCCGACTTAACATTCCGGGCCAGCTTTTAAAACATAGCTCTTAGTTATTTTTTATAATTGTATTTTAAAAAATACTAATATTATGTAGTAAGTATATGTTAATTACCATTATAACATTTTTATAATTGTATTTTGTTTTAAAATGTACTAATAAATGTTAATTTACCATTACAATCTTTCAATAAAATCAAAATTTATTTATGTTATTTTAATAACTTCCCCAGGACCTCCGGAGATAGCCTAGGACCTCCACCTTGTCAAGAGGAACGCAATCGCTCACATTTAAAGGAAAAAATGACAGATCAGTAATTGGAAGGCGTGAATCATGACAGAGAAACTGTCACGCCCCTGACCTTTTTCACCTCATAAGCATGTTTAATTATGTTTTAAAAATCATATCAAGCAAATTTTAATATTTTGATATGTGTTATACACATGACATTATTTGTGAAAAAGTAAATTAATATTAAGTGACTTTTTGAATTATAATAGTTATCGTTGTTTTATATAGTTTTGGGCCCAACTTGTTACTAGTTTTGATTTTAACCGTTTACATCTAAACGAGGGCCTTTGAAAGAACGGAAACCGTAATATGAACCGCACAAATTTATAGTATTTGTTTAGTGGATCTCTTTGACCTTCGAGTCGTTTTTGTAAAAATCGAAATAAACAGGTTGGTGTAAATAATTATGTAATTAAAATAATATATAAACTACATTTGATAATCTTGTTTGAGTTACACCGCCACACCGCCTCATCATTCCATTTGCCTGCTATTGACATTCACAAAGTCTTAGGAGAGTCCAAGACTTCATAGAGACGAAAAAGATGGACTTGTTTGCATTTTATCACACTTATTTGTATTTTCGCGGGTCATTGGGTCGGTTTGATTCATTTCGCGGGTCATTTGGTCGGTTAAATTCATTTCGGGGTCATTGGGTCAGGTCAATTCATTTTGCGTGTCAATTTTAAGAACATTAGTCAAATAGGTGAGAACATTACCCAAATAGGTGAGAACATTATTCATATATTTAAGAACCTTTTTATGTTCATGAACATTATGTAATGTTCCTTTTTGTTTATATGTGAAATGTCTAAAATTTATGATATAAGTAGGAACATTATGTATATATAAGTAAGAACATTTTTGTCAATGTTCTCATTTATATAATATATCAATACATGAAAACAGTACCCAAATAGGTGAGAACATTATTCATATATTTAAGAACCTTTTTTATGTTCATGAACGTCATGTAATGTCCTTTTTGTTTATATGTGAAATGTCTAACATTGATGCTATAAGTAGGAACATTATGTATATAAGTAAGAACATTTTTGTCAATGTTCTCATTTATATAATCAATGTTCTTCTTTATATGAGCCATGTTCGTGTCATTTAATGAACATTAAATATATAAGCAAGAACATTAACTATATAAGACAGAACATTTATGTCACATTCAATTACATCATTACATATTCAATATCCAAATAACATTGAATAACATTCAATTTCAAGTACAACATGTTCAGTGTTTTTTGTTGTTTTATTGACGAATCATTTATCACCTGAAACATTGAATAGGACATTAGTCATATAGTTTAAAACATTTGTAATATAAATAATAACATTACAAAAATAAGACATAACACCTGAGATATTGCAAGTAAAACATTTACGTATATTTTTGAAAACATTACAGAGATCAGTCAAGAACATCACATAAATAAGGGAAGAACATTACACTCATAACGTAGAACATTGTAGACATCATATAAAACATTGACGTAACACATTAACTGCATATTTACGAAAACATTGAGGTAACAACGTACAATGCACATTTACGAAAACATTACAAAGATACATATAGAACATTACAGAGATCAGTCAAGAACATCACAGAGATACGGGAAGAACATTACACTCATAACGTAGAACATTGTAGACAACACATAACGCATATTATTAGCAACATTACACATTACATGCTCCATATCACAGATAACATTACATACATAGGCCACAACATTCTACAAATTAACTAGAACATTTGAACAGTTTTCTATGTGATTTTTTTTTCAGATATGTTTTCAAATTTCAACTTCTATTGTGAAAAAATTCATTCATCAATTAATATTTGAATGAAAACATTGTTGAAACTTACATACGAACATAATTTGAGTAGATTGGAGGATAAACAACCAAACCGTAGTAGAAACACAAATTTTCGAGTATAGTTTTATGTACTCTGTATAGTTGCACATCCGACATATAAGCAAGAACATTACAGAAATAAGTCAAAACATAACACAGATTAGCTAGAACACTTGAAACAAAAATTACGCGATTTTCAGATCTGATTCGAAATTTCAACTACAATTGCGAAATAAACACCGATTTCACATAAATTATGTCAAGATCTAGTTGCTTCGTACCCTTTGTGATGTCGATCTTCGATGAGCTTCTCCGATTGATGTTTCTGAGCTCGATTACATAGAAACCACGTCGAAATTGATATCTTCTAGCTCGATTACATAGAAACCACGTCGACATGGAGTGTTTCGAGCTGTTTTCCGGCGAGAACACTACAAGAATTCTGAGGTAAAACGATGGAAAGGGGCGACGGATTTTATCCGTCGTCCCATAGCGACGGATCGCTAGATTTGGCGATGGATGTTATTCGTCGCCAAATCTAGCGACGGATTTTATTAATTCGTCGCCCGTTGTTTGACTTTTTTTTTAAAAAAAAAAGAAAATTAAATATTAACGACGGATAAATTATCCGTCGTTAATATTTATATATTAAATAAAAAAAATCTATCCGACAGATTAGCGATCCGTCGCTACGGGGCGACGGATAGTTATCCGTCGCCCCGTATAGCGACGGATCGCTACTGGGCCGACGGATACGTGTCCCTCGGCCCAGTAAGGTTTTAGCCATTGTTGGGCTGAAGCAGAAGCTATTTCGGCTTCATTCTTCTTCTTCGTTTTTCTTCTTTTTCTTCCTTTATCCTCCGTCAAATCCGGCCATTTGTTGTCGATTATTCCCAATCTTGGTGTCAATTCGAAGATCGTTGGACGAGGAGCTCGTTTCTTCCTTCAATTTCAAATTTTATTCGCTATTTTCTTCAGAATCAAAGGTGTTACTTTTAAACCCTAACTTTTGAAAAATTGGATTTTTTTTTATTTTTGACTATTTATTCTCATTTGTATGTTTATATGAAGTATGTAGTAGCTTGTTTAGTTAATTTGATCAATTATATGTAATTTGATATGTATATGTAATTTGATTAATTTGATTTGTATATGTAATTTGATAGTTAGTTTAGTTAATTTGATATGAATGTATGTAGTAATTCAATATGTATGTATGTTAATTCGATAAGTATAAGTATGTATGTAGTGAAGTATGTATGTTAATTAAGTATGTATGTAGTTGGTTTAGTTAGTTTAGTTAATTTGATATGTATCTTAAGTATGTATGTAGTTAGTTTAGTTAATTTGAAATGTATGTAAGTAGTAGTTGGAGTTGATTTGATAAATTCGTATATGTACTAAATTACGAGGATGTAGTTAAGTGTTTTGAGCGAGAGATAATATGTTGATTATATTAACGTGTAATTTATAATTTATAACTCGTAGTAGTAAAACACTTAATAAATTTGTAACATATCGAACACTTAATAATTAATTTATAAGGAACGTATAATAATTAACAATTAATCTCTACAATCTTCTTATCCGAATTGGAATCGATCTAATAAAGTAAATACGATCTAATCAATTGGAACAGGTTAAAAAAGTATACAATGAATTCCGATCGTTCATGGATGTACGATCGTACGGCGGTAAATGGCAGAGTTTCTAGGACTTTTGTAGAAGGGGTTAAAGGTTTCATCTCGTTTGCCATGGGACGTCCGGCTTGTGCAACTGGGGGTTTGATAAAGTGTCCTTGCACATTGGAAACCTGTAGAAACAAGCAATTTATGACTCCTACAGCAGTATTCGAGCACTTGCGACGTTATGGATTCATACTTGAGTATCATGTATGGATTCATCACGGTGAGGAAGCACCATCCATGGCATACCTCCAATGGAGGGAGAGGCGGGGTTTGGGGCCGCCTATTGAGTGTCTTTCTAGTTGTCGGAACATGTGCATGATGTATTGGGAGGAGGATGTAGATCTGTTGGAATGCAAGTTCTGTGGTAGGGAGCATCACAAGTGATGATCGGAGGGGGCTGCAAGAGAAAGAATCATTTGATAATCCGTTTTGTCTCTAGGCTTGTATAACTAGTAATCATTAGTTGATTTATGAAACCAAACATTATGGTAAAATTGAAGCTAATGTAACTTATATTATGTAATGCCGTAACAATTGATGTTGAAGCTAATATAACTTATATTATGTAATGCTGTAACAATTGATGTTGAAGTTAATATAACTTATATTACGTAGCAATTGATTGAAATTGATTTATTATCGTAAATGATAGACCTCGATCTAATGAATTCAAATGTGTCAGGTTATTATCTAATTATTCAATGAATATCGATCGTTCATGGATGTATTGTCGTACTCTAAATGGCAGAGTTCAATCGAGTTTTCTGAAAGGGGTTGAAGGTTTTATTGCATTTGCAATCTCAAATCCGGCTTGTGTAAAGGATGGGTTGATAAAGTGCCCTTGTGCAATGAAACAGTGCAGAAACAAGCAATTCGTGATTCCTACGGCAGTAGTCCAGCACTTGAGAAAAAATGGATTCCTGCCTGCGTATCAGGTATGGAATCATCATGGTGAGGAAGCAGCACCGTCCAATTCATATGACCAATACAGACATCGTGGAAGGAAGAGAAAAAATGAACAAGTCGGGGAACAAAGTACATCTGTAGGTGATGCTATTCGAGCTCGAGTCGAACAAATGGTGTATGATGCAGCAGGGGCAGAGTTCATGGACACAACTAACACTGAAACCGAGGTGGCGGTGGAGGAACCACCGAATCCCGAGGATCAGGTGTTCTTTGACTTGTTAGAATCATCAAGGAAGCCGGTTTATCCGGGGTGTAAGCTCACTGAGTTGTCTTTGTTGGCTCGGCTAATAAGTTGTAAGGCTAATGGCCAGCAATCTGAAACAAGCTTCAATGAATGGGTTGACGTAATATCGGACCTTTGTCCTGAAGAAAACCTAGTTCCCACCAACTTTTACCAAGCGAAGAAAAAGATGCGTGGTTTGGGGTTGCCTATGGTAACCATAGACTGTTGTCCGAAAATGTGCATGATCTATTGGGAGGAAGATGCAGATCTAATGCAATGCAAGTTCTGTGGTAAGGAACGGTACAAGCGTTACAAGGAGGGGGCTGCAAAGAAACGACAGAAGAAAAATCTCCCACATAAGAAAATGTGGTACTTCCCTCTAGCACCACGTTTGAAAAGATTGTATGCTTTAAGTGCTTCTGCGGATAAAATGCGGTGGCACAAGGAGCGAGTAATCTCGGATAATGCAGAAGATGGTAGAATGGACCATCCAGCAGACTCACCCGCATGGAAATCGTTTGACAAGACATATCCAGAGTTTGCAGCCGAATCTAGAAATGTACGATTGGGACTTTGTACGGATGGTTTTAACCCGTTCGGGAGTGAACGAAAATACTCTTGTTGGCCAGTTATGCTCACACCGTACAACCTACCCCCAGGTGTGTGCATGAAGGAGCCATTCATGTTTCTGACTGCGTTGGTGCCTGGGCCGAAAGATCCTGGACTGACGTTAGATGTTTTCTTGCAACCCCTAATCAAGGAGCTGATCGAGTTGTGGACGGATGGTATCCCTGCATATGATGTGTCGACCAAAAAGAACTTCACCTTGAGAGCAGCTCTTCTTTGGAACCTGAGTGACTTTCCTGCATACTCCATGCTATCTGGAAGAAAAACCGCAGGGAAATATGCATGTCCACATTGCTTGGAGGATACTGATGCATTTAGACTGAAGGGTAGTGGAAAATTTTGTTGGTTTGATTGTCATCGTAGGTTGCTAGAAAGTGACCATTCGTTCAGGAAGAACAAGAATCAATTCTTGAAACATAAAGTCGTCCACAAAAAATCCCCGAGAAGACTTACTGGTGCACAAATTCTTGCGGAGATTGATAGCTTGGGTCTTATGAAGATGACTAAACTTGGGTGTTGAAGCATAACGAGAAAATTGGTAAAAATTGTGGTTGGAGGAAGAGAAGCATCTTCTGGGACTTGCCTTATTGGAGCAGTCTTCTTATCCGTCAAAACTTAGATTTCATGCACATTGAGAAGAACGTGTTCGAGAACTTATTCAATACACTTTGCAACATTGAGGGAAAAACAAAGGACAATGCAAAGTCTAGAGCCGAGTTGTCTACGTGGTGTAAAAGGCCTGAGTTGACAAACAAGGATGAGAATGGTAAGTGGTAAAAGCGTATACACAATTGACAACGCATCTAGGTCAATTTTGTTTGATTGGGTGAGGGCATTGAGTTTCCGAGATAATTACGCCTCAAATTTAGAGAAGTGTGTGGATTTGAAGAAGATAAAGGTTTATGGGATGAAGAGCCACGACTGTCATGTGTTCATGGAGAGGCTTATCCCGGTAGCATTTCAAGAGCTGCTACCGAAACATGTATGGACTGCTATCACCGAGTTGAGCTTATTTTTCAAAAATTTAGGCACAAGGGTGGTTCATGACAAAGTGTTGGAAAATCTTGAAAGGAACATACCATTGATTCTATGCAAGCTCGAGCGTTTCTTTCCACCGAGCTGGTTTTATTCTATGGAGCACTTGCCGGTTCACCTTCCACATGAAGCGAGACTTGCTGGACCGGTTCAGTCGATGGATGTATCCATTCGAGAGATACTTGGGGAAATTGAAGAAGTATGTCAAAAACAAAGGTAAACCTGAAGGTTCGATTGCCAATGCCTACATTCGAGAGGAAACTGCAACCTTCTGCTCTTATTACTTTGATGAACACGTCCCTACAAAGACATCAAGGCCGGCTCGAAACGCAGACACATTTGAAGTTCAAGCGGATGATGAGTTTTCCCTATCTGTCTTCAGGGTATCAGGGAAACCTCTTGGTGCAGCTAAGAAAGAATATCTTACAGATAAAGAGTTGAAAGTAGCTCAATATTATGTCCTCACGAATTGTGCTGAGGTTGACCCGTATATGATACTATTTGCAAGGTGAGCAACACTTTCTTTAAATTTTAATATAGCTACGTAAGTCTCTACTTCAATTATAGACTTATCATCGAATCAATGTTTGCAGTTTTTTCAAAAAGCGTTGTTTGGAAGAAAATCCTCAGATGACAGAGGATACACTAGAGGAACTACTTGACTCAAAAATTTCTACAGAATTTCCAGATTGGTTCCGAGAGTATGTCCGGAATCCTATTAACAACGTCACGTGCATATACTTAAAGGCTCTCGCAGAAGGGCCATTCAAGAAGGTCTACACATTCCCAAGTCATATAGTCAATGGCCTTAGGTTCCACTCAACTGAATGTAACACGGCCATGGCGACAAGCAACTCTGGGGTGTGTGTTAAGGGTGCAAAAGATTATGGAGACGCTTCTTTGTTTGATTTCCACGGCAAGCTAAAATGAATAGTGAGGATTGAATATTCTGGCTTGCCATTGAAACGAACCTTCTTGTTTGATGTTGAGTGGTATGATCCTAATCCAGGAGGTACGAGGAAGAACGAGCAGTATGAAATGGTTGATGTGAACCAAAAGAAGAGGTACCACCGAACCAAGTATGAACCATTTATTCTGGCGACTCAAGCACGACAAGTGGTGTTTCTTGAATATCCAAGCAGGAAACACGATAAGGCGGAATGGTTAGCTGCGGTAGCTATTCGTGCTCGCTCGAAAGTGGAGTACATTGAGAAAGACGACTCCATTACCAACTCGTACCAACAAGAGGATGTTGATAAACAAGCAGAAAATCCCATAGAAGCAGATGATGAGTTGTTTTGATCTGCACGAGGACCAATATGTAGACTTAGAGGACGGCGATAACGATATATTATATATGTGTATTATAACTAGTTAGTAGTTGATAGCACTTGAGTAATTATATGTGTTATTATAATTTGTTCTGTATTGTAACTGCTTCTAACACATTTTATTGTATTTGTTACATGTTTTTGCAGATGCCGCAACAGAGACCACTCACCTATCGCCCCCCCCCCCCACACACACACACACATGATAGTGCTGGGTCGGGGACAGGTTCAGACGGGGGGCTCTGTAGTCGAAGCAGGTCTTGATTCGAGACCCCCCAGGAGAGAGAGCTGGGCTCTACCAAAGACAGACATCTGGAGGACGAACATGACGATTGCCCCTACCTCATGTTCGATCCACATCATCCCACCACACGTGAACCGCACTGTGATTTTTCCTGTTGGTCCTGCCAAGTAAGTATATATACATTCTTCTTAAATATGTAAAACATAACTTATGATAGTTGACAAGTATAAATTGTTGTACTAAAGTAATATATATTTGTTTCATGTATCTTATACATTGACAACAGTTTATGGCCTTGGGAGGTCCACAACAAACTAGGTGACATCTTCCGGAGCAGGAGAGAGCCACCGAGGCAGGGTGGTGAGTGTTGGTCTCACATCTCGGACCGCATGAGGGCCGAGTACTTTGATGAGCTGAGGGTAAGTTAAAATATGACATTCGTTTGTTTGTAATTATAATCGTTTTAATATGAGTGGTATGTTAGACACTGTATGTGAGTGGTATGTTAGCCACTTTATTTGGGTGATATGTTAGTCACCATTGTGTTAGTAAAATTTAAGACAATGTGAGTGGTATGTTAGCCACTATATGTGAGTGGTATGTTAGCCACTTTATTTGGGTGATATGTTAGTCACCATTGTTGCAGTAGAATTTAGGACAATGTGAGTGGTATGTTAGCCACTATATGTGAGTGGTATGTTAGCCACTTTGTTTGGGTGATATGTTAGTCACCATTGTGTTAGTCAAATTTAGGACAATGTGGGTGGTATGTTAGCCACTTTGTTTGGGTGATTTGTTAGTCACCATATCTATGACGTTATATATGTATTGACTTTGAATGCTGTATGAAATTGGGAATGTAGAAGGAGTACTTCATTCCCAGTAGGTTGATCCCACAATTCTAGCGTGTTTACGAGACTGTGGGATCTAAACTGTACAGGGATATGGTCTGTTCGTGGAAGGCCATTCGGGATCGGGGTGGCCCAATGCCTCCACAAGTTGATGTAGAGGAGTGGGCCCTTTGGGATGCCTTCATGGGCGCCAATCGATGTCCGTGATTGCTACACCAATGCATGTAACCTGCGTCTCGACCGATGCGGCAGAAGGGCCGTTCACCACCTTGGGAGGCGATCATCACACCGATTATTACCAATCGGTATATGTATATATATGTTTTTTTTCAATCTAGCATTACGTGTATGTCGTGTCTGATTACTTTATTGTGAGATGATATATTGTTGACTATATTTGTTGTTCTGATCGCAGGGGGGGAGGTGACATCCAAGTATTACATCTTCTAGAAGGCCAAGGAATATGGGTATGGACCGAATCCGGGCCTCGTCTATTGCGGTATGTTTATGTTGATTAAATTTCATATTTGTACACTATTACAAGTTATTTTTGTAAAAACAGTAACTGATCATGATATCTGCTATTTACAATTTCAGGCTGAGGTTGATGCTCAGGTGGCGAGGCAGGAGGACGAGACGGGTAATGTGTTGTCAACTGAACAAGTTGACAACATCTTCCTAGAGGTCAACAAACCGGACAACAAAGGACGAATATATGGACTCAGGAGCCTCGGTTTGAGCTTGGCTAGTCCGGGGTGCTCCTCATCATCATCCCAGCAGTCTAGACGTCCGGTTTACACCATACAGTTTGACTGTGTTTCGAGTGCACGCAGTCCGGAACAAAGTGCTTCTAACTCAAGAGATGGAGCGGCACGCCAGAGAACAAAGGGAGGAGAACGAGCCCTTGATTCTGAGATGGAGTAGTTCATGTCCCGTCGCTGCACTTCGATGGTAGCTAGATATATGTATATGTACTATGTACGTTCGGATTTATTTTATCTAGATTTGTTCGGATAATTTAGACTTATTCGGATATTACATTTTTTATTTATCATTTATTGAAATATTTTCCGTATTATTTATCGAGCATCATATTGATTAAATATGTGTAATACGATAAACAGGGATTAATATCGAAAAAACAAAATTAAAAAAAAATGTGACGGAATTAGTGACGGAATTTGAGATTCCGTCACTAATTCGAATAATACATTGGGCGACGGATCGCTTCTATCCGTCGCCCAATGTAACGACGGATAGAATCTATCCGTCGCCAATAATCGATTTAAAAAAAAAAAAAGTCAAACAATATAATCCGTCGCGAATTGGACGACGGATTATCTATCCGTCGCCACAGCTCTGGTGGGGCGACGGAATTGTTATCCGTCGCCCGATCCGTCGCCAGAGCTGGGGCAACGGATCGGCACTGTTTAGCGACGGATTTATCCGTCGCTAAACAATGTATTTTTTGTAGTGGAATGAGCTGTTTTCCGGTGAAAGAGCGGTTACATGCGGCAGGAAGAGAAATTGTAGAGAGAAGATTTTTTCAGCTGGCTGCTTAGGGTTTTGTGTGAATTAATGGTGTGATATGAGCTGGGTTTACTATATATACATACCCGTATACCCGTTTACGAATACCCACTTTCTGACCCTTGGTTGGGTTGGGGTGTTTTTAGTAGCTTATTTTTTATTTGGGGTTGTTTTATAATTAATGAAACTTAGTCTCTTAAGTCTTTATCTAAGGGTGGTCTCTCCTAAGACCACCTCATTGACATTTGTTTTATTTTTTTAGGAGATTAGTTTCATTCATTGGACGTATCACGTCTCACCGACTCAATCCACCGCCATATTCATTGATAAAATAGAAAGTCTAGGAAAATAACTGCTTTTCCATTAGAAATAGGAAAGACCTATTTTTATAAGTTTTTTTCGATCAGTGGTCAGACCAGCAAGCGGTTAGCGATCAGGCCGAACTTTTCCCTATATGTAAAAACTCACAGGCACGACATTAAATCCCCCAATTATAAAAACTCACAGATATAACATTAATTCACCCAGTTATAAAAAATCACAGACACGACATTAAATCCCTCAGTTATAAATACTCACAGACACGACATTAATTCCCCCAGTTATAAAAAACTCACAAACACGACATTAAATCCCCCAGTTATAAAAACTCACAGACACGTCATTAATTCCCGCAGTTATAAAAACCCACTGCAAAAACTCACAGACACGACATTAATTCCCCCCAGTTATAAAAACTCACAGACACGACATTAATTCCCTCAGTTATAAAAACCCACAGACAGATGCAAAAACTCACAGACACGACATTAATTCCCCCAGACACGACATAAATATCACCAGTTATAAAAACTCACAAACACGACATTAATTCCCCAGTTATAAAAACTCACAGACATAAAATAAATATCACATATACAAGATAAATCTCACAGATGCAAAAATTCCACAGTTACAGCAAAAATATCACAGTTGCAAAATCCCACAGACACAACATAAAATCCCCCGGTCACAATATAAATCTTACAGAAATAATAAAATGCATAAATGCCAACAAACATCATTCAGATGCAGAAACTGATCATAAATGGATGGTCAGGCACTAAACCCAATCACCTGAAGAGTCAAAATAATTTTGTTTAACAAATACTTCTAAGACTCCTTACTTTCTTCATTGAGGCAAATACCTCTCTACCTCAGGTGAATCCGTTTGGTCAGCTATTGTGGTCACTCAGCTGGCTACTTCGACTTCTGCTCAAGATCATAATGTCTCGATTCTTCCAGTTCCATCCTCCGGTAGAATCTGGTTCACGTCCTCTTCGGAAATCTCATAATTCAGGAGCCTCGTGACGGAGATGAAGCCTGCAGCATCCACGGATCCGCATCCGCATCCGGTTGTGTCACCCAATGCGTCTCTGATCTCTTGATGTTTCTGATCAGCGTCCACAGATCCGGATCCGACTTCTTCTCCGCCTCAATCGAATTCGGACGACAATCTCCTCTACGAAATCCTCCCCCACGTCGATGACGGCCGGACATTAGCCTCCGCCGCGTGCGTCAACCGTCGGTGGAGGAAAACTGCTCATGACGAGCGTCTCAGGGAGCTGCTGTGCACTAGGCACGATCATCGGATTCCTCTACAGCTGCGAGCTGTTGTTTTAGTCGGCGTGCTTCTCGTCTTCTTCGTCTTCCATTCACCGATCAGCCATTTTTTTATTTTAAGTTTTAGGGGTTTTTATAATGTGACCGAGATTTTTCCGGCAGCTAAATAAACTGACCGAACCGGACTTTCCATATCCTAATGGAAAATCAGGCCTTATACTATCCATCTATCCATATATATTATGTAAAGCATGAGGGGCTAAACATCACTAGATTCATTCAGTCCTACGTGGAATTTTGTGGAATTAGTTGTATTTTAGCCAGTATATATTTCAATGTTATTTTTGGTATGTTGACTGTATATATAGTTTTTATTAAATCTCATATAACTTTATCTACAAAAATCCGAAAAATATTTTGAACATATATTTGAATTCGCCATGACAAGACGAATCCATAGACACCAATCTTGAATACTATTACACCAGATTCATTCAGTCCTACGTGGAATTTTGTAGAATTAGTTATATTTTAGCCAGTATATATTTCATTGTTATTTTTTGTGTGTTGACTGTATATATAGTTTTTATTAAATTTCATATAACTTTATCACAAAAACCCGAAAAATATTTTGAACATATATTTGAATTCGCCATGGCAAGACGAATCCATAGATCAACACCAATCTTGAATACTATTACACCAGATTCATTTAGTCCTACGTGAAATTTTGTAGAATTAGTTGTATTTTAGCCAAAATATATATATTATTGTTATTTTTTGTGTGTTGACTGTATATATAGTTTTTATTAAATCTCATATAACTTTATCTACAAAAATCCAAAAAAATATTTTGAACATATATTTAAATTCGCCACGACAAGAAGAATCCATAGACACCAATCTTGAATACTAATTAATTAAATAAATTATTTTATTCATTAAATTAAAATATAAATTTATTGAATAAGAAAAAATGAAATAATAAAATTTTAAAAATAGAGCATTTATTAAATTAATTCAATCCTACGTAGAATTTTGTGAAATTAGTTGCATTTTCAACCAGTACATTTCAACTGGGCTAGATTTATCATACATTTGAATTCGTCGTGACAAGACGAATCTATAGACACCAATCTTGAATACTATTATTAATTAAATAAATTATTTTATTCATTAAAATAAAATATAAATTTTAAAAATTAAAAACGACTCAGTAAAACACATTATAAATAATTAACGTAGCATCAAGAGTTCAAAAAGATACTCATTTTAAATAGTTTAGCATCAAACATTCTGGACAAACTAAAATATACGACTATTTTGATTAGCCTCATATATATATATCCATACGACCATACCATTTGTGCACTTTCGGTTATTCTGGGCACTTTCGTATATTTTTCTACTATATTCTAAAGTTGAGGTTTACTTTGAAACACACATGATCCGCATGTGCATAAATGATACTTGGAACGCTTTCTAATTACTTGGACATTTTCTAATACAAAATTAATGTAAAAATAAATCCATTTTAAGTTGTATTAACTCTCTATGTTTCTTTTTATTTTTGAATTTAGGTTTCGACTTTTCTCTAAATACTTATGTATGAAAGATAATGAATAGTCGTAGGAGATAGTAAATAAACTAGAAGAGGTGAGAAGATAAAGAATAAAGTAATAAATTAATTTTCAATTTTTAGGCATGTGAAAATGAGATATATCCATATATTATAAAGACCAGCTTTTATTATCAATTTTAGCTATAGTACTTTGGCCTCAAATCAATGTGAGAAATACTTTCATTTTTTTGGATTAAAAAATTACAAAACAATTATAAACAGGGTAAATTTATCTTTAATTCCAAGTTAATGCGTATTTGGTTCTGTTACATTTACAATTTTAATCAATTTTGGTTACATAATTCTGCCAATGATATTCAACCTTTGTAACTATTTATAAATGTGATCAATCAAATCTTCTAAATCCCATAATTCCATCAAAATCACCACCCACACACTAATTTTCTTAATGGGCATGAATCCATATAGGAGGACCTTTGGATCTATGCTTGACATAGTCCCTTTTACTGATCTTCTAAGAATATTTTATGAATCATGTACTAGACGTGCTCTTTTCAGTTCCAGAAGATCGAAGAGACACACGTGAGCTAATTGGTGGTGTGTTGATCTTTACATGTCTATCAACAACATTTTACATGTGAAGACTTTCAATTTCCTTTTCTTTATGTATAAGATTCGATCGGCAGGATGAGGTATAAGGCTTCTCTTCTCTACGATCTCTGGCTGGAAGGACTGGTTCTATTCAACCCGAATTTTAACCCCGTTCGAAATAATGATGTTCAGTCCGATTCGGTATATACCGAACCTGCTTCCATACCTTTGTTACAAGACCCGACCGCAACATTTTATGATTAAGTTAGTAAAAACTACATTTTTTCTTTTTTTGGGGGGGGGGGGGGGGGGTCTGCATATACTCTCTAGGCGGGGAAACTCTCTTCAATCTTCTTTCTACTTTCTTGATACATAACGGGCCTGGGGGATCTGATACTCTCTACTTGGGGAAACTCTCTTCTCTCTTCTCTCTACTTTCTTATTTTCCTTTTTGCTACGAATCGCCATAGTGACGTTTTGCAAGTTGATCACATAAAGAATCAATCGTGATCCATTAAGCATGTTGAGGCCCAACTTGATATATCCTACAAAATAACCATAGAAAAACAACTACAATTGTCGAACCGGTTAATAAACGAAGAAAGGCCGAATTAACAAAACAAGTGCAATATAAATTGCACTTTCAATCTCCCCCTTAATTCTTGCCTTTCTTCACAAAAACCTGAAATGTAGTTAGTAGGAAAACACAAGGTAATATCAAGCAACTCCCCCTTGCTCCAAGAACTCCCCCTTAATACAAAAAAACCATGAGTACAAACATTCTCCCCCTTTTTTGTGAGGAAAGAAAGAAAACAAAGTTCTTTTACAGAAACTTCACCATCTTGGTAATCTATTGAGGACCTGCAGACAAAGTACCAATGTTGTCAAAACGATGTTGACTCAACATTATAGTCAACACTGGCAAAGAAAGTAGCAAAATCATGACTATAGATTTGATCACCAAGGCGTGAATCGTGAATAGAGTGGATGGTCAGCTGGAGGGCAGTGATGTTAAGAGAGCGGATGGTCAAGTACACAACTTACAAGATAAGTCATGATGGGTGTTGTTGGGTTTGCTTCAAGGTAGATTCCTGCAGATATATATCAAAGCAACGAAAAACTGTGCACAACTGGTAATTAAAGATTAAAGTTGCAAGTAACACAGTTATCCGTCAAGTCAACGTAATCAGATAAACCCTAGGGAGGTTGACCAGAAATCTTGATCTTAAAGAAAGTGACTTGAAATACAAGAACAGGAAGCAAAAAACCAAAAACCCCAAGGAAACACCTTAGACCTACTCCCCCTCAAACCCAAAAACACACAGAATTAGAGCACACACAAAAAAACACAGCAATTAAGCAAACAGTACTTCATGAACAGTCAATGTTGACCAGGATGTTGACTCAACATTGATGACAACATCGGGAAATCAGACCACTCTTAATGTAAGTCAGCCAGGAAACCAAGTCTCAAAATGTGCAGATTCGATTAACACCACTGATGTCAGCAGTAAAAAGAAGAGAAAGGAATACCAAAGAAACACTCCCAACATTGCCTCAAAAAGTAAATTGAACAATTAGCATAAGTTTGAGTGGGGGTGACCATGAGACCGTGAACCATGTCAAATAATTGGAACACGTATGAATCCGCTCCAAAGCCGAAGCCTATGCGGAGTTAGGCAAACACACGTCTCATGGCATAAAGATCACTCATTTGGCTATATTGGGTAATTTGGTACTCAGAAAGTGAACCAGCAGCATTACGAGAATCGGCACTTTTGTGCGTGTCGGTTTCTAGTACAGGCCATCAAAACTCACGACATATGACACATTGGCCACGTCGACATCTGGATAGTATTTGAAACCTGCCCAACACGATCCTCGACGGAAACACTTAGAGCCCTTTTTAACATAATTCATTAGATTTATTGAGCATAAAGAACAGGAGGCAACATCAAGTGAGAGTCAAGGTACGAGTAAAAATAGCCAAAAAGCAGCAAAAGTGGGTTTTACATAAAGCAAACACACAAGAGACTCGATACCTTTCAACCTTGGTTTCAAACAGCCTTTCAAACCCTAAGCATCACCACTGTAAGCTACAAACCGAGAACAGCCTTTGACCAGTACAGAAGCACAAGCACAGAAACACATAGAAGAACTAAAAAGTAAAAACAGAAAACAACATCACTTATTCTATTTTTCCAATGTTGACCGTGATGTTGAGTCAACATTGGTACTCAACATTGACAATCACAGAGAGCACAGACCGAGAGATCTTCGAAGACTGGAGAGTCTCTCACTATCTAACGGCTTGGTAAAAGTATCTGCAAGTTGATTGGTTGTATCTATGTGTTCTATGTCAATTACTTGCTTATTGACCAAGTCCCTAAGAAAATGATGCCTAATATCTATGTGCTTAGTGCGAGAGTGTTGAACATGGTTCTTAGAGATATGTATGGCACTAAGGTTATCACAGAACATCAAAAGGGTAGCACTTTGTAGACCATAGTCATGCAGCATATTTTTCAACCAGACCAGTTGAGACACACATCTGCCAGCTGCTACATATTCAGATTCAGAATGACAAAGGATTACGCCTGTTTCTTGCTATACCAAGACACCAAATTTGGACCAAGATAAAAGCAACCTCCACTAGTGGATTTTCTATCATCTAGATCACCAGCCCAATCAGAATCACTAAATCCCACTAGATTAGTGTTTGTATCACCAAACCATAATCTAAAATTAACAGTTCCTGATATATATCCAAGGATTCTTTTCACGACAGTTAAATGGGGGCTTTTAGGGTTGGACTGATACCTGGCGCGCACAAACACAGAGAGCATGATATCAGGTCTACTGCAGAAGCGATTACAAAGGCTTTCAATCATTGATCTGCATAATGTTGGGTCAACATCCGCCAACATCGATTCTCGCCACCAGAGAGGTACCCATAAGTGTACTGCATGATTTAGAGTTCTCCCAGTCACGAAAGAAGCTGAGTTCACCAATCATATTCATCTCAAAGGTACCTATCATAGTTTGCACAAACTGATGTACTATGGAAAGATTAGTCAAGTTAAGCACAATATAATCTTCTTTTGCACGATTGCAGTTGTGGGGATCAACCACCACGTAGCAGTTGTCAGGAGACCTGGTACCTGTCATGTCAAAATATTTCTCCTTGCAAGTGTGTACTTTACAAGTGTGTTTGTTAAATTTGACCTTCAAATCATCATCACACACATGATAAACACTAATAAGGTTAGCAGTTAAACCTTCAACCAACAGTACATTTTTCAAGGTTGGAAAACCATCAAGAGTTAACACCCCCTTCCCAAGTACTTTACTCTTGTATCCTCCTCCATAAGTTACCATTCCAGTCTTTTGAGAGACAAAGTTAGAAAGATAACTCAAGGTTCCTGTCATATGTCTTGAACATCTGCTATCAAAGTACCATCTACCTGCATTATTAGGAGAGGTAGCCACAGAAAAAGCAATATTACAGACAATCTTTTCCCTAGGAGCCTAAACTCTCTTATACTTTTCTCTAGAGTTTTTCCCAGTTCCAGTAGGTTTACCATTCTGGACAGTGACAGCAGAAGAAGCAGTTTTAGAAACAAACTTTCTGGAAACAGACAATGTTGATGTCGATGTTGACTCAACAGAGTGCTCAACATTAGATTTTTCATTCTTCTTAACAGGAGCACCCAAAGGAACAGATTTTGGACCAGACACTTTAGGAGAGACAAAACAAGAGGAACTTACAGATTGGCAGATTGTTGCATATCTTACCGTGTCCTTGTAGTTTTTTCGAGTGTTTCCTCTTAAGGTCATTCTCCCAATGGTGATTCCGATGACTTGAGAACTTAGATGATCTTTGCGAATCCTTGGGGGTGGATCACGTCTGATGGAATCCAGAGGCACAGTCGGTTCCAGAACAGGTTCATCTTTATTTTTAGAGACAGATTCATCTGATGAGCTCTCCCCCTACAATGTTGGGCGCAATGTTAAGTCAACATTGTGATCAACATTGACTCCATCTTCTCCGACAAAGGATCGGGGAATCTGGTTCAGTACCTGTCTCATCTTTTTCAAGTTCTGCATCTTTCAGTTTCAGCTCTTCCACCATATGTTCGTCAGTGAACTCTTCTTCAAAGGGACAATCTACAGATAAATCAACTGAGCCATGCAAACAGTAAATGTTAGTAGACACAGAGTTTTCAGAGTCCAAAGATTTATCTCGGAATATCTCTTCACAGTTCTGTGAGTCATCATAATCAAAGAAGAGAATCTGTGACGATGTTGAGTTTTCATTGTTGACCAAACATCAATTTTCAACATCGTCCAGAACAGAGGACAAAGCTGCAACACGACCTTCTGTAGTATCAGCTTCCTGTTCGTCACCTGAATCATTACTAAGACAAGCAAGAAACGTTTTTCCCTTCTTACGAAGAGTGTTAGCACATTCATTCTGAAAGTGACCCTATCCTTGACATTCAAAACACCTAACTTTGTCTAGTTGTTTAGAATCAAAACCAGGAAGTTCTATGGCCTTATTGAACTTGCCAGTAGCCTTACGATTACTTGGGGAGGCATTGTTAGAATTCTTCCTAAAGCTGGTTTTGTTGAACTTTCTAAGCAACTTAGTATAAGCTTTACCAAAGGCTTCTTCAGTCATCTCATCAGACTCATCACTACTGCTTTTAGACTCAGATTTTTGATTTTGAGTGAAGAGACATACTATGGCTTTTCGTACCTTTGCGCTCATTCTGTTGGAGCTCAAAATTTTTCAAATTGTTCATCAGAGTATGAAAATCCATAGTAGCCAGGTTTTGAGTATCTTCCAAAACAGTTCGTTTTATGTCAAATTTTGAAGAAAGAGTACGAACAGCTTTGAAAATTAGTTGCTTATTAGACATAGCATCACCTAGCAGTTGAATATCATTTGAAATAGTGAGCAGTTTATCAAAATAAGAATCAATGGTTTCTTCTTCTGCCATTCTCAAGTTTTCAAATTTTGACCAAAGCAGTTGAAGTTTAGTTTGCATAATACTATTATCACCTTCACAATGATTTTGCAACAAATCCCAAGCTTGTTTAGCAGTAGTGCAATTCTGAATGAGCTTAAACATATGAGGATCAATATGCGAAAAAATAGCATTCAAAGCTTTTTCATTGTAAGAGCTAGCAAGAAAATCATCACCTGACCATTGAGCTTCTAGTTTAGGAACGACATCTCCATCAGCGTCTGGTCCTATGGTAGGCCACACATAGCCTTCAAGAATAGATTTCCATGCACGCCCCTCAATGGATTTGATATACGTTCTGATCCGTATTTTCCAGTAGTGGTAGTTCAACCCATCTAGCACAGGTGGCCTGTTGACACTTGAATTGACAACGTCCATTGTAGTAGTACCAAATCCAGACACCAATTAATTAGGTGGCTGGCTCTGATCGATGCCACTTGTTAGAACTGCAGGACCGGAATTGGTACTTCTGGACAGTTTCAAACGATGTTGACTATTGATGTTGAGTCAACACCGTTTCTCAACAGTGAACAGTGTTCAGCTAAACTACGACAATAATAAATTGTGATCAACAGAACTCTGTAAAGTGCAGCGGAATAAAATTGAACACGAGATTTCTCAAGCCGGTATATAAAGATACCGACGGTGCCGAAGCAAAACTTCTACTAAAATTGAAAAGTAGAATTACAAAAAGAAGTTTAATTCAATCACAAACGATTGATTAAACTTATAGAAAACTAGACCTAGAACAGATAAGAAAAACCTATTCTAGTTCAATGATACTAGAGTAATTCTCAATCTTTAGAGAACACTCACAAGTAAACACCGACGTAAAGGTCTAGTAAAGCAAGACGCCTAAAACAATATAATGTTCTCTTTTTTGTTCTTGGCATCGGCGCCTTGCAATGGCTTGGTCTCCTTGTATAAATAGATGCTAGAATCGGCCTCATGAAGAAGACTCTAGCCCAAGTCGAACCCTATTGGGTTTCTTTCATAAGGAAACTGCCTTCTTCTTGATATCTTTAGTATAAGGAATCTTCTATATATCAATCTCTTTTAAATCTCACTTTCCTTATAGCATCAGATTCTTCCTTGAACAATATGACAGCTTCCTTCTTGCATTATGCTTCTTATTTTCCTTTTTGGTACAGTGACTGCTACAGTAACCAATCGTGATCCATTAAGCATGTTGAGGCCCAACTTGATATATCCTACAAAATAACCATAGAAAAACAACTACAATTATCGAACCGGTTAATAAACGAAGAAAGGCCGAATTAACAAAACAAGTGCAATATAAATTGCACTTTCAATCCCATCATCAGAGGCGGAGGTTGCAGGGCAGCCCCGCCTATCCCAATGAGTTGCCTTTCCTGGAACTGTCAGGGGTTGGGGGCCCCTTGGACAGTTCAAGCTTTGTGCGAATTTATTCGCATTCATAAACCCCAAGTTGTCTTTCTTATGAAAACTCGTATGGGGGACCATTTGATAGATAACCTTAAGTATCATTTGAATATGTTTGGTATGCCAGTTGCTTCCGTTGGTCGATGGGGGGACTAGCATTATTATGGACAAACGAAAGTAATGTTTTGGTATAAAGTTTTTCAAAAAACCATATTGATGCACATGTTCAGTTGGATGGTAGTGAGAAAATTTGGCATTTTACTGGTTTTTATGGGGAGCCGGATTGTAGTGACAGAAAGCGGACGTGGAATTTACTTAAGAGATTAGGGGATGTGTCAAACCGCGAGTGGGTGTGCATGGGGGGATTTCAATGAGATGGTTAGGCGTGAAGAAAAGAAAGGGGGTGCTTTTACTCCGGAATGGCGAATACGGGATTTCCGTGATGCTCTTAGTTACACGGGTTCGATTGATTTAGGCTTTTCAGGGTATCCCTTTACTTGGCAGAATGGTAGAGAAGAACCACACAATATTCCTATTCGGCTCGATCGAGTAGTGGCAAACTTAGATTGGATTAATTCTTTCCCTACTGCTCGAGTCTTGCATTTAGATACGTGTGAGTTCTGACCACTTGGCCTTACTGTTGAAATTCGAGGGAGGGATGCACAGGAATACGAAGCAAAGGCAGAAGCGTTTCCGGTTCGAGGCTATGTGGTTACGGAGTTCTGATTGTGAACGGATTGTTAAAGAAAACTGGACTGATGACCTTGGGCTACTTAATAATTTAGGCCAATGTCGAATGGGCCTGGGAAATTGGAGCAATAAGGTATTTGGCTTAGTTTCTAGTACCATACGCAAATTGCAGAAGGAAATAATTGAGTTAGAGCGTACGACCTTAACAACTAGCGTGAAGGAGAAAATTGGATGTATAAAACATCAATTGAGATCCGAATTGGACAAAGAGGAGATTATGTGGAAGCAGCGCGCCAAAACACATTGGCTGGCGGAAGGCGACAGGAACACCCGATTTTTTCACCGGCGAGCATAGAGGAATGAAATCATAGGATTATACAGTAGTGCGGGTAACTGGTGTGAGGAAATTGATGATATGGGCCATATAGTGAATCAGTATTTTCAGCAAATTTTCACTTCCATAATGCCTTCTTCTGAGGAGATAGATGATGTGGTAGAGACTATGGAATCGAGAGTGGGTGAGGATACCAATCGGAAACTACGAGCTGCTTTCACGCCGAACGAGGTAAAATGCGCACATGTATTCCCTTAACTTCCCTGGTCCAGATGGTATGCCTGCCCTTTTCTATCAGCGTTTTTGACACCTTGTTGGTAATAATGTGATTGATTGTGCTCTTGCTCTTCTTAATCACAAAGTCATTGAACCCCAGTTAAATTGTACACATATAGTGCTTATTCCGAAGTGTCAGACACCAGAGTTGATAACTCAGTTCAGACCCATTAGCTTGAGCAATGTTATGTTTAAGATTGCTTCTAAAGCAATTACGAACTGGTTAAAACCTCACATGTCTACCATTATTTCTGAAACCCAATCTACTTTTGTGCCTAATCGACTAATCACAGACAATGTTTTAGTGGCTTACGAGGTTAATAATTTTTTAAAACAAAAAACCAAAGGCAGAGATTGTTTTATGGCTTTGAAGCTGGACATGAGTAAGGTGTATGACCGAGTTGAGTGGTGTTTCCTTAAGAGTGTGCTATATAGAATAGGCTTTGAGAAAGGTTTTATTGACCTTATTATGCTTAGTGTGCGTACTGACTCTTACTCTGTACTTTTAAATGGAGTGCAACTTGATCATATCCAGCCAGGGAGGGGGATCCGTCAGGGAGATCCTCTCTCTCCTTACTTGTTTCTTTTCTGTGCGGAGGCTTTTAGTGCTCTTGTTCGTGATGCTGAGGAGAGGGATGTGTTACGTGGGGTGGCGGTTAGCCCTAGTGTACCAATGATCTCTCATTTACTTTTTGTTGATGATACCCTCATTTTTTGTCAAGCTACGAAAGAAGCTGCTTTGGAGATTTCTCATATTTTGTCCCGTTACAGTCTTGCTTCTGGGCAAGAAATTAATTTAGAAAAATTCACTGTTGTCTTTAGTCGTAATACTTCGAGGGAGAGAGTGGATGAGGTGAGGGGTTCTTTGCCGGTTAGAGTGGTTGATAAGCATGAGAAGTATTTGGGGCTTCCTACGAAAATGGGGAGATCGAAGAGGGAGGTTTTTGGTTAGTTGCAAGAGTGAGTTTGGAGTAAGACTCGGGGTTTTGGGGAGAGATTTTTATCAAAAGGGGGAAAGGAGATTCTTATTAAAGCTGGTTTACAGGCTATTCCTACCTATGTCATGGGTTGCTTCATGATACCCGATTACCTTTTACATGAGATCGAGTCTATTATAGCTCACTTTTGGTGGGGAGATGGTAGTGCTAATAAGATCCACTGGGTCAATTGGTATGCTCTTTGCGAGAGTAAACGTGATGGGGGATGGGCTTTAGGGACCTTCGTTCTTTTAATATTGCAATGTTGGGGAAACAAATTTAGAGAGTTATACATTATCCGGAAGCCCTCTTGAGTCATGTTCTTAAGGAAAAGTATTTCCCGCATGTGGTACATGGTGGTACTGGTTTCGATCGGCAGGAGGCAAACCATTTTGTTGCCAAATACATACACAATTTCCGTGAGGCCCAGTCACAGTTCTCGAGTCCGCGACCACCCGATAAAGCACCTGCCGTTTGGCAAGTTCCCCCAGTCGGTGTGGTGAAGATCAATTTCGATGCAGCAGTGTCTCGATTTCAATCTACTGCGGGTGTTGGTTTAGTAGCACGGAATAAATAATGAAGGGGAGATGATTAAGTGGAGAAGACGTCGGATTCCTTTCACCCAAGATCCAGAGTGTGCAGAAGCTATAGCCGCCAAGTATGCTGTTGATTTGGCCATGGAAATGCAGTGGAGAAAAGTCATCATCGAAGGCGACTGTGCGAATGTGATTAAAGCCCTCAATTCGACTACAAAGCTACTGTCCGTGCCTGCTTTAATTTTTTTATACTATTTCTGTTTTATTTATTCCTAGATTGGCTAATAATTTGGCTCAGAATATCACCTCCGATGAAGATGGTGGAGAGACCTTTGTTTGAGTTTTTCTGTTGGCTTTTGCCGTTGTTTAGCCTTCCTATGGCTGATGTACTTGAATGAAGAGCTCATTTTTCTTTAAAAAAAAAAAAAAAAAAAAAGAAGACGACTGATGAAGAAGACGTTTTGGGTAGGATAGGAGATAGAGTCCGTATTGCGAAAGACCCCTATATATAAGAAATTCCAAAAAGTCCCCTTCAAATGTTAAAACTACACAATTATACTTTTTTCATTTAATTTAGTTTTTTTACGGATCTTTCAATTCGATTCATTAAAAACGAGTCAAGTATAAATAAGAAATTTACCATATTCCTAGACAATATAAATGTAAAAACTAGAGAATTTCTCGCATAAACTATACAATATAATGTAAAAACTAGAAAATATAATGTAAATTTAATATCATATAAAAACTAGAGAATCCATTTCATAAACTAAACAATATAGTGTAAAAACTATAGACAGTTATGTTTCACTGAGTAAATTTCTGGATAAGTAATAAAACTAAACAATTTATTTACCAAACTAGACAATTCAGTTACAAAACTAGACAATATCATCATCAGTTCAAAAAACACTAGTTTTAATTTTCTTCGATTGCTTTAGTTTCTTCAGAGCATTCTTCTTCAAATCATCCAATACACTCTCTTCAAAATCATCATCAGCAATATGCTTCGTTAGTAAAACACCACAGTCAGAAGTAGACAATATAATGTAAAAACTAAAGAATTTCTCGCATAAACTAGACAATATAACGTAAAAACTATACAATATAATGTAAATTTAATATCATGTAAAAACTAGAGAATTCCTTTCATAAACTAAACAATATAGTGTAAAAACTAGACAATATAGACAATTATGTTCATGTTTGATAATAAAACTAGACAATATTTCGTAAAAA
Source organism: Plantago major (assembly GCA_026545765.1). Classification (NCBI taxonomy): domain Eukaryota; kingdom Viridiplantae; phylum Streptophyta; class Magnoliopsida; order Lamiales; family Plantaginaceae; genus Plantago; species Plantago major. The sequence continues at coordinate 44,681,134 of CM048844.1, forward strand.
CTAGACAATATCCTCTAAAAACTAGACAAAAACTTCAAAATCCATTATCAGTTTAATGTTTGATAATATATAGACAATATAATGTAAAAACTAAAGAATTACTCTCTTAAACTAGACAATATAATGTAAAAACTAGAGAATTCCTCTCATAAACTAGACATATAATGTAAAAACTAGAGAATTCATCTCATAAACTAGACAATATAATATAAAAACTAGACAATATAATGTAAATTTAATATCATCTAAAAACTAGAGAATTTCTTTCATAAACTAAACAATACAGTGTAAAAACTAAGACAATTCCTAGACAATTATGTTCATGTTTGATAATAAAACTAGAGAATATTTCGTAAAAACTAGACAATATCCTCTAAAAACTAGACAAAAACTTCAAATCCATTATCAGTTTAATGTAAAAACTAGAGAATTCCTAGAAAATATAATGTAAAAACTAGAGAATTTTTCGCATAAAGTAGACAATATGATGTAAAAACTAGACAATATAATCAAAATACAGTATAAAACACTTTCTCTCCATATAAACTCTCCTCCATGAATTCCATCTCTATCTACCTGATTTCAACACAAACTGACAACTTAACTTTAGATCTTTTTCCTAAATGATGCAACACAAACAGACAGCTCCCACAGTCCATTGCCCATGTGAACGATATAGCTAGCTTTCACCACTTGGTGATTATTACCTCGGTGAAAGGGCAAGTAACAAAACACATCACAAATATCATCATGTAATGTAACCAGCAGACTGATCCCCAACCAATAAAAATGTACTCACCAAAATCCACGTTCTGATAGGAGGATCCTCACCGAATTCCGACGAGCGAGTGGCTGGAGGAGGCGGCGAGGACGATCCTCCAATCGCGAAATCGAACTCAACAACTGACAATAACAACAACGAAGCAACAAAACGCAATGAATCAAGTTTCAACAACGAAGAAACAAATCGAACTCAATAACGAAGCAACAAAAAATCGCGGAACAAATTTCAACAGACAACGAAGCAACAACATACAACTGATATAAGTACAAAAAACTAGAAATCGCAGATCGAACTGCTGAATCGGTACCTGTATATCTCTGAATCCTCGATCTCATCCGAACAAGCTCATCGGCAAGATCCACTTCAAAATCGGCTAAAATCCTCGCTCACTCACCTATATATAGGACCAACGGTAGTATTTACACCACCGGAATCTCCATCGGCACCGGCTACATCAACATTCAAGCTCGATTCGGCCATTGAAGAAACTAAAAATCAAAATCGAAATGAAAAAGCTCAAAAACAGATAAACAACAACTTTAAAACACTGAAAATCGAAGAGAAACGAAACAAACCTGGCGATCGCGAGTGAAAATGAGTAGATTAGGGTTCTTCACCAAATTTGAGAGAAAATAGACGGGACTGAAGAAACGGGAGAGAAATGAGAAGAAAAGGGGAAGAAAACCTATTTATACTATAACCATTATAAAATGGTATGACCCGAATACATCTTGACCCGCGAAATCCGGTTAATTTTGACCTATGAAATATAAAACGGGCAAAACTAAAAACTAGACAATTTATGTAGAAATCAGGGGACTTTTTGGACTTTCCTAATATGATAGGACTTTTATAAGACTAAGTATAGGAGATATGGTATACTCTTGTTCTCTCTTCTTTTTTTTTTTTTTTTAACTAATGACGTTTGGATTTTGGAAAATCCACGTTTAAAGAATTTGGGATGTCTTTAAAAGAATAAGTGGGTAGGTTGGTAATTTAACTCGTACGACTACTCTTGAGTTGTCGTACACAATAAGAGTAGTCGTACATATAATTAGTGGTCAAAATTAGATCTAAACGGTGGTACGACTACTATCTCATTTCAACATGTAGTACGAATACTATCTCATCGTAGAAACCCCCAACTTTCTTTGTTTTGAGAAATCAAATGATTTTATAATTGATGAAAGAAATGGGTCAAAGTCTATTAAAGTACGTCAGGATTAGTAACGGGTGAAACATAGGACTCCGAACTATTGGTTTCGACAATTTCGCTCGAATAAAAGTAAATTCACAAGAAGATAGTGAAGAAACAAGAATTTGTATTTCCTCAATAATACCCCCTTATTGTTGATAATGAAGGCATATGAGCTTGTAGTTGATTGAGAACATTGATGTAATCTTCTTCAACCGTTATGTTCAGGAATTCGAGCTCGGGTGCTTGGCAACCACTGCCTCTGCAAGTTCTGGAGATCAGATGAACTCAAAATGAAATATTCTTCAAGCTATCACCAAGCCTTTGAAACTACATGCAACTACTCCCACTCCGGTACCGCTTGCTAAACTACGAACGGAAGCGTCGTAGTTGATTTTCATGGTTCCCTCTGCCGGTGGTGTCCGGGTAGTAGGAAAATATGGTGGTCTCAGGCTACTAAACTCCGTCCAGTCTGATTTGAGTGTTGCAATGTGCTGGAGAATTAAATGATTTGACTCATGTGCATCACACAATTTCTCTTCATGCACCTTTTGATTTCTATTAGTCCACATACACCAATACGAGCATATATATAAAGGCCTCTAATTGTTCTCGAGTAGCTGTCGACCTGAAATTTTTAGTCCAGTCCAAAAAATCTTTGTATCAGACATTAGCAAATCATTAGGACAATGAGAAAGGGCCCAAAAAAGCCTGGAATAGGACCATTTCTTCGGCACATGCATTAATGTTTTAGGTTTGCTATCACAAACAAAACAGATGGTATCCATGGCCATCTCTCTGCTTTGACGATTAGTTCGAACAGGTAGAGCATTTCGAAGAGCCCTCCAAAAAAATATCTTGATTTGATTAGTGTTGAGGGTAAGATCCCCCAACTACTTAGAGATTATTCGACTTCACGGGTAATGGCCAAGGTAAGAAGCTCCGTACTGTGTAAGAGCCAGTGTGTGAGAGCCTGCGACCCTGAAGCTCAGTAAGAACCTGCACAAGTGACTTGAGTGGGGGGGGGTTAGGATCCGGTTTTCTAAGTGTCAAACCGGTTGGAGACTTTACTTAAGAGGGACTGAAGATCTGCTCTGTATAATGTTCGGGATTAGCTTATGTCAGATGACTTACCTTAACATGGGGAAGTGTGCCATATTTATAGGAATTTCTCAAAGAGGGAGGACTCATCTGGATCGTGCCAAGTGTAAGGCCTTGATCGAGCCACCAAGGCTTGTTTAGGCCCATGGCCCAATAATGACACTTAGCCCATACCATTTTGGGCTTTTAGGGGTAGTTTAGTCATTATTGAGAGTTTTAGAGGTGTGACATAGTCCGCCGAGGTTCAAGGTCCGGAAGGTTGGTCCGACGCTTGGTCCGGACAGACAGGTCTTTGTCTATGGGGAAGTTCCCTAGGTTTGCCCAACTATTCCGATTCGGACCTTATGACTCGGACCTCCCTACTCTCTAGTGCCAGTCTACTTGGTTTCTTGTGAGATTGTCATGTTGGATCCGAATGATCATCCGTATCGGGCCTAGATGGGTCGGACTTGCAGACCTAGGGTCGGACCCAGTATCGTTTAAGTACTCTGTCCCTTTTCTAGGGAGGGTCGGACCCGGGTGGGTCGGACCCCGTATCGCTCAAATCCTTTGTTCCTCTCTTCTAGGGAGGGTCGGACCTGAGTGGGTCGGACCGTAGGGGCCCAGGGTCGGACCTATGGATCGGATCCTTTAGACAACTCGGGACGCCTTAGGATTCGTACGGATTGGACATATTTTCGTATCAACATATGTCCCCCTAGTTTCCAAGTATCTTAGTAGAAGATAGTTGTGGAACTATTGGTCGAGACCGATGAGGATGGGTCGTTCCTTGGTCCAATCCGCCTCTCGTAAGCCGAAAAAAGGTGTAATCCGTGCTTCGTAAGGTCCTTAACTTAGTCTCCCCCCCCCCCTTTCTTTTTTACCTTTGTTGTTGCCCGAGGGAAAAGGTTTGGAGTGCAACAAAGTTAAAAAAGAAAAGGGTATTTGTAAGCGAGACTAAGTGTTGACTGAGAACGTCGGCGTTGTACCTTTGGTAGGTTACGGGTTAATCCGTAGATGAGTGTCCTATCCGAACCAAACTCTTTTGTAAAGAGAAGGTTCGAAGGAAAACGTCCGAGTGGACGAGGGTCCATATATGGGCAAGTGATTTTTGCCTGGAAAAGTTCCGAGGCGTCCGATGGGTAGTCATCCGAGGCCTGAGTGTTGTCTTCCGCCCGAAAGTGGGGAAGTTTGTTGTATGCGTCTTTGTTATCGCAAGGTAAGTTTTTTGTACCGATTCGTCATTTCACTTGGTATTATTGTACTACACCGTTGGATGATTTTTTTATCTACGATTGAGATTTAATCCCGAAAAATCGTGACGGTTGGAGTTCCAGATATAGCCCTCTATAAATAGGGGCTGAGTCGCTTTCAGTCTCCTCACTTTTAGAGAGAAGATTTTTGTACTTGAGCACGTCCGAAGCAATTGCAATCAAACCGAAGCAGCCAAGAAGGGGTTCGTAGTGCGTGGTTCCGTGCGAAGTCAGCTACCTTCTTTCCAACCATCCGAATACAAGTAAGTTTGCCTCATTCGCTGCGTGATTCAATTTCCCTTGTTTGTTGTCTTTTGCATTAAGCTGCTCGGATGCATGCCCATGATGCGTAGGCTAGTTAGTAATAACCAATGTTTTGGCTATGTTGACTAACAACGAGTGAACATCTTACTGACTCCGAACTAACTTCGTCCGGTAGATTCGCTTCCTTTTCTCCGAATTTTTAGAGTTCCTTTTTCTTTTTTAATATACATAAACGACCTCTCGGACTTCCATCTTAAGGCTTACGAAATTGCTTTCTCCTTTCCCTAGGATGTCCGAGAGTGATAGTCAGAACCGATCTGAGGCTGAGGGATATGTCTCCGACGCGTCGTCTTTATCCGACAGTTCCGAGGAGATTGACATTGTTGGTGATGACGAGTCAGTAGAGATGGAGCAATCTCCTCGTCCGAGCCGGGAAGAGCCCGAGGTAAGCTCCTTGTTTCGGTTAGTTGTTCCGGGTTCAGGGTCTCCGAAGCATCGGGATTACCTACAAGTCTCTAATGTGCAGGGTGTTGGTGCGGCTCAAGAGACAAACTCGCGGACTATAGGAGCTCGCTGTCGTGGGAAGGAGCCCGAACTTCCGGTAGAGATTCGATCCCTCATTCGCAACCTAGGTTATAATTTTAGGAGTAACCCTAACCGAATTCCGTTCGTTTCGGATCCACAGGAGCCTAACATCGAGGAGGTGCATGATACCTCTGAGGCGCCTCCCGAGTTAGGTATGTTCGAAGAAGGTGTTGAGGATCGGGTCCAAGTAGTTGTTCCCCTTCGGACGGTGGTAGAGTTGGGTTCGTCGTCCGAGGATGATAGAGTGGAGGAAGAGGTTCGGGCTGAGAATGTTGGTTCCGAGGAGGAGGAAGAAGAAATGTTATCTGCCCATGTTTTTCGGAGGGAATCTGCTGGTCAAGCGGGTACGAGCTACCAGATGACTGAAGAGGAATTTCCCGAGGGTCTTAAGAGGGGTGAAGACGTGTTCCGGGTGAAGTTTCCTCGGACAAGGGACGAGGTTACTCACCCTGATCTGGAGGGTGAAATGAATGAGGAAGGTACATTGCCCACATGTCCTTCAATTGTGACGGCTGAGGAGGTGGAGGAACTTCGGAGGAAGTATGAGATTCCGGAGTGTGTGGAAATTCTCATTCCGGATGAGTCGCACGCTTTCTACAATCCACCTCCGGGGTATATGTGCGTTCATGAAATAAGTCTTCATTGAATTGGTATGCTGTATCGTTCGAGTTTTGGAGATTTTGAGCATGGGGTTAAGTTCGCACCAAATCATCCCCAACTCGCCGAAACTTGATGTGCTTGGGTGATGTGTAAATATAAGGACATCTCGGTCACGTTTGATAACTTCGGAAGTTATTCAACGTTAGTGTAAGTAATAGAAATACTTTGTTTTATACGTTCATATGTCGCCAAGTATACATTTTTGTCGATCCACTCTTCGTTGGATAAACCGGTGGAAGAGATACTTCTTCCGCCCACCACTTTGAAACAAGGTCAATCCGGCGGAAAGGCCAAAGTGGCAATTTGAGAAGAAATTTTTCGAGGCGGTCACGGATCGAAACCTCCGGCTCGGAACGTCCCTTTATGGATGCAAGCTCTCCACCGGAATCAAGATCCGGAGAAATTCTTCTTCCGAGGGTTGATATGCCAACCTCTTCCTTACTTGGCTGGCTTTTCGGAGCCAAGTTTCTGCGATGGAAAGAAGGACTTAAGTAAGTGTTTCCTCCTTCGGGCACGCGGTTGGTCATCCGAGTCGGTGGTTACTTGCTTTGTTTGTAGTTATAAATTGTAAATTTTTGTTATCTCGCATCTTATTGTCATTCGGATGTGCATATTTTTGGTTCGAGTACACCATGTCCACTATGCGAGAGTTGAAGCGGAAGCAGAATGCTGCTCAGAGAAAGGAGATGGGGGAGGGTACTCGGACCCAAATCATCAAGACTTCCACCGTGCTGCCAATGGAGGAGCCTCAGAATGCTGCTTCTTTCCGAGCGGAGGAGACTCGGAGGGCCGCCGCGAGCGAGGAGGCCCAGACAATACCTACCCCGGACAAGGGTAAGGTAGTTGGTTCGAAGGGGGGCAAGAAACCTCCGAGATCTGTGTCTCGGGATCCCCCTGCCAGTGGCTCGAGCACTGCGGCCAGGCAAAAGCGTTCGTCCGAAGGTCTAATCCCTCCGGCCAAGAAGGGCAAGGGAAAGATGAGTGATGAGCCGGAGCTGGAGTTGGATGTTGAGGTGGCTCGGTGCAGCTCTTGCCTCGGACCGGATTATGAGTTGATCATTTTCGGTATAAGGTTTGTTCATTTAAATTTCTTATTGTTGTTTCAACTTTCTTTGGCTCGGAACTGTCTCTAACTTTTTAATGTCGGTTGTTGTTAGCTTGCTGCCGCCGTTCAAGCGTGCTCCGTGGTGGCGGGTCGGAGGGCCACACTAGAGGAGGATTTGGCCAAGGCTGAGGTTTCAAGGTGGAGACGTCTTGGTTGAACAGTGTGTCCGAGCGGTTGAAGAAGACCATTGCTGCCAAGAGGGAGGCCGAGTCGGAGACGGCCAAAATGAAAAGTGCTATCCTAGCGCTGGAGAAGGACTTGAAATTTCATCAAGATAGCTTGGATGAGTTCGTTGGTGTCTCCCAGAGCTTCAAGGATATGATGTTGAATGAGCTGCTAAAGGTCCGGACAAGGGCCGTCCAGGATTTCTTGGGTTCGGACTCCTGCAAATTCTTGCTCGAATCCAAGTATGACGAGGCTCGGCAGGATGGGTTCGATGCGGCTGTGGGCCAGTTCCAGAGGAAAGGTTGGATTCCGAGTGGCTGTGACTTGGAGGCTGAAGGCGTTTCTACTTTTAAAGAGGCCGATAGCTCGGACTTTGCTCCAGAGGGTGTCTCGGATGAAAACTTACTCCAATGCGAGTTTGTGGAGCTGGTCTGTGATGAGACAGAAGACAAGAAGTTCGGCCACGGTGGTCCGTATCTCCCGCAGTTCGTGCCCCGGTTGCTGATGTCTAGTGTCTTCGTTCCTTTGGAGGACCACTTGGAGCACAACCGAGACTGGTTGACCTTGCCCGGGCCTGTCCAAGGTTTCGATCGGAACTTGGACTTGATGCAACAATGCCCTGCTTTCCTGAAAGAGTGTCAGGCTCGGAGAGATAGGAGGTTGGCCTAAGAAGCCAGAGAACGGGAGCAAGCACCTCCGGAGGAGGATGTCGGAGGCCCCTCCGGAACTCAGGCTGGTTCATCCGAGCAGCGGAGAGAGTGAAGACGGGGTATGCCCCGGATTTCTGTAATTGTGAGCCTTCGGGCCTTGAGACAATGTTATTTCCTTCTTAGTCGCTGTTTTGTATAACTTGCTTTATCTAAGTTACACTTGACTCGGTATCTATGTTATTGGTTCGGGCTCGTTGATGGCTCGGAGCAACTTTTATTACTGGCTTGTGTTATTGCCCTTCCGAATGCGTGCTTCTCCTTGTGCGTTGAATTTTTAAAACTGATCAGTAACTCGAAGTTTTCGTTGGTTCGGCTTGCTCGGATAATGGGTCCGAGTCCACGAGGCCAAATTTTCCCGAACGTTAATTGCTTTAAGTAAATTCTCCCTTTGTTGGCTCGTGGGTCGGTCGGACACGGTGTTCGTCCGAATCATAGCTCCAAATGTTTATTGCCTTAAGTAAACAGGAATGATTCGGAGTCGTGTCTTCAAATGTTAACCATACAGAAAAAATAGGTTTACCCAAAGCTGTAACAAGTAGGACCAGTTCGGATGTTATCATCTTGCTCGATCCGTAGGGACTTGGTGTGCCGTTCCGAATCGTGTTGGCTTGTGAGAAGTTGGTAAAAAAGTAGACAATCAGTAGAAAAGTTGAGTGACTTGCTACGGGTCACAGTCGGTACGGAGGTCATCATGGCAGCCTCGAGCTGACGCATCCGAACGGGTATTCACTTAAGAGGGCCGGAAATGTGAAGGGATTTTTGGGTTGGCCCAATAGCGGCCCAAGTCCAGGCCCAAGCCCATCGCCGGCGGTTACGGGCCACGTGGCGACTGCTGATTGGTCCTTCACTTCTATATATACCCTTGGATTGTACGGCTTTTCGTCAGATCATTCCATCCCTTTTATAGTAATAGGTGGTTCGGATCCTGGGTCCGGACGTCTGACGAGTGGGTTTATTTCACCGTTCATATGCGTGATTTTGCCTCTAAGGGTTTTTCGGTGCTTCGGAAGTCCCTCTGAGTCGGACCATGCTGGGGACGATGAAGTCAAGTCACTCGGATTCACGCTCCTTTGGATCCTCGTGCTAATCTTCTTTCTGCGGGGCTGTAACGTGTATCGTCAGCTTCAGCCCCGGGGAAGCGGATTAGTTCGTTGTTCCTAAGGACTGGAAGACTTGTTGGCATGGAGAGTCGAATTCTCAGGCGGTCTGCTTCTTCCTCCATTCAACATTTTCTTGAGGTGCCCGAGGGTGCGAACCAGAAAGTGGTTGTGGTGGAAGATGCGGATCGTTTGAGAAGACCGTGGAGCTGCCTTGCCGTTCCGGAGTTATCCGGTCCGGATTCAACTTGTCCTTTTGTGCGGTAGGGACTCATTCTTTGGAGATCCATTGGTTCGTGCTGTTCCTGTTTTGCCTCGGATATTTGAGCGGAGTCATATCGTCGTTTGGATGTTACATCACCAAGAATTGCTTATGTAATGTAAAGAACGATGTAGAGTTCCCTTATTTTTTCGTGACTCGGATGTATGTATTCGGAGTGTGCAACCTTGTAATGCGTACTCCTTTGAATAATACAAGGTCTTCTTGCTCTCTTTCTTTGACTCGTTATAATGCTTTATCCGAACTAACTGGTATAAGCTAATTTTGTTTGAGCAATTGGCTTCTCGAATATTTGCTGCATCAGTTGGCTCGGACCTTCTCCGGCCGGTCCGAGGCAATCCGCTTGTGTGAATGTAGCTTTTACTTCCTTGCAAAAAGTTGTATTGATTTGACGGAAATTCAAGTACAACTGGTGGGCTTCGAGGCCGGATAAGGAAAATGACAAAAAACTTTAATAATTGTCGTAGTCTAATCTCAAAGTGTTATCCTAAGCATAAAACTTTTGCAAATTCTTAGCATTCCAGGTTCTCTTCAAGGCTCGCCCTTGGTTGTCTTCTAGCTCAAAGCATCCATTGACTCTGGCTCCAGTAACTTTGTAAGGTCCTTCCCATTTGGGCTTGAGTTTCCCAACATTGCTTAGAATATCGGCTCTTCTGAGGACTAAGTCTCCGACTTGTATATCTTTAGGGAAGACATGCTTGTTGTAGGCTCGAGCAGTCATGGCTTGGTATCGAAGGATGTTAGCTAGTGCCTTACTTAGTTTGTCTTCAAGGAGCTCAAGGTCGTAGATCCTTGCGACTTCATTGTCAGCCGGGTTGTACTGCTGGATCCTCTGGGTTTCCACTGCTACTTCTGAAGGAATGACCGCCTCAGATCCATAGACAACGTAAAAAGGCGTCTCCTGTGTAGAAGTCCGAGTCGTCGTCCTATGCGCCCAAAGGACCGCGTCGAGATCATCTGCCCAACTGTCTTGGGAGGTCCTCAACCTTTTCTCCAAAATTTTGACAATGGTCTTGTTGGTGGCTTCTACTTGACCATTAGCTTGGGGGTGGCCAACGGAAGTGAAGCGTTGTTCTATTTTGAAAGATTGAAGCCACTCCTTCAGTCTTGCCCCAGAGAACTGAGCCCCATTATCCGACACTAGGACTCTTGGAAATCCGAAGCGGCAGATGATGTTCTTCCAGATGAATGTCCGTACCCTGCTTTCAGTGATGGTCGAAACTGCCTCCGCCTCAACCTACTTAGTGAAATACTCCAATGCCACGATCAAGAACTTCTTCTGATGGGTTCCGCGTGGGAAGGGACCAACTATGTCTATGCCCCATTGATCAAATGGACATGCTATAATTGACGGAATCATAGGGTTGGTCGGGCGATGTGGTATGTTGGCATAATATTGGCAGTCTTCGCAGGCACGAGAGAAGTTGGCGGCATCAGTGTCAAGGGTAGGCCAATAGTATCCTTGTCTTATGATCTTCTGCGCCAAGGTTCTTCCCCCGGAGTGACTTCCACCACAACTTCCAGCATGGATTTCCTCCATCACAGTTTTCGCTTCCTGGGGATCCAAGCATCTCATGTGGGTGCCGGTGAAGGATTTTTGTAAAGATCTTCTCCCATGATGAAGTATCTCTGCTAGCTCGGCATAGGATCTTCCTTGCTTCTCTAGGATCTGAAGGTAGAGTGCCATCCTTGAGATAGTGGAATATGTCAGTCATCCAGCTTCTTTCAGTGCTCAAGAGGAAGACTTGTCCATTGGAGTTTGCCAAGGAGTCCGTGCGGGTCATCAAGATGACACTTCTCGTGTCCAGAGCTCCTAAGGCCGAGGCGTACTTGGAGAGGGCATCGGCTTTTTCGTTCCATTCCCTGTGGAATTGGTCAAGAGTGAATTCCTCAAAGTGCTCAACCTCTTTTTTTAAGAAGTTCTAAGTACTTGATCATGTTAGGTCCTTTAGCGGTAAAGGACCCGGAGAACTGGGACTGCACGAGTTGTGAATCTGTGTAAGCCTTAATTCTTTTCACCTGAAGAGCTCTCGCCATCCTTAGGCCGGTGAGGAGTGCCTCATACTCAGCCTCGTTGTTTGTTACTTTAAAGTTGAGGGTGATGGCATATTCTAGCTTGGCTCCTTCAGGGCTTTCAAGAAAGATTCCTATTCCTCCCAATCATCCAGTAGAGGATCCATCTACTTGTAACGTCCAACAGTCCTTGTTTCCCAATTTGCTTTCCTTGGTAGTAGGCACCTTTCGTATACCGCTTCTTGTCGGAAGATGCAGGTGTCGAAGTGTTGGGTGCCTCGTCTAAGAGAAACATGTGCCTCACCCTTGATGAATCATCCATGGGTTGCTGATACTCAGTCCAAAGCTGGAAACTATTCCCATGTGTCTCTTTAGGCCTGTTATCTTTTGCTTCTTCTTTCTCCATGGAATCTTTTACTTAGGTGATCATGACATAGCTCACATTTTCCTGTGGACTTTTGGTTCCTCCTTCTGTTTCCTCTGGATAATCAACCAGGAAGTCGGCAAGAACTTGTGCCTTCTTGGCAGATGGAGCTTGATGCCCGATATCATATTCGCTTAACTCAATCGCCCACTTGGACAAGCGTCCAAACTGGTCTGGCTTACCTAGGACATGTTTGAGTGGTTCATTGGTGAGGACCACAACCCGATGAGATTTGAAGTAAGGCTTTAGTCGCCGTGCAGTGTAAACCAGTACGAAGGCGAGCTTCTCGATCTTGATATACCTAGCTTCAGAGCCCACAAGGGCATTGCTCAAGTAGTAGATCGGTAAATGGTCGTTGCCTTGTATTCGCACCAATACAGAACTCATCGCTTCATCAGTAGTGGCCAGATAAAGGTAAAGAGGTTCACCCTCTACTGTTTTAGACAAGAGGGGTGGTGAGAGGAGATACTTTTTCAAGTTATCCAGGGCCTCTTCGCACTCCTTTGTCCACTCAAACTTGTCTCCTTTCCTTAGAATCTTGAAGAAGGGTAAGTTTTTCTCGGCGGACTTGGAGATAAAACTGCTTAATGCCATCACCCTTCCCAAAAGCTTCTGAACCTCATTGATTATTTTTTGCTGTGGCAGGTCCATGATTGCCTTTATTTTCTCCGGGTTTGCACAGATACCTCTCTCTGTGACCATGTAGCCAAGAAACTTTGCTCCCTCTACTCCGAACGTACACTTTTCAGGGTTCAACTTCATTCCAGATTTCCTAAGGATGGAAAAGCAATTGTTGAGATGCTCGATATGCTCCTCTTCAGTCTTGCTTTTTACAAGCATGTCATCCACATAGACTTTCATGGTTTTACCCAACTCTTCTTTGAACATCTTATTTACCAGTCGTTGGTATGTAGCGCCTGCGTTCTTGAGGCCAAATGGCATGACTTTGAAGCAGTAGACCCCTCCTGCCGCGAAGAAGGCCGTCTTCTTGATGTCTTCCTGGGCCATCCTGATTTGGTAGAAGCCTTGATATGTGTCCATGAAGCTCAGGAGCACACATCCTGCAGTGGAATCAACCAGCTGGTCTATGCGAGGTAATGGATACGGATCCTTTGGACAAAACTTGTTGAGTCTAGTGAAGTCAATACACATTCTCCACTTTCCCGGGGCCTTTTCGACGATGACCACATTACAGACCCAGTCAGAGTATCTGACTTCTTCGATATGTCCTGCTTTCATCAAATTATCCACCTCTCCTGCTATAATAGCATCTTCAATAGGCCCGAAATCCTTCCTCTTTTGTCGGATATGTTTTACTGTCGGATCCATGTTTAGACGGTGAACTGCGATCCTTGGGTCTATCCCCTTAAGGTCATATGTGCTCCAGGCAAAGACATCGTGGTTGTCTCGGAGGCATGTGATGAGCTTCATTTCTACTTCTGTGCTCATCTCTGTTCCAATTCGGGTTACCTTCTCTGAATTCCCTTCAATCAACTGGACCTCTTTCAAGGCTTCATGAGGTTCCATTCTGGCTGTCTTCGGGAATTTTTCTTTAAGTGACCCAGCACCAATTTCTTCCTTTGATGGGGTAAGAGCCACAGGGGGACTCCCGAGCCCTTTGGTGACCGAAAGAACGGGTACTGAAGCTGCCCTGGTCGACATGATATAACATTCCCAAGCTTCTTTTACATTTCCCACTTCTTCACCCACGCCGTTTGGGGTTGGAAACTTTACCCTGTTGTGTAGGGGAGACGCAATTGCCTTGAATTGATTAAGTCCTAGACGGCCCAAGATCACGTTATAGTCAAAGGTGCTATCGACTACCACAAAGAGGATTGTCTCAGTCACTCTTCTCGGAAAGGTGCCCATAGAGACTTGTAGTGGTATACTTCCAATGGGACGTACTACAGATCCTCCAAAACCCACCAAAGAAGTATATGCACGCCCATATTGAATTCGCCCCAGGTGCATTTGCTCCACGGTCCTCTTGGAGATGACATTGTAAGAACTTCCTGTGTCGACAAGTACTTTGTTGACCTTGTAAGTGGCGATAAGCAGAGAAACAACCAAAGGAACGTCGGGGTCCTTGAGATCTCCTCCACCAGATGTTGGTGGGGGGATTTCGCTATCATCAAAGGTGATGGCGTTTGTGCCCTTCAGGGCTAGAGGAGCATAGGCTCTATCGTTGTTTCTCAAGTGTTGCGCGGTCCTTTCCCTTGCATTTTGACTGTTTCCCCCAGTTGGTCCTCCCGCAATGGCATTGATAACTCCGCTATAGGGGAGGTTTTCCATCTCCATATCATTTTGGTACCCTCGGTATCTTTGGGCATGCTGAGGTGGGATCTCTGCTAGAGGTGGCGGTAAGGATCCTGTCGGAGGCTCCGAACCACGCTCCTCCCTTCTTTGTTCATTCTTTTGGTGTTTGGAAGGTTCTTCCTCATATATAGGTTCTTTCAGCTTTCCACTCCTTATCATTCCCTCTATTTCTGTCTTCAGCTGGACACAGTCCTCTGTTGAGTGACCTTTTTGCTTATGGAACCTACAGTAGTCCTTGGAAGCTTTGTTCTTCTTGTTGTTCCTCGTAGGTTTCGGCCATTGTATATCCAAGTTTTTCTCAACGATAGAAGCCAAGATGTCGGATCTTGGTCTGTTGAGGCGAGTATACTCGGCGTATCTCCTTGGTGGAGTTCTCTCTCTGTGGAACTCCCTCTTATCTCTAAGTTCCCTTTTTTGTTCAAACTTTCCCTGACGAAGAGGAGGTTCCTGTCGTACTTGCTCTTTTCCCTTTTTGGCTCCAGCTCTTATCGGGACATTTCGTCGATACTCTTCTCCATACAAGACTCCTTCACAGATATCTTCCAAGTACTTTTCAGTTGTGATTTCTTCGTTGGAAAGCTTTTTTCTGAGATCATCATTGTAAGTGTTGGCATATAGGTGTCGGACCCGTTCTTTGATGCTATGAGGTTCTACCTGGCGTACTTCGGCATTGAAACGGTCAAGAAAGGTTCTAAGGTCCTCATGCTCTTTCTGGATTATTCCTGCCAGGTGCTCAACTGACCTCTTTCTTTTCTTTGCTTTCTCAAATCTTTTCGGGAAGAGGGAAGCGATATCCGCATAGGACTTGATGGAACCATTAGGCAGTGAGGTCCACCAATCCATTGCTTCCCCAAAGAGCATAGTGGAGAAGTTGAGAGCCTTAATGTTGTCATTCAGGCCATTGGTCTCCATCTTACTTTCGTATCTAGTAAGGTGCCCCACAGGACAAGTATCTCCATAATAGTGTTCAAGGTTTGGAATAGTGGAGTCAGGGCGTTTCCTTTCCTTCCTGATCTCGTCACACAGAGGATTGGAAGCTCTAAGAGTCACCTTCTCATGTGCCTTCACCATCTTGCTCAGAGTGGTGATTTGCGTTTCTAAGGCCTTTTGTTGGAGGTAAATCTGCTTAGCTGTTAGCTTCTCACCAGTCCTGGGGTTGATGGCCACATCTGGAGGAAGGTCAATGAGAGGTACTATTGAGATGCTCTCTGCAACATGATCTCTTGGGGCATGTTGTTGTGCTCCACACCGACTAGTTCCAACTTCATCCACTCGTGGCATCACTGGACTTCTCCCTCGCTGTTCGTGAGAAGCAGCGGCCCTTCTGTTGAGAAGATTCCTTAGATCTTCCGGATGAGCTTGTTCCCCCAGCCTTTGTTGGATAGGACGATGCTCATTCTTGATTGTGCGGGTTTAGCTTGTCTCGGAATTGCCAAAGGAGGAGTGGGTTTAGGAGGCTGGAGGTTGTTTGATCCAAAGCATCCTTGAATAGTGGTGAGTAAGAGGCCAAACTGATTCTCATTCATCCCGAACTCGCTGGGACGAATGATCTGCCCATTTGGAAGGGTAAAGTTTCTTCCTGGAGGAGGACTATGTGTTCTTGACGGAGGAACTTGTCCTTCGACCCCAAGCACCTGGGTCCTTATTGGCGGATCAGCGGCTCTTTCCTCATCTGAAGAGAGACTGGCGGTATGGCCATCGCTTGGACAACCCATCGTATCTCTTGGAGGAGTGCCTGCCACCCTTCCTCTCCTAGTGGGAGGTCTACCTCTTTGCCTTGGAGCAGGCGTGCCAATTGCAGTAGCGTTGGTTCTTGTGGACCTTCTTGTTCTTGCCATTATTAAAGAGAACGGAACTTTTCGTAAAGTTTCCCATAGACAGTGCCAAAATGTTGAGGGTAAGATCCCCCAACTACTTAGAGATTATTCGACTTCACGGGTAATGGCCAAGGTAAGAAGCTCCGTACTGTGTAAGAGCCAGTCTGTGAGAACCTGCGACCCTGAAGCTCGGTAAGAACCTGCACAAGTGACTTGAGTGGGGGGGGTTAGGATCCGGTTTGCTAAGTGTCAAACCGGTTGGAGACTTTACTTAAGAGAGACTGCAGATCTGCTCTGTATAATGTTCGCGATTAGCTTATGTCAGATGACTTACCTTAACATGGGGAAGTGTGACATATTTATAGGAATTTCTCAAAGAGGGAGGACTCCTCTGGATCGTGCCAAGTGTAAGGCCTTGATCGAGCCACCAAGGCTTGTTTAGGCCCATGGCCCAATAATGACACTTAGCCCATACCATTTTGGGCTTTTAGGGGTAGTTTAGTCATTATTGAGAGAGTTTTAGAGGGTGTGACATAGTCTGCCGAGGTTCAAGGTCCGGAAAGGTTGGTCCGGACGCTTGGTCGAACCGTATTGGGCTGTCTATGGGGAAGTTCCCTAGGTTTGCCCAACTCTTCCGATTCGGAGACCTCCCTACTCTCTAGTGCCAGTCTACTTGGTTTCTTGTGAGATTGTCATGTTGGGTCCGAATGATCATCCGTATCGGACCTAGATGGGTCGGCCCTGCAGACCTAGGGTCGGACCCAGTATCGTTTAAGTACTCTGTCCCTTTTCTAGGGAGGGTCGGACTCGGGTGGGTCGGACCTGAGGGCCTAGGGTCGGACCCCGTATCGCTCAAATCCTTTGTTCCTCTCTTCTAGGGAGGGTCGGACCGGAGGGGCCCAGTGTCGGACCTATAGGTCGGATCATTATGTCTCGGATCCTTTAGGCAACTCGGGACTCCTTAGGATTCATTCCAGAGGCGCCTATGACGGATTAGACATATTTTCGTATCAACAATTAGGAATATTCCTAAGTTCCCATAGCCAATCGTCCCAGTTTTCGACCACATAAATGCCTACTTTGTCCCCTTTGATTATTGTTCGCTATAACCTTCATCCACCTAGCTAGGTAACAAGCGGACCGAACAGAATAATATATGTGCTTTGTAAAGTGCCAAATGCGAACATCTTCAATATGGACTGTAGCTAGCGGAATGTTAAGAATAACATCCGCATCCTACGACCAGAAAATACTCCTCGCCATTTCAATATCCCATAGCCAGATCAATAAGACTTCAAACAGAAACTGAACCTAAGCCTAGTAATTCAGGAGTAAGCTGCTTAAATGTATTACTCCAGGGAATCCAATTATCATATCAAACGTCAATGTCACACCCAACCCCTATTCTACAATGCATTTAATGCCTCACTAAAGCCAAAGTTGTACTTATACTCTTCGAAGAGAACAAAGAGTTACCTTTGGGGGAGAAATGAAGAATGTCCTGATTAGGAAAGTAGTTTCCTTGAACACTCGACCAAGAAGAGAGGTAATAATTCTCCAAACTATCTTTTCAAGCCTCACAAGGTTAAAATACTTCAAATCTCGAAATCTCATTCCACCATACGTCTTAAAATCACATAGAGAATCCCATTTAACCCAATAAGTTTTCTTATCTTAGGGATTGCTTGTATGACCACTTTAATTAACAATTCCTTTTCAGCTTTTGAAAGAAGTCTATTTAATGTTAGGACTAGAGCTGTTACACAAGTCGAGCCTTAACCCAGCCTCGGCTCAATCCAGCTTGAGCTCGGCTCGCTCGATAAGGTAAACGAGCCGAGCTCGAACCTCTTTTTGTGCTCGTTTATCTAACGAGCCGAGCCCGACTCGATAAAACTCGTTAAGGCTCATTATTTTAGTAAATTTATATTTTTCATACTTATTTTCAATGGATAAGGCATGTTAAGGCTCAATAAGGCTCGTTATTTTTCCAAGTTCGAGACAAGCTCGTTATAAGACTCAAGCTCTTGCCCATTTTTTTACTGGTTTTTGTTAATGATGAGCTTGTTTAACAGCACTAGTTAGGACACTTGTATGTCAGGGATAATCGGTATTTGTTGGTTTACAGAGCCAAAAACCCCAAAAAATAATAAAAATTCGGACCCCGAAAACCCCTGTAATACTCCCGGTTGACCCATGAGCTTATTAAAAATAAAAATAAAAATCTGAAATGTTAAAATGTTGTGTATTTATTTTATTTCATAACTTATACAAAGCTATCTATTTCGTCTCTCAAATATCTCACTTAAGTCTTCTGAGAGACAGTCATATGGAGTGAATAAAAGAGACAGACAAACACTACAGTATATCTAAAACAGTAAGTATAGTAAAAGGGAAGATTTTTCTAATTTATAGGAAAGTCCGGTTTTCACAATAAAGAACCGGTCAGAAATACTACAAACCGGTCAGTATCTTTTATATAAATACCTCAAATAAACAACACTCTCTCACAAAATCCATACCACTCAACCATCTTTCTCTCTCTACAAAAACCCTACTGAGTGAAACATTCGTACCCCTGACTCTCTCTCCCTCTTTATCTCTCTCTTCTCTCACTCTCTCCCTCCCTCCATGAGCGTAGCATTCATCGACGGACATACTGTGGAGATCTCGGAAATGGGTGAACGAGCTACAAAAGCGATCCGGAAAGCTAGCGTCCAAAGAAGTACGAATTGCAATCCGAGTAAGAGATCCCGGCTATTTTATCAGTTATGTGATGATGTAATCAGTACGAATTACACCCCAATTGTTTTATTTTATGGTTTGGTTGAGTTTATTGAATGGTTTGTGCTGGAGATTAAGAGATTGGAGTATTGGTAACCAGGATAATTATGTGGATGTTGAACTTCTTTAAAGTTTTCTAAACAATGGGAATTCGCCTGTTTGTATCATTCATCAGGTGAAATTTTCGTTGATTTTACGATGTGATGTTTCCAAATCTGAAACAAGATCTGAAATTCGTACCGTGAAAATTAAATTATTTCGCGCATATGTTATCTGGTGCTTTATTATGGTTTTAATAGGCATTGTTATGTGTTTAAGAGCTAGTGTTATAGTTTTAAACAACTCCGTGATATTGATTCATTTCGCTTTTTCCGTTAAAATCTCAATTGGAAGTGAAATTTGACCCTTTTATTTTCGTTTTTCGTTGATTTTACAAACTGATGTTTCTAGATCTGAAATACGTACAGTGAAAATCGAATCATTTCGCAATCATGTTATATGTTGTTGTGTTATGGTTTGAAGAGCTGGTGTTATAGTTTTAAGCATCATTGTTATGGTTTTAGCTTGTGTTGAATGTTTTCGCATGTTATTGTTTTAGCGCATATGTTATAGTTTCAAGACATATTTTGTAGTTTTAAGCAAAAACGTTAGTATTATTAGCCTCTGGTGAAATATTTATGATTTATTTTTTTGCAAATGCTTTTTTTATAGTTTTAAGATGCATTGTTATAGTTCTAAGAGGCACTGTAATGATTTTAAGCATTAATGTTACTGTTTTTAGGTTGTGTTGGATGTTCGTGCTTAGTTATAATTTTAAGAGCCATTGTTATAGTTTTAAGATGCACTGTTACGGTTTTAAACATTAATGTTACTATATTTAGCTTCTGTTGAATATTTCTACTTGTTATTGTTTTTAGCGCATATGTTATAAATTTAAGATCTATTGTTGTAGTTTTATGCATCCACATTAGTGTTTAGCTTCTGATAAATATTTATTATTTGATTTTTGCAAATGTTTTGGTATAGTTTAAGAGGCACTATTATGGTTTTATGTATCAATGTTACTATTTTTTACTTTTGTTGCATATTCCTGCTTTGTTATAGTTTTAAAATGCACTGTTATGGTTTTTAGCATCAATGTTACTGTTTTTAGCTTGTGTTGCTTGTTTTTAAGCACCAATGTGATAGTTTTGACGAGAGTTGTTATGGTTTTAACCCAGTTAGTGAATGTTTTAAGTAGGTGTTGATGATGACATCAAGTTCGATGATAGGTCTCTCGAATGTGTCACTGCAATATTGAAGTAACAAGCACAAACAACAAAATGAAGGAAGCCGAAGTTCACCAACATGTTTAATCGAAAAAAAGCATATTCTAACAACTCAGTTTGCATTTGCATAAAAAAAAAACACCGAATGAACGTTTATTGTAATTTTTTTTCCTATGAGAACAGATGTTTTAAAACCTTTGAATGACTGAATATTTCAATATTGTAATTACTGAATGTT
This sequence comes from Plantago major, assembly GCA_026545765.1. Lineage (NCBI taxonomy): Eukaryota > Viridiplantae > Streptophyta > Magnoliopsida > Lamiales > Plantaginaceae > Plantago > Plantago major. The sequence continues at coordinate 44,701,169 of CM048844.1, forward strand.
TCAAGTAGCTTATTTTAAGCTTGTTTATTGATGTTTTAATGGCATCCCTGAAACTTTTAACATTGTATAATGGTGGTTCAATGATATTAGATTGTCACTTAAAACTATAACAAGCCATATTAAAAACTATCATGTAACTCCTTAAAACCATCACACCATCTCTTAAAAAAATTAACAAAAGAGGTTAAAACTATAATTGAAACATACAATACTGACGCATTAAAACCAACACATCATCTCTTAAAACAATAACAAAATACGTTAAAACAGTAACTGAAACTTTTAATGCTAACAATTTAAAACTATAAAATAATCTATTAAAAGCATAACAAAAAATGTGTGACTCGGCGGTTTTTAAGAAATTCGACCAGTCTGACCGCTAAAATCCAAAAACCACAAAAAACCTTGACTTTCCTATATTTTAGGAAAATCTTAGATTTTTCAAGACTTTGGCTATCCAAAACATTAGAGATTTTACTAAGACCATCGTTGATATTCATATGCATATAAAAATAAATGTTAGTTTAAAATATCCACTCATAAAACATTACTTGTTAAGAGAAAAGAGAGTAATGAGAGAAGAGAAGAGAAGAGAATAGAGTTTTTTCTAGCATCAAAATGAGAGTACAAGCTAGCTATTTATACAAGTGTAAAATCATCTCAAAGGGCTAAGAGATCCCACTAACTGGTGTACATTTATCCTCTCATCCACTAATTTGTGTACATCAATTAATTCTCTCATTCATGCACGTCACCCACTATCTCTTGAGCATTTATACATAACACTCCCCTTAAATGAACATGAGTGGGTGATGGTTGGTATGCGAAAAGTATACTGCCTCATTAAAAACCTTGCTAAGAAAAACCCAATGAGATAAAAACTTAGCTAAGGGAAAAAGAGTGCAGTGTGTATCCAACTCCCCTGATTAAAATATCACATCACTTCCTTGAGTCGTCGCATTCCAATATTTTGAACCAATTTCTCAAATGATGATGATGGAAGTGATTTAGTGAACAAGTCTGCCAAGTTATCAATTGAACGAATCTGTTGAACTTGGATGGAGCCTTCTTTTTGTAGATCATGGGTGAAGAAAAACTTTGGTGATATATGCTTCGTCCGGTCTCCTTTGATGAAACCTTCCTTTATTTGAGCTATGCAAGCTGCATTATCCTCATATATCACAGTCGGGACTTCCTTTTTGAATGTGAGACCGCACATATCGCGAATATGTCCAGTCAAAGATCTTAACCAAACACACTCACTACTTGCTTCATGAATCGCTAAAATTTCTGCATGGTTAGAAGAAGTAGCAAATAAAGTTTGCTTAACAGATCGCCATGAAATGGTTGTACCTCCATATGTAAACAGATAACCTATTTGAGATCGAGCTTTGTGCGGATCAGATAAATATCCCGCATCAGCATATCCAATTAATTCTAGATTGCTAGATTTTGGATAATACAAGCCCATATCCATTGTGCCTGGTAAGTATCTAAGTACTTGTTTAACTCCATTCCAATGTCTTCGAGTTGGATATGAACTATATCTTTCTAGTAAGTTAACAGCAAAAGCTATATCAGGCCGTGTATTGTTAGCAAGGTACATTAGTGCACCAATAGCACTAAGATATGGTACTTCAGGACCAAGAAGTTATTCATCATCTTCAGGAGGTCTAAATGGATCTCTTTTCACATCCAAAGATCTTACAACCATGGGGGTATTTATTGGATGAGCTTTATCCATATAAAATCTTTTCAGCAATCTTTCCAAATAATTGGACTGATGGATAAGCGTCCCATTTGCCAAGTGCTCGGTTTGTAGACCCAAACAATACTTTGTTTTCCCAAGGCCTTTCATTTCAAATTCATTCTTTAAACAATCGACTGCCTTAGCTAACTCTTCAGGAGTTCCAATAATATTCGGGTCATCAACATACACTACAACGATGACAAATTTTGATCCTGATCATTTAATGAAAACGCATGGACATATAGGATCAATTGTGTAACCTTCATTTTTCAAAAATGTGCTCAAGCGATTAAACCACATTCGCCCCGATTATTTTAATACATATAAGGATTTATTCAATTTAATTGAATAACTATCTCGGGGTTGTGTTGCGGGCACTTTGAATCCTTCGGGGATTTTCATGTATATATCATTATCCAGTGAGCCATATAAATAGGCTGTAACAACATCCATAAGACGCATTTCAATTTTCTCATGTGTAGCCAGACTCATTAGATAACGAAATGTAATCGCATCCATCACAGGAGAATACATCTCTTCATAATCAATTCCAGGTCTTTGAGTAAAATCTTGTGCGACAAGTCTTGCTTTATATCTTGCAACTTCATTTTTCTCATTTCTTTTGCGCACAAATACCCATTTGTATCCAATGGGTTTTACACCATTTAGTGTATGGGCTACAGGTTCGAAAACTTCACGTGTTCCAAGAGAGTTCAATTCTGCAGTAATTGCCTCTTTCCATTTTGGCCAATCCTCTCTACGACTACATGCATTTATAGAAGTAGGTTCAAGATCCTCATTTTGTTCCACAATATCGCGCGCTACATTATATGAAAATATTTCATCGACGTCGATATTTTTTCGGTTCCATGTCTTTCCATTCACGACATAATTTATCGAGATCTCTTCATTTTCAACAATTTCAAGTACCTGAATCTCTTTTATATTGTCATGTGACTTGTCTGAAGTCATATTAATCTCTTCTGGAGATTTATCTTCCTCTACCGGACCATTAGTCATGCTAGCTCCTTTTCTTTTTCGAGGATTTTTATCTTTGGAACCGACTGGTCTCCACGCTTCATGCGTGCCTTAGACTCATTAGCATTTGTGATTTGTCCTTCTGGGACTTGAATTCTGATTGGACCATTTGCAGCTGGAATATAAGATTTGGTAACCTTTTTTGGATCTGCGAATGCATCTAGCAATTGATTCGCGAGATTTTGTAAATGAATTATCTTTTGAACTTCTTGTTCACATTGATTTGTTCGAGGATCAAAACTAGATAATGATAATTCATTCCAGGATATATTGCTTTCCAACTTTTCCAACTGCTTATTCTCTCCCCCCATCGTTGGAAAATTTGATTCATCAAAATGGCAATCAGCAAACCTTGTTGTAAATAAATCTCCAATAGATGGTTCCAAATACTTGATTATTGAAGGAAATTCATATCCAACATAGATCCCCATTCTTCTTTGGGGTCCCATCTTTGCACGTTGTGGTGGTGCAATTGGCACGTAAACCGCACATCCAAAAATTTTAAGATGGGATATGTTAGGTTGATAACCAAATACCATTTGCATGGGAGAAAACTTATGATAGCCTGTTCGCCTGATGCGGACAAGTGTCGCAACATGTAAAATTGCATGTCCCCATGCTGATGCAGGGAGCTTAGATTGCATTAGTAATGGCCTTGCAATTAACTGGAGGCGTTTAATAAATGATTCGACCATACCATTTTGTGTATGAACATGTGCAACGGGGTGTTCAATTTTTATGCCAATAGACATGCAATAATCGTTAAATGCTTGCGATGAAAATTCAGCAGCATTGTCAAGGCGAATGCTCTTGATTGGAGAATCAGGAAAGTGTGCTTGTAAACGGATTATTTGTGCAAGTTGTCTTGCAAATGCCAAATTACGAGTAGATAATAAGCACACATGTGACCATCTTGTAGATGCATCTATTAAGACCATAAAATATCTAAATGATCCAGATGGTGGTTGTATTGGTCCACATATATCTCCATGAATTCTTTCAAGACTTTTCATATGTTGGCTTTATAATAAATTTGCCTTTAGAGCAAGCCCATATGAGAATTCATTAGTTTGAAAAATCTTTTGGTTTTTCAATGTATGGCCACATGAATTTTCAATAATCTTTTGCATCATCATTGATCCGGGATGGCCCAACCGGTCATGCCAAACTTTAAAGATGCTATCAATTTGTTTTGCCATAGCATAAGTTCCAATTGCTCTTATTTTAGTGCAATACAATCCGGAGGACATTAGCGGTAATTTTTCCAAAACACTTTTGGTACCGGATTTCATTGTTGTGATGTAAAGGAATTCATTGCCATTTTCAGTCATGGTCTCAACATGATATTCATTGAGTCGAATATCTTTAAAACTCAATAGATTTCGTTGAGATCTAGAAGAATATAATGCATCTTCTATGGCAATTTTTGTCCCATGTGATAGTATTATATTTGCTCTTCTAGAGCCTTCAATTAAATTCGTACTACCATAAATTGTATTGACATTCACTTGTTTCATGGACAAGTAATCGAAGTACTTGGTATTATTAAATATGCTATGTATTGTTGCAAGAAATAAAATAATAATGAGCAACATAGTAAAATAAAAAACGTGATTTGAATTTAATGATTAAAGTTCATTACGACTAGAAATTGAAATCTTACATGCGAGAAAATTCAAATCCTAAATGCAAGGAAAATAAAGAAAACGAAACACTTGAAAAACAAACAAGTTAAACTTGGGCACTTGCATCAATGTTCATAGGATCACTTGTCCCTTCAGGGTAGACAAAGAAATCTGACACATCCAAATGAGTAGCATCATATTGGCCATGAGTATTGTCATCTTCAATGAAATTTGCCTCAGCATTCTTTGCTTTAATTGATGCTTGGTAAAGATCCACAGGATGTTTCGGCGTACGGCAGGTACGTGCCCCATGGTTATTCATACCACACTTGTGACATTTTTCATCAACATTTTTCCCTTTACCATTTCCATTCTTGGAATTTTCTAGCTTCTGGTGATGATTTGCATTTTGAGAGCCATTATTTGGACGATGTCCTCCACGTCCATGGCCATGACCGCGTCCACGACCTCTACCACAATTGGAAGTGCTTCCAATGTTAAAAGTTGTCACATTCGCTTCAGGGAATGGACTAGCACCAGTTGGGCGTGTCTCATGGTTTTTTCATTAAGAGCTCATTGTTTTGTTCAACTACCAGAAGACATGAGATCAACTCTGAGTATTTCTTAAAACCCTTTTCATGATATTGCTGCTGCAACTGCATATTAGAGGCATGAAAAGTGGTGTATGTCTTTTCTAGATCATCAGTCACTTTTTCACCACATAACTTCAACTTAGAATTGATTTTGAACATTGCTGAGTTAAACTCATTGACACTTTTGAAATCTTGCAGACGCAAGTTAAGCCAATCATAGCGGGCTTTTGGTAGTATCACAGTCTTTAGGTGATCATACCTCTCTTTAAGATTTGTCCAAAGATCTGCAGGATCTTTGACAGTAAGGTATTCAGCTTTTAGCCCTTCATCAAGATGATGGCAAAGAAAAATCATCGCTTTTGCCTTATCTTGGCTTGATAATGTATTGCCAATTTTTATTGTGTCTCCAAGACCCTTGGCATCAAGATGGATTTTAGCATCAAGAATCCATGATAATAATTTTTGCTGGTGATATCAAGTGCCACAAATTCAAGGTTGCTAAGATTTACCATAACTATACAAAAGATGTAATATTATTAGTGAAATCAAGTTTTAATATATACGAAGTGCATGTTAATAAAAAAAGGTAAAATATATACATGTTTAGTTACATGAAAATCCAAGATAATGTGAAAAAGATGAAACGTTGTTTTTGATGTTGTAAAATAAATGATGGACTTTTATTTTTTTTTTTTTTGTTTATTTAAAAATAATCATGACATACAAGTAGTAAGAAAGAAGAGTTCTGTGAGTTGTAAAATTTTTATGCATGCATAGTTGGACAAAGAATGTCCTTTACCTACCGTTAGCAAAGTTTCGGGTGGACCTCAGTTGAACACTATCGTGCTAATAACGTGTTAAGAGAAAAGAGAATAAAGAGAGAAGAGAATATAGTTTTTTCCAGCATCCAATTGAGAGTACAAGCTAGCTATTTATACAAGTATAAAATCATTTCAAAGGGCTAAGAGATCCCACTAACTTGTGTACATTAATACTCTCATCCATTAACTTGTGTACATCAATTCTTTCATTCATGCACATCACCCACTATCTCTTGAGCATTTATAATAAACAATGTTTTTTCCTGGATGATAATTACTCCAACACAACACTAATTCTTCAGCTGACAAAGACAGCATATTTACCCGCGAATCATACACAACATCTCGAAGAGTGGCAAAAGTTCACCCTGCTATTTGATCCAAAGAAACACACGCATCCAAATCTGCTCGCTTAAATCACGATGATGTATAAGCTAGTTAGGATATGCAGCACCCAGGTTCTCAGTGCACCAGAATATCGCCCACCTGTTACATGGTATCTTCTAATTCAACTTGATTAATTGCTTTCGACTGTTACTCTGATTTGGCTTTCCATGCACTATATTTCCGGCTTTCTTGCTTGTACCGTTTCCATTCTCTGAGAGCAGCGAGAACAACATGCAGCGAAACCGGAAGAAAGAAGGGCTGCCCACATACAAGACCAGAGACATTTATAGTTGATACAATGGCATATTCTTACAACACGTACGCTCATGCAACTAAAAACCATAATGTAGAACATTTCCTACAATTGAGAGCCTGCAGTCTAATACATCAATGAAATACTATCAACCTGGTTTTCTTTTTATAGTTTGTCCCCCCTTGCTGCCTTTGTAACTTGAAAGAGTCCAAAGCAATGACTATATTTTTTCTAGTATTCTCCCAGTCCGTGTCATTACCTATGTGGGTGTATTATATCAACCTCAGGCACTAATCATTTTCATTCCCAGAAAAAGCTCCAACCAAAGTATAACCCACAGATAGCTCTGACTGAGAAAATTTACAGCCGACTGAGATGGTATTTACTTTTAAGGAAGAAATTGAGATCCAACTATTTTATATATTTATGCTTTGCTGATCCATTGTTCTAAACTTTTTTAATATTACCTAATATATAAATATAGATCCAAGATGAAAGTACCTTTTATGTTCTTGTCAGTTACTAACATTTTCAGAAATATAGAAACGGAGCAGTCCATTTAATTGTGTTATAATGACAGTTCTACCTGTCAGAAAAACCAGAATCTAGAGGTTAATTCGCAAAACCTCAGTACTCATGGTTTGCTCTGACTACAGAATGGACTTGTTACATTGTACTACCCTTGGAATCAGAATTCTGGTAGGAAACTATTAATATTAGGAAGTATAGTATTTTTCATTAGGAAAATTACACGTACAACCCTAACCACTCAATTTGTTGCAATTACCATTAAGGTCCTTTCTCGCAGTTCATTACATTGATACCCCTGACGTTAAATCAACTGCAGTCAACGTTATTCGAACATTGCCCCTGTGACATCACTTTGATGTCATTATATTTTTTTTAAATCTAAATTTAATAAATTTTAAAAAAAAAAAGAAGCCCAAAGGTATTATGCAGATTTTACTGCTTACACTCTGCGTAATCTTACTTTAAACCGCCTTCCAGCAAAACATATTACATACAAACCCCTTTCAGCAAAAAATTATCACATTCAGGCCCCCTCCCAGGAGTCGGGACCAAAACTTAAATCTCTAAACTTAACCTAAAATTGTAAGTATTAGATTACCAGACAAGAAGTTGTAATTTTTATTTGCTCCTGAAAGTTGGTCTCACCCTTTTGGGCTGGTAGTTAGTCTCTTTGAAGATCGGTTTTTCTTTTTCTTCTTCCTTTATTTCAACAAAAACTCCACAAAAGTGTACCATTTGCTACACCAAATTACTATCTTCATTCTTCATATCTAACCTACTGTTCTCTATAAAAATTTCATCAAAATAAATAAGTCAGTGTAGTGGAACGAACCGAATACACAGCAAAACAGTGCTCGAATGAGAAGTAGCTCACAGACATCATAGATGGGTGATAAAATGCATCCTCTGCAAATGACCTTGCCAGTCTAGAGGCCACTGTCACAAGAAAAGTGAGGTACTGTGTTAGGAGATGTTCTGCAGCAACAAAGAAATGGCGAGTTGTTCCAGTAAAATTTATGAATTTTCTGTAAAAAACAAAAAACAAAATAACATACTGGAGGAAGCATCAGAGACTCCAGCGGACACATTGCTTAAAGCTAATTTTGCAGCTGCAAGAGAATACTTCACCTGCTCAACAATGTTCAAGATTGAACTTCTCTTCAGTACCATAACATAAAATTATGCAAGTTACTGTAAGATATTTCAGAAGAACGAGAAAAATAAAAAAATAGCATCACAATAATAGACAGAAATATACTGTTACGGACCTAGAGTCCTAAAATATTATCAGGATTAATACTCATTCCTATAATAGAGTTTTAGTATTGATAGGCTAGTTACCTATTATAGTTCAGTTAAATTAGGAAGTTGCTAGTTGTTACCAAATAGAGTTCAAGGTAAATTAGGAAGCTGTTTTATATACAAGAGTCTTATCTTAGGGTTTATTATTCAATAGTCAGGTGTTAGTCTAGTTCACTCATTAGAGTTGGCTTCGCCGTTTTGGGTGGTTCGTCTCTTTGGAGACCGGTGCTTTTTTATTTTATTTACGTTCTTTCAATAAAATTCGAGAAAGCGTAGAACTTCCGTCTTCTATTTATATCCTGCATGAACAAGTAGTTTCGCATACTACAAGTACTACATTGTGCGTTGGTATAGGATCAATATTGCTACAACAAAATCCTATCTTTATTTATACCTAAATCCTCTGCTCTATCATATATATTCACTCCACTGAGAAAAAGGCACAGTGGAAGAGGCATGCAAAGTGATGAGGCAAACCTGACTACTTGAAACAGTTTATCATTAAATCATGAATATAACATCTATAATCACTAATATAGAGGTCATTTCTGATTCTAGCAGCAACAAGTGCAGCATTGAAGCAAAACACATTCATTAAATTCCAAGAATACTTTACAGTCTCACAATTTAACAAAACCAATCAGAAAAGTGAAAACACTCTGAAACCTATGTGATATATAATGATGAGACGAAAATTCCATTTCACAGAAGACGAAGTAGATAGGGATATATTCACCACTTTATCAGTGTAAATAGAGTCATGCTGTGGAACAAAGTTTTAGTAGTATCAACTTTATTCATGAAGACAATTATCAAGATGGTCAGATGCAGAGTGCATCTCAATATATAATTTCTCTGCCAGCATTTTGAGAAGACCAACACATTTGTCAGTACAGTGATTTCTACCTGATACTCACCTGTTTTCCTATTTCATCCTTTATTATCATTCTGGGAAGCGATTGAACCTGCAAAAAACAGTTCTCTCGTTTACATCCAAGAATCTAATTAAAGTTCAAAAAAGAAGTGCAGAACATACCAATCGCGAAAGTGATCCAAGAGTTGTGCCACACTGAAGAAGATTAAAACATGTGTGCTGCCGTGACAACACATCCAATTCCCTTCAAAGCAGCAAGGACAAGTGTCATCACTTTAAACATAGATGTATTGCAGAAGAGGAAATTATGGGGGAGAAAAATCATTGTATGCCAATAAAACTAGATTGTAAAGTTAACTAAGAATTATGATTCAGGTACAAAATTTGGTAAAAAAGGTTATTTGTATCTCAAAAAATTTAATTTAGAAGGAATTTCAACTATATGAGTTTTAGTACTCCATCCAAATCACTAAATGCTTTACAATTTTGACTTTTTTCAGTCAACCATTTTCGATTTTGACCACAAATTACTATTAAATTATAACAGCAAATGAGTTAATAAAGTCATATAATAAAGATTTCAGAAGTAACATTACATTTCAGTCAACCATTTTCAATTTTAACAAATTTCTCGTTTAAGCAATATTACAAAATGCATCACCCTCAAGCATGTTTAACATCGAATTATGGCACCAGATATGGATTTTACTTTTAGCAGCAAAAAATCCACTTATATTCCCTTCGTTCCATTAAAAACTTCCTAGATCATATTTTTTGAAATTTCACCATAATTATACCATAAAAACAAATTATATTATGAAAGTAAAACAAGTTACTTTCCTAATATAACCCTATTATATTAGGGTTAGCCCCCGTTATTGGACAGGTGGATGAGCCCGTTGTGCCCCCTCCCAAGCCTCCCAAGCCCCCCGAAAAGAAAAGAGGAAGAACCACCAAGAACTCCATTAAAGCTTCATACTCTTCCTCTCTTCCCATGGTTAAAGCAGTGTTGAGAAAATCTGGTGGTAGGTATAGCCCCAAAAAGTTCAAATGATGATAAATGTTTTTGGATTGTCACGTTGGAAATTGTGTTGGAGGATTGGAGCTCGTTGGCTATGTAGAACTCTCGGTTGGACTAGCTTTTGGTTTCATGTATTTTGTGCTAGTTTGGATTTCGTTGTGAGCACCTTGTTGGAGCTGTTTGCGGGTTCTTATAAACCCCCGTGATTGTACTGTTATTATCAATAATAGGAGCTAGACTCCACTTTTATTTAAAAAAAAAAAAAAAAAACCTATTATACATTTTTCCAATTTAATTTAGGAATAATTTGTAGCCAAAATTCGAGAAAAAGTCAGCTAGGATGATTTTAATGGAACGGGGGAGTATTACGTAATTTCTTCTATAATAGATTTTTTTTCTATAATCTTCCTTTATTAGTCCCATCCTATGGCCAGAGAAAATATCACAGGAATGAATAATAAGAAGGTCAAACAAGGACCACTCTCTAGGAGAAAAGGAGAAAGGTTAACAAAACAATGGAAGTAATCAAATGGAGAGACTAATGGATGACCGGTGACATATTTGAGAAGTTGCAATACAATATAGCACAAAGAAAAATAAAATGGTTTGAGAAAAATAATTGTCACACTTCAGTGAGAGATACAATCACTTGAGAAGTTTCTTCCCAAGTGATTGTATCTCTCTTGGAACATTAATTTCTTACTTGGCCAGGTTTTGAAACTTATCAATGAGAAGTGGAAATGGAGTCATGCAACAAAAAGAAAAACAATAGGTTCCATAAAAATATTTGTCACACTTCAGTGAGATCTACATCACAGCATTGCCTCCCAAGAGAACCTCATACTGACTTTCAAGCTTTCTCTGGATAGCATGTCGCTTAGAAAATTTATTTCTTACCAAAGGCTAAGATTTGAAACGTATACCCTGTTTCACCCATTACATTGCAAAACTTTTTGTCCTTAGAGATTAAGACGGAGTAAACAAATCATGAGAAGAATAATAAAGGAAGAAAATGGTAAGTGGATGGATGAGAAAGAATGAAGAATAGATGATGATAAAAAAACATGAGACAGAATGGATAAAGTGCGAGTGAAAATAAATATAGAATTAAAATTCCGTAGTTTAGGTATGGGAAAATGGAAATGTGGAAAAGTAATGGATGTAACAGAGGGAGAATATTTTCTTAAAGCATGTCATCGCAATTAATAATCCTACAAACAAGGTGTGCTATTTTGTAAAGGCTTTTTAAATATCAGGAAAAAACACTTTGTGCCCCAAAGTTTGGCTTTCTTGAGCAATCCGCAGGAAGCTTGAATATGTGCTATGCCCCCTGAAATTTCAATTCGTACAATTTGCTCTTGTAAATTATAAAAAGTACATCTTTAGAGGGAAATCGCGCCAAGTTTAAAACTCAAGGGGGGCAAATCTCGAACACATGCAAACTTTATGGGGGGTAATTGCACACAAGCAAACTTTATGAGGCCAAATCGCACTGAGTTTGAAATTTCAGGGGGTAAATCATACACACGCAAAGCTTAGGGGTTGCACAAAGGGCCAAACTTAAGAAGGCGTGGTGCTTTTTTTGCCTGAATTCTCTAGGTGTTCTATTTACACGTTTATCAATATTTGTATCTCATTCCTTGACAATAAACATTTTTAACCTAGGTTCAGATTAAACTTATAGTCTAAGATGTCTCTGGAGTAAAAAGAGTCATTTTATTATATTTAATCATAGTGAAACAGAGTGAGTTCTAGCACCGTGAAATAGATCACCTCGTAGCCTCACCATTCTGTAAACCCTCTTGTACTTGTCAAAAGTTGTATACTGCCTGATGCATCCCCAAATATGCCATTGGACTTCAGACCAAAGAGTTGCCTCAGCTGTCCTATGAAAACTTCGAGAATTTTTGTCAACTCCTGTTTCCAGAATTAGCTTTTATTAATCTGAATGTAAGATTCTCTATTTAATCTACCTACTTATCACAGCCATACATTATGAGACATGAAAAGATCAGGAAAAAAACTTGAAAGACAACAGGTCAGACTAGGCTTATAATGGTACAACATTTAATATTCTAGCAAAAAAAGAAAAGAATGAGACAGACGGGCAGAGAGCCAGAAACTACATTACAAATTAACATTGAGAGGTAAACCAAATTGGTTTGCTGCCGTCCAAAGTTTTGTTAATCGCATAATTTCCTCATTCATATCTTGTCAGCAAACTTTGAGAATTACACCTTCAAACCTAAATTTTGTCGGCCATCCCAAATATTTCATTTTCTTAGTATTAGTTAATAGTTTTATGATTATTGAAACAGGTCATTCAGAATCTCAACCATGACAATCTCGACTACATCATTATATTCATGCATAATTTATGAGTAATGACTTAATTCATTCATTATACATTACTTAATCATCATTCCTTCATACAACAATAATAAGTACTACCCCCCCCCCCCCGCCCGGGTTTACATCATATACCCAATTTTGACACTGTTCCCATTCTTCGACGTAATTCCCCCCCCCCCCCCCCCCGGGCGGACCAGATAATCGAAAAACTTGCCTTCCAAATTTATAAACGGGTGACATGTTCATAGACACGCATGACTTGCAAGGAAACCTAGTTTCAAGATGCTTATACATGCAATGTCGCCAATATCAAGATGCACACACATTTAAAAATAAATAATTTACATAAAAAGGAAAAGAAAAGGAACAATTGTAGTTGCATGTCCCAAAATTTAAAGACATGAAATTTAGAGCATTGGCAACCACATGCAGCAAAAAGAAAAACCAGAGTCTGGTACATCAAGTTAAGTTCATCCCTCAAGTTGAGACTTGAGTTAGGCATGCACATGCATAAGGAAAATAAAGTGTAATGTGAATACAGCGTCATGGAAGTACCCAAATGTAAAGTATAATATTAATATCATCAAAGAATCTCAGCTGATAAACCTCATAAACCATTTACATATTTATTATTAATAACACCTTATTAAACTGACCTCATGAGAGATCTTATGTCCGGCATGAGGGGCAACCTTAGACTCTTCCAAACAAGCTGGGGGATTCCAAACAACAACACTTCCCCACATCTAGAAGTTGACATGTACAAACAGTTCATATGATAATATGAGATACAAATGAAGCATCACATATAAGTGCATAACTCACGGGAGATATGAAGCCATTTGTTCGAGAAATATCTCCATTGGGAAGCTGCAATGTGAGAGGACATTCTGACGCAGATGGCACATATCTGGATAGCAAAAAGTATTAAAGTTACTCAGTAGTTTCAACAGCATATCATAGAGAAATCACCTTTAATGAATACACCACCAAATTAAGCTACTGCTGGTGGGAAGAAAAACTATCATTATCAATTTTACACGAGTTTTAAGATAATACTCCCTCCATTTCGGAGAAAGTGTTACAATTTGGATTTGCACCAATTTTAAGAAAAAGTAGAAAGTACAAGTGGGCCCCATAATTATTAGAGATTAAATGAGTGGCATATTGTAATAAAAGTGAAAGGTAGGGAGTTTTATTATTTAATTAGTTTCCATAAATGGAAATTGTAACACTTTTAGTGAAACGCCGGAAACGGAAAGTTGTAACACTTTTTCTGAAATAGAGGGAGTATTATTATGTTTGTCACATTTGCCAAAATCATGTCATGGAAGTTTCCCTATTCTGTGAACAGGATGGGATTGCATCGGACCAAGGGACATCAAGTTCGCAATCTAACCAAGTGTCAGCAGAATTCATACATAAAACTCAACTTGCAGAATCTAAATAGGAGAAGTGACGAGTTAAAGAATATACACCACAAACTGCAGGATTTTTGAACGCCCACCCGTTGCAACAGAAGTATCCAAATGCCATTCATTTGAGTTAACCTACAACACATTAGAAAGATTCAAGTTCCTGGAATGTACTTTCAGAAGGTACTATCAAATCCCTAATAAAGGCACACTAACAGCAGAAAAAGTTTATGCCAAGCACTATAGGAAAGTAAAACACGAAACATCTAAACAGGGAATTCCTTATATGGAACAATTTGTGTAAATGTTAAACTGCATAAAAGAAACACTTCTGCAAAAGAGCCAAAATATGTTTAGCAGCATTTTATTAACATCAAGAGTGTTTTAATCTTGATTGGTTGTATAATACCTTAGACCCGTTGTACTGTATGCTAGCCCAATTTTCAGGTCCAAATGCGAGTGTAAAATTTATATGAAGTAGATTTGTCAGTCAACCAGAACTTACTCTTCAGTCTTGGCATTAGTTTTGACCTAGACTTATGGAAAAATGTGTGACAGCTATTTCAATTAATGCAGGGGAAAGATTACACGCATATGGCCCGAGTAATGTCGAGGTTGCACATAAACCACAGCTGCATTATTTTGTTAATTTTAATGAAACCTTTTACATAAACATTTTCTGTCATTATCCTTCAACTTTCAGACCCATGGTGACGTCATAAATATTATAAATAGAAATAAAAATAAAAAAACTAAAAAAAAATTATTAATTAGAAAAAAAATGAAATACAAAATAATATCTTTCAAAGGCTCTAAGGGGGTCTGAAATTGAAAGTGTATTTGATTGAAGGAAAGATATTAATAATGACTTCATGTTCTTCCAGCCCTCTACTCATTTACGTCATTGTCGGACTCGATAAACGCCTCGTAATTATTTACCACATTTTATTATAAATTAGACTAGGACCCTTTTTGAAATTGTTATTTTAAATCCCTAGTTCTTAAACTGTCTCACTTCATGACCCCCTCCAAGTTAAAACTTACAAAATATCCATTATTTAAATGATGATGTGCTTTTCTTCATTTTTTCATAATAAAAAAAAAGACCAAGAAAGTTCTTAAGCCCATAATAATTTCGGCAGTTGAAGTGTAGTTCTTGAGGGATCTTACAAAGAAAGGAAGATCTTTTGTACTGAAACTATAGCTGCCAAGCTTGTCATCCCAATAAGAAAATGAAGACTTCGGAGTGTGGTATAAAATCTGCATGTTCATCACAAGAATATAATATCTAAATCAGAAGTGACCTAGAAAAAAAAACTTGAACGTTTCTGCCAGTTGGAACCTTGATCCGGCAAAATAACTTAAAATGGACCAGATACGCAAAGATTTTAGAGGAAAAGAAGGTATAACCTGACTCTCCACTTGAACATCTGCTAAAGGTTTCAAAGCTTCAGTAATGGGGGTCAATAGGTTATCATCAACCTTTTGAAAGTCCCTGCAGGAGCAAGCAATTTAAATCAGAATAATTCACACAGGAGTAGCAAATGACATTTGCACTTCAATTAGACAATCAGGCTGGAACTCAACTCAGGCTGAAAATAAACTATATCAGATAACATGTTCCATAGCTCCAAAAGAAGAATAATTTCCTACACTAAGAATTTGATAACTTCAATAGTGACCATTTATGGGACAAAAAGACATCATAGAAGATGCGCACCAATCATATCTCCAGTTGTGTGGATCAGCATTCAGCAAATTGAACGAAAGCACAATTTTCCCATCGGCACCCACCGGCATAAACTCGCTGCGGATGGACCCTTCCTCTTTACCACCATTCTGAAACACACTCACAAATATCTGAGCAACCTTCTTTACCGCCTCATCTTCCAATACATCACCTACAATCCACGCATGACGATACTTACCAACAACAACCCTGTCCTCGTCGACTCCCTGGCTCCTTACCACAACCACCGTGTAAACCTTTCCCTCATCATCACTAGCATTACTATTATCGCCTAACAGTAAATGCAAAGTATCATCAAATAACTCGTCTACACCCTTGTCCGCTTTGTCAAGTGAGCCGCAACTCCAATTCACATCATCACTGTTCCCATAACAATTGGAGCCAGAGTCAAGTGTGACACTAACAGACGAATTTTCAGTACAAGCGCCGCAAGGCAATGGAGCCCTGGCATTGAGCTTCCGCATGTAATGTTGAATGGAAAGTGACAATTGAGCAGCATTAGAAGAAGAATCAAAATTAACAAAAACCGCATGGAAACGGCAAGGGAAGAGCAGCGTGTTCGACTCAATCGAGGCGGAGAAATCATCAATCTCGTGGAACGGGAGCGGCGATCTGTAAATCTCTATGGATTTGAGCAGAAATGGAAGACCTGTAATTGAAATAACCGAGAAATGTAATTAACCAAACAGTTTGGAAAGAAGGAGGGAGAATGTTAGGGTTTTACCTAAGAGGAAGGAGAGTAAGACAGTGGTAGTGATGGCTAATCGCTTGATTCCGGGCTTCGTTTTGCGCACGGTTACGGCATTGAACTCCGTCTGCTGTTGGTCGGAGCTTGGTGAAGCTTCGGAGATTTCTTCAGCCATGGAGTTTGGATTGAACTTCCGCACCCAATTTCGGGCTCTGTTTAAGCAGCCTGTGTAGCTGAAAATATATGTATGTATGTATGTATATATATATATATATATATATATATATGTATATATATATATATATATCCTGAGAGACTGTCTCTAGATAAATTATCTAGAGACGGACTTATATTATCAAGAAAATTATCGATGTTATTAATCAAAACACCTATATTCTCAACATTGGTGTTTTTTCACATTATAACAAGACTTATTTCATTAACAATATAGACGTTTTAATTAATAATATGGGTGTTTTTATTAATAACATAGGCCGTCTTTAAATAAGTTATGTAGAGACCGTCTCTTATGAACTTTGTGATATATTACTTCGTCTCGAACAAGTTTTCACTTTGATTTTAAATAATTTCGACTACTAATTAAATGTAAAATGTTCAATTTTTTTATATAATGAAACTTTATGGGCTAAATTTTCATTATATAAAAAAATTGAACATTTTACATTGGCGGTTTAAGATTAATTAAAGTGAAAAAGCTGATAAAAGTCAAAGTAAACTGTTTTGCAATAAAGTATGAAAAGGGAAGAATGAAAAATATAAGTTTGTCTATCTTAAGTAACTCTTTCTCTCTTGATTTCTTAGGAGTGTTTGATTTCTCATTATAACAAAAGACATCAATTCTAACATTTGGTGCTTTCATCTATTGAACTCCACCATTTTTATATGGAAGACATACAATTCATCCTTGCCGCCAACTACAACAATTTGGTCTCCAGGTTTGAGGCGTTGGAGGATTGTTTAGTGTGCTCCCTTGACCAACGCATCACACAGTATTTTGAATCCATAGATCAAAGGTTTGCCAGAATTGATGCAATGCCAAACAATCTTCACACTGGACTCTCCCACCGTTCCCAATAGCATGTACATGCTAATGACAACTTGGTGCGCCGCAACAATCATGTTCATGCTTCCACACGATGTTCAAGTTCACGTCGTCGCCAATTTGCAAGCCCCGCTCGTGTGCTTCAACATGGCAGTCCCTCGTCCACTACTCGACGTAGGGCTACACACCACACTTTAGCCTCCCCTCCGTCCCCTCGACATTCTCCTAGGCCTTATCATACCCGTTCTCGTGACATATCTCAACCATATCACATGCTACATCGGCTTCCACAAAAAAATGCTTTTCCGTTACTCAACCACCGTCGTTTATCTTCCAATGAATAACTTTTGGGAGGAGTTTGAAGAAATGGCACGTGAATCTTCTTTCGCAACAAAATGGCTATGACTAGAGGACAAGGTCATCTTCGAGCGCCGAGGAATTGATACGTACTAGTCATGTAATTATGTTAAATGTCATGTTCCTAATTATTACATGTGTAATTTAATATTTAATTAGCATTTGTAGTAAGTATTTAAATGTGATTAGCATCTAGATAATTATAAGGATGAATTAGTAGTGGTTATGGAAATCAGTTGATAGTATGTATATATGTACCGCGTGTATTATGAAAAAAGAAGAATGAAAAATATAAGTTTGTCTAAGTAAATTCTTTCTTCTCTCTTAATTTCTTAGTAAAGTTTGATTTCTGACTATAACAAGGAGATCAATCCTAACATATTGCTTCTCATGGGGAAATTATGTGCAAGGCGCATCATTGTACACCAGCCGGTAACATGTGTTTGCTTTAATGTTACAAATTTGTGATTATTGCGTTCATGATTACTTGAGTGTTTCTTAAACCATCTAATTCGATGTTTCTTCAAATTAGACTCACTTTTATTCACCAAGTGCTTTAGCTGAAAGTAAGTAAAAAGGTGTGAGATTTACTGGAGACCGCTTCGATATGACGGTCCAGTGTTTGCTTAGATTTTTAATTGTCTTATCTCTCATTTTATTGATACTGTTTGGTACATATGTGTGGTTGATATGTTTACAAGTATGGCATGGTATATTTCATTTTGTGTTGAAATTTTAATTTTGTATCATGTAGTTTATGATGCAATATGGGCATGCTTTACCGTACTTTTAGAACTGTGTTAGTACGTGTATGTTGAAACTTGTTGTCATTTTAACCTGAAACTTGAGAAGAGTTGAAGTCAATATTTGTTCTCATTCTGTTGCATTATGTGCTTGTTTTGGCTCAATAATCTATTTACTTACAATTGCAAACTATGTGTGGTCATGTTTGTTTTGTATGATGAGTTTATTACATTTCGTTCATGTAATATTATGTGTTGGTTGTGTATGTTAGCATATTCAATGCATGTATACTTGTTATGCATGAAGTGCATTGATGTGCACTTAGGAATTTCGATTTTCGTTGTAGAACCTGTAATCCCTAAATACAATCAAGATTAAATTTATAAGTCGGAAGTCCTCAAATCCACAATTTATAGCGGAAAGTTGACTCGGGATGTCGTTCTCCACGGACACTTAGCATAGAAACAAGCAACTATCGTAATTAAATTGTATGCAGAAAGTAAACATAATGATTGCAGACAGATTGATGGAATCGCAGTAAACCCTAATTTGATGAGATAAAATCGATGGGGGAAAAGGTGTAAAGGATCCCCAACTCCCTCTGCTATGCTACTCCCAACTACTTAGAATCAAAGAATGTAGTAGCCGTCTACAGGCAGCAAAGAAACATGCCGAAAGGATCAAGTCGCAGTTAATCCAAACACCTTCACTTATACCAACAATGTGTTGTGTCACTCAACACACTATCTCGTCACGTTTTCAGACAAATCACACAGGATAATATAAAGTTCTTTAATAAGTCGTAGTTAGTAAGGATTTCCCACGTAAAAGAGTCGGACGAATAAAGAACAAGTACGAAATTACGTTTTAAAACTAATTCATTAATATATATATCACGGTATATAAAGAAGTAGCAAAAGTCGAATTACAGCGGTTCGCCTTTACAAGAGAAAATTAGCTACTCATAGTATTCCTACAGACAGAAATCAAAAAGAACAAGAAAAGAAAGAAGAGGAAGAAGTTTAGTCTCTGATGTCTTCGTGCTGCTTCTAGGGTTTCCTTCTTCTAGGACCCTGACGGCCAACGGTTTTGGGGTTTCACTTCTCCGAGGACTGGTTCTCTCTCAGGAGAGCTGCTTTGTGAGCGGTGTAGAATTATGAGATCCCTGAGGTCTTATTTATAGTTGAAATTCCGTGCTCTAGCCGACATTAATCAATAAGGAAGGTTTAGGAAGGCGGACCTTAGCCTAACAGGCCAGGAAAGAGACCCAGAGACAAACCGACCCTTCACTGCGGTCGCCTGGGGACCGCAGAGAGCCCTTTTGCGGTTCCCTGGTGGCTGCCAAGTGCGATTCCTGCATATTCGAATCTGTTTTCTTCGTTCTTCAATTTCGGGCTTCGTAACTTCGTTTTCTGGAAAAGTGGTCTTCTACAAAGTTGTTGCATCTTCAATTATCTTCGCATTGGTTGGTCGCATGACATGTTTTGACTCCTCGAACTCCGTGCAATGGTCAATCCAGCGTAGTCGCTTAACTTTCTCGATTTCGCACAATTATGTTGTTTTAGTGCCTGAAATCGTGCAATTCCTGGAAAATGCGATCATGACCTACAAAATACACACGAAGTTGGTAATTGACCATAAAATGATACAAATATTGAATCTAAGGCAAAAAACGAGGGTCTAAAAGCATTCTATATCGCACATTTCATTGTCACATCATGCATGATAAATTCATCCTAGTGTGGGAAGTGTGAATGAGACCTTTGGTCCATGCTTATCGGAATCAAGTAGTATCATTTAAGTGAGTCTTATTATGCAGAAATTCTATTTCCAGACATACGGAAAGGACAACATTAAATGTGTAAAGTCTTGAATCTTCGTTCATGTGGTGACTGGTGAGGGGAGCTTTGCGCTCCCTAGTTGAGATTTAAAAGACTCATCTCTCATGTGGGGGCTTTGAATGCACATGAAACTGTTGATCTTTGAATCTTGTTAGAATTCAAGTATTATTTAAGTGGATCTCATAATGCGAAAATTTAGTTTCTTAGCATGAAAGCTCATACCACGTTTAATATATAATTGCTTGAAGTTCAATAAATGTGGGAGGGGGGAGGGAATTCTTAAGGAGTACTTCCAACATTTAGCATATGATAGCGTGAGCATGGTGTGTCCAATACATAGTTGTGCAAGTATGAATACTTGTGAAAGTTCCCTCGTAGTTGTTTTGAGGTAAAAAAAAATATTGAGAAAATTTTCTTGAAGAACATTGGTTGGATTGTAGGTCCAAATTGCGATGATTTCCAAATGAGACCGTGTTACCGACATGGAATTAATCGATTGAACTACAGGTTTAAAGAAAGACGATTTCAATTAAGACCATTGTAGTGGCATGATATAGAGTGAAATTCTTGTGTCCAGAACTGAATTCTTTGTGGTTTACTGAAGGTAAAACCTAGTAGAAAAGAATTCTCTATAGTTGGAGACAATAAATAAATTATTGACTTATGAAACGCGAAGTTTTAAGTCATGGAGATGCATATGATTATGCATAAGGTACATGTTGAGTGCATGAGCATGATGGCTCAAAGAAATACTTCTTTATCTCTATCATAACATATGAGTTGTCTTAGGCATGCAAGATGGTTATTGAAGCATAAGCGGAAGTAAAATGTGGATTGATGTACACAATTTACATGAGCATATGTCAAATCACAACATGTCATATGGTTAGTTTATACTCTGCATCATAAGACCATTCGGCAGTTGATCTATAGATGGGTTATCACTATTGATTATGTGAAACCAAAGGATAACATGCGGATCTGCAAAACAAAAGGTGTTGGATCAAATAATCTGCATGTGGGGAATGGGCTTAACACTACAAGAAAACCAGGAAAAAACGACGTTATGGGGCGACGGATTTTATCCGTCGCCCCATAACGACGGATCGGTAAACTGGGCGACGGAATCTATCCGCGACGGAATCTATCCGTCGCCCAGTTTGGCGACGGATAATAGTTATCCGTCGCTTATTAGCGACGGATAACTAATCCGTCGCTAACATGGGCGACGGATAAATATTTATCCGTCGCCCAAGTTTGACTTTTATTAAAAAAAAAAAAGAAATTATTTTTTTTTGAAAACTGGGCGACGGATAGATTATCCGTCGCCTTATAGCGACGGATACCTATCCGTCGCCAAAAATGGCGACGGATCGACTACGGCCGACGGACACGTGTCCGTCGCCCGAGTTCTAATTGACAGACAGAGAGGCGCCTACCTCATTTCTTCATCTTCTTCCTTCTTCTTCCTCATTTTCTTCTTCTCCTCAATCCCGCTTTTCCGCCAATCATCCGTTATTCCGCCAATCTTGGTGCCTAATCGAAGCTCGTGTGACAAGGAGTTTGGTTCTTCGATCAATTTCATATTTCTACCGATTAATCAAGGTATTTTTGCTAAAATCCTAGTTTTTAAAAATTTGGGGATTTTGTTTATTTTTGATTAATTTGAGCAATTATATGTATATATGATAAGTATGTAGTAGTTAGTTTAGTTAATTTGATCAATTATATGTAATTTGTTCAATTTGAATGATATGAATGTATGTAGTATGTTAAGTTTGGTATGTATGAATGTATGTAGTTAGTTTGATTTGTGTGTTAAGTATATATAGTTAGTTTAGTTAATTTGATATGTTTGTTAAGTATAGAAGTATGTAGTTTTGATTTGATAAATTTGTATGTTAAGTATGTAATTTGATATGAATATATGTAGTAATTCGATATGTATAGAGTAATTAGTTAATTTGATATGTATGTTAAGTATATAATATATGTACTAAAAGGTTGAAATGGTTATTATATATGTCCAATTTTGTAACACATCGAACACTTAATTAATAATTAATTTATAAGGAACATATAATAATTAACAATTAACCTCTACAATCTTCTTATCCAATTGGAATCGATCTAATAAATTAAATACGATCTAATCAATTGAACGTCTCGGGTTAAAAATAAAGTAAACAATGAATTCGACTGCGTTCATGGATGTACGATAAATGCATGGTAAATGATGAGTTTCTAGGAGTTTCAGAGAAGGGTTAAAGGTTTCATCTCGTTTGCCATGGGACATCCGGTTTGTGCAATTGGGGGTTGATAAAGTGTCCTTGCACATTGGAAACCTGCGGAAACAAGCAATTTATGACGCCTACTGCAGTATTCGAGCACTTGCGACGTTATGGATTCATGCCTGAGTATCATGTATGGATTCATCACGGGGAGGAAGCACCGTCCATGGCATACCTCGAGTGGAGGGAGAGGCGGGGTTTGGGCCGCCTATTGAGTGCCTTTACCTTGTCGGAACATGTGCATGGTGTATTGGGAGGAGGATGTAGATCTGTTGGAATGCAAGTTACGTGGTAGGGGCGTCCACAAGTGATGAGGAGGGGGGTGCATGAGAATGAGGAGTTTCATCCGTTTTGTCTCTAGGCTTGTATAACTAGTAATCATTAGTTGATATATATATGAAACCAAACATTATGGTAAAATTGAAGCTGATGTAACTTATATTATGTAATGCCTTAACAATTGACTGAAGCTAATATAACTTATATTACGTAGCAATTGATTGAATTATTGTGAAATTGATTTATTACCGTAAATGAAAGACCTCGATCTAATGTCGGACCTTTGTCCTGAAGAAAACCTAGTTCCCACCAACTTTTACCAAGCGAAGAAAAAGATGCGGGGATTAGGGCTGCCTGTGGTAACCATAGACTGTTGTCCGAAAATGTGCATGATATATTGGGAGGAGGATGCAGATCTAATAGAATGCAAGTTCTGTGGTAAGGAACGGTACAAGCGTTACAAGGAGGGGGCTGCAAAGAAACGACAAAAGAAAAATCTCTCACATAAGAATGTACTGGATTGCCATTTAAACGAACCTTCTTGTTTGACGTTGAGTGGTATGATCCTAATCCAGGAGGTACGAGGAAGAACGAGCGGTATGAAATGGTTGATGTGAACCAAAAGAAGAGGTACCGAACCAAGTATGAACCATTTATTCTGGCGACTCAAGCACGACAAGTGGTGTTTCTTGAATATCCAAGCAGAAAACGTGATAAGGGGGAATGGTTAGCTGCGGTACCTATTCGTGCTCGCTCGAAAGTGGAGTACATTGAGAAAGACGACTTAATTACCAACTCGTACCAACAAGAGGATGTCGATAAACAAGCAGAAGATCCCATAGAAGCAGATGATGAGTTGTTTGATCTGCACGAGGACCAATATGTAGTCTTAGAGGACGGCTATAATGGTATATTATGTGTATTATGAGTAATTATAAGTTTTATAATAATCAGTTATGTCATAAAACTCGTACAAACACATATATATTGTATATAATACATATTTTAAGCAGATGCCGCGAAAGAGGCCGACCACCTATCGTCCCCCACGCCGGCCGCATGATAGTGGTGTGTCGGGGACACCGTCGATGTGGAGGGCTCGAAGATCGTGACAAAGGTCTCGGATTCTGAGACCCCAGGCGAGAGAAGCGGCCGTGGCTCTACCGGTCGGCCGGACACATCTTTGGAGGCCGACCACGACGATTGTCCCTACCTCGTGTTCGATCCAAACAATCCCAACGTCACGTGGGACGGCTTGCCTGTGATTTTCCCTATTGGTCCTGCCAAGTAAGTATTATACATTCTTCTTAAATATGTAAAACATAACTGATAATGATAGTTGACAAGTATAAATTGTTGTACTAAAGTAATGCATATTCGTTTCTTGTATCTTATACATTGACAACGACTTATGGCCTCGGAGGTGCACAACAAACTAGGTGACATCTTAGGAGCGGAGAGAAACCCAAGGCGGTGGTGAGTGTTGGAGCCACATCTCGAGCGCATGAGGGCGAGTACTTGATGAGTGAGGGTAAGTTAAAATATGACATTCATTTGTTTGTAATTATAATCGTTTTAATATGAGTGGTATGTTAGCCTCTGTATGTGAGCGGTATGTTAGCCACTTTATTTGGGTGATATGTTAGTCACCATTGTGTTAGTAAATTTTAGGACAATGTGGTGGTATGTTAGCCATTGTATGTGAGTGGTATGTTAGCCACTATATGTGAGTGGTATGTTAGCCACTTTATTTGGGTGATATGTTAGTCACCATATACATTATGTTGTTAGGACATGTATTGACTTTGGATGTTGTATGAAATTGGGAATGTAGAAGGAGTACTTCATTCCCAGCAGGTTGATCCCACAGATCTGGCGCGTTTACGAGACTGTGGGATCCAAACTGTACAGGGATATGGTCTGTACGTGGAAGGCCATTCGGGATCGGGGTGGCCCAATCCTCCACGAGTTGATGCAACGGGTGGGCCCTTTGGGATGCTTCTTGGCGCCAATCGATGTCCAGACGTTGCTTGGACCAACGAGCGGGCATCCCGATCGTCTGGCGGAAGGGCCGTTCACCACCTTGGGAGGCGATCTACTGTTACTGATTATTATCAATCGGTGCGTATATATGTGTTTTTGCAATCTAGCATTACGTGTATGTATGAAGTCTCTGCTCTATTACTTGTAGATGATAAATTGTTGACTAGATCTGGTTTGATTCAGGTGGCACGGGGGGAGGTGACATCCAAGTATGCCATCTTCAAGAAGGCCAAGCAGAAGGGCGGGGTATGGACCGACTGCCGGGCCTCGTCTATTGCAGTATGTTTATGTTGCTTAAAGTTCATATTTGTACACTATTACAAGTTACTTTTTAAAAGCAAGAATCGATCATTATATCTGCTATTTACGATTTCATTTGAGGTTGATGCTTTCGGTGTGGCGGGGAGGACGAGACGGGTGATGTGTTGTCAATGAACAAGTTGACAACATCTTCTAGAGGTCAACAAACCGGACAAGAAAGGACGAATATATGGACTCGAGCCTCGGTTTGCATCGCTAGTCCGCGTGCTCCTCATCATCATCCCAGATCAGACGTCCGGTTTACACAGTGACCAGTCTCGGAAATGGTGCGATCGCGGTCCGGGAACATGTTGCTCGGCTAACTCAAGAGATGGAGCAACAAAGGGGCGAGATGGAGCGCCATGACGAAGCGAAGGGAGGAGAACGGCGCCTTGATTCTGAATGGAGATTCATGTCCCGATTCGCCATCACCCACCCCACCCCGTCGATAGCTAGTTATGTATCTGTATGTTGATTTTTTCATATTTACACTTGTTTGGATAATTTCTCCACTCGAATATTACTTTTTATTCATTGAAACATTTTCCGTATTATTGATTTATTATCGAACATTATATTGATTAAATAGGTGAACTACGAAAAATAGGGATTAATATGAAATAAATAGTGACGGAAGTAGTGACGGAATTAGTGACGGAATTAGTGACGGAATTTCAAATTCCGTCACTAGTCCAATTAAAATATTTAGCGACGGATAGGATCTATCCGTCGCTAAATATAGCGACGGATAGATTCTATATTTAGCGACGGATAGAATCTATCCGTCGCTATATTTAGCGACGGATAGATCCTATCCGTCGCTAAATTTCGGAATTAAAAAAAAAAATAATTGGTCAATCCGTCGTCCAATCCGTCGCGAATTGGACGACGGATTGTTATCCGTCGCCACAGCTCCAGGGGGGCGACGGATTTTCTATCCGTCGCCAAAGCTGGGGCGACGGATAGCTGGCCTGTAGCGACGGATCTATCTGTCGCTACAGGCCAGATTTTTTGTAGTGTAAGGCCCACTCAATAGGGGAATTTATGGTGAGATCCCAAGAATTTGGTTCAATGTGGAAAACTAAGTTGTAATTTACAGTACGTGCCTCGTGAAGTTTTGTACTTCGAGGTAAAAGCACTCAGGAGTTATACTCCATTTGTGCCATTCCCGTGAAAGACATTAAGTGTTGGTCCAGATAATGGCAAAGTAAAAGACTGGAGGGGGGGGGGGGGTGAATAGTCTTTTCAAACTTTTGTCGATAAAACAGATTTCTCAGATATCTTTACAGGTATTTGATACTTATATTCAGAGAGCGGAGGTCTTTTGTGATAAGTGCACGTGTCAGTAAGCAGTAAGGTGTGTAAATACTCAGCAAGCAATAAGTAAATCAATGTAAAGCATTGTAAGTAAATAACATGAGGCTTTTTATATTGGTATTTGAAGGTGGTGTAATCCCTCAACTAATCCACTCGCCATTTCTTAGGACTTGAATCCACTAAGATAAGATAATGAGTTCCATTTACAAAATTCTATCTCTTGATCCCTTTAACACTAGGTTCCCAACCAAGTGTTCCCCTTGAGTTATTCCCCAACTTTCTCAGCCAAGTACTTCCTCTACTCAGTAACCTGTGATAGTTTTCAAAACTAAGTACTTTCTATGCTCAGTTAGGTAAGGAATTTAGTTTTCTCAACTAAATCCTTTCCCTAAACATGTCTGTTGGTGTTGGTTATGGTAGTTTGTCAGGTGAGCTTTCTTTATAACTTGTTCAGTTATCTTTAGAGAGCTCTTAGAATCAATCTTCCTTAATACTCTTCACAGTGTATGAGAAGTTGTTCTTTACTGACCCAAGTCTTGTTGTTTGTTCAAAAGAATGAATCTCAGATATCAATCGCAACTTTATCATTGGATTCAACTCCTTCACAGTAAACAATTCTTGTTAAGGATCAGGACACTTAGAACTTTCGTGCTACTTAGAATTCAAGAGCTTGAGTCGCAACAATAAGCTAATGAGAGTAAGTAGGTATGAAGGCTTGTATGCTTGAAGATAAGTTATGATCAGTGTAGTTCAAGATGTGTGTTTCAAGCATTCTAAGTGGTGATATTTATAGTTGAATTTCAAGCCGTTTGAGTAGTGTCTGTTAGGCTCTTTGAAATTCAAACTACTTATATCTGAAAATAGTACTGCAGTGAGCTTTGTCTTTTTTCAGAGTTTCATCTTCTGTTCAAACATCTCTATTCAATGTAATAAATGCACTGTACTATTTTTGTCATGTAGTCTCAACGGATAAATGCAAGGTATATGAGCCTTGACATGCTCGTTTCTCAGTAACCTTTACTCTTCAGATATCTATCAAGAAACTTGTCCTTTGGAAAACTCTTGTTTCTTTAAGGTATCTGGCATGAGGTTTCTGAGGAGACTTTTCTCCTTAGTCTTCAGCAATCTTGTGCAGTTTCTTGATCTTCAAAAATTGAGTTCTTCTGATGGATGCTTGCTTCTTGGTCTTTTTCAAAGATATAAAAATTATATTTAGAGACCTAACATCCTATTCAAGATTTGCTAGACTATCATACTTAGTAAAATTTCTCTTTTACAATGTTCAAGTGAACTAAGAGTACTAGTTAAGATAAGTCATTAGGGTTGTTGATCAAAATCTAAACAGATATTCCTAACATTAAGTACTCTTGCAGTTCGGGCGGAGGATGAGTCACTGAACTCTTAATGATATCTGAAGAAGATTCTTAATCTCTTCATCTTCCGAGCAGAGCATTGGTAGTAATGCTTTTAGAACAAGATCACATATTTAAGTGTGAAGTCTAGGCTGCTTCAAACGGAACACTTAAGAATCAAAGAATTCCAAGGCCTTTAATGGACTGAGAAAACGGAATTAGACAATTAGGAGAATTATTGTGTTGATATCATTGTCTTGGTTTACACAAAACGCCGACCGGTTCAGGACACCACGTCCACCAGGTGGCAAGTAAATCTGATGGTATTCTACTAGGGACGATTCAATGTCAATGACAATCGGTCCCGATGCAATATGATTTTATGTTGGAAAATTGAAGTGTGTGAAGCACGTGTGCGCATGAATTTTCATTCATGTGGAGGATTGTTGGAGTTTTAATTGAAGTGTGTTTAGTGTCTTTAATTATTCAATTCGGATTGAAGATGAATAATAAATTAATGCACGAATAGACCACTCGTAATTATTAATACAGAGAAATTCCAAATGAAGTTGCAATGAATTCCGACAAAATATATAGATAAAAAGGTGTAGAAGAAGAGGTTTGAACTTGATACCTTATGGAACACTTTGAAAGGTTCTTAAGAAAAATTGTCAAAAAGGCGTGCCTTGCTAGGCTTGAACACAAGATCTGACTGTTGGCAAGTGGTGTGACTATCCACTTGAGGTACACACCATTTGATAACAGGTGCCAGCAGAATCTGTAACCATTCGGTTTGTCACATAAGACTTTTTGTGAACAATTGCTTTCCTTCGTCGCGCACACACACACACATATATATATGCGCCACCCCTACTTCGTTTTTAATCATCCATTTCCAGATTCTCTACTAGAAGAATGGTGAAGGATCCCCAAGATAGAATATTCTTCAATTACGGATTTCAAGTCCCAAGTAACTTGCTAAGTTCAGAGTACGTTGAATGAGAATTTCTATGGGATTCTCTAACCGTAACGAATGATAAAGAAGTATAAAATAGAGTTGTTATTTTGATACTTGGGGGTATTAGATGTTCTTCAGTTCTTCCATTATTGTAGTAATTCGCCCGAATTAGTTGTTCAAGTGCGAGAACACTAATTCACTGTTGTTCCATCTTGGGAAACTATTTGTTAAGTAAACCGTAAGCACCAGAGCGGGGCAAATAAAGTCTTAAGGAAATAGGCGCAGCCTTTGCTCAGCAAGTATAAATATTATTTTGTTCTTGTGTTGTGTTCCAGATATCCATCTTCGATACACTACCCACCCGCAGTTATATGTATTTTACCCAACAACAGGAAACATCTAGTTATTAGGTTCCTAATTGGAATTAGAATTAGTACTCTTTGCTTTGTATAAATAGGTGGTTCTATAACTAGTTAGCTCATTGCATACACATATTCATACTAGATACATAGTTAATTCCAAATTGATCAAAATGGTTAGGAATAGAGAGAATTAAAGAAGTTCGACATTGTTAGTCGTGAAAAGCTTCTTCAATCTTGTAATATGTTTTATTTTGGTTGTCTAGTGAAATCAGATAATCCTCCGTGGACGTAGGCATTGCCGAACACGTAAAATCTGGTGTTGACTGTTCGATTTGTTCTTCGGTTTTGTTATCATTCTTGTGTGATTATTTGGTTTAGTTAATCTTGATTTGTGATTAAAACATCACACTGGCTTATGGTTTTTATTTTTATTTTTTACCGTAAGTGTCAGAGATCTTATGTGCATGAAATAGGAGATAAAATAAGTGGAGTAAAATATATAGAGAAATAAAAAGAAAATTCCATCAACCAAACTTTATTATTTAAAATCATCTTAAAATTAGAAACTAGTGCAATGATTATTACAGTTGGCAAAGCAGACACATAATGTCTATAAATAGAACCAGGGACAATACAAGTTGGTGAACGTGAAATGCAACTTGCTCACCATAATTAGAAGAGATAACGTGGAACGAAAATCCATATGGGAAGAGAAACAAATTTAAATTTTATTAGTTTTACTTAGTTTTCATTTCCACCTTCAATCGTCAAATGATTTTCCAGCTAGCTAGAAGCTCATTTTTTCTTCCCTTTTTCGTCGTCACAGTCCAGAAGCTCTTCCAGCAACTTATCATCGTAGTACTCAAACTCGAACACTTGCCTAGAACTCGAACCCGGAGATGCAAAATGAGAGGAGCTACTAGGCAAGTTGTACTCTTCAGGGAAGTTGAGGATAGCCAAATGACCTCTCATTGAGTAGGCAGCCCTATCATAGGCTCTAGCCGCCTCTTCAGCGGTGTTGAATGTCCCAAGCCACACTCGCGCTCCTTGGTTATTGGAGTCGCGTATCTCAGCCGCATACTTACCCCAAGGGCGCTTCCTCACGCCTCTGTACTTGATTTCACCTGACGAGCTTCTCTGTCCGCTATTGTCCATATTTTGTGTTGGTTAGTTTTTGTTTGTTGTGGACAAGAAGTTGGACTGAGGTGGCACTTATATTTGTGCGGGAAGTTCAAAAAGTACATGGGTTTTGTGTCTTTTGACCAGAGTCGTTGTCCTGACTATGCCATGTGGACGGTTTTCTGGTTCATATTTAATCCCACGTGTGATGGAACCTTACATGTAGACCAAATACTTGTAATGCAGTGTATGTGGCCTGGTCAATGTGGTGGCTTTGGGAATTAATTAGAACTCTCTTTTTTGCATGTTGAATTTCAATTCTGGTCACGTAATGCTTTTTTATTTCCTTTTCGGTAATATCGATCAACTTTTGCAAGATTTTGAGAGATTACAAAACCAACATCACATATTTTGTTATCATCGCATATTTACCTACAAACATAACATATTTATAAATACAGACAATGCAAATACTATTTATGTTTATTATACACATGGTTTAATGTGAAACATATAGTATTTTATTTGTTTGTTGTTAAAATTTACCCACGAGCTAGTGACAACTCAACACTTTCTGGTTTTATAACGTTAATTAATTAAGCTAGGGCTAGCTAGTGACAATTTATCACTTTCTGGTTATAAAACTAATTAACTTCGAACACAGGCTTTTTTTAATCTTTCTATCTTTTTCTTTGGAGGGGTAGAAAATACATAAATACAAGTAAAATAAAATAGGGTATTTCATATTCAGATGGAACCGGACATCTAGAAGGTTCCATCATGGGCCGCGAGCGTGGCTAGGCAACGCCCAAGCCAAATTTTGAGGCAGTACGACAACATTTTGGTATTTAATTTCAATTATAAGATTAGAATATCTTCTGGTCAGAGATCTTGAATAGATATGGCAATTGCCAGATTTTCTGATAAGATTACAAGGCAGGCAAGTAGATTAGTTAGTATATTTTTATTTTTTTAAACATTTTGTTTTCCTTCAGAGTTCTAGACTATGCATAAAATTACTTCTCAGATCGCTAGATAAATATGTGAGGGCATTAACCCTAATTTACATAGTTGAATAATAAATTATACTCTTGGAGATATCGTGTTAACGAACAAGAGTATTAATTACTTGTACAAATGCCCTAGAAATAGGTGATTCGAACCAGGATTACCTGGAGGTTGCCTTAGAATTGGCGAATTACTTGTTAGTTCGTTCTTCGAAATTTCATCGCTTGGCTCAAAGCCTTGGTTGTGAAAGACCCAACAACCAAACTCCCGTGCAGTTCACCCACATTGATAAACGAGCATCTAGTGTTGGGGTCCAAATCAATCAAATCCGTTGAACCTAAGAAGGAGAAGGGCCTAGGTAGAGGATATCGTTTGGACTCTGCAATGCACCAGCCACATTCCGGAGGTGCATGCTTTCCGTGTTTTCAAACATGGTGTAGGACTACGTTGAGGTATTTATGTATGACTTCTCTGTATTCGGTAATTCATTTAATGATTGCTTGAAGAAACTTGAGTTCGTCTTAGAGAGGTGCATAAAATGTAGTCTGACCCTTAGTTGGGAAAAGAGTCATGTCATGGTTGTAGAAGTGATGGTTCTGGGCCATGTAGTTTCAAAGCAGGGATTGAGGTTGATAAAGCAAAGATTGAACTTATAGAAAACTTCCCCCTCCCATTTGTGTTAGAGAGTTGCAAGCCTTTCTGAGCCATGGTAGTTTCCACTGCATGTTCATTAAAGATTTTTCTAAAATTTCAAAATCCCCGAGTAACCCTTTGGGAAAGACGTCCCCTTTGTCTTTGATGGATCCTGCACGGAAGCTTTTAATGAGCTTAAGAAGAGACTTGTTTCAGCACCCATTGTGGTACCCCCTGATTGGACGGACCTTACCGTTTGAAATAATGTGTGATGCGTCTGATTTAGGTTTAGGAGATGTCCTTTGTCAAAAGGTAGATAGACAGTATGGTGTGATTTACTATGCTAGTAAAACACTGGATAATGCCGAAGAGAATTACACAACAACTGCTCTCAACAAGTTTATGTCCTACTACTTAACTGGTTTAAGGTCGTAGTGCATAGTGATCACACTGCAATTAGGCATATTAGTAAAACGGCGTTTGAAAGGCCATTCCATCAAACACTATCAAACCGCCGTTGGAGACGGAGTACTCAAGGTGACATCCAGTTGATGACTTCACGCCAACTTATTAGACTACGATTTGATTGCACGTGGGCATCTGAAGCCATTACTATTCTTTTCGATATCCCTTCATACAGAAATGATACTGCAACCCTTAATTGGGTTGTTTAAACAATTTGAGCTAGTTAATTATCTCAAGTTCTACAAGTGCAACTCATCGATCTTTTTGCCTACAAGACTCCTTTTCCATATTTAAACAAAATGCTAGGTTCCGTTCTGATTGATTTTTCTATTTTATACCTGTAAAGCAAGTACCCTGAATCTGTCTTCACTCATAAATTAATTTGCAGTTATACTTATATGAATCCATCTATGTATATGTATCCATGAAGTACTATAGTCTCGAAGTTCCATTGATTTGTTGCCTTATTTTAGGCTGTTAACTTGTGTGCCATATAGGTGTGTTAGGTTCGGAAAATGTGAGTAGGTTTTCTAAGAGATGGTATATACAAAACTTATTTAGAGACAAGATTATCATGTCAATAAATTTATCGATGCTATTAACTAAAACGTCTAAATTTTCAATATTAATGTTTTTTCATATACAAACTATACATTTTGTTAATAGCATTTTCCTTATGTCCCGGAGAAACTGTTCAGTTTACTGTTCATGTATGGAAATTAAGGAGAACTTTATTGTAAGGGAGTATATTACTTTTTTTTTTTGAAACGGCAAAAAAAATTAAATATAAAGTTAAGGTCTTCAAGAGCATAAGAAATGCTCGAGGTAAAACAATACAACTCAAAACCTCAACACAATGAACATATATTACATGTGGGTTACTTATTTTACTTTATCAGTGGTAGTTAGTTAATTTGATTAATATTAACACTTGCTTAGTCGGTGGTTGACCAACCCCTTATAAACAATTTTAGGTAATGAGTTGCAGCTACCTGGAGCGGGTACTGACGTTCTGGATCAGTGCTCATGGCCTACATCCATTCGTCGTCACTATTTTTCTCTTTTACATGTGAATAATGCATCGTACTATCATTTAATTAAGAACTTTGTTTTTTAGAGCGGTTTGTGAAAGACATTTGCACGTTTCTGTTTCCGTATTTTCACGAATTATGTTCACGGATTTCATGACATGGACGTTTGGCACGTTTTATGTTGGTTCATGTATTAAATACAAATAAAGCAGTAATTATCATTTTTATAAGTTCACGAATTAGTACGAATTATATTTTTCATAATTTATATACACACTTTGAATTTGAATACTATAATACTCCAAAAATTACGGTTTGAAATAAATTTCATACAGAAATGTGTCTTTACCACTAATTGAACCTTAGGGTAGGGACTCATCAGTAAAGACATATAGTAGGAGAAACACAGGTCCAGCTTGATCGATTGATAGCTTAATTAGTAAAGCAAAAAAGAAGTTACGTAACACCACATAATGATATATATATATTACATACAAAAGATAGATGATAGAATAAATGTAACAAGATAGATGTGCATAACGGAAATATATAGAGAAACCATAACTATGAGGTCTACTACTCCGTACGGAGTTTAGCAAAGTGAACATTTATAAATAAGACATAGTGCGTAATAATTTTAACAAGAATAGACTTCAATTCCTTATGATTGATCCTCTGCCCGATATGGTGGACGTTTTCCGCCGTACGGCGGATACGCTTCAGAAGGTGGACTCGAAAGTGGTTTCGGTTGAGTTGGAAATGGCTTAGGAGGAAAGGGTTTTGGTTGGCTTAGGAGGAAAGGGTTTTGACTGAGGCGGAAACGGCTTAGGAGGAAAGGGTTTTGACTGAGGCGGAAACGGCTTAGGAGGAAAGGGTTTTGGTCGAGGCGGAAACGGATTAGGAGGAAAAGGTCTGGGTGGAAACGGACGAGGGGGAAAGGGTATAGGAGGAAAGGGAAATGGAGGCAAAGCATAGTTACACGTCCCGAAAATACAGAAACCTGGAAAAGGGCATCTATGGTTGCATCGACCACAATGAAAAGGGTTGAATCTTGTGTTTATGCATAATCCTCTGCAACATTGTAGTGAAAACGGACACCTTACACCACACAACCCACAATTGTTTGGATCAGACGTCACGTCTATACAACGGTCCCTGCAACAACGCATCCGGATCCTTGGAAAGAAGTCCCGGTTGCAGATCCCTGGATTGAAACGACAACCGGTTGCTCGTGGATTCTTCACTATTCTTAGCCATGGGGAGTATGTAGTAGTTGTGTTGGTGGATTTTGTAACATTGTTGAGTTGTAGTATGTTTTTTCCTTGTGTAGGATTCACAAAACATATTACAACTAGTACATGTAGTAGTAAACAGAGGGGAATGATCAATAAGTTACCATGTTTATGCATACTTGGATGATGATATGATTAATTGGTGATCTTGTCATGTAAATTGATTGATTAATTTATTCATAAGAATTGACTATATAGGGAAAGATAAAGGGCTTTTGTTTTGCATGGAAAGTGGAAAGTTCATGTTTTAGTTACTTGGAGTAATTTACCATATCCGTGATGGGTACATTAAGAATGTGTTTTGGTGATTCTATAAGCATTATGGTTGATAGTGGTTTGAGGGATTTTTACTTTTTTAACCATGGTCATCACTCTCCTCACAAATTTTGCATATTGTAGGTGTAAATGATAAGCTATTCTATTCTATCTTCGATGTTAGCTATAAATCACATGTAAAAAATTACAGATAATGCAATTATAATGCATGTTTATTATACACACGATATTTGTTTGTAATTAACATGTGCTTTTAATTTGATCTCTCCATGAAACGTTCTCTCGTAAAAGTAAAACAATATTTGCACATTGATTCCTTAACTACGCAGGGCTTTTCTGCAATTAACTAGGTGGCAGGAGAATTGATACTTATAACTATTGGGCCTATCTGCAAATTAATTACAGTACAAAGATACTCCATCCGTTCCAATTTCAATTTCCCGCATTTCATTTTTAAACGTCAATTTCAATTTTTCATCTCTTAATTGGAAAATCCCTCTTTTACTTTATTCCCTATCCCTCCCATTTTATTTTTACTATCTCGATTATTTGCTAGGAGCCATTAGTTCAAGAGTCAAAAACGTATGCATAAGTTAGTCCCATTGAAGACAAGGATCAAGTAATTTGAAGTATTTGGAAACACACTGAAGCAGAACAACCCAAGTTACCTCTGTGAATCTGTATCAATACTTTATATTCCTGTACATATGTGGCAATTAGATCACATACTGATAGAACTAGTGATGCTATGATCTGCTACACCAATCCTTGCACAACGTAAGTACAATTATTATCCAATAACAGGTCTACTCTACCATCCAGCACCAAACATCACTCTTATCTACTTTCATCCTGCAATGATCTGTTCCTCGTTCTCGATGAAATAGGCGTTCCAACTGCAGCCTTCGAACTATTATTTTTCTTCGAATATTGTGTTGTTGCTGCTTTAGCACCAGCAATAGCAGATGCAAGAGTAGGTGATTTCTCCTCCTCAGATACCCCCGAACCATTTGAATTTCTGGAAATGGAACAAGGTTTCAAAGAGAAACGGTCCCGTGGATCTGGTAGAGAGAATTTAACTGGGAGTGGAGCTTCAACAGGTGAGAGACCTCTAACAGCTGATTCATATATCTGTCAAACCGGAATATGATACTATAAGATACCTACCATTGTGCAAGTAAAAGGAAAGAAAAAAAAGCATTATTGCAAAAAAAAATTCAAAAGCATTGCAGATCAGTTATCTAATCACCTTTCTTTCCAAATTGTAAACTCCTTGATATCCTCGCATTTCGAATGGGATAGTCAGTTTCTGCAAGAGGCATCCCAAGTAGAGAAACATTTCAACTTTAGTTGAGTGAAAAAAATGGAAGGAATCAAGGAATCAGCAAAGAAGAACAAAGAAAATTAACCTTTGGTTGCTCACAAAGCCAACAAAAAGGTGTTAGCGCTTCCAACCTCACCTACATCCAGAAAGATATCATGTTATATACACCTTAATTAAGACTACAACACAGCAGTCATATATACACGACATAGCATATAGTATTAATAGACTAATAGTATAATAGTTTACCGATGCAGGTACAGCTTCCCAGTTCACAAGCTCTTCACTGGTAAGACAACCTGCTACTTCGACGCAACCTGTATGTAGATAATGCACCATTGGTTAAAATCATTTTCATTCACAAACTTATTAAATCCCAATGAATGTGGCAGGTATTTGTCAGCTAGAGACAAGCCATTTTCCTCTAATTGAAACTGAAACCTTTTACTTTCAAGTTTCATCAAAAAAGAACATCAGCCAGATTCTGGTACAAACATCCACGAGAGCGTGCATCAAACCAACTTTTCAGTTTTGGCATTTCCAATTTGGAGAAAAAAAGAGCATATTATTTTTCATGATTGTGAGATTGTAAGTGTTTGCCTGTTTGGTATGAGTACTTTTCTTAATCTCTGTCTTATTTATAAAATTATAAAGGTAATAAAGAAGGTATAAGCACTCAATTTAGAAAGAAAATGCAGATAATTGTTATTACCGAGAAGTCTGGAGACAGGGTAATGCTGTGGGAACTTTATATCGGTTATTCCATCCATGGCATATATTTCCCTGTAAAAGACTTCCATTGCTTTAATTGTCTCGCCATCAGGTATTTTGGAAGCAGCATGAATCCAGAGCCGTCCTTTGGATTGCACAATAATGTAGTTTTAAGTTCATGTTTGTTCATTAGGACACACATACTTAATACAGTCAATGGACATATAGACACATGAAAATCGACGTAACGATTAACACTATATTCAGATGTGGTAGCCTCAGAATTGTAGAAGGAAAAAAACAGAGTTATAAGCTATAAAATAACAGATTCCAACGAGCATGTTTCTCATGAAAATAAACCAGGGCATTATCGAAGTTTACAATAAGTTAATAACCACAGCTTTTGCTACAAGTAAAATTTATCATTGGCCTGTGGGCTCATAGTGAGGGCAGTGAGAATTTTTTTAAGTACTGTAACACCTGACTTCCCAAAAAAAAAAAAAGGCTAAAAAAGCAATCTACACAAGGCCAAATTACAACACTTTCTCTAGAATAACATGGCAACTCTGGAATAGCTTTAATACAAGTCATAGTTCCTGTTATCCTGTGTATATAGATTTTTTTCAAGAAATTACCAGAAAACATCTCAAAGCAACATAAGCTTTAATACATTACCCATAAAATCATGATAAGCATAATTTTGTTTTAAACTGCTTTCAAAATTTGACCAGAGAAAATGTCTTGAGGTGAAGGAAGAGTTCGACAATATTATTCTATCAAAGATCAAAATCTTGGATACCAGAAACATTCCAAAGTGGATTTTGCATGTTCAGATGCAAAATTTTCACATGGAAAGAAACATTGCTAAACCCCTTCACAGGGCCTAACGATGCTGAACCAGACACTCGAAATCACTCAATTTAACCAATTCATACTCCTACCCCGAGATCTTAAATTTACCAGATAAAGTTTATTTCCAGATGGTAGACTTGGAATTCAAATCACATAAAATCAAATCCTAGTCCTCTGCACTTAAGCAAGTTTTATGGTTTAAGGTCTCTGGCAAATGACAATATATAATGCATTTTCGTAGTCAAGCCTCAGCCATAACATATATGACAAATTGGCTTCAGAACTATCAGACTCACAAATATGAAATACACACAGCCACACACCATCTTAGTGCTTCATAAAAGAAAGAATATGCTCAATTGAAGGTGTAAGTGAATGACAAAATTGGAGGCGAGCTGAGACATAGTTAATGAGCACAAAAGAGATCCACTTGATACGAACAACTACATATTTATGAATTTTGAAATCCAATTTCATAATTTTGGTGTAAAACTCTGCAGAGAACAACCTTATGGAAGTGACAGAAGCATAAACCTTGGATATCGAAAATGCAATTCCTAATACTCAGTTTAATTAAAAATTAGTCATGCGGTGAAACAAGGCTTAAACTTGAACTGTTAAGCTACGGAGCCTAAATCTAGATTCCTAGGCATATCTTAGGCAGTTGAGGTAACAAAATAAGTAAAGCCGCATCACACGAAAATAATGGAAAATCCTGGCTTGGCAGGGCCAATATGTAGACAAACTACTTGGGTAAATTTGGAAGGTTTTTTTTTTTTTTTTCCATAAAATAGTTGTTCCTGTTACTTGTAGTTTGCTTTACTCCATCATTAATAACATGAACAAAATGCAAGACTAGTACTAAAGCTGCCATTAATACTAAAGCGACATTGCAATTGATAGGTAAAGTATATGTGAGAACAAAAGTCAGCTATCAAAAAGAAGAAAAAAACACAACTTGTTAAAATACCAAAAGTAGCAAAGAGTATTGAAATTAGTATCGCTGAGTAAGCAAATAGTACCTCTAAGAGGAGCAGGCCAAGATCTTCCTTCAATGCGTTTGATGCCATAAACAAGTAGAGAGGCCCATGGCTGATGCATCGTCAGACAAGGGTTTGTATAGTTTGTCGAAGATGATGATGATCTCTGAGAAATCATCGTGCTCTTGCTTCCCATGCTCTGTGGAGAATACAGTCAAATCGAATGAAAATTGGGAATTTTTGGTTGATTCCTTATTATGAAAACCCTAGAAAAGATTCTCTATCTGACAGGCAGCCGGCAGGGTAGTTGAGTTCCTTTCCTTATTTGGTTTCTGTCTTTTCAACCACTTTTACATGATCATAAGCGGCCTCTCTATTCTTTTCGTATGAATGATCTCAACTGAACTGAATTGAAATAAATTGAATTTATTTGTAATATAAAAAAATAATTAAGTAAAATTGAACTGAATAAATTTGAACTGGACATAACTGAATTAATAAGTTTTCAGATGAAGATAACAAAGCCCAAATATGATAATAATAACCCCAATTAGAAACTGATTCTACATACGGTAAAACTTCGTGCATTACTACTCGATAAACAAATTAATAACATCGATAAAACTAATAAATGAAATTTACACCTGTTTCCCCTGATAAACACCATTTACTCATCAGGGCCTCTAACATTTCATCAACAACAGATTGGTCCAAAATCGAATTTTAAATTTGACGAACCAAACAAATAATTTTCACCTGGATATATCAACGTACATTGACGTGGAAAAACCTTATTTTGACGGGAGGGACCGATTAGGGTAAAGAGAAAAGAGAAAAAGGGCAAAATTGTCTCATTCCTCACCAACCTTTCTTCTTTAACCCCATATTCTATGTAAATCTTACTGTCAAAATTCGACCATAATCACAAACTCAGCTTAAATTTTATGCGTCCCACTTGAATCGTCTGCCATCGCACTTGGAGAAGGTGCAAGAATTTTGGGTTTTGAAGGATACAAAGGCAACAATGGCGTGTAAGTATCTCTTTACCCTAAAATTTTCGAGTTCGCACGTGTATATTTTTGGTGCATGGTATGGTATGGTAGATGTTGTTGGTAACGATATCGAGTAAGGAAGGAAATTTGGTGTTGCAAAATTTTGACAGAAAACCCTTGCTTCACTGTCTTTTCGTCTTCTATTAGTACGTGTTTAAGAACATAGGTTCACTTGGTTGAAATTGAAATTGAAATTCACAAGTTCAGCCAAAAGCCAGGCCAGGCCCTTTTTGACTAACAAAGTAGCAAACTACTGTCTCATGCCCTTTTTAACAAACTAGTTGACATTGAAATTGAAATTCCAACAACAAAAAAAACAAAGAAAGATAAAAAAGAAAGTGAAGAAATTATTTGCCTGTAAAATCCAAAAAGAGCAGAGGCACAATCTGCAAAGCTCTAGCAGTCAAGTCCCAAAGCAACAAGTTGAACAGAGAAACCAGCCGGTGAGATTCTAATATGATTACATTGCATCCAACTATTTGCTTGTTTGTTATCAAATCCAATCCAATCCAAACCCAAATTGCTACTATAATATAACTGGAATTGGGTAAAATTATGTGTGCATAAATGATTAGGATGAAGGATTTAAGGGTAAACATGTTTATATACAAGAAATTAGAACAATAACACTGAGTAACAACCATTTTTCTTCGAAATTTGAGAAATTGAATGGATGATTTAATGGATCGTGAGAGAAATTAGAGATGAAAAGATTATAAGAACAAGAAATCGAGAAAAGAGGAGGTAAGCCGCCAGAATTGATGAATGTTGTCTTGAGTCTGTTGAATTCTCTGTTTTCATTTAACACTAATTCATTTTTTATTTTTTTTACAGGACTATTGAGTTGGGCCCTTAATATTTGGGCCTGGGGGCCCTAGGAAAGGCGAGGCCCTGCACGGTTGGGCTCACCGTGCATGGGCTTAGCCGGGCCTGTTTTTCATAGGACATAAATAATGTGTGACAACGTGTGAATCACCATAAGCATGCGTACGAGTACGTTCCCGTATACATATATATCATGAGCTTAACTACTATGTTCATACTTTCCATTAATTGTGCTAAAGTTACCTATGTGTTTTCTTTATGTTAGCTAGAATTAATTAAAACCTTTCTGATCACCTTGCTTTCCCAAATATATTTACATGTATTCCCTAACTATACAATTGCTGATTAGTCCTCAAGAGCACGATTTTG
Organism: Plantago major; assembly: GCA_026545765.1. NCBI lineage: Eukaryota > Viridiplantae > Streptophyta > Magnoliopsida > Lamiales > Plantaginaceae > Plantago > Plantago major. Next base: position 44,742,413 of record CM048844.1, read on the forward strand.
TGGTTAAAAGTTTGTGCACTCAACACTGATTTCAATTGATGTTTTAGCATCACACAACTAACAACCCTAACTTATCTCGTGTCAGCAGTATTTATAAACAAGTTGGTGGTTTGATGCAGGATTTTCAGAATATTAAAGTGCGGTATATTAGAAGGGAAGCAAAGCAAATGGCCTTGCTCATAGTCACAGACTCTCTCACGATTTTGTGTTGATTTAGTGGGCTATGGGAGCTTACCTTTTGTGTTACGTGTTGAGTAGGTAAGTGGATATATAAAACTAGCTAGCTAATGAAAGATAAATGAAGATGTGGGAGTAGATTGAATTAAGAGACATAAAGGGAGAAGAAGAAGAAGTGTAGCAGCATTCTGTGTGTTAATGTGAGTTCTCAGAGAAAAAAAACGTAATATCGTGCAAAAGTCGTGTTTCTACTAAACAAAAACTCGCTCCTGATTGGCTGGAAGTTGGAAGAATGACGTGTGAAGGCTGAGAGAAAGGAGTATACATAGTTTTGCGCTTTCATTTGTATTATTACGTTTTCTACACAGATAACAAAAATAATTGTCATCTTCATTCTTCTCTGATTTTCTCTTCTTCAAGCTTTCTTCTGTAAATCTATATTCGATTGAAGCTTTGTTGTATCGTTGTTGCTGTGTTGATCAATAAAAGAATCTCTGGTTAATCCTGTGGATGTAGAAAATTGCCGAACCACGTAACTCATTTTGTTTTTTATTGTTCTTATGCATTTTGATTGAATCTTGTTTAGAGATTGATTGATCATTTGATTTGTTATTGATTGATTGTTGAATCGCAACAATTGGCGCCATCTGTGGGAAACCGAATCGATAACTGTTATCAATGGCTTCAATTGCGAAGTTTGATATTGAGAAGCTTACAGAGAAAGTTGATTTCACATTATGGAAGGTGAAAATGGAGTCTCTACTTGTACAACAAGGATTGGATCATGCATTGCTCGGAGATCATGGTTTTCCTAAGGATATAGATGATGTGCGGAGAAGAAACGTATTATTGGAAAAGCACAGAGCACTGTGATTCTTTCACTGGGAGATAAAGCCTTGAGAGAAGTAATCAAAGAGAAAACGGATAAAGAAGTGTGGGACAAACTTGAGTCTCTATATCATGTGAAGACCACTGCAAGTAAGATGCATCTAAAGCAAAGATTCTTCTCATACAAGATGAGATCTGATAGATCAATCATTGATCAACTTGATGAGTTCAATAAGTTGTGTATGGAGCTTGAATCCTTAGAGGTTAAGGTGGCTGAAGATGATAAGGCAGTGATTCTACTGAGCTCAATGCCAAGAAGCTATGAACATTTTATAGATGCCATAGGGATGACAAAGCCAGATGATCTGAAAGCTTCTGATGTTGATAAAGCATTGAGGAACAAGCTAGATCAGAAGAACACTGAAAATCAGTCAGATCGAGTTGCTGAGAGTTTGTTAGTAAAAAAAACTTGGGACAAGACTCATGGAGTAAGAGCCAAGGTGAATGGTAAATTCAAGCAACTGAAGAATTCTAGCAATTGAGGTGGTGATAACACTGAGAAGAGGAAGTGTTTTCACTGTAAGAAGCCTGGTCATGTAAAGAAAAATTGCTTCCTGTTAAAGACAGAGAAGAGAATGGCAAAGACACCAGAGCAAGGTGGAGCTAATACAGCAGATCTGTCACAATCATCAGAAGACTTATGATGATGCTGAGGTACTCTCTATCACTGAATCTAAATGTGGTTTACATTGGATATTAGATTCAGTGTGCTCTTTTCATATGTGTCCAATAAAAGAGTGGTTTGAGAATTTTCAAATATGAAAATAGAGGAAATGTACTTCTTGGTGATGATTATGCATGTGATGTTAAGGGATCTGGTAATATAAGATTAAAGATGCATGATGGTGTTGTCAGGATTCTCACAAATGTTATATATATACCTGCTTTAAAGAGAAACTTGATATCTCTAGGAACTCTTGATAAAATGGAATACAAGTATGGCTCAGAGAATGGTGTTATGCAAATAATGAAAGGTAATACACCAGTCATTAAGGAAGACTTGATCAATGGTTTGTATGTCAAGCAAGGTGAAGTTGTAATTCTGGCATAGTCTCTAGTGTATCTAGCGATGATAAAACACAACTGTGGCATGAGAGATTAGCTCATATCAGTGAGAAGGGGCTAAAGAAACTATCAAAATAAGATCTACCAGGAGGTGATCAAATCTCTAAACTAAGTGTCTGTGAGAACTGTGTTTTAGGAAAAGCTCACAAAACAAGTTATGAAACTGGCAAACACACTACTAGAGGACCACTTGATTATTTGCATTCTGATTTGTGGGGACCTGCTAGGACTGAGACTTTGAGTGGTGGTAAGTACTACATGTCTGTCATTGATGATTACTCAAGGAAAGTCTGGTTAATGGTGTTAAACTCCAAGGATGAAGCATTCTCTAAGTTTAGAGATTGGTTGATTGAAATTGAGAATCAAACTGGTAGGAAGTTGAAGTATCTCAGAACTGACAATGGGTTGGAATATCTGTCAGGAGAATTTAATAATTTCTGCAAACAGAAGGGTATAATCAGACATAGAACCATACCTGGTACACCTCAGCAAAATGGTGTTGCAGAGAGATACAATAGGACTATCCTAGACAAGGTGTATGCTCATAAGCTCTGGTTTGTCTAAGAGATTCTGGGGAGAAGCTGCAAATACAGCTTGTTATCTAATCAATAGAAGTCCTACTTCTGCTCTAAAGTTTAAAACACCTGAAGAAGTATGGTCTGGTCATGTTCCCAGATATGATCACTTAAAGGTGTTTGGATACCTGAGTCTGTACACACTAAACAAGACAAGTTAGATGATAGAGCATTGAGGTGTGTTTTTCTGGGATACCCAACAGGTGTTAAAGGGTACAAGCTATGGATTATTGAACAAAAGAAATGTATTTTGAGTAGAGATGTTATTTTCAATGAGAAAATAATGCCTCTCAAGTCTCAAAGCATATCAAGCACTGAGCCACAAATATCTACTGCCAACGATGTATCAAGTAAAGATCAAGATAATATGAATGTTGAGGTGGATCATGTTTCTGATCCACAAGTGATTGATACAATATTACATGATACTGGTGAAATATCTGAGACTGATGATCAAGCAAATGAGAGATCATCATATCAACTTGTTATTGTATCTAAAAACACTAAGCTAGTGGGGGTGCAAGTGGATATTCAAGAAGGAAGATGAAGCTGCAATTGGTGGTAAAGTGAGATTCAAAGCAAGACTGGTTGCTAAAGGTTTTACACAGAGAGAAGGAATAGATTACACATAAATTTTTTCTCTTGTGGTTAAGCACACATCAATTAGGATCTTGTTATCAATTGTTACTCAAAATGGATTCTATCTACAACGGATGGATGTGAAGACTGCCTTCTTGCATGTGAATCTTGAAGAAAAGATATACATGAAAGTTCCTGATGGAGTACAAGCAAACAATACTGAGACTAATGTTCCCTTGAGTCAGAGTATAAAAGTCTCTAATGTTCAATGTCCTGTTACTGAGTTAGAGAAGCATAAAATGGAACTTATTCCTTATGCAAGTATAGTTGGTAGTATTATGTACACCATGATATGTTGCAGGCCAGATTTGGCATACTCTATGAGTGTTATTAGTAGATTCATGAGTAATCCTGGATATGCTCACTGGGAAGCTGTAAAAGGTGTATTGAGATTTATAAGGGGAACTATAGATCATGGATTGTGTTTCAAAGTTGTTGAAGCTACTGAAAATCCCTAGTGGGATATGTAGATGTTGACTATGCATCTAATGTTGATACAAGGAAGTCTAACACAGGGTATGTGTTCACTCTTTATGGAATTACTATAAGCTGGAAAAGTTCTCAACAACATGTAATTGCACTCTCAACTACAGAAGCTGAATTTATTGCTCTTACTGAGGCAGTAAAAGAAGCATTATGGTTGAAAGGTTTACTTGAGGAGCTTGGTATTTGTCAGAAATCTGTTACAATATATTGTGACAATCAAAGTGCTCTACAGTTGGCTAAACATCAAGTGTATCATAAGAGTACAAAACACATAAATGTAAGACTGTATTATATCAGAGATGTAATAGCTGAAGGGAGCATCAAAGTGAAGAAGATTCACACTTCTGGGAACATGACAGATAGCTTAACAAAAGCATTGCCAGTTGCTAAGTTCCAGTTGTGATCATTATTGATGAAAGTACAGAAGGGTCTGCTCCAACCTTAGGAGTGTTTCTTGGAGTATCAGAGAGGAATTCAATCTAAGGTGGAGATTTGTGTGAGTAGATTGAATTAAGAGACATAAAGGAAGAAGAAGTGTAGCAGCATTCTGTGTGTTATGTGAGTTCTCAGAGAAAAAAACGTAATATCGTGCAAAAGTCGTGTTTCTACTAAACAGAAACGTTACTCGCTCCTGATTGGCTGGAAGTTGGAAGAATGACGTGTGAAGGCTGGGAGAAAGGAGTATAAATAGTTTTGCGCTTTCATTTGTATTATTACATTTTCTACACAGATAACAGAAATAACTGTCATCTTCATTCTTCTCTGATTTTCTCTTCTTCAAGCTTTCTTCTGTAAATCGATATTCGATTGAAGCTTTGTTGTATCGTTGTTGCTGTGTTGATCAATAAAAGAATCTCTAGTTACTCTCGTGGATGTAGGCAATTGCCGAACCACGTAACTCATTGTGTTTTTTATTGTTCTTATGCATTTTGATTGAATCTTATTTAAGAGATTGATTGATCATTTGATTTGTTATCGATTGATTGTTGAAATGAGCAACAGAAGAAACAAATGGTTTTGTAAAAAAATAAATGGGTGTCTCTACCTGTCCTTAGTTTGCATTTAATTTCAATGCCGACTGTTTGAGCAAGAAACTTCATTGTTAGAGGTCCTGGATCTTGGATTCATTACTAATGACACTCATATAAATAAACAACAAGACCAAGAACTGTGCAATTAATAACAAGTCATTTTTACAACTTTTCCATTCCTCCTATACTTTAATAATTTCGATCTGGATTTCTATGATATCCAACCAAAAGTCAGCTTACCGACAAATTACAGAACAATGATAGTATCTTACACTGGACAACTAGCTAGATCTCGATACGACATAACTTTTTCCTCTAAGTTCTTGGTTTGGTCATGAACTTCCAAAAACACTAGCTAGCTAGTAAGGAATGAGAAGTAAGATAAAAATATTATTTATCGTCACATTGTCACAACTCTCAAGCGGTTGGGAATCATGAATCCCCCAGATTTGTTACTTTAAGTGGTAATTAGCAGACATGTAATTTTTATAGAGGCAAATATATCACTAATTACTTTTGAGAGTACTTGGTTTGCATGCAAATTTATAGTACAGCTTGTGCAAATGAAATTTCTTTTTTCTTTAATTGATAAAAATCAAAATGATATTGTTTACACGAGCATATGGAGTCGGAACCTTCCAAAAATAAACAATATAACACACTAATTGCAGTACAAGTAAAACAAAATATAACCTCCACCAATTTCCTTCCACTAAGTGACAAATCAGACCTTTCGAAGTCTTGTTTTTCTAAACCAAATCCTTGTAACAGTCGCAACACCACAAATAAGGTAAAAAAAAAACGTCAATTCCATAATGGGCCCAAAACCTCAAGTAATGAAATTTAGTTCTCATCTTGGTCACCCGTCGTCTAGCATGTCCTAGCTCATAGTGAGGGTCGCGGATGAGTCCTAAACCAAGACTACAAAAGCAAAATACTTCGATCCCAACACATGCGAAAGCACATGGCTGAAAGTGATGGCAAGTAATATAAGACGTGGTCATAAATCATACCTCAAGACATAACGAAGTCTATGCTAATCACACCCCTCCACCCTATGTTCCAAAGCAAGTAATTTAAGATGCGGTCATAGACGATTTACCAAACACGCTAATAGTAAACACCCCTACATCCTATGCCTATAACGGGACAAAACGGACAGAGTGACTTTACAGTCTCTAAGACAACACAGCACTGGATATTCTTCTTTCAATTTGTGATTAACTAAGCAAAAGCTATATGTAAGTATAAACTCAGAGTTGTCCACTTGTCCATGTAAATTTCCTTTAACAAAACATTGATTAGATTTTGGCAGGACTCGTTGTACATTTTGCAAAAATACAAGAGGGTGATCGGTCAAGAATGAACTAAGCCGTGTCAAAACCGTTCCAAAAATACTTAGAAAAGTTATCTTGACGTGATCAATTAAGAGCATATACCAATTTATGCCACAAATGTTTGGAATCTAATATGGCCGGTTGAGCTGAGTGTCCCATGTTAAATTTTGTTGTATTCATTTCTATCTTATTTAACTGTCTTCAAAAGGTTATATTTTCATTCATAGTACTAAAGTTTCTTAATTTTCAAGAGATTTGAACAGGTTTGAATCATCATCATGGCTCGAGAACAGCTTCAAGTTCTTGGCGCACTTGATGTGGCTAAGACACAACTTTACCATTTCACCGCAATTATCATTGCTGGAATGGGATTTTTCACTGATGCATACGATCTCTTCAGTATCTCTTTAGTCACCAAGTTACTCGGCCGCATATACTATACTAATCCACACGCTGCCAAGCCCGGAACTTTACCTTATCGCGTTAACTCCTCTGTCATAGGTGTAGCCCTCGTTGGAACCTTGGCCGGCCAACTCTTCTTTGGATGGCTCGGAGACAAAATGGGCCGGAAGAAAGTCTATGGCCTTACCTTAATTCTCATGGTCGGTTGCTCCCTCGCCTCAGGTATGTAGTCTTTGCAAGCAAACTCTTCTATAGGCATTCAGGTGAACCAGTGTTTACGCCTCTAACATCTAATAAACACTAAGAGCTATAGTATACTCACATTTTTTTCGCAAAAGAGCATTATTTTTTAAATTTACAACTTTTTTGTGTAAGTTTGTGACAAGTTGCTAAACTCTATCTCAGGATTGTCACTGGGAAATACACCGGGAGCGGTGATGACCACCCTCTGCTTCTTCCGATTCTGGCTGGGGTTTGGCATTGGGGGCGACTACCCGCTCTCTGCCACAATCATGTCGGAGTATGCGAATAAAAAAACACGTGGTGCATTCATAGCGGCCGTGTTTGCTATGCAGGGATTTGGGATTCTAGTGAGCGGAATCTTTGCTCTAATAGTATCTGCCATATTTGATCACGCGTATCCTTCTCCTGCATACAAGATAGATCCTCTAGGCTCTACTGTACCGCAAGCAGACTACATCTGGCGCTTAATTCTCATGTTTGGAGCAGTTCCAGCTGCACTTACGTTCTACTGGAGAATGAAGATGCCTGAAACAGCACGTTACACGGCTCTAGTTGCAAAAAATGCGAAACAAGCCGCTCAAGACATGGCTAAAGTATTGAATGTGGAGATCGAAGCTCAGGCGGACAAACTAGAGATGATTGCCGAAAGTTCATCAAATAAATTCGGGTTGTTTTCCAAACAATTCCTCAGGCGCCACGGATTACACTTGTTAGGTACTACATCAACATGGTTCTTGCTCGATATAGCATTTTACAGCAACAATCTCTTCCAGAAGGACATCTTCAGCGCAATCAAGTGGCTTCCAGATGCAAAAGAAATGAACGCAGTGCACGAGGTTTATCGCATTGCAAAAGCTCAAACACTGATTGCGCTATGCAGTACGGTTCCAGGATACTGGTTCACAGTGGCGTTCATTGACAAAATCGGAAGGTTCGCCATCCAGTTGATCGGATTCTTCTTCATGACAGTGTTCATGTTTGCCCTTGCGATTCCTTATGACCACTGGAAGAATGACAATAAGACAGGTTTTGTGGTCATATACGCATTAACCTTTTTCTTCGCCAATTTCGGTCCTAATGCAACAACTTTTGTTGTCCCGGCTGAGATTTTCCCTGCCCGGTTGAGGTCCACATGTCACGGTATATCAGCTGCGGCTGGGAAGGCGGGAGCAATTGTGGGCGCATTTGGTTTCGCGTACTCGGCACAGCCAACAGACCCAACCAAGGTTGATCATGGATACAGTCCAGGTATAGGCATCAAGAATACACTTATAGTGCTTGGATGTGTTAATGCTTTGGGATTTATTTTCACTTTCTTGGTGCCTGAACCCAATGGAAAATCGTTGGAGGAATTGTCTGGGGAAAATGATGATCAATCAGTGGGAAGTGATGATACTGCTACTGATAAAACTGCTCATGTCTAGACAGACTACTGGTGAACATAAGTCTACAAATTGAAGCTTCTTCCATGAACTAAATTTTTTCTTCAATAATAATACCGTTCAAGTTTAATTTCCAGACAAACTTTGTTGCTCTTATGATTTGTTGGAAGTTTATTTCCAGACTGGTGTGGAAGAATTTTACTATCAATGTAATTTGTTTAGTTTATACTGTCAATTCGTCTTTGTTTATGAGATTGATTCGCCACATATGACATTAATTCGTGTTGATGTTGTCTTGGTCATATAGATTATTCCAATGAAATGGAGAACAATTAAGCACACATTGTAAAATGTAGGAGAATCTGAAAATGATGTGGAACGAATATCGTTAAATTATATGTAGAATGTGAAAGTTCAAACTTGTGTTTATTATTTTTTCAGTACTTTTATGATGTTTCTTTATTTATTAGTACCTTGTTGTTATTTACGTATGTTGGTAGCAATTAGGGTTAGGGTTTATTATTTAAGTACTTCTTCATTGTTTTGTCAGACAGTTTTGAGATATTATATGAAAAAATAGAGGTTTTCCTCCAAATCTGTCAATTTTCGATATTCTTGTGAATAACAAATCTTAATCCATCAATTCTCGGTATTCTGCTGAATCAACGAGTTTTGAGTCAATTTTCGGTATTCTATAAGAATCAACGTTTATTGTTCTTGGTATCCAACCACGCACGCTGCATCAGATTGGTATCATATTCCAGGTGATTTGGACCGATTTTTGTGAAGAAAAGACAATTTTCGTATAGCATTGACAACACTGCACAGTTCGAGTAAAACGGAGTTTCCTGTTGACTCAGCCGTCGGATCGTCACGAAATTTTGACAGCATCAATATAACTCGTTGAACTAGAATCAGAACGGTGGAGATCGAAATATAATTACGTTTGATAGGGAAAATCTCGTGCGCCGTCACACAGCCGCTTGCTGCCGCCATCAAACCACCGAGCGTGAAGGAAGACGTCGAGTTCTTGTTTGTATTGGGCCTGTTATTGTTTGGGGCCCAAAAAGAGTAACTTTGGTAAACTTCTTTTGTCTCCGGTAAGTAGTATACACGATTGGTAGATTATTTACAAGATTGGAGTGGCCATATTGCAGCGAAGGATATTAGTAATTCTGGATTGCACTTACTACACCAAGTTGGGTTCATTATATTTCGAGGGATATGTGGAGCCTAAATCAATTGAGAAAAAGGGTAATGATGAAGAGAATGATATTGTTATTATTTGGGACGAGGAAGTACTAGACGATAGAAAAAGATTTGTTGTACGAGATGTACGTATCCCTACAACAAATAATTCTTCTATGTCATTTGGGATCCAAATTAGTATAGTAAAATTGAAGACACCTGAACCGTCCAGATCCTTTGGGTTTTGATGAAAGGAAAGATGATCAAAAAGTGTATCAACACTTTTCTTTGGAAGATAGGGTGTTAAAGAAAGACCCATTCTGACTTTCATCACTAGGGGAGATAGATGGTGTTGCCATGATCAACATAGTTAACATGCGAGACAAGTGTTACCGGGTACATGTTCATCTCGACTACTTGCATATGGTAGCTTGTATGATATATCAGGGGGATACAAAGTATGTGTTATGCCATGTGAACTCAAAAGTTGTGCTTCTATTTTGCCACTGCATATGGATGCCATGTTTCAGTATTACATACACACATGTGTGTTAGAGTTTATTGGCGACGTCCGCCATGTGTTTGATAGAGGGGAGAATGACCCGGCTAGGGAATTGATTAGACTTGTGGATGTTCGATATGTGTTTCCACGATGTTTGCTTTTGTACGTGATTCTTCAACTGATGATGACGCGGCTTATGATTCGAGGACGAATCTTTTCTGCCCTTGAGAGAATGATGTGGAACGAATATCGTTAAATTATATGTAGAATGTGAAGGGTCAAAGTTGTGTTTTATTATCTTTTCAATACTTTTATGATGTTTCTTTATTTATTAAGGCCTTTTTGTTATTTACGTATGTTGGTAGCAGTTAGGGTTTATTATTTAAATACTTCTTCATTGTTTTGTCAGACAGTTTTGAGATATTATATGAAAAAATAGAGGTTTTCCTCAAAATCTTTCAATTTTCGGTATTCTTGTGATTCAACGAATCTTGATCCATCAATTCTCGGTATTCTGCTGAATCAACGAGCTTTGAGTCAATTCTCGGTATTCTGTAAGAATCAACGAGTTTTGAGTTTATTGTTCTTTGTATCCAACCACGCACGCTGCATCAGAAAGATATATTTCACTGATAACCAAAGATTTCGGATGTTGAGATTAACAATCAATGCGAACAATTTCATAAAATCCCCACATTACACAAAGAGGAACCCTACTCCGGCAGAAAGATCAATTGAACAATAAATGCAAGAACAGTGAAAGAACACAACGATTTGCGTGAACCGACAAACCTACATCCACAGAGAATGATCATTAATCAATCCACTAGTCACAAGAACATATTACAAGATGATTATTCACTACAACAAATAAGGCTTTTAGCGATGCTATACATTTACGACGGATATAAACCGTCGCAAATAGTCTCAGCGGCGATGGTTTTCCGTTAAAAGCGACGGTGTACAACTGTTGGAAAGACTCGTATGAAATTACACACGCGACCAACATATTCGGTGCCTTTTCTGGAATTCACATCAATTCCAGGTACTATTTTGAAAAATGTAAAATAAAATTGGTAAATATTTTTTTCTCACACAAAATCAGAGAATGGCGAGCTCTGTCTGTGGAGCGATAATGGCGATCGTGCCCTAAATCGAATTCCTGGAATCAATTTGATCAGCTCATCCATTTTGTTCGTACTCTCTCTTCTCGTTTCTCCTCGTCTTTTCACAGCTTTTCTCCATCAATCTCAAGCTATATGTGATAATAGGTTTCCGGTGATACGATCAATTACTGGATCGACTGAGCTTCTTTGAGGTTCGACTTCTTCAGGTTTTTTCTCTAACTTTTGAATCCTGGTTGTCTTAATTACGGATCTTCATATAAGCCCGTTATTGTTGGCGATGGAGGCACTGGTGATTTCGAATATGGTGTTTGTTAATGAGAGCAACGATTTAGGGTTTATGATAGGGGTTTTATTAGGATTTATTGTAAGCATTTAATTGTAGTTATGTGGAAGCCAATTTGAATATCATATATACTTCTAAACATGATGCTTATGCATTTTCAGGACATGTTATCTACCTTCCATTTTATCATATTTTGTAAATATAATTCCGTATATTTTTGCTGTCCATTGAAGTGAATTTTAGAATTTTGAAATCTTTGGTTCTGATGACTATGCATTTAACAGGCCTGAACATTGTCAAGTTTTCCAGTTTTCAGCTTTCAGGAATTCTGAATTCATATTATGTTGAGATCTACTTTACTGATTTACATATATTGACCATGTTGCAGGCTTTACGTGCACTTGTGTTTTCTGATAGTTGTGCTTAAAAAAGGAGTTTATATATTAAGCTAGTAATTTTAACAATTGACCCCTTCCAGCTTATAGTTTAATTTTGATGTTTTTCGAAAATTAGCTTTTACCTTAAGTTCTCTCTGATATTAAGTTGGAAAAGCTGGTACTCAAGCTGGATGTAGCTGTTGATAAGGATAGCCAATTATGATTGCTATAAGTTTCACTACTAAAACACCTCAAGTAGGTCTGAGTTTTGCCTTTTTTATATTCTCCACTTGTCATTGGCTGCTCTGTAAAACTATGTGATGACGATGCAAATTTTGATTGTGTTTGTTACTCCTCTATCAGTGCCAAAAACATTGAGCTATAGGCTAGGAATTGATTATTGCCTATGATATTATAGTACCGTTATTGTATAGAGTTAAGTTTCTTATAGTACTACGTAGATGTCTTAATTAGTTTATATTCTCCCTGGATTGTTTATGTACTGAAAATACTGTTCTCGATGTTTGTTTTGTTTATAGAGGAGTGAATATTTTTCATGAGCTTAAACAACCCAAAAGAGGTAAACCATTTTAGTTCAGCTGGTTTTGGTGTGTTAACTGGTTATTATTTCTATGAGTTTGCCAGTTAAAACCTTGATGCATGTGACATTGCGAACTATTTCTATGAAATGGCAGCTAACTATCGCACTGAGAAATCACATTATAAGTTAAGATATTGGTCCTATACTTGCTTTAAGCTCTTATCAGTTATCACTTTATAATTTTCATAAAGTTTAATGTAGATTAGAGTACAATTGTTTATGCTTTCTATTCTACTATGCTGCTACTCATCTTTTCCTATTCTTCCACCATTTCAGGTTCAAGTCTAAAAACGAGTGAAAGGGGGAAAAACCTATAAAGAGAGAAAAATGGTACAAACTCTCACTGAATTAACATCCATGCATGATATGAGCACTATTCAGCTTGTGTTCTAGTTTACGTATTCATTCTTGTCAATCGGGTAATAGTAGTTATTTCAGTTTTTTTAATAGTGTTTCTTATATCTGCACTTTTTCATTGAAATGCACTAACAGTGAACATGTTCTTAGAGCAAGTTGTGTATGGTAACAGTCAACCAACCTCGATATAATTTTGTTCTGAGTAAGAAATTTTGAATTATTAGAATATCTCGAGAGCACTAATCCCAAATTTTCGTTTTTAATTGGTCTATGATGTATATGATCATGCTTTTTATATGTTCTGTTAATACAGTACTGATTTGATTTGTTTATGTTGCTCATGAAATACTTTTACACTTGGTAGGTGATCTGAATAGTCTTAGACTCTTAGTAGCCTGAATGAGAAAGGTGGTTCCAATAAGAAGAGTCTCCTTGTGTCTGCTTTTGGGGAAATTTTCAGGGAAAGTCCATTGAAGTTGATGGAAATGGATCCATTGCCATGGTCTTGTTCACCACTTGTGTTGTCTGTGGAGCATCAATTGCATATTTACCAGGAACAATGATAACGTGGAGAAGCTTGGCCAAAACTGGTAAGTTAGACTATTATCCTAAACTTTAAATTCAGCAAAAGAAAACATTGTTTCTTGTTCCTATTAATTTCTGATAGACGAAACACAGTTTTTTTTTTTTTCTATATATGTTGCATTATTATGAATGCTTGCTCCCATGTACTTTACTGCTTGTTGGCTTGTTCTTTATACCAGAGTCTCCAAGATTGGTGGTTAGAATCCGATTCATGTCTAAATTAAGCTCTCATTAGTGAATCAAGTCTAAGATGAATCTCTAATGAAAATCCATCTCCACAGGTGAAAATTGGCGCTGATATTTCACATGAAGCTGCTGAAGTTGCTACTTAACATGTTTGGGTCCCTATAACTATTGTTGGAGCAATGATAATGGATAAATCAGCAAATAGGCCTCTTCCATTGGTGAGTATTTGTCACTCTTGAACTTTTCCCTTAAGATTTAACATGACTAATATTTAATCTAACTAAGTGTTTCCAGGAATCCGCAACAGAGACGTTTCTTGGATGTGCCTGCGATGACATGAGCTTCCTTTTTCCTCAAGGTGGCTTTTATTTGCTAATCCTTCTAGTCGCAATATTAAAATCAATTCAATTATGTCTATTGTTTTATTTTGTTTTGTAAATCAGGGTCATGGTCTGTTTTCAAACCCAAAAAATCTGAAAAATCATATCTACAGAGTCTGAACGTATATATTCTTTTTATCTGAGAAGCATATTTGGCCCTGCCTCATAATTTTTCATAGATGTCATGAATATCACAAAATATTATATGGTTTAATTAACGTTTCATCCATCTTAAACATAGAAAAAACAAGTGTAGCAGCTGATTAATAATATCTATAGAGTCTGAGCATATATATTCCTTTTATCTGATAAAGCATATTTACTATGAACGCAATAACTAGTTAATCAACTGTTAGTTACCTTCACCAAATGAATACACATATTTTTAATCACATATTATCTATGCAAAAAATTTAGATTGGTAGCTTTAGCTGGCGTTGGGCATTCTGGTCGTTTTGATGCTCCCATGTGCATTTGGGCTTTGCCATGAAGCCTTTGCAGTTGAAAGGTCAGTATTCTTTATGTCTCTTGTTTTAACCCATTTATATCAGGAACCATTTTTATTCTGACATGAAATTTGGTCAATGTGAAATGATGAATTTGTTTCTAGGCATTCCTCATGCACAATTCTACTTGTTTTCCTATGTTAGAACAAAGTAACTTCTTTCAAATTAGTTCTTTGTTAGAAGGGCCTGCCTACTTGTACGACCAGCCCTGTTAGGGCCTGTCCTTTCGGTATCAGAATATATTTTATTTCAATGTTAGCAGCAAGATTCCAAAATATATTTATTTCTTTGTCGGGATTTTGATCTATGTGGATCAGGTATCGTTTCTTTTATTGGACCGTTATGAATGCCAATATTGAAATATTGTGAAAGTGAGTAGAGTGCGAACATTTTACCTGATTATGGTCTTTCGTCATTTTATGTAGATTTGCTTTGACGAACTGCAATAGTGCATCGTTGATGCAAGTGGATGACTCAGAACTTCAAATCACATTTCTTCAATAATGATGACTCAGAACAGACATGTACCATTTAGATTATTGGTTTTTAAATATATTTGTCCTTGAATAATAGCTTGTGATTTTATTGAGTTATTTGTGTATATTTTGTATTATTATATGATGTTGCAAGTGGATTTGCCATTTTGGGTGGTGCTTGATGAATTAGTGTGATTTTGTTGGGGTTTATTATGATAGAATTCGAAATGTTGTGGTGTTTTAGGTTAATTTCTAATTTTGTGGTGTTTGAGATTATATTTATTATGTTATGGTGTATTTTGCAAATTATTTGTGTGGGGTAATTTTGCAATATATGAGGAAATGCAAGGGTTAGGGTTTGCCCTGTTCAGATTACAAATTTTGGGTTTCTTTTTTTTTAAAAAATTTTTGTACACTTTTAGCGACGGGTGCTAAGCGTCGCAAAAACTTTTTAGCGACGGTAATTTAAAGCACAAACCTAAATACGATGCCTTTAGCGACGGTTGTCTGACGGATAGTAAGCGTCGCCAAAGTGATTAATGACGGTTTTCAGTGATTAGCGACGGTTATTAACCATCGCAAAAAGCCTAATTTCTTGTAGTGATTGAGATATATATAACACACTGTAATCGGCCCTCAATCGATGTCTCACTAGTACAAACTAGAATGACAGAAGAATTTATAAACATATGATCAAGCTCCGCCCCTACTTGCAGCGTTCATGTGTCTTTTGTCCTCTATTTAGGCGTAACTTGCATCAGCCAGTGTAGAAATGTGTAGCAGCTCAATCTATGATAGTATTCATTTCATTCAACAGACCAGTATCATGATATCACACTACACACATGCAAAATGGAGAAAATTTACATTTTAGAGCCTGAAATCCTGCAAAGCAGGTGTCCTGCCTAGCCCTTTTGCATTGTAGTGTGACGAGTATTCCATCACTGTAGTTTCCCTGTATTTGGGACCATCTTCTTCTGATAGTAGCTCCTTTATAGGTCCATACACTTTCCCAGACGGCATCAACCCAGTCGTCACGAAGCACGCCACCGATACTCTTGGACCAGCACGATTCGCTAGCACTCTATGCTGGCTGCTCTTAAATTTGTCATTTGATATCAGCTGAAAAGATACACACATGAATTCCAGAGATTATAAAATTGTTGTTTCCCTGTTAAGTGCTCAAACTATTTAAGAAATACAGAGATTTTACATTATGCAGGCAAAATTTCTACTTGCAAACATCTTTAGATTCACATAAGATCACTACTAACTGATTCTACTTGGTTAATTGATCACTTGACCATAATCCCTTAATATACTAGCAGATACCTGTAAAAGGTCCCCTATGTTGACGACGAGTGCTCCAGGAACAGGCGGTATGTCAATCCAGTGGTCGCGGTACAGGATTTGGAGTCCTCCTATGGTATCCTGAAGAAGTACAGTAATGAAATCATAATCGGCATGCTTGGTTGCACCTAAGGTCAGGTCTGGCTCTGGGCAGGCTGGATAGTAATGGCACAACATGGCATGCCCTTCACAGCAACCCATCTCATTCAAATGATTCGGATTTAGACCAAGCGCTTCAGAGAGTATTTCAAATATCAAGTGAAAAAGCTTCGTTACGCGCTTGGAGTACTCGATCATAATGTCTCTGCAGGACATTTATAATCTAGAGAGAATTACATATTGATACCATTCTCAATACTTTACTAACTTGTAGTCGTACATGTATTCTTTCCTACAATTTAATCACTATTTATCTGATTTTTCCAAGTTGCCCTCAATTGAACATGGTAATTGCCTAAACAAGCATAAATCTAATTGATACATTTTATCACGCTAATTTTAGTATATATAGACTCTCCCTTATTGACAATGCAGAATCAATTGGTTAATTTGTAGAAATGTTTTGACTAATTTGTAGAATGTTTTTTTTTTTTTTTTTTATTATGTATAACTAATGTGTTTAAAGTTTTTAGGAGTAGCATCATTTTGTAATTCTTCCTATAATAAGAAAGTTTTAAGACTCTAATAACTTTAGAAAGGTGTGCGACTAATCCACTTATATATACTAATCATTTTGTTTCGCAGAAAGCATTACCTGCAGGGCTCGGGCAGTTGGTCTGGATCAGGAGCCCTAGGAGCCATGTTGCAGTAAGTAGTGTCTCTCCAGTTAGCCGCTGCAGCACTAAACAGATCAAAGTTACTATTGTACACAACTGTTTTCGAGCCGTCTCGTGTATAAAACTGCTTCTTGATTTCTGTATCCTGCTCATAAAACCTTCTAACTCCTTCCAACATTCCGTCCAGAACACTTGTAGGAATTCCATGATTCAGCACCTGGAAAAATCCCCAGATCTCGGACGCGTTCCTGACACCCTCAACGATCTTGTTTCGTCGTATCGCATCATTTTCAATCCTGTCAAGATCCAATACAGGTATGGTGAAGCAATCGTCTTTGATTGTGTTGTAGCCATCAGGAGGAGAGTGGAAGATAGTTGGGACTTTGGTGATTCCAGTGTCTACAAGGCCCTTTACACCTGCTTTTGTCTCATCAAAAGCCTTGAGTTGACTTGTTCTGTCAAGATTAGTGATGCTATTGATCTCCATGATTTTGATTCAAAGGATCACTACCCAAGTCGAAATATTGCAGAGATATTATGTGGAATGGATAATGAAAAAGTGTTTGGTTTTTATTTGAATCCAATTGCTTAATTCCAAGTTTCTCAAAGTCAACTATCTAGAAAAAAGAACATTAGCATTCACAAATTTCAAACTGTTCGGTCGGTGGACTGTTTGCTTCCAAGTGTTTTAGAAATCAATTAATCTCTCTTGACTCAATATTCTTCAATTTTCATCTTCGCATACAACTAATAATTACGTTAAGTCACTATTTCATCCATATAAAATCGAATTTGTTAAAAAATTATTAAAAAAAGTATATTAAACATAAATATTATACCAAACAGTCTAATGTATATACAATTTGCAATTAATGCTGGAAATATAATTTGCACTTAATTAATCAATAGAGCTTTTAGAATCTTAGTGATTGTTTTACGGATTAGTGATAGCTTATAGCTGATTGAGTAATTGATAAATTAGTTGGTTTTTATAAAAGTATTTAATAAATTAATTAGCTGATAAGTTAGCTGATTTGTAAATAATGTATGTAAAAACAAATTAGTTAGTTTATTTTTTTAATAAGCTTCCTGAACAAACTTATTGATCAGCTAGCTAATTGAATTATCAACTTGACGTCATTGCCTACATCAAATGAGTTGAACCAAAAGCTTCAAAGATTGAGGCGCAGTAATAAATTGAATCATCAACAAATAAGCTCTTACTCCTTGTCCAAAAGTATGGGCATTATCCCAAGCTCCCACTGCCTTCATTCGCGCCTCTTCCTCTAGTATCTCCATCTCTTTTTTTTTCTTCGTCTTCATCTTCAAATGCTACTCTATTTTCTTCTCTTTTTATTTGTTCGTTTGTAGACTCTACAATTTGAAATGCTTCCCCGGCCCTTTCCACACCCTATTTTTAAAAAATGAATTTAATCAATTCAAACATATTACATGTTAAAGAAAAGAAAATGATTTTTTTTAAAATTCTGTAAAAAAATTCTTAAATATACCTAGTCTGCAAGTTCATAGTAAATCATTTTATTGTAATCCAAATAAAAAGTAATTGTCTATAATAATCACAGGTATACTAGACAGGGAAAAGCCATAAAAATTGTATGGCCCGTGCTAACTATAACCATATTAAAATAGGGGTAAATGGCACAAATGGTCCCAAAATTTGGGAGTTTGGCATACGCAGTCCCGCATTTCGATCCGGTGTCACGTTTAGTTCCAAAGTTAATTCATTTTATCACATTATCCTGGTTTTTCTGCTTACATGAATTATCCTTGACTTCGACCGGCGCCACATCAGAAACTAAAAAAAAAAAAAAAATTAGTGGAATTGAAAATAAAATTTGCTCCATCATTTTACATATAACTGAGAATTAAGAAAATAAGGCTTTGTTCTCTTCATTTAAAAATTCAGTTCAGTTCCATTCAGTTCAGTTCAATTCTGCTTGGTTGTTTTTTGTACTATAAATAAATTCAGTTTAGTTCAATTATATTCAGTTCAGTTCTTTTCAGATAAAGAGAACATAAACTAATTTATAAAATAAATAAATTTTGCTAACTTATCCACGTCAACTCCTGCAACAAAAAAAATTGAAAAAATTAGTTAGTATACTAAAAGGAAAGACATTTTACCCCTTAAATTTGGGCCAATTACAATTAAGTCACTTCTATTCAAACAATTACAGATGCACCCAAAACCTGATTTTTGAGTTGACCAGAAATAAAATAAATGGAAAAGAAAATTAGTTGGACTTGGTTGCAATTTACAATCTTCAATTTAGTACATATTGGACTCTAATGTTTTGTAAATTGCAACAATGACTCAATATTATTGAAAATTAAACCCCAATAAAATTTATTTTTCAAAATATACCCAATTGTTTTTGTTCTTCTTCCTCCTCCATCTTCTTCTTCCTTCTTCAAAAAATCTCCGATCAGAGCTATTATATACAACTCCGGTGAGGAGCTATAATGACTCGGTTTGAGTATACGACCCAAATCTGAGTCAGAATCTTCTGCAGAGATATGACTCGATTTGGATTTGTAAACAGCTCCGGTGAGAAGAAGTTGTATATAATAGCTCCGATCAGACATTTTTATAAGAAGGAAGAAGAAGATGGAGGAGGAAGGAAGAAGAAGTTGACCGAGATTGGAGATGGTGGAAGATGGCGGTTAGAAGTGGTGGTGGAAGATGGTGTGGGTACTTAGATTTGAAGAAATGAAAATTTTTGGGTATGTTTATGAGAGTTAAAAACGTTTTGGGGTTTGATGTGCACTCAGAGATTTTGATTTTCGTTGTAGAACCTGTAATCCCTAAATACAATTAAAGATTAAATTTATAATTGTTGGAAGCTCACAAACACAGAGTTTACAGTGGTAAGTTAACTCGGAATGTCAGTCTCTCGGGAATAACGATCGATTAAGATAGAATATTAAATGGTTGATTTTCAATATAAAGTAAATAAAAGATTTTTGGTATTTTGAATAGATAATTAAACACGTAAGCAGAAAAGTAATTATAACGAGAATTGATGAATTAAGAACTTATAGATAAAACATATAAGCGTTAACCTTCACTTTGATAAATGGTTTATATCAGGAATAACAAATAGCGATAGTTACGGCTGAAGAGTCACACAGGTCACATATCTTATACTAAGGCGCAGTCAGTAAAGATACCCAAGTAGACTATCGTCTAGCTCAAAACTTTCACCAATGGCTAGCTCAACAACAAACCTCAGGCAGAACATCAACTTATAGACACAACTGAAATCTCCTAATCTAGTGCAATGAATACTCATGTCCCGCGGAAAACATAAACAAACAAAGCATCTTTCTTCAAACAGCACAGGTATGAACAACAATCGCATAACCAACATTGATGCTAAAACTATTCCATCATATATAAACCAAGTAATCAAAAATCCCGACTAACCCTTACACAGGTAATTACAATACAAGAATTCTGAGGTAAAACGATGGAAAGGGGCGACGGATTTTATCCGTCGTCCCATAGCGACGGATCGCTAGATTTGACGACAGATGTTATCCGTAAACATCCGTCGCCAAATCTAGCGACGGATAAAAATTATCCGTCGCTCATTAGCGACGGATAATTTTATCCGTCGCTATATGGGCGACGGATTTTATTAATCCGTCGCCCGTTGTTTGACTTTTTTTTTAAAAAAAAAAAAAATTAAATATTAACGATGGATAAATTATCCGTCATTAATATTTATATATTAAATAAAAAAAATAAAATCTATCCGACGGATTAGCGATCCATCGCTACGGGGCGACAGATAGTTATTCGTCGCCCCGTATAGCGACGGATCGCTACTGGGCCGATGGATACGTGTCCGTCGGCCCAGTAAGGTTTTAGCCATTGTTGGGCCGAAGCAGAAGCCATTTCGGCTTCATTCTTCTTCTTCGTTTTTCTTCCTTTCTCCTCCGTCAAATCCGGCCATTTGTTGTCGATTCTTTCCAATCTTGGTGTCAATTCGAAGATCGTTGGACGAGGAGCTCGTTTCTTCCTTCAATTTCAAATTTCATCCGCTATTTTCTTCAGAATCAAAGGTGTTACTTCTAAACCCTAACTTTTGAAAAAATGGGATTTTTTTTGATTTTTGACTACTTATTCTCAATTGTATGTTTATATGAAGTATGTAGTAGCTTGTTTAGTTAATTTGATCAATTATATGTAATTTGATATGTATATGTAATTTGATTAATTTGATTTGTATATGTAATTTGATAGTTAATTTAGTTAATTTGATATGAATGTATGTAGTAATTCAATATGTATGTATGTTAATTCGATAAGTATGTATGTAGTGAAGTATGTATGTTAATTAAGTATGTATGTAGTTGGTTTAGTTAATTTAGTTAATTTGATATGTATGTTTAGTATGTATGTAGTTAGTTTAGTTAATTTGAAATGTATGTAAGTAGTAGTTGGAGTTGATTTGATAAATTCGTATATGTACTAAATTACGAGGATGTAGTTAAGTGTTTTGAGCGACGGATAATATGTTGATTATATTAACGTGTAATTTATAATTTATAACTCGTAGTAGTAAAACACTTAATAAATTTTGTAACATATCGAACACTTAATAATTAATTTATAAGGAACGTATAATAATTAACAATTAATCTCTACAATCTTCTTATCCGAATTGGAATCGATCTAATAAATTAAATACGATCTAATCAATTGGAACAGGTTAAAAAAGTATACAATGAATTCCGACCGTTCATGGATGTACGATCGTACGGCGGTAAATGGCAGAGTTTCTAGAAATTTTGTAGAAGGGGTTAAAAGTTTCATCTCGTTTGCCATGGGACGTCCGGCTTGTGCAACTGGGGGTTTGATAAAGTGTACTTGCACATTGGAAACCTGTAGAAACAAGCAATTTATGACTCCTACAACAGTATTCGAGCACTTGCGACGTTATGGATTCATGCCTGAGTATCATGTATGGATTCATCACGGTGAGGAAGCATCGTCCATGGCATACCTCCAATGGAGGGAGAGGCGGGGTTTGGGGCCGCCTATTGAGTGTCTTTCTAGTTGTCGGAACATGTGCCATGGGACGTCTGGCTTGTGCAACTGGGGGTTTGATAAAGTGTCCTTGCACATTGGAAACCTGTAGAAACAAGCAATTTATGACTCCTACAACAGTATTCGAGCACTTGCGACGTTATGGATTCATGCCTGAGTATCATGTATGGATTCATCACGGTGAGGAAGCACCGTCCATGGCATACCTCCAATGGAGGGAGAGGCGGGGTTTGGGGCCGCCTATTGAGTGTCTTTCTAGTTGTCGGAACATGTGCATGGTGTATTGGGAGGAGGATGTAGATCTGTTGGAATGCAAGTTTTGTGGTAGGGAGCGTCACAAGTGATGATCGGAGGGGGCTGCAAGAGAAAGAATCATTTGATAATCCGTTTTGTCTCTAGGCTTGTATAACTAGTAATCATTAGTTGATTTATGAAACCAAACATTATGGTAAAATTGAAGCTAATGTAACTTATATTATGTAATGCCGTAACAATTGATGTTGAAGCTAATATAACTTATATTATGTAATGCCGTAACAATTGATGTTGAAGTTAATATAACTTATATTACGTAGCAATTGATTGAAATTGATTTATTATCGTAAATGATAGACCTCGATCTAATGAATTCAAATGTGTCAGGTTATTATCTAATTATTCAATGAATATCGATCGTTTATGGATGTATTGTCGTACTCTAAATGGCAGAGTTCAATCGAGTTTTCTGAAAGGGGTTGAAGGTTTTATTGCATTTGCAATCTCAAATCCGGCTAGTGTAAAGGATGGGTTGATAAAGTGCCCTTGTGCAATGAAACTGTGCGGAAACAAGCAATACGTGACTCCTACGGCAGTAGTCCAGCACTTGAGAAAAAATGGATTCCTGCCTGCATATCAGGTATGGAATCATCATGGTGAGGAAGCAGCACCGTCCAATACATATGACCAATCTGATATGTGGAAGGAAGAGAAAAAATGAACAAGTCAGGGAACAAAGTACATCTGTAGGCGATGCTATTCGAGCTCGAGTCGAACAAATGGTGTATGATGTTGCAGGGGCAGAGTTCATGGATACAACTAACACTGAAACCGTGGTGGAGGTGGAGGAACCACCGAATCCCGAGGATCAGGTGTTCTTTGACTTGTTAGAATCATCAAGGAAGCCGGTTTATCCGGGGTGTAAGCTCACTGAGTTGTCTTTGTTGGCTCGGCTAATGAGTTGTAAGGCTAATGGCCAGCAATCTGAAACGAGCTTCAATGAATGGGTTGACGTAATGTCGGACCTTTGTCCTGAAGAAAACCTAGTTCCCACTAACTTTTACCAAGCAAAGAAAAAGATGCGGGGTTTGGGGTTGCCTATGGTAACCATAGACTGTTGTCCGAAAATGTGCATGATCTATTGGGAGGAGGATGCAGATCTAATACAATGCAAGTTCTGTGGTAAGGAACGGTACAAGCGTTACAAGGAGGGGGCTACAAAGAAACGACAGAAGAAAAATCTCCCACATAAGAAAATGTGGTACTTCCCTCTAGCACCACGTTTGAAAAGATTGTATGCTTCAAGTGCTTCTACGGATAAAATGCGGTGGCACAAGGAGCGAGTAATCTCGGATAATGCAGAAGATGGTAGAATGGACCATCCAGCAGACTCACCCGCATGGAAATCGTTTGACAAGACGTATCCAGAGTTTGCAACCGAATCTAGAAATGTACGATTGGGACTTTGTACGCATGGTTTTAACCCGTTCGGGAGTGAACGAAATACTCTTGTTGACCAGTTATGCTCACACCGTACAACCTACCCCCCGGTGAGTGCATGAAGGAGCCATTCATGTTTCTGACTACGTTGGTGCCTGGGCCGAAAGATCCTGGACTGACGTTAGATGTTTTCTTGCAACCCCTAATCAAGGAGCTGATCGAGTTGTGGACGGATGGTATCCCTGCATATGATGTGTCGACCAAAAAGAACTTCACCTTGAGAGCAGCTCTTCTTTGGACCGTGAGTGACTTTCCTGCGTACTCCATGCTATCTGGAAGAAAAACCGCAGGGAAATATGCATGTCCACATTGCTTGGAGGATACTGATGCATTTAGACTGAAGGGTAGTGGAAAATTTTGTTGGTTTGATTGTCATCGTAGGTTGCTAGAAAGTGACCATTCGTTCAGGAAGAACAAGGATCAATTCTTGAAAAATAAAGTCGTCCACAAAAAATCCCCGAGAAGACTTACTGGTGCACAAATTCTTGCGGAAATTGATAGGTTGGGTCTTATGAAGGTGACTGAACTTGGGTGGATGAAGCATAACGAGAAAATTGGTAAAAATTGTGGTTGGAGGAAGAGAAGCATCTTCTGAGACTTGCCTTATTGGAGCAGTCTTCTTATCCGTCACAACTTAGATTTCATGCACATTGAGAAGAACGTGTTCGAGAACTTATTCAATACACTTTGCAACATTGAGTGAAAAACAAACGACAATGCAAAGTCTAGAGCCGAGTTGTCTACGTGGTGTAAAAGGCCTGAGTTGACAAACAAGGATGAGAATGGTAAGTGGCCGAAAGCGTGCTACACAATTGACAACGCATCTAGGTCAATTTTGTTTGATTGGGTGAGGGCATTGAGTTTCCCAGATAATTACGCCTCAAATTTAGAGAAGTGTTTGGATTTGAAGAAGACGAAGGTTTATGGGATGAAGAGCCACGACTGTCATGTGTTCATGGAGAGGCTTATCCCGGTAGCATTTCGAGAGCTGCTACCGAAACATGTATAGACTGCTATCACCGAGTTGAGCTTATTTTTCAAAAATTTAGGCACAAGGTGGTTCATGACAAAGTGTTGGAAAATCTTGAAAGGAACATATCATTGATTCTATGCAAGCTCGAGCGTATCTTTCCACGGAGCTGGTTTGATTCTATGGAGCACTTGCCTGTTCACCTTCCACATGAAGCGAGACTTGCTGGACCGGTTCAGTATCGATGGATGTATCCATTCGAGAGATACTTGGGGAAATTAAAGAAGTATGTCAACAACAAAGGTAAACCTGAAGGTTCGATTGCCAATGCCTACACTCGAGAGGAAACTGCAACCTTCTGCTCTTATTACTTTGATGAACACGTCCCTACGAAGACATCAAGGCCGGCTCGAAACGCAGACACATTCGAAGTTCAAGCGGATGATGAGTTTTTCCTATCTGTCTTCAGGGTATCAGAGAGACCTCTTGGTGCAGCTAAGAAAGAATATCTTACGGATAAAGAGTTGAAAGCAGCTCAATATTATGTCCTCACGACTTGTGCTGAGGTTGACCCGTATATGATACTATTTGCGAGGTGAGCAACACTTTCTTTAAATTTTAATATAACTACGTAAGTCTCTACTTCAATTATAGACTTATCATCGAATCAATGTTTGCAGTTTTTTCAAAAAGCGTTGTTTGAAAGAAAATCCTCAGATGACTGAGGATACACTAGAGGAACTACTTGACTCAAAAATTTCTACAGAATTTCCAGATTGGTTCCGAGAGTATGTCCGGAATCCTATTAACAACGTCACGTGCATATACTTAAAGGCTCTCGCAGAAGGGCCATTCAAGAAGGTCTACACATTCCCAGGTTATATAGTCAATGGCCTTAGGTTCCACACGACTGAATGTAACACGACCATGGCGACAAGCAACTCTGGGGTGTGTGTTAAGGGTGCAGAAGATTATGGAGACGCTTCTTTGTTTGATTTCCACGGCAAGCTAAAACGAATAGTGAGGATTGAATATTCCGGCTTGCCATTGAAACGAACCTTCTTGTTTGATATTGAGTGGTATGATCCTAATCCAGGAGGTACGAGGAAGAACGAGCAGTATGAAATGGTTGATGTGAACCAAAAGAAGAGGTACCGAACCAAGTATGAACCATTTATTCTGGCGACTCAAGCACGACAAGTGGTGTTTCTTGAATATCCAAGCAGGAAACGCGATAAGGCGGAATGGAGCTGCGGTAGCTATTCGTGCTCGCTCGAAAGTGGAGTACATTGAGAAAGACGACTCCATTACCAACTCGTACCAACAAGAGGATGTCGATAAACAAACAGAAAATCCCATAGAAGCAGATGATGAGTTGTTTGATCTGCACGAGGACCAATATGTAGACTTAGAGGACGGCGATAACGGTATATTATATATGTATATTATAACTAGTTAGTAGTTGATAGCACTTGAGTTATTATAATTTGTTCTGTATTGTAACTGCTTCTAACATATTTTATTGTATTTGTTACATGTTTTTGCAGATGCCGCGACAGAGACCACGCACCTATCCCCCCCCCCCCACATGATAGTGCTGGGTCGGAGACAGGTTCAGAGGTGGGGGGAGGTCTCTGGTAGTCGAGCAGTCTCGATTCTGAGACCCCCCAGCAGGAGAGAGCAGCCGGGGCTCTACCAGCCAGCACAGAGACATACAGGAGGGCGACCATGACGATTGCCCCTACCTCATGTTCGATCCACATCATCCCACCGTCACGTGGAACGGCTTGCCTGTGATTTTTCCTGTTGGTCCTGCCAAGTAAGTATATATACATTCTTCTTAAATATGTAAAACATAACTTATGATAGTTGACAAGTATAAATTGTTGTACTAAAGTAATATATATTTGTTTCATGTATCTTATACATTGACAACAGTTTATGGCCTCGGGAGGTCCACAACAAACTAGGTGACATCTTCCGGAGCAGGAGAGAGCCATCGGGGCAGGGTGGTGAGTGTTGGTCTCACATCTCGGACCGCATGAGAGCCGAGTACTTTGATGAGCTGAGGGTAAGTTAAAATATGACATTCGTTTGTTTGTAATTATAATTGTTTTAATATGAGTGGTATGTTAGACACTGTATGTGAGTGGTATGTTAGCCACTTTATTTGGGTGATATGTTAGTCACCATTATGTTAGTAAATTTAGGACAATGTGAGTGGTATGTTAGCCACTTTATTTGGGTGATATGTTAGTCACCATTGTTGCAGTAGAATTTAGGACAGTGTGAGTGGTATGTTAGCCACTATATGTGAGTGGTATGTTAGCCACTTTGTTTGGGTGATATGTTAGTCACCATTGTGTTAGTAAAATTTAGGACAATGTGGGTGGTATGTTAGCCACTTTGTTTGGGTGATGTTGTTAGTCACCATATCTGTGACATAATATATGTATTGACTTTGGATGTTGTATGAAATTGGGAATGTAGAAGGAGTACTTCATTCCCAGCAGATTGATCCCACAGATCTGGCGTGTTTACTAGACTGTGGGATCTAAACTGTACAGGGATATGGTATGTTCGTGGAAGGCCATTCGGGATCGGGGTGGCCCAATGCCTCTGTGTTGATGCGTATGAGTGGGCCTTTGGGATGCTCATCGGCGCCGAATCGATGTCCGTGACATCGCTTACACCAATGTAACCAGGCGTCTCACCGATGCGGCAGAAGGGACGTCACCACCTTGGGGCGATCATCACACCGATTATTACCAATCGGTATATATGTATATATGTTTTTTTTTTTTCAATCTAGCATTACGTGTATGTACTGTGTCTCTGATTACTTAATTGTGAGATGATAAATTGTTGACCATATATGTTATTCAGATCGCACGGGGGGAGGTGACATCCAAGTATGACATCTTCAAGAAGGCCAAGGTATATGGGTATGGACCATCGTCGGCCTCGTCTATTGCGGTATGTTTATGTTGCTTAAATTTCATATTTGTACACTATTACAAGTTATTTTTGTAAAAACAGTAACTGATCATATATCTGCTATTTACGATTTCAGGTTGAGGTTGATGCTCAGGTGGCGAGGCAGGAGGATGAGACGGGTGATGTGTTGTCAACTGAACAAGTTGACAACATCTTCCTAGAGGTCAACAAACCGGACAGCAAAGGACGAATATATGGACTCGGGAGCCTCAGTTTGTGCTTGGCTAGTCCGGGGTGCTCCTCATCATCATCCCAGCAGTCTAGCTAGATGTCAGGTTTACACACGTGACGTGTCTCGGAATTGGTGCGCAGTCCGAATGTGTCAGAGCTCTAACTCAAGAGATGGAGCGGCATGCAAGATAACAAAAGGAGGAGAACGAGCCTTGATACGGATGGAGATTCATGTTCAATTGGCCCCGGATGGTAGCTAGATATATGTATATGTACTATGTACGTTCGGATTTATTTTATCTAGATTTGTTCGGATAATTTAGACTTATTCGGATATTACATTTTTTATTTATCATTTATTGAAACATTTTTTGTATTATTTATCGAGCATTATATTTATTAAATATGTGAAATACGAAAAACAGGGATTAATATCGAAAAAACAAAATTAAAAAAAAAATTGTGACGGAATTTGAGATTCCGTCACTAATTCGAATAATACATTGGGCGACGGATCGATTCTATCCGTCGCCAAATATAGCGACGGATAGATTATCCGTCGCTATATTTGGCGACGGATAGAATCTATCCGTCGCCAAATGTAACGACGGATAGAATCTATCCGTCGCCAATAATCGATTTAAAAAAAAAAGTCAAACAATATAATCCGTCGTCCAATCCGTCGCGAATTGGACGACGGATTATCTATCCGTCGCCACAGCTCTGGTGGGGCGACGAAATTGTTATCCGTCGCCAGAGATGGGGCGACGGAACGGCACTGTTTAGCGATGGATTTATCCGTCGCTAAACAGTGTATTTTTTGTAGTGTTAGCCTGACATAATTGAAAGTAAACAAATTGTAAACTGAATTGAAATCATGTTTGAAACAATTAAACCGTAAGAAGATGGCGAGTTTCGACCCTCAGATTCCTCCTTCGATTCTTCCCTATAGTAATCGATCTTGATGTCTTCTGGATGTCTTGCAGTCTTCTTGATTGCTTGCTGACGGCTAGGGTTTTGGATGCCAATTACTACCTATAAACCAGCGCGTGGGCGGTTCCCGTATGTTGTGAGGGTTGATGGGGTGTACTCCAAACCGATACGCACAAAAGTGCAGATCTTGAATAACCTATTGGGATACACTTGCAAAATTGAGATAGAAAAAAATGAAAAATTTGTGCAAAAAAAGCAAAGCACAAGAAAAAAGGAAAAAAAAAAGAAATGAAAAAATATGTGCAAAAAGAGCAAAGCACAAGAAAAAGAATTGTACGTCATTTTATTCTTATGTATTGATTTCGACCTTTTCAAGAAAAAGTCATTTTTGATCCGTTTGATTTGAGAGCAAATGCATATAATATTAGTGGAAATCTTGCGACATTTGTTGTCACCTTCCTAAGGTTAAGTCTTGAGTGATTATCCTTTTTACTGGACACTTCCAGGAGAGATTAGAGGTGGTTAAAGGAAAGTTGAAGAAAAGAAAGTGGGAAAACTGCAAATTTTCCGAAGAAGGGACCTCACCGCGGCGAGCTTCATTACCAAATGAGCTCACCACGGTCACTTTGTCCAGACCGCGATGAGCTTCCTCTTCAAAGAAAGCTCAGTCAAACATGATTTTCTGGCACTTTCTCCACTAATTTGAAAAGTAACTTCCTATGTTCCTATATATAGTTCAGTTGTAATTCGTTTTTGGGATATCTTTAGACTTTCCTAGACTATCTTCCATACTTTCAAGCATTGTAAACACATTTGTGATTCAATTCATCATCAATTGAAGTATTTATTCCTTTCAGACGATCCTTTGTCATTGAAGAGTCCACGTAACAATTGTACAACTACTTATTTAGCTTGTACATGACAAGTTGTTATCTCTGACATCCGAATCTTAATGTATCGATTGTGATTTGTGACTATTTATCATCCATTAGGTAATATCCATATAATTGCATGTTGTTTGTGAGCTGCGCATATTGCATCCTTAATTGGTTCATATCGTATAAACAAACTAGTGTAGATTATATGTACTTATTATCCGTATTTGGTTATACTCACAATAGCAAGAGTGATGAGCTGCACAAAGTACATCCTTAACTGGTTCGTATCGTATAAGCACACTTTTGAAAGGATTAAAACCACTTTGTTGTTTGTAGAATTGCATGAACTAGGGTTTACCTTGTCTTGTTTATGCTAGTATTGTTCTAAGTCTATTGTATCACATTATCCATACACATTGTTAACAACTAACACAAGCGAGTCTATTCTATAGAACTAGCTTAATCAATTCCTCCAGATAACGACCCTGTGATTTAAGCCTTGTCTGTTTATAACAATCGCTTTACTACTTATGTTCTTGTCTGTTTATAACAATCGCTTTACTACTTATGTTTTTATAAGTATTAATTTTGAGCGCATCACTGGACATGCTCGACAGCAAAAGAAGCACCGCCCTAGCAAGTATCCATCGATACCAAGCAACGGTCGTCCAAGCTTACAACAAGAATGTCAAGACCAAGGACCGTCAGGTAGGGGGCCTGGTACTTAGGAGCGTAGACATCCTTGTCCAAGTAGGCAAGTTGAAGCCCAAGTGGAAAAGGACCTTACAAGATAATAGAAGCAAGGGTGAATGGAAGTTAATTATGAGCTTGAAGATGAACAAGGAAAAGCATTGAAGAGAACTTGCAACTCCAAGAACCTCCAGAAGTTTTACGCTTGAGGTTATTAGATAAGGCTACGATAGCCACTTATGTTTTCAACACTACTGTTACCACTTTACTTTTTTGTTAATCGGCCAAGAAGTCCCAGTTGTAATTGAATTTCCGTCAAATCAATGCAACCACTCTTTTGTCTCTATGACTTGACCAAGTAAAAGACAAGGATCCTACTTAGGATTGGGACAATCCTAAAGCTCTTAACCGCAACCTTAGCTCTGCTACGGGTTCGGACGGAATACACAGAGTCAATGAAGGTTTTTTTAACAAAAAACTTTGAAACATACGACTAACTTAAAAGTCCAAACGAGGAGACAAACCTAGACACGCTAGAAAGAACAAGACATACGAAGCGTGACAGAGACATGACTGGGCACCAAGGACTCAAACGTTATCAACCCTATCCGGGTCAACACGATTGTGGAAAACACGCAATGATAATCAACTACTACAAGAGATCAAACATTGATAGCAAGTTCAAAGAAAAGAAAGGCTCATAAGTATGATAATAAATACGAATATCTGAAAGCACTCCGAGCTTAGGAACTACGCAACAAAAGTAATGTAGACAAGTCAACTACGAAAATAAGGAATCCAAGATACTACAGCTACTTCGGGGCATACCCTGGTCTTCAACACTACTTTAGGACCACTGGAACCAAGGAACGAGGATGGATCAAGTATCTTGAGGTTCGTCCGCCCGCTCAGCTAGCAACTCATCCTCCAAATCCATGTCAAGTGACTGACCAACCACTGGTCCAGGAAGCTTCAACCAAGCTTGGTTATGATCCGCAAAGTCCTTGTAAGGGGAGAGCACAGACCTCTTTAGCACCTGAGAAACACAACCAGGTAGGAAAGGACCCCCATGGGTGAGCTTGAGGTTATCAGCCTCATTTACCACCAACTCAGCAAACTCACAAGCCTCCAAGGCGGCAGTCGAAGTAGAAGCACACTCTTCTTTTTTCCCATCCGGACCATTGAAGGCAGACAAATCATGCGCCTTCAAATTCAAATCCGAAGGAATGAGCCCCTTACACTTCAATTGACCAATGGCAGAGTTAAAACCAGCCAACCTCATCTCATCTTGAGCACACTCAAGGGTGTAGTTATAAGCTGGTGATTCGTAGAAATCCCGTGCAGCCTCCATCCGGACAAACAACAGATCGGCAAGGAGCTTATCCTTGAAGTCGAGAAACTTACTACAGACAGTTGATAGATTATCCACTCCTGCATCTACCTCCATCTTCATAGCCTCCAAGTTCTCTTCCAATCTAGCTCTCTTTGCCTCTGAAGCCTGAAGTTGCCCATAGTACTTACGGCTGTTAAGAATGGCAATCTTCGCCCTCTCAGACTCAGCTGCTTTGGCATCCTCAGCCTGCCGAAGTTCTTCCTCCAACTTAGCAGTCCTCCCAGCAGCCTCCTTATAGGCACAAACAACCACCCCCAGCTGCGCAATAATAAAAAGTCAGTAACACAAACTCTCAAGAAACAAACACTTAAAGCGTAAAAGTATTAGATGCATTACCTTAAGATAAGCATCAGACAATGCTTGCACGCGCTCCAGCTCCGAGATCCCCTTCAAGCGCTCCGCATCAGCGCTCCGCTCAACGCAGGAGTCCAAGCCGAGTCCCAGGGTCTTAATCGCCTTAGCCTTCTTCATCGAAGGCTGGGCTGTAGCCTCCATTGGGCGCTTGCTAGCCGACTTGTCCACGGGAACAACTGGACCGGACTTGGCTGCTTTCTTGGATGGGTTCCCTTTCGACCGACCCTTGTCAGGGACCTCCAAGGCAAGTAGTCCCTCACCCGTAGCAGATCTCCGCTCCTGCTCAACCTGAAAGGTGGCAGCATTCTTTGGGTCTGGGAGCGGAAGAGCTGTCGAGGTCTTGATGACCTTCTCACGTGTCCCTACAGACACTTCTTGTGCTTGAGCCTCCAGTTGCTGCCTCTTCATCTCCCGAAGAGTAGACATGATGTACCTGAACCAATACTCTGTAGAAAACACACAACAAAGGAAGATTAGGTACGGCATAAACAAAAGAACGTCAACACAAGAAACACTTAGACCGACACCTTACCAAAATCAGGTTTATCTCTACAAAAAACTTCTTCTGTAAACCCGGCTAAGTACGGGAGCGGCTGACATATTAACCCTCGGAAAAAGAATCGTGGGGGCTTAGGTCTTACATCCCGATGCATGGTCTTCACCCATGCTGCCACACTTTTGGCAGGCAGACACCAATTCGGAAGATTTTTCCTAAGGAACACCTTATGAAGTCCCCAAGTCTTCCTACTCTCCTCGGGTTGCCCTTCCAAGAGAGCCGGGCGCACAAACACATACCGAGTCCACCACTTAACCCCTAAGGAGGAAATCGGGTCCTCTAGGAAAGTATAACTTTGTCGTGTCACAAAAGTGTAAAATAAGGGATTGCCGCGACTCGGTATGACGGCGAAAAGCTGACAGAAGTTTCGAAAGGTGATCGGCACTTTCTTATACTTGCACAAAATGCCGAAGCACAACAAGTTTCCAAGAGAGTTCGGGATAACCTGACTCGGACCTATGCCAATATGATTCAATATCTCTCGAAGCTCTGGAGGAATAGGAACCCGCCACCCACACTGCAACGCTCCCTCATGGACACACATATAGCCCGGAGGTGGATTATAAAAGGCGTGCTTGGGATCCGGAATGATAATTTCCACCGACGCAGGGATCTCATACCGACTCCTTAGACTCGGTATCTCATCTTCCACAATGACAGAAGGACAAGTTGGTAACAACCCATCCTCGTTCATCTCACCCTCAATATCCGGACAAACTACAGCCGACTTGTCACGAGGAAATTTGGTACTCTGAGCATCATCACCCCGAGTTGAGGTCTCCTTTAACTGATCAAGTGCAGACTCCAACTGTTTACCACGGGCAACTGCTCGACTAGAGCTCAGTTTTTTACTAGGAGCCAATCTTCTTCGACGCTTAAGCGGACAATCATCTTCTTCATCATCGTCCTCATCCAACTCCACTATGGTCCGCAGTGGCTCTTCTACCCCGGAATCAATCTCACCCAAGTCTAGTAAAGCAGCCGAAGTCTCATGTATTTCCTCCACACGAGGTGACAGGGGATCTAGAATAAATGGCATATATGGCAGAGGATAAGGATTACATTTATAACTATAACCGCCCTCGCGGGCGATAGACATAACAACATCAAAAGGTATAGGGGGCTTCTGAGACCTACGCTTTGGACCAGGAGCCCCAAGGTTCCGCGACGATGGATTGACAAGGACCATCGATCGCTCAGCAATAGGTTCCCCACCTTTAGACACAATAAGGACGTCATCCGATGACACGGACTCGACAACGTCTGCATAAAGATTCGGACCTATCTCTTCGAATGTAGATGCACATAAGTCTTCAAGGGAACACTGATAAGAGGCTTTGGATTGGTTCTGGTTATTACTCTCGGACATCCTGGGGCATGAAAAAATAGAGGCCATAGTGAGATGAAAGTTATTTGTCCGAGAGTCCACTTAGGGTATTTTATTAAGGCAAACTTAACTAAAATACGACATCGGTCCGACACCGAGAGTCACAACAATCGACAAGAAATCAAATGACAAGCAACACCATCCGAGCTTACACGATCTACCTACCAAGAAGCATCCATACCCACAATCCGAAACAACCACAACATGAAGTGCATATGGAAAATCATCCACAAGCAACAAACAAGAAGTTTATTCATTTATGCCAAAGCAAGAAGTCTAGCGGCCTAAGGAACAAATCATATTGCGCATACAATCCGCGAAAGTCTAAGTAACACAAAGCTTGCGAGAACTACCAAAATAGACAAGAAGGAGATAGTCTAAAACAAGCAAAGCTGACATAATGGAAGGCGAATTCAAACGACGTCCGAAACAAGAAGACTTACTTAATAGACGCGGTAGCAATAATAGATCCGGAGCTCGACTAGCATGAAATGGCGACTAGATACGGAACAAATAGCTTCCGACAACACCTACAAGTTCAACCACAAAAACGTCAAAATCCAGCTTGGATAAAAAAAAAAAAAAATTTAAAAAACTATTATTATTTAACTACTGTAGCAGCGGACCGAAAAAAGAGGAAGATAGACTTACTGGATTGGGACAGCAAAAAGGCAAGGTCTCAGACCAACACAGATCTCGAACAGAACTACCAGAGGTTCTCCGGTCTGAACCAAGAAATCGCGAGCTTCGGATGGCGATGGGTTGTAGCAGCAAAACGGATCTGAAACAAGCTTCGGACATAAACAAGCAACCTCAGACCGGAACGGGAAGCTTCGCAGCAAAGACAAGCAAAAGAGATCCAAATCCGAACCAAGGAGATCCGGAACTGTAGCAGCAGAACTCGAAACTCGGATTGAGGGACAGCAAAGATCGCCTCGGACGAACAGAAGGCGTCGTGGCTTGAGCAGTCGGAAGTGAGCTTCGAACTGAGGAGGAAACAGGCGCAACGGACCAGTGATGAGGAGATTCGGACTAAAGGTTTAGAGTAGTGAGGTGTGTACTGTGACTGTGTGAGGTGGGTTACTGGGGACCAACCAAGACCAAAAATTGGGACCCAAGTTGCTTCACCCTTCAATTTAAAATAGGATATTCATCTCTCTAAAATATAAGTCTCCAGGTACGATGTATAGATAATTTATCAAAATACGAACATATATTGTCAAGAAAATTATCAATACTATTAATTAAAACACCTATATTATTAACATTGATGTTTTTTCATATTACAACAATACTTATTTCGTTAACAACATAAACATTTTAATTAATAATATGGATGGTTTCATTAATAATATAGGCCGTCTTTAGATAAATTATATAGAGACCGTCTCTCATGATACTTTGTGTAATACTCCCTCCGTTTCACTAATAGT
This sequence comes from Plantago major, assembly GCA_026545765.1. Taxonomy (NCBI): domain Eukaryota; kingdom Viridiplantae; phylum Streptophyta; class Magnoliopsida; order Lamiales; family Plantaginaceae; genus Plantago; species Plantago major. The sequence goes on from CM048844.1 coordinate 44,777,926, forward strand.
GAATTTTTCGTTTTGAGCGTTTCACTAAAAGTGTTACATTTCTTTTTTTTTTATGGAAATTAGTTTTATATTCTAACCACATTTTCGGGCCCACATGTACTTTTCCACTCAATTAATATTTCATACTCATTTTCCATCACATATTTTTGGGGACCACCTACTTCAATACATTTTCCTTAAAAATTGTGTCCAATTTCAATTTTAGTGAAACGGGGAAGTAATTATTATAATGTAATATGGCTCAAACGGTTCAAAACGGCCCAACCGATCCGACCTTTTTTTAGTGGTGGTCGGCTTAACTATTCCGACCAGCTTTTAAAACATAGCTAAAAATGGTGTGAAATGTGGCAAATGAAGAAGGCATATAAATAGGAGGGTAAGAAAGGTACACCACTACATGCCAAATCAACGTAGGTCTCCATCCTAACCCTAGACAAAGGCATTGGGCTTTAGGCCCACATTAAACAAAGGCCCTTCCATCAGTCCGCATCACGACATCCGGTGAAACGCCAACCGAGCCCGACATATCATTTATGGTTATTTACTTCGAAAAAAATATTAAAAATAATTTTTTTGAAGTATTTAACTCAACCCGGACATGGCACCTTGAATCCGCACATTCGAGCGACAAAAATGTACCTGATTTATAATTCTATGTCAATACATTCTTTACAAATACTTCCTTTCTTATAGTCTGAGATTTAACACTCTCGAACTATAGGAAAATAAGGGGGATGAGGTATAATTGATAAAGGACTTGGGAAAAACAGATAAGGGAAATTTTCTTTTCAGAGCTCGCAAGATTAGTCTCGCGAAGAAACGCTCTACTAGGGCATTATAGTTCCTCAACTATCTTCTACAAAAATAGTGGCAGCGGGTATAAGAGCTGAAATGGGAGTGGGTCCTTCCATAGAAAACCTAAGGGTTCCTCCGTCGGAAATTAGGGGGACATATGTTGATACGGAAATATGTCCAAAGCGTCAAAGGCGTCCCAAGCTCCCCAAGTTCTCATAAGGGCGTGGACTTCGTTTCGGAGCTCGCAAGATCGGTCTCGCGAAGAAACGACCTACTAGGATACTATAGTTCGTCAACTATCTTCTACAGAGATACTTGGAAACTAATGGGGGCATATGTTGATACAGAAATATGTCCAGAGCGTCAAAGGCGTCCTAAGCTCCCCGAATACCATGGACTACAGTCCTAAGCTGGACGTCCTAACCTCTCCATCCTAAGATCGTGGACTACAGTCCTAGGCTGAACGTCCTAACCTCTCCTCCTAAGGCCGTGGACTACGGTCCTAAACTGGACGTCCTACCCTCTCCATCCTAAGGGGCGCGTCCAAATGGAGATCCTAGTAAGGAGGTCTGGAACCTCGTGACAAACGCTCCACCCAAGAGGTCGAGTCTAACCAAGGACGGTCAGGACAAGTTCATGGATACGAGGTACGCAATTATGGAATGGACTTGCAAGCCCATAGGCCCAATTGATCACAAGGACACAATCCCTACCGTACACTTGTCACGATCTGGGGGAAACCTATAAATATGGGACATATCCCCATAAACAAGGTAAGTCTTCTTCATCCATTCATACCAAAAATACTATACAGAGTAGACCTTCAATCTCTCTCAAATAAAATCTTCATATGGTTTGACACTTAGCAAACCAGGTTACTGCTTCTACCGTGCAGGTGCTTATCAGAAGTCACTTCAAAGAGCTTAAGACCATCTCAAGCGGACTAAGACGCATTGGCAGGTTAACACAGTGACTTAGTAAGAACTTAGTAGTGTTGAGGATACACCCCTCAACAAATAAAGCATCCAAATCACCATTAGCAATGACACCTTTCTTGTTCAAAACAAGGTGCATCATCAAATTATATGAATAAAACAAGCATATAATGTACCATTATACAAGCATCCATGAAATTGAAATAGAGATGCTTGGCCGAATAGAGATACTTCAACAATTAGAGCGATTCTTAGGAATCAATTAGGTTGATGCTTGTAATGATATTTTGAGACTAATACTATAGTTAGTTGATGGCATGTTCGGAAACTCATACAAATATTCACTAATTTGTAGGAAATAAAGTATAAAACTTTCTTCCGATGAATAAAACTATGTTTCGATGTTGAAAGATTGATAGTGCAGACTATCTCAAAATACTTAATCTTCTGTTTTAATATGAGGGAAGCAGCAACATCCATTCAGCAAGCACTTTTGGAGGAAACTGGCAGACTATGCGCCTATTTTGATCAAGTAAAACTGTGTTTTGTTTTGTGTATAGGAGCCAACCAAGTTGCAGAGCAAAGGAAGCAAGCATTATAAATCAGTCCGTATTTCGAATCCCTCTCTAAAGCAGGTGTCTTCTAAGACCTTGTGAAAAAAAGAAAAACAAAATTCAATTAATCATAGAAATTTTAGTTTAGTGATTTTAATAACTTATTTAGATACAAAATTTGACTGTCTACAGACTACAAATGCCCCCTCATGACTTGTTCGTCAAACATAGAATAAAAGTCACACTGTCATTTTCTCAGCTAAAAGACTCGGCATGTTTTCAAGATCTTCGAATTGGCACCTTATTTTTTTTTATTTTGGACTTCTAATCGAACTCAGAACTCAGATTTGTAAATCTATACATAGCAATTTATTTCATCGGTTTATTTACTCTTGAGTTTTGACACTTGAGAGTCAGCTAGGTCTGGGAATGGCGCATCGCAAGACCCGAGCTCTGGCCATATAGAATTGAAAGAAAATTATATATATGCCCATCAAATAACAAAAAGGAAATTAGACATAAATTGTTTCTAGGGTAATTGTATCAACAATATGGAATGCTTCATGTCATCTTCGACTGTATATTCTGAATAATGATTTACCTTTCAGGAATTTAAGTAGCACATTGGTTGTGCTTGAAGAAAATAGGAATCCCGATACTTTCTACTACTTCCAATATGAATCCCGTTCTTCATCCAGTCCTCACGATGTATCCACGCATCACGGGTAAAATCAAGTATGCCTAGTATCTGTAGCAAGATTACACCAACTTCAAGAATAGATTGGCATGCAAGAATTATTAACTCCAAATGCAGATTCCGGCAATCATGAAAGAAGTTCCAGTGAAGTATTAAAAATCCTTGCCATACAAATGCAGAAAATTTTCATTTCTAAGACGCAGATATACCTGCTACATGATCAACAACTCGATATCATATCATAAAAATTGAGGGGTGAAATTTCCTATTTCTCCACTAAACCATGGAAGATTTTTCTGGTAAATAGCTTGATCCTATTTGTTCCATGAGAGAATCATTATTTTACTTAAATTTTCAATCTTAAACGGTGTCACTACATCTTTTACCGTCCACCAAAAATCAACATCTTAGTGCTTCCTGACGGTTTATAGATGCAGTTTTCTGATGGAAAGACAATTTTATTTACATATAATTAACCATGCTATTTTTTTTTTCACATTGAGGATGCAATATGAGAGCAATAGTTCAGACATTCACCTAAAAAATCGACAGAGTATCTAAACATACAGATTTGAGTGAAACTCTGTCATATTAGTCAATTTAAAAAGTATTCATGTGCAACAAAGTGGTCAAGTAGATATTAGTTACTATGGCCTACAGGTGCTTAAAAGATACGTACCGCTCCACCTTTCCAAGGTACAAAGGCAGGGTTGGTTCTTGATTGCAGAACCTGTTAAAGTTGAATTAGTCAAGCATGTATAAGAAGCAAGGAAGCTAAAGGAGGTCTTGAGGGTGAATTGCACGAAAGCTACTGCCACTGAGGATCCATGAGTAGCGACCTTAACATCCAGAGCCTACAACACAGCTTCTTGCCACGCACGTACACAAGAGCTATAGGACCTCAGTCAAGTCAGCTCCACGAAAACGCAGGCTTCACTCCGTGCAATTCAAGATCAGGACCTGAGCTCTAAACAATGAGCTCTGTTGCTATGGGATTGAAGCGACACAATATATACACGTCAATTGTCATGTAATGATTATTTTCTTGATGTAGGATACTGGGAGAGGGATCTCATAGACATCATTAGAGATGTACAAGCCCTAAGTCTGATACCACAAGCATGAAAACTACACTAGTACAAAGATATAAAACTCGGGGGACTCCACAATCCCATACCATAAGGTCCATAAGGAGCTGCTCGGTTTGAATAATGGATTTAAGGGTTATTAATAAAACTATGGATTATTTATGGGATTAGATATATGGGTCGTGTGTTTGGTAGACAATGGATAAAGGGGAAGTTTGCTTATATTACTTGCTGGATTCATATCTTCCTAATTATTGGAAGATTATATTCCTGCTCCAATTCCGGGTCAGCTAGATTTAATGTAGATGACCCTGTAATATATAACTAATACAGATGGAAGATTATGAAATAATATCAAGTCTAATAACCCCCAATATGACCTAATAACCGTTACTGAATAGCTCCTTAGAGAATATTGGATTGCACAGTCAACAAGTCTGATACCATATGGAATACTACATTCATCTACCTTTATGAGTACCACATGTGGATTGATTCGGATTAACATCAAAACACCACTACTAGTACTCTGGTGAAGATTTGCACAAGAGAATAAGAAATCTAACCTCCACAGTGTCGATGGCTTCATGAGAAGGAATTGCATGCAGCACCCTGAATATAGGAAGGAGAAATAAGTTAATGCATGAAATTGAGTTAGACAAAGGAATTCACTAGTTTGAAGCAAAAACAGTGAAAACACAATTTTGGACAGTATGTATTATAATTAGCATACATCTCTTTATTAGAATAGGCCAAACAAATTATTGTAAAGTTCAAGCTAGAATAACACAAACCTCTCTTCCACAGCAGATATAAGACCTTCCGTTAGAGCAGCCCCACCTATCTGAAAAACTGAATTACGTCAGTTTTTTTTTCCAAGGCTTCGAGAACAACTAATTACACAGATAGATACAATATGCAAAATCTCACCAGTTGCATGCTACAAAACAACTTTCTCTGCAGATCGATACGCCCTGTCATTATTTATTATTAAATAAATAAAGGGAGATCAGATATTCTTTTAAAGAAAAAGAAAAAGAAATAGAAAAGAGTCGGGCAGATCATATCAGAAGTACAAAACAGAATTAAATCCAAAGGTACCTGTTGACATAATACTTTTTGTAATAGCATCAGCAAGACCAAAAATATCCTGCTTCTTTGGCTTCGAGCGAAATTCAGGGTAATTATCCCACATAGGATAAACTCCACTGCTGCCAGGGAAGTAACCATCCGTCATGTCAGTTCTCCTGGGGAAGTCCCAGACATCTTCCAACATATCCTCATTATCAGTGAACCTAGAGATAGAGAAGTAAAGATTACACATGTAACTAACCATGTCACTCAAACAGAACCAGCAAGATTGTAACTCACCAAGTCTGGGGTGGCAGAGGGTATGCATCTGGAACCAAAAGCATTGGGTAGAACAAACCCATAGGAGGTACCTATTCCCATTACATAACAAAAAATATCATGGCAGTGTACCCTAAGCAAACTGTTTCAAATTCAGATAAAAATAAGGAGTTTCAAGTTAGCCAAAAGTCAAATCGCGTTTCAGATTTGTGATAAATTTTGCGTTTGGCTTTGTTGTTGGCCAACAGATGATAATACTATGTTTGCGAAAATCGTGCTCCCAAGTTCTCTTGCTCCTTCTAGCTCAATTATCTTCTCGTTTCTTAGATTTTTTAAATATTTCTACCTTATTCTTCTAATTTTCAACTCCAATTGTTCTTCAATTGGTACAGATTCGCTATCACCTACTACTTCTGAAGTCAATATGAAATTACAAATAAAGATGACGATCTCATCCAGGATAAGCAATTTGTCATAAGATATGTAGTTGTCATCAATTCTACATTCAAAGATCAAATTATTTATATAATTATATGAATTTACTACAAGCTCAGACTAACTCCTAGTATAATTATTACCAGCATCAAGCAACAAAACTGTGAAAGCAAAATACACAGATTAACCACATCCATATGCCATTACTTGAAGGAAACTTCTGTGAACATATACATGCAAACAAACCGTCTCGGTTTTTCAAGCACTTACATTAAGAGCAGTCAGTGTCGTCTTATGCGACCCAGGTTGCGCTCCATCCTCGTATGAATGAACTACTGCAGAAGCTTCAACTTCACCTTCCTGTAAATCAAATGAAACACGAATCACATATTTTGAAAATGATGTATAGCTCTTCCCATGCCATAAACCTCATACTTAGGTAGCCACAGCTATTTTGTAGAAAGTAAACTTTCTAACAGAATTTATCAACTAAGATGGCTCTCTAACCAATTACATAATGCACAATTTCAATTGATTAGAGAAAAACAGACTCATTCCTGAACTTCAGCTAGGAAAGTTACAACCAGGTTTCACATCAAAAGAGTTTAGAAAATCCTTTGGCATTGCGGTATGCAAACCAAATAATGGCATCTGATCCAAAACAACAACCAGTTGAGCCTCTCTGAATAAACACCTCACATGGCTACTTTGATGTTTCCAATTATGTAAAACATGAGAGCACACTGAATAGTTATTTCTCCAAAACCAATGAGAGAGACAATATACTTTTACATTTTTTTTCCGTTGTGTAAAATGTTTATTACTTTTTGTAACGAACCAGACCACCTACTAGCCCTGCCACTTATTGAGTCCAATCAACAATTCCCAAATGGTTAGGCTCCGGTTGACAAGTGGTAGATAGCACAAGTATTCTATGATTATTACAATTATAACACTGTTTCGAATGTAGCATGGGGGCATCACAATTTCAGTCTTTCTTGCAGGAAATAAAAAACATGGACACTTGATGTTGATGGTATTGGAGGTCATAAAAACACACTACAGCTGTGCAGGAGGCCTGTCTTCATATGTTTGTCAGAGTTTTATATTAATTAACCAGAATAATATCCCTGCTTCAAGCTATTGCAGGAACAAGCGTTATGCTTTCATGGCAGATACTAGCCAATTTTCTATCTTCTACAGCCACAAAAATGAATCCAAATTAGTACTACTAATTTACTAAGATATCTGTAGTCAAATTTCATGATTCTAGTCTTTGCATTGACATTTTGATTCTGAACATGATTAAAAGGTAATTAACTGGTTTTCATGTTCGATCCACTGGTACATCGTATGTAATACACTGAGCTTAGTTTTACTTCTACAATCAATCAGCAGTATATTAAATCAAATTAAACAACAGGATTAACAAAAGGAAGAGTAGGCCAAAATGAGGCGAGAAGCTGGAATATGCATCTTTACTAAAATGTACTAATTCATTCCTAAGAGATCACCAAGCCACTGTGAATGAACAGGTGAGACCTAACAAGAGGACAACAAGGAGAGAAGTGGACAGAATAGTTATTGGCTTATAGCTGGAGTGAATGATCAACTCTTCTGCCATTTAGGAGTAAAGGTTTCTGACTTCTGACCTTCATAACTAATTCATCTTTATAATTACAGGTGTTATCTCACTTACATTTAGCATCGTAACTCCCATCAACATCCAATTATCTCAATGAATCGAACATCATGTACTTGGTCACTACGATACCTTTTCACAAACTCCAAGACAACAAGGCAATAATGCTGGTTTAAGGGTTTTTTTTTTCGGGGTGGAGAGTGGGGAAATATGGTTTTCCCATGTTTGTTTCAACAGTAATTTAGGAAAGAAAATTTATGAAAAACTGGAAAATGTAGAAAAGGGAGAATAGACAGAAACAACCAAATCTTATCTTTCCCATATTTATTGTTTCTCTCACACCAACACATGTTATCTCCAAAAAATCGCTTAAAAGCTCGGTAGATTTTCATCCAAAAAATTCATCTTCCCTCCAAAATGAACTATTTTTTCCTCCAAAATCTATGCAATTTTGCTGGAAACTCAAACGGTGCCAAACAACAGAAAACCAGGGAAAATATTGAGTTTCATCCAACCTTTTCCAATGGGATTTGACTTTACTCCAATTTATTTTCCTTTCCCCCAATTTCCCGTAAACCATGCAGAGCCTAAGAACCCACATAAAATCAACAATCAAAATAAATGAACTTGTGTCATCCAATTCATAGTGTATACAGATTCTAAGTTTCTAACACAAACTCAACTAGCAAGATCATGCTTCATGCCAAGGGAATAAAAAATTGTGACCAACGTAAGCAAGCCCACCAAAGTCTATGCTATCCTTCACTTTGGTGCGTCATTGGGATCCAAACTATACCAAAGCATAGACAACACAAAAAAATCTAAGTGAACTTACTCTGATCAGGCAGTGAGACTCTTTAAGTCTGTTAAGCATCAACAAGTCTATGGGCTTTGTCAGAGCATCAGTACGAATTGGTGGCCATGTTTGATGGTGCCTCTGAGTCCAAAGGAGACATCGTGAAATATCCTGCAACGGCACATGGCTTGATAATTACAATTGAGCAATGGCAGTATAATATGTAATTTAACAGGATTCATTCACATGTGCATATATCATTTTGAAGTTTCCCAAAGAAAAGTTGAACTAAGGTCACTCTTCAAGATAGAAGCATAACAAATCCTTGTACAAATAACTCGACTCCAAGGAGTAAACTCACACGTTTCCATGAAACAACGGAATAGAGTAACATTCGGTTTCAAAATAAACCTATTACTATTTCTTTTCTTTCAGTAATCCTTACTGCATTTAATGAAGTGAAAACATAATATAGTTTCTCACCTCTCCTCCATATCGCAGAGTAATTTGTGTGGTAGGTAGAGTTGCTCCATCCTGAAAATCAATATGAGATCTGATTGAGTAAGAAATCTTATGCTGTGGTGACTTCAATTAAAAGAAGTAATCCTGGTATATTTTCCATTTGCACATACCACAAGAAAACATAACTACTTCAAAATTATAGGTTACTGTCATGTAAATAATGAAAGCAATGATCTATTTTCTTATGTCAAAAATTTATATACGTAGCGAGGACCAACTGAAGAAAAAAAAGAGAACAAGAAGATAAATGAGATAGCACGACTAAAAGGAACCAACTAAAATTACTAATCCAAGATGAAAAAAAAAACAGGACAGTGAGATTAACCAAAAATTCACTAACAAACTAAGACATGCATTTTATAAAATACCAGAACACAAAAGGCAACACTGAGATGGTAATCTTGAATGGAAATAAGCAGTAAATCTTCAATGCAGCAATTGTTCATGTGAGTTAATGTAACAGCAAGGATGATGATTACAAAATCAGAAAGATATAAGAAGAAGAGTTGACTTAGGCAACGGTGACATGGGAACCTTAAATGGAATTCATCGGTAAATCTTCATTGCAGCAATTGTTCATGTGAATTAATGTGACAGCAAGGATAACGATTACCAAATCAGAAAGATCTAAGAAGCCGCATTGGATTAAGCTTCTGTGAGCCCCCCTCCCCAACCCAAAAAAATAACACCAAAAAAAAAAAAAAAAAGCCAGCCCTGTTGAGGAATTTCAAATAGATTGAAATCTTTTAAGTTGACCCAAAAAAAAAAAAGAAATCACCACAAACCTCAACACAGATAACTGATGACACCTGAGCTCCAATATTCACGACACAAGCTGTTGATAAGCCATTTCCAAATACTGCAGCAAGACCTTCCTGTGATAGCAGCAGAGTGAAATAAGAAAAAGAACTAAGATTCTAGTTTAAATTGTGTCTAGAATAAGGTAAGAAAACAAGTACAGATATTAATGCAAATTACTATCTGAATACTTAAGAAACCAAGAAAATACTTAAGAGAAAGGCAAAGCAAGAGCCACTGACACTTTTTAGTATCATAGTCAATATGGAATATTCCTATCACTAGCAGAAACACGAGTACAGATATTTATGCAAATTACTAACAAATTACTACCTGGTGAACTACTGCTGTACTGAAACCCAGGTCTCCAAGCACAATAGATAGAATTTCTTTTATTTCTGCAATGTACAAGTGACAAATATGTCAATAAGCGTCAAGCTCACACAAATTCCACTAAGATTCCATTAGAGCATACTGGTGGATCGAAGAAATCAAGTGAAAATTGAGTTGTCAATATATAATTCAATTTCGGTAAACCAAACAAATACTATGTTTCTTGATAATTCGTACCCACTCATAAAGATAACAAGCAATAAATTAGTCAACACATCTTCATTAAACAAAGCAGTTTATTAATTTCCCAAATCGTGCTCTTAGAAAGTGAAGAAGCCTAGAAACAGTATACAATAGAAGTAAATTGGTCCCTCAACAGCACACCATCATACCCAAAACATTTATGAGGGTGTTAAATCGCTGAAGGAGAATCAGCTTTTTTCATTCTAAAGAAAAATCCCTCATTTAATTGTTTTTGTAATGAGTGCAAAACTTGCACTTTCTAGTAATGTTCGTTTACTCGATGTTTGGGATTTCAAGTAAGTATTTTCGTGACATTGTTATTCTACCTATATTTTAGATATATACATCATGTGATATAATACCACCTTCAACTACCATGCCAATTTTTTCTAGTAGAAAATTAAAGCTGAACCTAAGTTAAAAGACAAAGTATTGAAGTGAACATGAAGGTTTTCAAATGCCATCCACCCAGAGATCTGAGTTTTAAACATCAATAAATCATCTTCATGTTCTTTTATATTTGGGGATTCATATGAGCAATTCCTTACAAAATTATAAATCAAAAACCTTTTCTTAATCAGAAGCAGGCATCCTAAGTCACATAGAACTACGGAATGAGGTGACATGCAAGAATTATTCTGAACTAGTTAGTAATGTAAAGCAAACGCTATATACCGCGACTGTCAAAGGTCTCTGGAATAACAATAATAGCAGAATATTTATGTCTTTCACTTTGTGGTATCTCCAGTTTTTGGATCAAGATCCAATCCCAGATGGCATGCATGTCTTCAAGTACCTGAACAAAAAAAGTTAAACATACAATTAAAAAAAAAAAAAGTAAAAGAAGACACAATCACAATAGCATTCTCATGACTGATAGTAAGTATGAGAGCAACTAAACTACACTGCACGAGATTCATGTCCAACTAGCAATTATCTGGCATATTCAGCCAGCAGATTAAGCAACACATGAAAATAGATAAATATAGTAAAGGATTTAGGCTATAACACTACAACAGAAATGTAGGCCAACCCTCTCTTTTACCAATATGAAGGCATCTTTAGAATTTATTTTATATTTTCAGTTAATAACGTACAGCCCAAGAATTCATGTCCATGTTATCTATCAAAATTCTAATATACGAATTGAGTGAACCTGACAGAGCGGATCATTTCCTGATGTCCTGCAATAATTACAAGATCTAAGAAAAATTGAAAATGGGGTACCTGCTGCACAGGATAATGCAGCGAAATGTTAAGGCGGCCTCTGCGAATTGGTCGGCGCAAGCAGTATGGTTCACTTGGCGATATTCTCAGAGCTTCTTCACCACAAATATACTCTCTCCGCTTTGGTTCAGACAAACTGGGTTCTCCAGTAATGTGACCTTTGTTTGTAGTCTCCGCAGATGCCAGTGGATTTCCTATAACAAAATTGTTACTGGTGCTAAGAGGACATATTACAAAAGGCTCTACTTCAACCCTGCTAGAAGTGGACACTGCACCCTGCATGTTCCAGGAACACTAAACATTTCTCTAAACAGGTAGAATACAGTACCGGCAATTGCATTATACCATGACAAGGAAACGAAATCGACCAAATTGCTCACACACAGAGTCATATCAATACACAGTTCTACAGCAGTAGAGTTCATGCAACTTATGTGTAAAGGCTTTCCTACATACCGTTTCCTGAAGATGCGGAGATGCCCTTTTCAAAAACATCTGTCCAGGGAATGACTGCATCTTTTTTGTTATTACTTTGTTGTGGAACTCCATCCACACAGCCCATCTGTGCAAACACACATCCAAATATCATTCTGAACAGTTAGTTCGCAAAAGATAAAGCCTTGCAGAAACGAACAAGTCAGAAGAAACCTCTATTCTCTTTTCAATCATATTACCTTTTGGGCTTGTTGATTGCTCCTCCTCTCGTCATCCAGAAACGGAATTTTCAACAATGATGCAATCTGATGAACAAATACACACATAAAAAAATCAATTAAGTATCACAAAAAAAAATCAACAGTACAAAATCAATTCATTTACTAACCACATCATAAGCCCTTTCCCTCTCTATGTGCTGCAGTGTGGTAACCTGAGAATTAAGCAACTGCAAAAGGCCGAAAAGACGAGATTTTTTAAAAAAAGAAAAGAAGAGAGTGAGGGAATTAAAAGAAGGGCTATGTTTACCTGATCCTGGACATTCTTTCTGGGAAGGGCAGAAGTCCGTCTGGCAATGCAATGAGGTATACTCAAAGGGTTATCCTGCTGAGCTGTACCTATCCTGATATTGGCTGAGCCTAAAGAATTGAAGAGCATAAGCAATTTTTAAAAAAGGAGCTTTTTTTTTTCAAGAAGAGAAGGAAAACCCTCAAGTAGAAGAAGAAGAAGAATGAATGAAAGGAAACCTGGGTTGATGACGACGAGATTGGAGCCACGTTCGGCCAAGAGTTGAGAAGGGATCACTGTTTTCAGGTAATCCTGAAATTCAGACAAAACAAAACAAAACTCAGTTGTTCTTGTATTTTATTGATAATAATAGTTGAGAATTTCGTATTTAGGAGGACCCCATTGTTTTCACCATGCTAGACGATTGCTTGGAGCTTCTGGCAGTGGAAGCCGATGGTGAACTGATGAAGATGATTGATGACTGACTCTTTGCACTTCAAATTTTTGTTTATTTTACCCACTTCAACAAAAAAATTACTACAAATCAACTTGTACCAATTTTTGGGATTTCATTTCAATCGCTACTTAAAAGTACCATATTTTTAACAATTACATTTGACTCTTTTTTTTACCATCTAAAAGAATTAAATTTTAAAGTCATTATTTGCTTTTCAAACATTTATTACCGTATACTTCAAAAAAAAATTATTTTTTTGATTTCTCGTTAGATCCGCTATACGCATTAATCCAAAGCGTTATTAGGTCGGCCTTTCTTGTATTTCTATAAATGATATTTTTACATCCACAAAGTTCGAAACTTGAGATTACCACTTGAGCCAAGCCGTTGGTGTATACTTCAAAATATTATACAGAAGACAATTACGATATCCCGTGATTCATTATTTTAGATAAGCCGTTGGTGTATACTTCAAAATATTATACCGAAGACAATTACGATATATCCAGTGATTCATTATTTTAGATAGAAGACAAGAATGAGTCCTGGTGAGAAAACTAAGCGCTATAGATCCCATTTTCGTTTTATGACTCTAGTAGATTGACTTGCTTAGTAAATATTATCTAGAGGTCCTTAAATATTAAAAACACATTTACTTGCCTAATTGAAACCCACAATTTCAATAATTGCATTCTAAAAGTGTCATGATAAAGCCTTTCAATGACAATTTTTGAACTTAGATGTGATTGATAAAAAGTAGGTGATTATTTCGGTATCATATGAAATAAGCTACAGTATTAACTTAATATACCACTTTCAAAGACTTCTCCATTTTCCTAGTGGAAATGCCGAACTTGTTATAAGGGCCGTTAAGAGCATTGGGTTACTGTAGTAGTAAAAATACGCCCTCGACACAAATGCTTGGACATGCCTAAGTAAGGTCGGATGATTCAACAAATGATTGAGCCCACTATACCCCAGTTGAAGTTGGACTAGCTCCGATCAACTTGGACCGGACCAACAATCACCAGGACCGCATCTACTTGATGGGTCATCTCAATTCAATTAATGAATTGGACGAGTCCAATTCTCCTTAGGACGATCAAGACAAGATCGCTTATAGCTCCATTAAGTCAGGTTGGTTCACTAGTGCACTTCATACAGGGTTGAACCTGCGTTGACATGTGAAATGTCTCAAGAAACCAAATTGATGGCTACCAAACCTTCACTTGTATTATCGTTCGAGCCATCCAATGAAATAGTTGGTCCAAATTGAGTCAACCGTTAACTCTAAGATATGCGAGCAAGAAAGGAGTCGACGAAGTCAATGGAACTAAGAGATCATGGAGGATTCGTTCTAATCCCACATATCCAACCATCTCGGACAAATGAGGGATTCGTTACTATAATCCGTGGAAATGCGGAAACTATCTCAATAAAGGAAGAAGGATAAAAACTCGATAGCCTATTGAAGATCTACTATGACCTGAAAACTTTAAGCACTTAATCTCGTAAGCTATCTCATTGCTTACCTACTCGGTCCCTACTTTTAGCTCTTAATTTCGTCTTCTTGTTAGTTCCCATCAAAATACTAAAACCCGAATCTCTACCATTGCCGCCATCACTATCGCCGTCTGATTACATAAACTATTAATCCAGTTCACTCCGTAGCCGACCCTCGCCTATCAGCCCAACCAAGTTCGCATCTAACAACCAGAAGAACTACTAGATAACGAAACGATAAGTATTTAGACATTGGCTAACAACTAAAATTTAAAAAAAAAAAAAAAGGATTAATAATACATAAATTTTTACTTAACTCAAGGTTTTAGTTCTATACCAAACACTCCCTTACTGTTCAATTCGTTTTTCTTATTCTCCATCTTCTAGACTCACAAGCTTGAGCATCGGAGTCCATTCGATCGGCACCACACCGGTGTCCCATTTAGATCTTACGTTTTAGCGTACTTTTTGTGTTAGACTTGCAGGTAACCGGTGCCCCCAATTCTAACCTAATTTTGATTGTAGATTTCTGAAAGTCTATAGTTTCCCCAACTAATACCATCGATGAATGCCAACCAATATAGGAAATCATTCCCTTTGAACCGTAGAATATAATTAGAAGAACAATCCGATAAAATCTTTTGTAAAACCCTAAAAATTAAATTTATACGCCTATTAAAACCAATAAATCTTGAAAAATAATCATACACATTGATATTTCGGAACACATGCATTTGTGTGTCTGTGCGCGCGCGCATGTGTCTGTGTTCTCAGCATGAATGGTCGATTTATAAAGTATATACCTTTTTAGGTGTAGAGGATTTCTCCACCATCTCAGGGTTCGCTGAACCTCGTCGACGTGCCATTTCAGAGTTCTTGTTCTCAAAGAAATTTTTTTTCTAGGGAGTGTGTTGATAATAAGAATGTATTGTGATATATGATAGTTTGACCGAATTCGATGCTTCACACCTATTAATTTATAGGAAAAAATTAATCATAGTATTACATTTTTAGTTTAATGTTTATCAACTTCTAATCCATTACAGATTTTCAATAATTTATTTTGAGAAATATAATTCAGTTACCTAGATACTTATAGATTGTCCAAATCGTGTCACACTTATTTGGAATCATGAGGCATACAATATTTTATCCACACCCCCTCCATGTCCTAATTAATTACATTATGCCCCATATTTCACTATGATTTTCTAAGTGATCTTGGTTTGTGCCTTTGTCTTATAAACAAGGACGAATTACCTATGATTCCCCTTAAATTTGGCCCAATTACAGATTCGTCCCTAGATTGGCAACAATTACAAATAGGTCCAAATCCCCATTTCTGAGTTGACCAAACAAAAAATAAACGAAAATTAAATTAAATGGACTCAGTTGCAATTTACAAGTTTTATTTTATTACATACTTGCACTACAAAAAAAGCGGTGCAGAGCGATGGACGGTGATCCGTCGCCCGGCTACATGACGGATCGGCGGATAGAAATTTCGTCCAGCTGGAGTCATGGCGACAGATAAATAATCCGTCGTCCAATTCGCGACGGATTATCATTTTTGACTTTTTTTTTTAAATCGATTATTGACGACGGATAGATTCTATCCGTCGCCAATGTAACGACGGATAGATCTATCAGTAGCTGAAAAACTATTTTTTTAAAAAAAAATAAAATTCGTATTCGAATTTTTATATTCGTATACGGATTAATTCGTATCCAATTTGTATTCGTATACGAGATATTGATTTATCGAAACTACAATATTCAAATCGGACAATAATTCGGTTGATATTCAAATCGAAACTTCAATATTCAATACGATTATACAATAAATCGAAAATTTTATACAATGACAATAATACAAATTCATTATACAATAATACAATACAAACTAAAATACCGAAAATGTACAAAAAGATATAAGATAAATACCTAAAATGTACAAACTAAAATACCTAAAATACCGAAAATGTACAAAAAGATAAATCGAAGATCCGGAGGTGGACGGTGGAGATCCGGTGGCGGTGGTGGCGATGAGATCCGGAGGCAGTGGTGGCGTGGAGAGACGGGTGGTGGTGGTGAGAGGCGGATGGTGGTGGTGAGAGGCGGGTGGTGGAGTGGAGGAGGAAGAGCGGTGGTGGTGGGAGGTGGTGGGTGTGGTGCGGTGGTGGTGGGTGTGGTGGGTGGTGGTGGGAGGAAGAGGAGGTGGTGGTGGAGGAAGAGAGATGGTGGTGGAGGAGAAGAGGAGAAAGGGAGGAGAGGTGGTGGTGGAGGAGAGGAGGTGATGGTGGAGGAAGGGAGGTGGTGGTGGAGATATATTAATGTTTTTTAGGCTTTTAGCGACGGATAGATCTAGATCTATCCGTCGCTAACTTTTCTATTTTTCTTTATTTTCCGGTCATTTGGCGACGGATAGATCTATCCGTCGCTATCTGGCGACGGATAGATCTATCTGTCGCTAAAAAAAATTTATTTCTTTTTTCTTTTTATTATGGTCAACAAAATTAGCGACGGATAAAAGTTATCCGTCGCTACCCTTAGCGATTCGTCGCTACTGGGGCGACGGATTTTATCCGTCGCCCCAATCCGTCCCGTTTCAACAGAATTCTTGTAGTGTTGACTCTAATATTTTATAACTTACAAAAATAACCCAAAATATGTTTAAACAATCTCCAAAACTTATTAACTAACATAAATAACCCACCAATCTTCTTCCCCACCACCACCACCCACCACACCATCCCACCACTGCCGAAAAAGGAGCTTCACTCCCGGAAAGCTTCCGCCATGGAAGCTCATGCGGATGCTTGGAAAATCTGTAACTTTTACAGATCTTCCATGGCGGAAGCTCAAGCTTCCGCCATGGAAGATCTTTATGGCGTTCCATGGCACAGAAGCTTGAGAGATGGCGCAAGCTTCCGCCATGGAAGCTTGGAAGGAGCTTCCAGTGGTGGTGTTGGTGGTGTCGGTGGCGGTGTGGTGGTGGTGTGGTGGTTTAGGTGGCGGTGTTGGTGGTGGGGAAGAAGATGGGTGGTGGTGGGGTGGTGGTGTTGGTGGTGGGGAAGAAGATGGGTGTGTTGTGACTCAAGTATATATATATCAATCGAATACGAACCAAACCACAATCAATCGATAACACAATCCAACAATATCCGATTACAATAGTCGATTACAGAATTTATCAAATACGATCATAAACAGTAATTCGCCGTCGATTAGCTCACCGTAAATACTTGTGACAAGTATGATTAAATCAATACGTATGAGAGTGTATTTGGGGAAAAAACTAAGTAATGAGTAAGAGGAATTACCTCACTACACATCAACATGCTCTCCTCTTCGTCGATTCCGGTATATGAAGGAATGATGAAATGCGTGAGTATGCAGGTGAGGAAGATTCCCTGGGACCATCTCCTCCAACGGCTTTCTTACTTAAACGATAAAAAGTAAACAAGACGAATTACCGAACCAGTAATTCGCTTGTGGTAAAAATACGATAAATGCGGCTTAACTCGGTGAATCTAGTACGAATTAGGACGGTCACAACATTGCCTTCCCCTGACAATGAGCTTGTCCTCAAGCTACTGCAAATTCTGGAAATTGTACTTGTAGAGTATGAGCTCTTTCCCATGTAGCATCTTCAGGCAGTAAGTTACTCCATTGAACCAATACCTCTTTCTCCAATCTTTGTCGTACCTTAACCATGCGAGTATCAAGAATTGCCACCGGATAGACTTTTGGTCTACCATCAGCATCCATTTTTGGCAAGATCGGATTAGAGCTATATTTATTCTTGATTTAGCCTTGAGTAAGGATACACGAAAGACATCATGCATCTTATAGCCCTCTGGAAGCTCTAATTGATATGCTACTGGGCCAACCCAGCCAATCACCCGAAATGGACCAAAATATTTTATGGAGGATTTAGTTAGTCGACGCAGCAAAGTATTGGTGTACTTGAATGGCTGTAGTTTCAAGAACACCTAGTCACCCACTTGAAACTCTCTATCAGTTCTATTAGTATCTGCATACAACTTCATCCTATCTTGGGCCTGTGTCATGTGTTCTTTCAACACTTGCAGCATTTGAGTTCTTTCTTGTATAAGAGCCTGAGCATCAGATGCAGTGGTTTGTAAATAGGGACCAGTAGATAACTGTGGAGCCTCATATCCATAGAGTGCTCTAAAAGGAGAAAATTTAGTAGAATGGTGGTAACAAGTGTTATACCACCATTCTGCCAGAGACAACCATTGATTCCATTTTCTGGGATGGTGATGAATCATGCACCTGAGGTATGTCTCAAGGCATCTATTGAGCCTCTCAGTTTGACCATCACTCTGTGGGTGGTGAGTTGTACTCATACATAGCTTAGTACCCTGAAGTTTGAAGAACTCCTTCCAAAATGCACTTTGAAAAGCTACATCTCTATCACTCACTATAGACTCAGGAGTTCCATGCAATTTATAGACCTGCTTGACATATATATCAGCCAGCTTCTCTGAAGTGTAAGGGTGAGAGAGTGCAATGAAATGAGCATATTTGGTTAATCTGTCCACTATAACCCAAATGACATCCTTCCCTTCTGATTTTGGAAGCCCGATTATGAAAGCCATAGAGATTTGGGTCCATGGTGCAGAAGGAACCTCTAATGGTTGTAGCAGGCCAAGATAAGCTACAACTTCATCCTTACATTTTTTACACACGTCACAAGCTGAAATGAACTCAGTGAAATCCTTCTTCATGCCAGACCAATAGAAAATAGATTTTTCCCTCAGATAACTTGTGTGAATGCCAGAATGGCCTCCCACAGCTGAAGAATGAATGGTAGTCATGATTCTTGTTCTTACCTCATTCTCTCTTCCAACTACTATTCTGCCCTTCTACCTTAATATACCTCCAAGATAAGAGTACTTGTCACCAGCTGTATCAACTAGAGCCTGAGCTATAGGATCCTTGACTTCCTTGTCTTGATCATAGCTGGATACAATCTCCTGAATACACATTGGTTGAACATGAGTGATTAGAGCACACATATTATCAGACTGAGTATCATTTGTGCTAGTATCACACTGAAATTGTCTTGATAATGCATCTGCAATAACATTGGCTCTTCCTGGCTTGTATTCAATAGTGAAACTGTATCCCAACAGTTTATAGAGCCATTTCTGTTGCAGAGTGTTAACAATTTTCAGCTCTTTTAGGTACTTCAAACTCAAGTGATCTGTTCTGATCACAAATGGTGCTCCCACTAGATATCCAGACCATTTTCCAACAGCAGTCATTATAGCCAACAACTCCTTGCAGTAGAACTGCTCCAATACCTGACATACATGCATCCGTTTCAATAATAAATGGCTCCTTGAAATTTGGTAATGCCAGTATGGGAGCCTCCACCATCTTCTTTTTAAGAGTCTCAAAAGCTTCTTGTGCTCTAGGGTTCCACAGGAACTTGCCTTTCTTAGTAAGCTTTGTGAGTGGCTTGGCTATAGTTCCATAACCTTGGATAAATCTTCTATAATAGCCTGTTAACCCTAGAAAAGCTCTCATAGCTTTAAGGTTCTTAGGCACATGCCATTCCACCATTGCCCTGATCTGTTCTGGATCAGTTGACACCCCCTCTTTACTGATAATATAGCCCAGATAATCAATGTGGTCTAGACCAAATCCACACTTGGACTTCTTAGCAAATAGCTTGTGTTGTCTTAACACTGCTAGCACTGATTGTAAATGCTCATCATGGTCCTTCATAGACTTGCTATAGATGAGTATGCCATCAAAGAATACTAGCACATATTTCCTGATATTAGGAGCAAACACTTCATTCATCATCTTTTGAAATGTAGCTGGTGCATTTGTGAGGCCAAATGGCATCACTCTAAACTCATACTGGCCATTATGAGTTACAAAAGCAGATTTATACTTATCCTCCTTCAATCTGATTGGGAAATAGCCCTACCTCAGATCTAGTTTAGAGAATATTGTGGCTCCATATAACTCTATAAGTAAGTCCTCAATTACTGGCATTGGGAACTTGTCCTTAACATTTATATCATTCAATTTTTTGTAGTCAACACACATGCGCCATGTATGGTCCTTCTTCTTGACCAACAAGACTGGAGCTGCAAATGGACTAGAACTAGGAGCCACCAATCCTTGATCCAACATCTCATTAACCAATCTTTCCACTTCATTTTTTAACAAATGGGGGTATCTGTAAGGCTTCATGAACACAGGTTTAGTTCCTTCTTTGAGCTCAATCCTATGTTCCAGGCTTCTAGTTGGAGGTAGCCCTTGTGGTTCTTGAAAAACATTTTCAAAATTGGTCAATATGGTCTGCAAATACTCAGGAACTTCCACTTGAGATGGATGAGCCTCAATGTGAAATAGTTGAGTGAGAATGCCTCCAGTTGTTTTCTGCAATAATTTTTTAAATCCCTTCCCACTCATGAGTTTAAGAGTAGTATCATTCTTTTCTGCAGCAGTCATAAGCTTCTTACCATCTTTAATCAGCCCAAGCAATTCTTCTTGAGATGGAAAGTCATTGGGTCATGATCCCACATCCAGTCATGACCCAATATCACATCACAACCTCCAATATGTATAATTCTCAAATCTGCAGAGAATTTGTGGCCTTCACACTGCCAGTTAAATTTACTACACCTCTCTCTACTCACCATTATATATCCCCCAGCCACAGTTACTATCCAAGGGTGAGTAGTATCAATAGCAAGTTGCAATTCCTGTGCAGTAGAGCTATCTAAATAACTATGGGTGTTGCCACTATCAATGAGAATAGTGATGTGTTTCTTATTAGCAATGCTTGGAATTCTCATGGATCTCCTTGTTCTACTCCCTTACAGGGCATGCAAGCTTACTTCACTATCTGCAGGACATTCCTCCAATCCTTCATTCTCCTCTAACACCTCCTCTTGAAATATCTCACAGGGTTGCTCATACATGATAATATGGAACAAGTTATTAGAGCACTTATGACCAGGATTGTACTTTTCATTGCAAGTAAAGCATAGCCCCTTCTCCTTCCTAGCATTGTACTCCTCCCTACTCAACTTCCTAATGGGTACTGCATTGGTCTCTTTTCCAGTAGCTGTGTTATTCTTCCAATTACTACTAGTTCCCCCCTTAGCTTGAATCACAAAGGTTGGTGGTTGTTTTGACCCAAACTTGCCCTTCTTACTCCAAATATCCAGAGTGTTCTCTAATAACTTAGCTTGGTTAATAGCTTGAGTTAAAGTTCTGGGACTAAACAACTGCACAGGAGCCCTTATTTCTTCCTTAAGGCCCTTCATAAAGCAAGAGATAAAAAATTCTTCAGTAAGGGCAGGGTTTTTGCCCTTACTAGAGATTTCATCTCCTCAAAACTTTCAACATAACTGCTAACATCAGATTATGCATAAGCTGTGTAAAATCCACTACAATATCTTCATGACCAGGCATTAAGAAACGTTCCAACAACAAATTGCAAAAGAAATCCCAATTAACATGTTGCCTTCCTTCTATATATTCATAAAACCACATATCATCTGCTCCTATCATATAATACGCATCATGATTAACCTTAGCTAGGTCATCCATGGAGTTGTTCTGAAAATACATGTTAGCCCTGCGCATCCATGAGCGTGGATCATCTCCATTTAACTTTGGAAATTCCAATCGCATCGCTGGGTTGTGTCCATGGTGTTGATGGTTCTGATTCGGCTGTGCTTGTCTGATATGAGGCGGCGTGTACACCTGCTTGGTCGATGATTCCTCCATAGGTGTTTTCTCCTTGTCCTTCGTCATCTAAGCTTGTTGCATAACCATCAGTGCTTCCAGCTGCTGTTTAATCGTCGAGAAACCTACATCCATTTCTCGACGAATCTCCTGGATTTCCTCATCGTGTTTTCATTGTGTGTCGAACAAGTCTTTCATTCTGGTTTCAGCTGCCATGGCCACCTGAGTCACTCACTTCGTCGGCATCAACCTGAGCTCTGGATACCACTTGTTGTGACTCAACTATATATATCAATCGAATACGAACCAAACCACAATCAATCGATAACACAATCCAACAATATCTGATTACAATAGTCGATTACAGAATTTATCAAATACGATCATAAATAGTAATTCGCCATCGATTAGCTCGCCGGAAATACCTGTGACAAGTATGATTAAATCAATATGTATGAGAGTGTATTTGGGGAAAAACTAAGTGATGAGTAAGAGGAATTACCTCACTACACATCAACGTGCTCTCCTCTTCGTCGATTCCGGTATATGAAGGAATGACGAAATGCTTGAGTATGCAGTTGAGGAAGATTCCCTGGGACCATCTCCTTTAACGGCTTTCTTACTTAAACAATAAAATGTAAACAAGACGAATTACCGAACCAGTAATTCGCTTGTGGTAAAAATAGGATAAATGAGGCTTAACTCGGCGAATCTAGTACGAATTAGGACGGTCACAACATGGTGGTGGAGAAGAGGGTTAAAATTTTAATAATTAAAATTTTTAGGGATCTTTTTATAAAAATTGAAAACTGTTAGGCTTATTTTGTAATAAACTAAAACTAGTATAATTATGGAATTATAAAGAAAAGAAAAAATAGGAGAAAAAAAGTTGACTTTTGGGGCTGGTTGTAATTGTTGAATTTGGCCTTTATAAAAAATGGGTCTATCTGTAATTTAAGCTAATCTGGGAGTGAATCTGAAATGAGGGTCAGTTTAAGGGGTAGTATCTGTAATTTTTCCTATAAACAAATTAAAGACTTGATTTGACGCATCATTAACTCCTTACTTCAATTTTGCAGGTGGACATTATTCGGGATCCAACGTATAATTATTGATCTCACCTAAGTTTTGGAATAATCATTCCTAAGCTAAAGGATTTAACCATTTTTATAACACATCATATTTAATAAATTATATGTTTTACGTTTATGAATAACAACGATGTTCTTGGTAAAACGATAATGGTTCTAGCAATTTTAATCCCTCTACAAAGAGGAGAACGCAGAATAAACACCCTTCCTACTTAGACAGGGCCCGAAAAAATCTCTCTTCCGCTTGTAGTGTGCCCTAGGCGGTGTACATGAACGGATATGTCTTTTTGTTACAACAAGCCTAACAGGATAGTTTATGGCTGGTGGTCTAACTATAAACTATGGTAGGTGAAATTTTTCCTAACCGTGGTAGGACAGGTGGTATTTAAGCTGGACGGTTTCACCAGGATCATGTTGTAAAATGCTTAAAATTGTTAAAATTATGTGTAAATAAAAAATCAAGTAGTACACAATTTAATTTAATGCAGCAACATGTAATGTTCAAATTTTAAAATTCAAAATACAAAATTGATGTAATGTAAGTATCAGCAACAACATGGACATAGACATCCATTAAACTTCAACAACCAAACAAAAACAAGATGATGCATTTGATGAAGAATGAACATGTTTAAAATAAATTTACTTCATATGGATCTCTTGTAAACTTGCATTTGAGAATTAAGTCATTGAAATTTATTTATCATTTGTTCATCCGATTGATGATATTTTAAGTATTACTCACTTAATAATGAGTTTATTGAGGCGGGTTGCAACCGCCCTAACTAGTACTCGGCGAGTAAAAAAAATTGAAAGTGAGTAGCTACTACATAAAAGAGGTTAGCAACGGATGCAGTTACCCTGCTAAACCCGTGTGTTAAAATTGAATTACCTGCCCCCAATTCTAGAGAGAGAAAGACAGACAGAGAAGAGAGCAGTTGAGGTTTGAATTTTAGCAGAGCAGAGCAGAGCAAGAATGAGCTCCATGTCTTTTCTCGGCAGATTGCTCTTCGTCTCCGTCTTCATCCTCTCCGCTTATCAAGAGTAACTCTTTCTTCCTCGATCTGCTCTCCTTTCACTTTACCTCTCGATTTTCATTCCGACTACTTTTGCTTCAATAGATCTGTCTTCTCAATTGTTTTTGCTCCTGTGGAAAATAGAGTATATCTTCATTTTCTTTACTTCAAATCTGCAATGTTTCGAATTACGTGTTGCAATTTAGTTCACTGTGTGCGTTGATTTAGTCTTCTTTCACCTAACTAGCTTGATAGATAGATAGATAGGGTATGAGTGATTGTACACATCTGACTTTTTGCCGTGAAAGATAGATAGAAACCCATCACATCTAAAAAGCTCGAACTTATAGAGAAGTGTGGAATCCCGTAATTCTCATATCCACTGAGCTATGAATATCCATGATTTTTACTACCAAGGGTCTATGAATATCTTTCTTTTGGAATACCTGGCTGCTGTTGATAAGTAAAACACACTGTTGAATCCTAGGGTTAATGAATTCGGGGATGATGGTGGACCAGCGGCGAAGTATTTGAAGCCTAAGTTCGACGTTTTCTCGCACCATGTTTCAGCCCTATCTGGATTTCAACTACCACATGTCCAAGTAAACATCATTTTCTATGTTCTTTGCTTGATCTGATACTAAATCTGCACTGCACAATTTTACATGATTACCGTATATTAAGCTTTTATAACGTCGGGTTTATGACTGTAGATGAAACATCTGATATTGGGCGCCATCGTCATGAAAGCTCTTGGAAGCTTCCTTTTTATCTTGGGCACCAACCTCGGAGCTCTAATACTTGTACGATCCATTCCTTGTTCATTCACTTGTTTTCTGGACTTTGTAATGCTTAGTGACAATTTCTCGCGTTTAAATGCAGCTGCTGCATCAAGCCATTACTACACCAATCTTGTTCGACTTCTACAACTATGATGCTGACAACAAAGAATTTGCGCAGCATTTTTTCAAGTTTACCCAGGTTTTATTCAATAAAAACATTTACGTTGCCACACATATAGGATTGTTGGATGTGTGATATTTTGACAGTTAACACTGATCTGACCTCTTGACCAGAGTTTGGCACTGCTTGGAGCGCTATTCTTTTACATTGGCATGAAGAACTCAATGCCGAGAAGATCAGGGAAGAAGAAGGCCGTCAAGACAAAAACAAACTAAGATACCACTTTGTTTCAGTAGTTTGCAGAGAATCAGTTTTTGTACTGTATGATGTCTTCAGTTCCATGTCTTCTTAGAATTATTGTTAACTTGATGAGCAGGGAACTTTAGAATATCTTGAATTTTCAGTAACAATCCACATTCAGGAATTATTATTTGGAATTTTATTGGGTGTATTGGTTTTTTGTTTGGAGTAAAACAACTTTGTTATACCATTTTATATATGTGTATGATGCTTTTTTTACCGTCAGTGTTTTTTTCTTGAGAATTCAATATACATCGCATGTTTACATATTTCATTCGGATTACAAATCAAACGGTGTAACTAATAACTCCATTTGGATAATCACCAGTCTCCATTTGGAGAAATGACACTTTGTTATATTATGTATATTAATCTAGGGATGCATTTAACTGAGAATTTTCCTGTAACAAACTGAGCTTTTATGAGGAACAATGACTTCACCTCGGAGCTATGAAATTTCATTATAGCCCATCTTATTTTAGTGCTAATATGTATGCTAAATTTCATTATGGTCCTGTAACAAACTCAGGCTGGATGCTGAGTCATCTTAACAGTTCACTTTTAGTCTTAACCTTATTGCTCTGGAAAACTGGCTTTTGGCTACATGTAGTAGAAGCTGCATGTCTGCATCTAAATCTAAACTGCTAAATTTAAGAACTTCGGGAGCAATACATAAGAAGCTACACGTTCCGAAAATAGTCACAAAGGACACAAAGTCATAAAGAAAACTGTGTGCAAGTAATAGGAACAGGCCAATCTTCCTTAACATAAAATTATAGAATCATGCTCTACCCAGAAAGTTTGTTCCTTGCTTCAGTCAGAGAAACACATGATTGTCATTCTTGTTTACAGTTTTCAGTTATTTCTCTACACAGCTGAAAGAGGAAGGTTTCAACCTCTTCAATAACACAATTGCGTAGAAACGCCAATGAACATAATGATATGATACAACATTGACTATACCTAAGTACTATTCTTTACTTCACCAGTCAATTCCCAATTCTCTAGACATGAAGAGCTGATCAACATACAGAATGACTGGAGCTGCTGATGATACAAAGCTTTGCATATGAATTTTCGCAGAAGTTTCTGTGAGAGAAGAGAATAAAATAATTATTTACATGAAACTGGAAAACATTGTACTTCATCTGGAGTAACAATACAATAGACCAAAATAGAATATTAGTAGTATGTATATTAACACAAGTATAGCTTCAGTTATTATGAGTTACAAACAACATTGAACACATAGATCATATAGTATGTATATTAACTCATAATAGCTTCAGTTTACTCTTCTCCGACATTGACCAATTATACGACATCCAATCCCGATAAAGTTCTGCTTCGACAGTTAAGAACATCTAACATATTCAGGCTACAATCTATTTCTATGGAGACAGATCTAATGTAACCAGAGAAGGCACATGATAAAATACAAATTACACTCTCAGTCATTATTTAAACACAACATATGGTAACAGTTTCATACCATCTTCATTAAGCTTTCTCAGCAGCTGTACTTTTGTAGGAAGGGCATACATTCCTGCAGACACAGCTTTCCTAATAGCCCATCCATGATACGGAGCAAACACTTGTGCATAGGCTTTTGATGCTGGATCCTTCAGAGAATTCCCACTAACAAAAAAAAAGTGGCAATCTTGGGTTAATCACCCAGAGCATCCCAACTTCGAGTTTCAAATAAAACTACAAGTGACAAACAACCAAGACTGCGTAAAACCAACATGAAGGCACTCAATAAGACAGGTACAGGTATGACCACGGTTCACATACAACATGTACATATGTTTATGTCCCAGAATAGCTATGAGCATATTGCATTGCTTTTTTATAGGAAAATGGAAAAATAAGTGGCATACTGAACTTTACAAGGGTTTTTCTATATTTTGCACCAAACTTTTGCAAGAGACTGTCTAACATCTCGTGGTTAAGTTCAAACATCATGTGTTTGATACTGCCATGTTCTCATTAAACAATTACTAATTTGCAGTAGAAAGGTCTGTATGCAATTCTGATGCCTCAAAGGGCATTCTCCCCAAATCAGATACAAGACTATCATAAAATCTTGCACCTGTATTAATCATGGACAACTCATGCACTCAAACTTCCACATCTTCCAAGATTTTCACCATCAGTATATCTATAATAGACAGTTCAAGTATTTCTTGCCCCTAGAAACATAAGATTGATAACTGTTAGCTGGTCTAAACCTGATGGAGAAGTTAATCATGATACCTCAAGGGCGGCTGTAGGAGGATTTATTAGAGATGAAGAAGGTAGAACCCTGAAAGCTTACCAATCCTTTTTTAGGTAATGCTAATGTATTGATTGGTGATCTAACTGGCATTTACAAAGGCCTAGAAATTTGGGCTACTATGAATCTCTAGCAGGTATAAGTGGAGTCAGATGCTCAAGTAGCCATCAGGCTAATACAGAATCAGAAGAAACAATGGAACTGGAGAGTAAGTCTTACTCTCAAAACGATTTTAAATTTGACAAAAAACTCCTCTGTAGTTTTTAAGCACGTGTATAGAGAAGGAAACACTGCAGCAGATTGGCTGGCAGGTGATGCTTTGATCCACAGAAAAAACTTGATTTTAAACCCTGACAGTATCCCCATACCTGTTAGAAAAATAGCATATAGTGACAAACATGGAATTCCATATTTCAGAAAATGCAAATGAGGGAAAAATCTTTAAAAACTGGTGATCTTCTGCCCCCCTTTCTTTGGAATCCCCTTCTTGTTCTAAGGTCCTCAAGAGTCAAGACCCGGTACTATACTTCATCCCAATCCTGTTATTGTGTGTCATCTGCAGAGCCCATGGGGGTCTTTCTTGGGTATAACTCCATCCTTCCCCTCAACTACATTTCTGTCTGGTTTTTTGGTCAGACAAGTCCTATTTTATGGACTTGTATTTTGGAAGCCAATGTACATTGGTTGGATAAGAGAAGAAAGGAGACTATGAGAAAGTTTGTGGCAAGGAAATGCACTATCTTGTCCGGAAAAAAAGAGAGTTTGGAAAAAGCAAGGAGAGAAAAGAAAACGAAAAAAGAAAAGGCTGAACAAAAAAAAAAAATACAACCTAAAAGCAAAAAAGACTTGAAAAAAAAAAGAATATTACAATCAAGGAAAAGAAAAAAGACTTGAAAAACAGAAAAAATAAGTTTAAAAGTAATGTTGGAAGCTTTTATGCGATAATTTTTGCTGGTTGTTATCTCTGCTGGTACAACCTAGAGTCAGGGTACTTGAGAACAACTTTGGAACCTGTTGATTTGTTTGAGAAGCTGGCAAAGAGTTGTAAGAACTTTTGGAGTTATAACCTCTTTAGTACTGCTGTGAAGGGTACTGTTTCTTTGTTGATTGAAGGGGCTGCTGTAGATTTTAATGGTAATAATTTTTGTTGGTACAACCTAGAGTCAGGTTACTTGAGAACTTTCTTGGAACCTGTTGCTTTGTATGATGAGCTGCCAAAGATTTATAAGAATTTAAGGTGCCATAATCTCTTGAGCACTGGTGAGAAGAGTACTGTTACTTTGTTAAGTGGTGGGGTTGCTGTTTATAAAGAAGGGAGTTCATTGTTGATAACTTGGGAGGGAGATAGGTGCATTTTGACTGCATGTAGTATATTAGCATTTTGGAAGCTTGATAATAGCTACTTTGTTTATATCTCTGCATATATTCATTTTAGAGGTTATTGAAGGAGTCACATTTGATTGGGTGTTTAATCTATTACTTTGTTTTAGAGAAGTACTTCCCCTCTCTGGACTAGCATAGGTTATCACAGATTGTTTTTTCACTCCTGGCTACCTAAAGCTTTCTTTTCACGGCACTGCACACATATCAGTTTGTTGCACACTACGAAAGCATGGATGGATCCTTTAACTGTTTAACATTAAGTTTTGCAGATTTTTGTATAAGAATCAGGCATTTTGGCTCTACGAACAGGATATTCAGCTGTTTGTT
Organism: Plantago major; assembly: GCA_026545765.1. Classification (NCBI taxonomy): domain Eukaryota; kingdom Viridiplantae; phylum Streptophyta; class Magnoliopsida; order Lamiales; family Plantaginaceae; genus Plantago; species Plantago major. Next base: position 44,807,281 of record CM048844.1, read on the forward strand.
GGCACTCTTGAAGAATTTTTGCAGAACAATGAGTGAGGCAAAACAGATGACACAGAGGAGTGCTTGCTTTAGTATATGGCTAATGAACATGAACATAGCTAACATCATAGAAGAAGCTATTCGAAGAACAATGGGAGGAAGAAAAAAGGAGACTACACGTCTAGAGGACAAGACCTAGGCAAAAAGAAGACTTGTATGCAAAGAAGATATGTAATGTCTGATATTTGGTTCATTTTGGGAAGGTCTGTTAATGAAATTAGTTGGATTGTATTTTTCCTAAACTCATAAACCTCCATAACTTCGCATTTTGTATGTAATAGTAAAGGTAAGAAGTAGTGGTTAGGATGAGACCTCTTGTAATAGTTTTCCTAGTTAACGTAGCATACAGCGCGTTAAGTCAACTATTAGGAACTACTATTGTAACTAATATGATCTATCATATGTGTGGCTTTTCCAGTTTAATAGAAAGGAGCAGGACTCCACTTAATTTATAAAAAAAATAGAAAAAGCATTTCTTATGAATACTTCCCCTCTCTGGACTAGCATAGGTTATCACAGATTGTTTTTTCACTCCTGGCTACCTAAAGCTTTCTTTTCACGGCACTGCACACATATCAGTTTGTTGCACACTACGAAAGCATGGATGGATCCTTTAACTGTTTAACATTAAGTTTTGCAGATTTTTGTATAAGAATCAGGCATTTTGGCTCTACGAACAGGATATTCAGCTGTTTGTTGGCACTCTTGAAGAATTTTTGCAGAACAATGAGTGAGGCAAAACAGATGACACAGAGGAGTGCTTGCTTTAGTATATGGCTAATGAACATGAACATAGCTAACATCATAGAAGAAGCTATTCGAAGAACAATGGGAGGAAGAAAAAAGGAGACTACACGTCTAGAGGACAAGACCTAGGCAAAAAGAAGACTTGTATGCAAAGAAGATATGTAATGTCTGATATTTGGTTCATTTTGGGAAGGTCTGTTAATGAAATTAGTTGGATTGTATTTTTCCTAAACTCATAAACCTCCATAACTTCGCATTTTGTATGTAATAGTAAAGGTAAGAAGTAGTGGTTAGGATGAGACCTCTTGTAATAGTTTTCCTAGTTAACGTAGCATACAGCGCGTTAAGTCAACTATTAGGAACTACTATTGTAACTAATATGATCTATCATATGTGTGGCTTTTCCAGTTTAATAGAAAGGAGCAGGACTCCACTTAATTTATAAAAAAAATAGAAAAAGCATTTCTTATGAGTACACTACCATCAAATGGCAAATACTAATTGAAGTAACTACAGAATAGAGCTACCTGGTAGCTATCATCTGCTCAAACAAAACTTTGATCATATCAATCCCACGCTTGACCCTGAGCAGATTCCTGGTATGGCTCCCGGCCCTACGGACACAGTTGGCCTCTATATCACCATTTATCATGACAGATAAGGTAATTATCGATTTTGATGCCTCTGCAAGATCATCTACCTACAATGAATTACACAAAGAATCCATGCAACATAAGCACCATTGTGTAGAGAAAACATAGAGTGATCACATACTCAACTTTGATACAGGTTTTGGGCAAAACAACATAATGATATTACATTTGTAAAGAGCTGATCAATGTGACCATTATTCCTCTTCAGATTATGAAGCTACAATGAAGTATCAGCAGTATCCGAACAAAAGGATGTTTTGCTAACAACTAAAGTCCTTGAAAACCGGATTAAAAACAGCTAAATTTTTACTTAACTCAGATGTCTTAATTTTATACCAAACACTCTCGTATATGTTACATATCTAATGAACTGGGCGGTTATTACTCATCTATGATAACCAAAAAGACATGAAGAAGTGAGGTCACTCAAAATCTGTAGAATTAGAAGATAACCAGATGATAACTTACTTTGGCAACATAATCGAGTTCGGCGAATTTGAAGGCGATGCCAAGGCAACGGAAGAGAGGGGAGACCAAGGAACAGGCACGAGAGAAAGGGGCAAGCTCGAGCAAAGCTTCTGTACCTGCTTGAGGATTATTATTTATGGCATCGGCGAGTTGTTTGAAAGCATCTGCCATTACCTGTAGAGGTTTCTCATTCTCCATTTTCGATTTATTCGATCCAGATCAATCAATCAATCAACTTTTCCCAGTTATTTGATGATTTTTGGGAGGTGAGGTGATGAAGAAGATGGTGAGCTGGAACAGAATAAAAATAGGCGGTGGATAAAACGCGTTTCTGGTAAAAGGAAAAGGCATATGCGATTTCCCGGTTTCATCTTCCCTACCGCATGCTGCACTACCTCCTGGTATTTTAAAGATTGTACCATGGTTGTACCATATGCATTAAATGTTGTATTGTACAACACAAAAACACTAGGAGGTAGTGCAGCATGTTGTATGGTAGAAAAAACCCGCTTTCTCTACAACTACTTATATTCTTCCCGGCTTTTTATCTCTTACTTTTACCACTACATAATTTCACAACTTCTGCAATTTTTATACAGATGAGACTTCACATTTATATCGGGCACAAAAGATATCCAACTTCCAAAAGTTTTATATGGAAGGTACCATGCATTAATCTAACGTTTTTCTATTTGCTAAAAAGGGTAATCAAAATGAGTAACTTTTGCGAGAAATCAAATAAACATCACATATTTTGTCATAAATATCGCATGTTTAGCTACAAACATCACATGTTACAGAATGTATATAATGCAAGTATAGTTCATGTTTATTATACAAACAATGTTTAAAGTTAAGCATGATGTTTGCACGTAAATATGTGATGTTAAATTAGTCTCTCCGATATACGGTCTCTCTCACAAGTTTGTAAATCAAAATATGCATTAAATAGACAGTGTTTATGAAGGGTAACCAAAATGACCCGATTTTAGGTGCTAGTTCTATCTGGGCGGAATTTCGAGTCCAACCCCTAAGGTCTTGGCCTCCCTGGGATGCCGAGGCCCTGGAGTTTGTAGTGGCAATACGCTTCTTTCTTTGCTTTTGAATCATGACTTTTCATAGCTCTTCTCACATATGGCGCCAACATGATGTTTATGAAAACGGTCAAGTCTTTTAGCCTCGGAATGAAGACTCCAAGGCTCCGGTATATATGGTAAGTAATTGTACTAGAAATTTCGAGTGAGATCCACCTATAAAATGAGGTAAGGGGTCAGACCTCTTTTTTGTCGGTTTGCCTTAGACAAATCGGGCTTAGATTCAACTTGTCTTGACAGTATTTAAGAGTCCGAATAGACTAGAGAGTAGATTATTGCAGGTAGTTGACTTACTTATTGAGGAGTAAATGTGATCATATATATATAGGCAGTGCTCCGGGAGACAAGACTTTGACTTGCCCCGAGTCTCATCAGTCCTATCAGCTCCTGACACGTGTAGTCGTAGTAAGGTGACGCATTTAGATTACGCGGTGGTCTAGGACATTAGGAGGTCGGTCATGATCCACCAGATATACTTCCTTAATGAATGGAGTATTGTCGGTAGGATCGGTCCGACTAGATTAACAATGAGTTCCTTTGTGAGGCTTGAAATAAGTTCTTCCATCTTAACTATAGTTCTTCCATCTTAACGGAGGTTGGTCTCTTAGTGTGATTCGGTGAGACCTCCTTGGATTTTAATGACGTATGCGGTCCTTGTAATATAGTAAGAAGGTAAAGTTCATCCTAGACCTTCTTGGTCCGTGGGTTAAAAGGGGACTCATTTGTACATATCATCTACCTTTCTTGTTCATTATATGTGGCAATAACATTGCCACATGACATGTAATCACATCACTGTTACATTACAAATTTGGTGGAATCTGGCAAACCGATGGTATTTCATAATTTTATTATCGTCAACAATCATCTAAGGAAACAAACCATGTTCTCTTCTCCCGCTTAAAATTAAAGAGGCCTTCTAAAGTTTAGAAGGCACAACACTTCGAATTTTCAACCCCAACAATCCACAGAGCTCAGGATACAAACTCTTCCTGATCTCCCTATACACATTTCCATCCCACCCTCTGTTCCCCATCTCCTCCCCCATTTTCACCGCTGCCTCCACCACCTCCTCCGCACCACCCTTCACCGCATCCACAAACCCCATCCCCACCGCCTCTTCCGCCTTCACCTTCTTTGCCTTGAGTAGCAAATCTCTCCCATCCATGGCACATTTTGCCTTTGCTCTAATCAATGCCATGAAATAATCCGGCAACGTCATTCCTAGTTCACATAGAGCAAAAATCACAAAATTAGAATAGAAGAAATCACTTATCTTGCGACAAAGCATTTACACTAGATTGGAGTATAAAACTAACTTAATTCCACATACTTAGGTCTAAAACTAGTCATTTTTAAAGATAATTACTTATAAGAAATGGACATCACATCACACTTTACATATACTGCAATGAATAATACAGTGATACAATCTAAAAACATGAATGATAAATTAATTAACTAAACTCGCATCTCTACACACATGATAAAACGTGAGTGAAAAAATTGAGGAATAAGTCTTGTTTCCATTCCAACTTTTTCAGTCAATCGTATCCAAATTTAACTACGAATTAAACTGCAAATGTAAAAGGTTTATGTGATGATACCAATATCGAGCTCGCTCATATACATGACGGATCTATTCGAATTCATGACGACATAATCGTGCGAGATCGCAAGCATCATTCCGGCAGCTGCGGCGTGGCCGGTGACGGCGGCTATGGTCGGCATCGGGAGGGATAGGAAATCGGCGACGACGCCCTTGAATAGTTCCACCATGTGTTGGAGCTCGTTCACATCCGATCCGGGTTTGGATCCGGGTCTGGACCCGACAGATTGGGCGTGAAGAAGATCGAAGCCGTTGGAGAAGAATCGGCCGGTTGCAAGGGTTATGAGAACCGATCCGTTAGTGGCTTGGGACTTGGCTTGGGATAGAGATGACCGGATTGAGGCGATCAGAGTTGGGTTCAGTGCGTGTGGGTCTTTGTCTGTTGGCCCGGTTAGGGTTAGGATCAACAGATTGCCACGCTTCTCTAACGAACACATGATCGGATTCGATGATTGATGTTTCTTTGGTAACTTGTCTTTTTTTCTATCTTTCACTGGATAGTGAGCAAGGAAATTGACGAGATAGAGGAAATGGAGGTGCGAACTTCAAGAGAGAATGTTAAATGAGAAACGTCAACAAAGATGTGCCAAATATTCCAACCAACCACAAATTAAATAATTTTCCATTTTATTCTATTAAAAAATTATACTCCATCCGTCTCGTGAATCTAGACTCTTTTATTTTCGGCACTGTTTTTAAGAAAGTCAATTGTTTATTGTTTGTTGTTGGGGAGAAAAATGATAAAGAACGGAGGAAGTATAACAAATAAGATATATAATGATAAATGATGGAAAAAGTAACAGAGATAGTTGAGTTAATAGGAGTAAGTAGATGCACTTTTTTTGCTATTTTTGTAACTGAACTAGATTCGTGGTACGTCCATAAAAAGAATAAGGGTCCAGATTCACGGGACAGGGGAGTAACAAATAACTGGCTGTTTTGCTCAGAATTTGAGCTCAATTATAATTGAGACAACCCATAATTGGGTTTGGCAATCCCATTTTAATAGGGTAACTAGTTGAAAAAGATAATTGAGTCCAACTCAATTATGTTTCATTCTTCCTTTTACAATCCTACAAAACTCTATAAATTTTTTATTATATACCAAACACGAATTTTAACAACTCAATTATAATTTAGTCACTACTCATTTTACCTCAATTAAAATGGACTCCATTATAATTCCGAACCAAACAACCCGTAAATGTTCTACGATTCGACATGCCTGACAACAAAATTATATACCATTGGATCTTTTATCTGACTGTTGATCTCAAATCGTCTTTTAATGACAAGGCGGTAGCCCTTTCGCCTTATGAATATCGATATTAATATTAAAAAAATACTTTTGGACATAGAAATCATACCAAAATATGTTATTCCATTTTTACCTTTGAAGGGTTAAATGACTAAAATTCATCATGCATGAACATAAATTACAAAAATTTAAAAATTTAATAATCATGCATGAATATAAATTAAACAAATTTAATACTCCCTCTGTTTTTTTAGAAGCTTTGCCATTTGATTTTGTCAAAAATTTAAGGAAATATAATAAAAAAGAAAATGTATGTTAAAAAGTAAGAGAAACAATAGAAAAAGTAAGAAAGATAATAGATAAAGTATGAAAGAGAGTGTTAAATTTTTTTTTAATAAATTGATATAGTGGGTTTCCATTTTAAACTTGTAAAAAAACGTCTAAAATGACAAATTGTAAAACTTGTAAAAGAGGGAGGGGTACTACATTCACCGAAGCAAACGTCAGCCGTTTTCAGAAGTTGGGAGGCAGATTTGAAGATTGTTGGAACATGGTTTGACTAGACAACTGATGTTCTTGCTTGAAGTCGCTAAGTGGAAGTATTTCTCAAGGTTTTCATTCTACAACTTGAGGGGCTCAATTTTGTTGATCACTCCTCTTAGATCTTCAGAACTGTTTGTGCTTATTGGTAGATTCGTTTTGCTTATTTTGTCCAGCTCTCATTTATATCCTTGAGTACAGTGTTTTGGCTATTTTGTTGTAGTATTAAAGTTTTTGCGTTGCTACAAGGAGGTTGTGTTGTTAACTTTTGGACTTCCTGTTTTGGAAGATGTAATGATTGGTCTGTTAGCTTTAGTTCCTCTCCTGCTAATCTCCTTTTGTAATAGCTTTTGGATATCTGCCTTGAAGTCCACCTCTTCTAAAGAATCTTTTAAGCCTCCTTGATTTATTTAGTAGTCCCCAACCCCCCTAAATCGTAGGAGCAGTCTATAAGGAAATATCATCCACTAGTATTCAAGTCATACTTTAACTAGAGGATATTCTCTTCCTTGTGGGTGTAGTCGTGTAGAACTTCTGTTAACTCTTGGCATAACTCTTTTGAGACATACTAGACGATGCAGAAACTACACATTACTACTCCTACAACCTAGTTTGGTGGAGTCTCTTTTGCCTTAAAAAAAAAAGAAGTAACAATGTATGGTGAAAAATATAATGCAAATTACTAAGCCAATGCATGAGCGTATTAAAAAGAAGTTTTTTAAACTTCCGCCCATCTTTCATTGCTCAATATATTTACTCGTCTCCCTTTTAATGGTAAAGCATAAGTTAATTACTCAATTCATCACAAAAAATTCATGGATTCTCAAAACTCTGCAAGCTTCAATAACGTTCGTATAGTTTGTCTTGATAGAACAAGATCAAGAGATTGAAAACATCAAAGGCAAATAGGCCAAGCAATGAGTGTAGTGGAGGCCAAGACGACAAGCAATGAACAAAGATGAACGGGACACATCTACAACGAAGACGTCAAAATAAATTTGGTTTTTAGTTTAATCATGATTGTATTTCGCATGCAGGTACTGCGTGCATATAAGCTAGTTTAAGTATATAAAAATACAAATATTAAGCAAAATATCAAATCTACCCTTTTAATTTTTTTTAAAGTTGCCTATTTTTTATATTTCAAAAAATTATTATAATATTTATTTTATTTTATTTATTATTATTATTATTTAATTGTTCCAAAATTTAATTGAAAAACTGGCACACAACAAGGGATTAATCCGTCACCATTATTCTCATTAGCAAGTTACTCCACCATTCGGCCATTGGTCGATTTGTGTTTAGTATTGGACTATTATCGTATTGATTGACAATAGTTGTAAGATTATATTTAGGGCACAGTTTTATCACGTTCAATTCGGCAAACCTGCATTTTTATCATCTCCTCCTCATTTTTCTATGCTCATCCTCTTCCCATTCTATTACTCGACTTCTTCCACCGAACAAGAGAGATATGAGAGAATAGGAGTCCTGCTTACGCCCCTGCAAGAAGCGGGCCACGATTTTTCAGTGTTAGAGTTTTCTTCTTTTTTTTTTAAGGTCCTCTGTTTATTCTTCATCTTCTTCTTTAGCACATACTTATTGAAAGTTGTTTCCACCCTTGTCGTCATCGTCTTCTTCTTGTATTCCTACTTTTTGTTGCGTTTGTGTTGGTCCCTTGGACGACAAGGTTAGGGTCTAGGGGGATGAATAGACTTTAAAACCTTTTTGTGTCTAAAACATATATTCCAGTAGGTATGGATGCATACTGGTACTTTATCATAATGCATAGTGCGGAAGTCTTCTACAATTAAGCGATTGAGTGTGTGATATCAGTGAGCATGGATACTGAAAGTGCAGTGTGGACTGAATTGTTGAGTCAACATGGCAGACAACATTTTTTACTGCACTTATCTTACGATTCTATGTTGAGTTATTTTGTCTTCATTCACTATATTGAGCGCAAGAGTTGACAACAAAAGAAGTATGATTATTCTGTTCTAAGCTGCCTTTTGATGAGTTCAAATCAGTATGATTGTTTTCTCTCATTAAGGGGGAGTTAATAATCAGTTTGTGCGCCACAAATCCTTAATTTGAAGGTTGTGTGAACAAAGGCAAAAAGGGGGAGATTGAAAGTGCAGCATTACAGCAAGTCAGCAATGTTGAGTTCTGTGTCGACTCAGCATTGTCTGTCAGCATTAGTCGACTGCACTTTATTGTTCAACATATTACTGCATTAATTTTGCCTTTATTCACTAATTAACCAGTTCACGTTTTTAGTTGTTTTCTAGTGATTATATTATAGATTAAAAGACTTGGCTAGTTGGACTTTGCTGTAGAATGTAATATGGCCCATATATAAGCTGCTTGATATTGTCTTGTTTTTCCTACTAACTACATTCAGGTTTTTGTGAAGAAAGACAAGAATTAAGGGGAAGATTGAAAGTGCAATTTATTTGCACTTATTATTAATCCTGTCTTTCTTCGTTTATTAACCAGTTCAACGATTGTAGTTGTCTTTGAATGGATATTTTGTACTCCCTCCGTCCCGCAGAACTTCATACATTTGTCATTTTTAGCCGTCCCACAGAACTTCATACATTACCAAAAAAGGAAGCTACCCTACACCCAACAAATAATAAACAATCTCAACTTTACACTCAAATTACACATTTTGCCACTAAAAGTACACTTTTTTCCACCTTTTCTATATTATATAATTACTTTAACTTTTCGCATAAAACTGCGCGCTAACCCTAATGTATGAAGTTCTCCGGGACGGAGGGAGTAGGAAATATCAAGATGGGCTGGAACATGATTCAATGGGTTGGACTTGACCTACTTGGGCCTTAAGGATGGGCTGCTTGGTGATAAAGAAAGGATTTTTATGTGATAAGAGAGTTCTAAAGATCTTGGATACAAGGAAGACGATTTAAGCAGTGTACAAAAAACCAGACCGGGTGTAGAACCGGACATGCTACAAAATACTGGTTCAATCGGTTCAACCGGTCAAACCTCTTATTGACCCGGTATGACGTCTTATACATGTGTTTGTTAATAAATCTAATTAATATGGGGTTTGTAATTAATATTTATGAAGTTGAACAATCACAACAAATAGTAAAAAGATTATACTACATATAATCAAACTACAACGTAACTAATAAATAAATTGTCTAATATGAACCTATATTGAATTGTAATAATTCGAACTTATATTGAATTATAAAAGAAAAAAATTCTAAAATACTAGATCTACCATATTAATTTATGATGGTTCAAATGTTAGAATTTCAAACATGTAAAGTTGTAACTTGTAAAATGAAAAATGAATGTTAAAAATATTAAGTGATTGTTCTTTTACTTAGTAGAGGATTAATATCCTTGAAAAATGTTAACATATATCCAAGTTTGGGTTATTACTAGAATAAAACAAGAATTTGGCACAAATAACTTGTGTCGAAGTGGTAAGTAACTAAACTATTATATTCTAGACCCAAGTTCAATTCCCACTACTTCCATTTTATTCAATATTTATCAAATGAAATAAAAAACTGGTTCCCAATCGATTGGCGGTTTACCGGTCAAACCAATGAACTGGCCGGTTCTCAACGGTTGGATGTCCAGGATGGTTACATGCACTAACTGGACTGCTATTCCCAGAATTTTCGGTTCGCCCGGTCTGACCGGCCGGTCCGGTCTGGTTTTCCAAACACTGGATTTAAGCACAAGAAGATAAAATCTCTAGAGATAATCTTTTGGAAAGATTTTACAGCTAATATAGATACAACCATCTACGTTGTTCTTCTTGATGATCGACCACATCACTACATATACAAGAAGAACCTCTTTGCAAGAATAAACCTTTTGAGCATACTCTACATAGAAGAAAATTTGGGTTCTTGCTTTACTAGACATTGGTATCGATTTCTCTTGTGAGTAGTCTCTAAGGATTGAGGTTTACTTTAGTGAAGTCGAACTATAATAGGTTTGTTCTGTTCTAGGTCTAGTTTTCCAGTTTAATCATTCGTCCGTGATTGATTCAACGTAGTTTTTGTAATTCTACGTATTCTGATAGTGGAAATTTAGATTATGACACGGTCAGTATATTTATATACCAGCTAGAATTTATTTGTGGTGTTCAGTTAGTTTTTCCGTTGCTAACTGCTCTGTTTTGTTTGTTACTGTTCACTGATGTCGATTAATGTTGAAGACGTTGTTGACTCAACATCATAGTCAACATCGTCTGAAACTTGTCCAGAGTACCAAACCCGGTCCAATAGTTCTAACAGATACTTTAAACATATATGAATGTAAAGTGCTTGAAAGTAACTTGTTGTAAGTAAGTAATACTTGCTTATAGTGGTATATGAAGGTGGTGTAATCCTTCAACTAATCCACTTCGCCCTTCACAATGACTTGAATTTACTAAGACAAAATAATGAGTTCCGTTACAAGATCCTATCTTCAGCTAAATTCCATTAACCCTAAGTTATGAACTCAGTAACCTTGAGCCTCTTTCTTTGAGTAGCTCAAGCCATATGCTCCGGTTCCTCCAAGGGTTTTCCATAACTTCCCAAGTCAAGTAGTTCCTCCCTTAACCAAGGGGTTTTCCCCGTACTCCAACTAAGTAGATCCTCCATTAACACGCATGTTGATTGTTGTGTAGTGGTTGGTTGTTCAAGACAGTGTGCTTCTAGATCAAAATGTTTCAGTGACTTCAAAAACAAAAGGAAACTGCTTTCTTTTGATTCATGTATTTCAAGGAAAGAAATATCGTTTATAGAATAAGACTTCTCCTTGTTCAGAGGAAATAATGCTTTTGTGTTGCAACAGTAAAAGCTTGTTCTGTCTCTTTACAAGTAGCTTCACAAAGCTTGAGTCTTGTAGGAGATTGAGAGACTTAGAGAATTGAAAGTAAATTGATCGCAATGTAAGCTTGAATGATATTACTCAATGTTGTGTATAATAAGTTGTGTGTCTGTTCTCAGCTTCTAAGTGCATGTATTTATAGTGCAAATGAGTCTCAGTGTGATTTGATTCTGTATACAAATTAAAATAGAGATTTTCTTTACACTAAAACCTTTTGGGCTAATTTGAGTTTACATTTTAACCTTCTTTTTTTTTTCCATTTCACACAAAAAACGTTTAGCAAAAATTTGACGTTACACAAAAAATTAACGGATGTTAAGTTTGTATTTTCTAAAACCTGAAAGTGCAAGATACATGCACTGTTGTTATAACATCGACAGGAGTGAACTGTCAATGTTTGATGAACAAACTGTGTTGTTTCTGCACTTATTTTCTATTATTTAGGATTTTGCTTTTATTCACTCACTTAACCTAGTTCCACGATTTTAGTTGACTGATTATGGTATAGGAACATGTTTGGTATGCATCGAAGAAGGAAGGAATAAGATGAGAAGAATGGACTTAAAGATCTAAAGAAGGAAAGCAATTTGCTGAGAGAAGGAAATATGAGAATACAAGGGAAGATCTTATACAAGGCAACAAGATCTATGAAGCATCTCTTCTGGATGTTCAAGACATTACAAATACAAGAGATGGTTCAATGTTTCAAGTACGCAAGAACATAGCAAAGTCGACTAGTTTCTTATTTACTCTCTGTCTTGTATTTAGCTAAAATTTAAGTTATATTTTATACGTCGAGTGTGTAACCTCGATAACTTAGTGTTAGATAGGTGATGTGCACTCAGAGATTTTGATTTCGTTGTTAAACCTGTAATCCCTAAATACAATCAAAGATTAAATTTATTTATGTCGGAAGTCTTCAAATCCACAGTTTATAGCGGAAAGCTAACTCGAGATGTCATTCTCCACGGACACTTAGCATTGGAACAAACAAGTATCGTATTTAAATTGCATGCAGAAAGTAAATAGATGATTGAAAATAGATTGATTTGATCGCAGTAAACCCTAATTGACTTGATGTAATCGATGGTGAGAAGGTGTAAAGGACCCCCGACCTCCCTCTAGCTATGCTACTCCCAAATTCCTAGTTAAAATCCTACGCGATTACCTCTAACGACATCAGAGCATAATACTATGGTGCAAGAGGCGCAGTCGGCACGAGTACCCCTACTCAGTTCAATGAAACTACTGTGTCACTTAGCATAACATCACACCATGAAGGATGTATAGAGTTGTATAACCACGATTTATGTCTAATAACTATTCTATTAATATATCACGATATATAAAGAAGCGGCAACAACAGAGTTACGGCGGTTCACCTTTACAAGAGAAAGTTAGCTACTCATAGCATTCTACTAGACATAAATCGAAAAACAGTAAAGAAAGAAGAAGAAGAAGAAGAAGAAGAAGAAGAAGAAGAAGATAAAGCAGCAGCTTAGTCTCGGATGTCTTCATGCTGCTTCTAGGGTTTCCTCCTTATGGGTGCCTGACGGTCAGCGGTTTTGGGGTTTCACTTCTCCGATGACTGGTTCTCTCTCAAGAGAGCTGCTTTGTGAGCAGTGTCGAATTATGAGACCCCAAGGGACTTATTTATATTGTGGAATTCGAGCTATGGCCGCCATTCATCAATAAGGAGGGTCAGAAAGGTGGGCTTTAGCCTGATAGGCCAGGAAAAACCCATATTCTGGAAGATTCTGCTTGACTGCGGTCGACAGTGGACCGCACAAGCCTTCTGCGGTCGACTGTCGACTGCCATCCTTCGACTTCTTCAGCTTCTGTCTGTTCTTCTTTGTTCTTCGATTTCGGGCTTCGTAACTTCGTTTCCTCAAAAAGTGGTATTCTACAATGTTGTTGCATCTTCAATCATATTCGCATTGGTTGGTCGCATGACATGTTTTGACACCTCGAACTCCATGCAACGGCCAATTCAGCGTATTTTCTCAACTTTCCCGATTTCACCCAAATATGACGTTATGACCTATAAAATACACAAGAAGTTGGTAATTGGCCATAATATGATACGAATATTGAATTTTGGAAAAAAATGAGAGTCTAAAAGCATGCAAAATCGCACATTTTATTGTCACATCAATAGGTGAGTATAACTGTTGTTTTGCTATTCCGACGTTTAGATTATACAGTTTAGGTTTCCAGTTTGTGAGATTAGCTTTCGATTCAAGAAAACTTAAACCTAGTTTTTGTAAATCCTCTTTCGTTGATAGTGGATATTTCGCCTAAGGCACGGTGGGTATATTTATATACCTGCTAAAAGTTATTTTGTTCTTCAACATTTACATTCTGTTGCCGTCTAATACTGTTGTGGAAGTTATGTTCATCACTGTTAAGTCGAGTTACAGACGATGTTGACTCAACAGTGACTGTTACTCTGCGATTTACAAATTCCAGATCCAGATTTATTCTGATCTACATCATTACATTCCGATGTGTTCAGATAGTTTATTATGTTTCCGCAGTATTACTATTAGAACAACATTGTTCTTAACAATGATCTTTTTAGTCGGTCAAAACCTATGTCACTATAGTGTTTACTTAACATTGTTCTTAACAGAGTTGAGTTAGAAGTACAAAGTCCCAGTCCTTTAATTCTTTCGAAACCTTTTCAAAAATTTGCACACGCTACCAAAACATTTTTCCAAGTTTTTAAATCACACCAGAACCTTTCTTGATTGGTTTAAGTTATCAAACCCAGTAACTGTGTCCATTTAGCCCACTAGCGCAGTAACCCAGCACCTGGCCCTACTCGCATTTAATGAAAAACCACCTTTTCACCACGCCTTGTGCAGATTGCGAGATACATAGATACATAATCCATTTGTATCTGTGTACTTATATTGCTATATAAAGCAGTTTATGGCAAAATAAAACACTTTCGCCTAAACTCACATTTTACTTAGCACAAAAACAACAAAATTCTTCATCTTTTCTCTGCTAATTTTCTCTGAAAGCGTCTGAAATTCTGCTAAGTTTTTCTGCAAAGAATCACTTAATCGAATTCGACCTTAATCTCTTTCAATCTCTCTTATATACTACTTCTATTTAAAGAGATTGCACCAAAGAGAACTAGATCTCATAAATCCCAAGTGTCCGCATTTGGAACTGCTGAAAAGCAAAATCCAGCGATTGTTGTGACTAATCGGAGAGTTGTTGGTGATTTCAACTTCTCCATGTGGAATCCCGACCCCAAGATACTCTGGGGAGGAGTACTTGTTGATGAGTACTTGCTTGGTGCTGCTAATAACCAAGCAGATATGAAGCATGGGCTTTCTTTACTTGAAAAGGTAAAGATTAAGCAATTTTGCTCTGCAAAGCCCACTTGCACCTCTACTGAGGATGTGTTGGAATTCTACAATAATTCCACCTTCATTAAGGACGATGGCACTGGAGAAGTATGCATCACAACGAAGGTCCAAGGTGTTGACATAAATCTTGATGTGAAATCCTTCAGCACTCTATTTGGGTTACCCACCCAAAGTACTGAGTATGTACCAGATACCTCAACCAAGAGTGCAGAAATCTTATACTCTCTATAGAAATCCTGAAAAGGATGATACTCCAATAAAGTTCGACAACTCCATTGTCAGGAGAAGGCATCTTGTTGAACCTTGGGATTTGATAGCCCTTGTATTGCATAGGTGCTTTGATTCAAATCATGGTGGAGCTGACCAGATCAGCATGGAAAGATGGGGAATGATGGCATTCCTCAACACTCTGGAGGAGAGAGTTGAGCCCTTCAACTGGGGGAACTACATCTTTCTGAGGTTTGTTGACAAACTTCAAGGCTTTGTGCCTGTTGTGAAAGATGATCTTGCTGAGCCCAAGCATACTATCAGCTTTGGTCTGAAGATATGCTATATTATGGGGAAGCATGGCATAAAGCTCAGGGGGAATGGAGAGATTGCAAATAATGATCTTGTTTACAAATATAATTGTGAGCTCAAGCAGAACCAGAAGAGGCCAGTAGAAGACGTTTCTGTGGCAAATGTTGTGCCAAAGAAGAAACGTAGAACTGGAGGCAAAAAGAAGGCATGTGCCAAGGAGAGAACCTCTCTGGTGGATACTGACACAAGGG
Source organism: Plantago major (assembly GCA_026545765.1). Taxonomy (NCBI): domain Eukaryota; kingdom Viridiplantae; phylum Streptophyta; class Magnoliopsida; order Lamiales; family Plantaginaceae; genus Plantago; species Plantago major. Next base: position 44,822,717 of record CM048844.1, read on the forward strand.
TATCTGGACCCATTACCACAGATAATTCTGGTGGAGTTCAGATACAACACCATAGTGTTGCAGATACCACTGCTCCATAGTGCTGCAGGTACCACTCTTGTTTCCAAGAGTGTTAATGTGTACCATCCGTTGACTGCTGAAGAAGGAGATGAGTTGGACTTTGACCCATTCTTGGAAAGGAATGAGGTTGCTGATGAAGTCCCTGCATCACAGGTTGCTGAGAAAGTAACCATGTCTAGAGGAAACACTCTGCCAGGGCCATCCACTTTTCAATCTATCAATGATGCCCTGATGAATGATGCAGTTGTACTTGATGACACCGCCAATGCATCAGTACAAAACATTGTTGCTGATCTGGAGAGAACTATCACTAATGTTCCTTCTCCATCAAGATCCAGATCACCACAACCACGACAACCACAAGCATCCCAGACTATTGCTGATCCAAGGGATGATTACTTGGTAGAAGCTTTTGAGATGCGTCAGGGAGCTGATGGTGTTAATTGTTGAGATAAATCATGCGATTGAACAGGTTCCCCAACTCTCAACTGAGAGGGATCAACCTGATGTTGTGACTCAGGGAGATCACACAAGGGAGGTAACTGAGCCCAAAACTCAGGAAAGGCATGAAGTGCCAGAAACTTCAAATAGAGCTGCGGTCACTGATAACAAGACCAAAGCATGGAACCCAGACAAGTTCCAGATACCAATCAGCCTGAAAATGATCAGGTTACTGAGTAGTTTAAATCTCACGCGCCAAATGAGGGTAGTAGCTAAAATGGCGAAAGCAACCCAACCTACGATGTCTTTCACATAAAAGTACAGGTAGAAGTTGATCTTATCCATGTCTGATTGTATACCCAAAGGGTTGTTGGAACCATATTGGTGCAAGGCTGCTAAATGAATGACATCAAATTTCTATGTTATATGTTTTGTTATTAATGTGATTAATCTTTGTTACAGGCTGAAAAAGAAAATAAGGAAGGAGATGAAGCTGAAAAGCTTCCTACACAAGAGGAAGGTGAGAAAACTGGAAAGTTTCTCTCACAATCTGAGAAGGAGGAATATGTTCCCTCCATCAATAAGGAATCTGAGCCTGTCACACAGGTAACTGAAGATTCTTATGTGTATTCTCAGAGATCTCCCTCCAATGAACTTTCTAACACTTTCGTATATTTCTTAAAGGCTCAAACTGAGAAGAAAGATGATGTGATTGCAAAGCCAAAGACATCAAAGGATATACCAGAAACCTCACAGATTTCCGAGAGACAAATATCTGTACCTCCTGTCAGAGAGGTAGACATCTCAGATACCAATGTGTGTGAAATCCTACTTAATCTTTCTAAGTGTATTGACGCCTTTTTATTCTTAGGTTCAGAAAGAAATGGAAGTTGAGGGGGATAAGACGCCCAAGTCTCCTCCAAAGATATCTGAGGGTCCTTCCACCTCACTGGTCAAGCCATCTGAGCCTGTTGTTGTGACACAAGTAACTCAGAAACCTAACACTTTTGAAACTCAGATATATGAACAAATTTTGATACTTAATCAAAACTCCATTTTCTTTCAGGCTCATTCTGTAGCACCTACTTCTCCAAGATCTACTGAAAGAGTAGACATCTCATCTGACGAGAAGTATCTCTCAATGCTCCAAGATTTCAAGTCAAATGCTCCGCGCAATCATCTTCGATGTTTTGTAAAATGGCAACAACTTAGACGCCTTGATCTAAGTGAGCTATTTAAGCGAGCTGACGATTCTACTAAGAGAGAACAATGCTTGGCTCTTGAAAACTATATTCATGCCATATTTCCTATGAACATGGGACTTTACTAAGGACTTCATTCCTAAGCACTATGGATTTGAATTGCTACTAGAAAGGTTCCAGCAAGCAGATGAGAGTACCAGACTTCAAATGATTTCCAATCCTGTGCTACCCAGACAAGGGGATTATGTCCCAACTGAGCAGGATGAAGCATGAAGTCACTTGGTTACTCGACCTCAAATCATCTACTTGACCTCTGATGGTGAGGAGGATACAAACAAGAAAGACAAATCAAAGTCCCCTCCTCTATCTGCATGCAAAAGAGATGATGAGTAATGATGATGATGATACTCCTACTCCTGGAGATGGTAGAGATGCCAGTATCAAGAAGACCTCAGTTGCTGCAAAGCATTCTGAGAAGAAGAACAATCCCTCTGCCTCATCACATCAAATATCATCAAGTCATCATACCCAACAGCAAGACTCTACTGAAATAATAGATGATGAGCACTCTGAGGGTACTCTACAGAAGATCCAGGAAGCTGAATACAGAGTAGCTAAACTTAGAGCTCTGTTGGAAGAAGAAACAAGACTGCATCTTGAGCTGGAAATCAAGATGGCAGAAAGACAAGCCAGCCTCAGACAGGTTGAGGAAATTACTCGCAAGCCAGAAGAAGCCCTTGCTGAGCAAAAGCAAATACAGCTTGTTGCAGAAGCATTTGCTAAGGAATTGGATGTTGAAGAAACTCCAGAGGAAGAAATAAGAAAAGAATTACCATCTTCCAGCAAAGGGAAGAAGACTTTGCCAGCAAAGGTTGCTGACCTAGACAATGAAGATGCCTGGAGTGATGATGAAGAAGAAGAATACAAGGAGGACAACTCTCAGAAAGTGCATGACCAGAGTCAACCTCAGACTACTGTGTCTAAAAGAATTTTGGTTCCTCTTGTCCACATCCAGATTCCTGATGAAGAGACTGAGGATTATGAGATGAGATCCCAGCACATGAAAAAGTAATTCAAGGATCTAGAAGATCAAAACAAGCAATTAATTGCATATGTGCCTCATGCATACCGCAAGCTTGCTGAAATGATTGCAAGAAGGACTTCCAGCATTGCTCTGGAACATCAAGATCAAGCTATCCTAATGAAATCAGATGAACAGCTTATGTAGTTAGCAGAAACTCATGCTGATCCAGCCATGACTACTATAAGCCAAGTAGTCACTGAAGTTTCAAAGTTAACAAATGCAGAAAATGGCTTTGCTCGTGAATAACTTTCAGAATGATTGCAAAATTATCCCAAGCCTACTACAGACTACAAGGGAATTTTGAATCACTATCAGAATCCTTTGTAAAAATGGTGGATAATTTTGATCAGTCTCCTATGACTAAGGGGGAAAGAACCAGAAAAGTTACAAAGGGGAAATGCAAACAAAAGATGATATCTGAAGATGCCCAACCTCATATTACAACCCCTAGTCAACTTCAAATAGTCACTGCTACTGAAGGAAGGGTCACTAGAACAAGGTCTCAGAAACCTCCTGTAGCTGCCAAGAGCTTAAGGAGAAAATACAGAGACAGTGCAGAAATTGAAGAAGACATCTCTGGAAAGAGAAGAAAAGGCAATAATGATGGATGCAAAGACACTGTGCAATCTCATCAAGAAGATGATGATGAAGGGGATGAGGAAGATGATGCTCCTCTTATACATAAAAGAAGCTCAAGCAATCCTTCTGAGCATACAACTGCAGTACCTACCTAGCAAGGTACATCTAGTGATAAGCTCTCAAGAAGAGAAGCTGAAAGACAGAGGAAGGTCAAAGAAAGGATCAAAGAATTCAGAGGAGTTGATACTCTTAGCCCTGAGGAAGCTATGATTGGGTATATTCCAACACAAGCTGATCTAACCTCTGAAATCTACAAGTGCAAGAATGGTTACTGGGTAATGTTTGTAAGAAACTTTCTACTGAACAGAAATGGCTTCCCAGTACCAGTCTACCTTCAAATGATGGCCTGGAGAAAGAACAGAGTAGATCTAGTGCCAAAGGATAAGATAAAGGATGCACTTGATTTTGAAATCCTTGTCAGACAGTGGCCATGAAGAAAGAGCTATCTGAAACTTGCCCCTACTACATGCCTGATGATGTACACAGAATTGAGAATGTACTTGGCACTAGAACAAAGCCAAGACTAGCTGTACCAGTTTATGAGTCCTTCTATCTCACTGAAGATGATTACTAGCAAGATCTGAAGTATCTGAGGACAATCTATGAAAAATTCAAGTTGTCTCCTATTCTGATTGATCATGCTTGGTTATGGGCAAGACACTACTGGGTTGAACAAACAAGCAAGATAAGACCCACCAAATCTTACAAAGATAATGTTGAGTTCTCAAGAGAAGTTGAAATGGCTGTGAGAACCTATCTATTTGACTACTCAAATGACATTATCAGATATGGTGATTACATATACCCAAATCCAGGAAGTTGACAAAGATGAAGACTTGAAGACCAACTAGTAGGATGTTCACTTGGAACTTGGAACTTCCTGTAGTTCTACTTAGTTGTATAATTTTTTATTTTTGTTGATTGTAATCTATTGCTTATCTTGTAAAAGTTATCTGTACTATCACTTGTAATTCTATCTTATGAACTTACTCTCAGATACCTATCCAATGAAAAGATAACTTGTCAGCAAAGATCACACCTTGTGATTTGGTTGATGTTTACTTTCTGCACTTAAATAAAAAGAAATGAAAGATCATAAGAATTGTTTAAGTGTTGGATTGTTTCCTCATCCAGTTCATGATAGGTTTTTAAATAGTCATAGGTGACTGATCAAAAAGGGGGAAATTTGTTAGGAATATCTGTTTAGATTTTGATCAGTAACCCTAATGATTTATCTTAGCTCATAAAGGTAACTAGTACTCTTAGTTCACTTGAACATTGTAAAAGAGGAAGCTTACTGAGTATGTTAGTCTAGCAAATCTTGTATAGGATGTTAGGTCTCTGAGTGTAATTTTTATATCTTTGAAGAAGACCAAGAAGCAAGCATCTAGCAGAAGGAAGTCATTTATTGAAGATAATAAGACTGCACAAGATTGCTGAACATTAAGGAGAAGTGACTCCTCAAAAACCTTGGCTCATATACCTTGAAGAAATTAAATGTCTTTGGAAGACAAGTATTTCAATAGGTATCTGATGCACTATAGGTCACTGAGAAAGGACTTGTAAAGCCTCAGAAAGCTTGCATTGTTCCGTTGACACTACATGACAAAAGTTAGTATAGTGCATTAATTACGCAGACAGAGATGTCTGAGCAGAAGAGGAAATCTCTGTAAAGAAACAAGGTTCACTGCCGTACTAACTTCAGATATTGTTAGTTTGAATTACATTGTGCCTAACAGATACTATTCAAACGACATGATTTTCAACTATAAATATCACCACTTAGAATGCTTGAAAACACACCTTAGACTGAACATCATTTGCGAAACACTTTCAAACATACAAGCCTTCTACTTACTTACTCTCTAGCTTACTGTTGCGACTAAAGCTCTTGAATTTTAAGTAGCACGAAAATTCTAAGTGTCCTGACCCTTAAACAAGAATTGCATATTGATGTGCACTCAGAGATTTCGTTTTCCGTTGTAGAACTTGTAATCCCTAAATACAATCAAAATAAAATTTATAAGTCGGAAGTCCTCAAATCCACAGTTTATGGCGGAAAGTTGACTCGGGATGTCGTTCTCCACGGACACTTAGCATAGGAACAAGCAAATAACGTTATAACTGAATGCAGGAAAGTAAATAGTTTTTTTTATCTCAGCCAGAATAATCAGTTCACAGTAAACCCTAAATTGCTTTTGTTGTAAATCAATAGTGGACAGGTGTAAAGGTTCCCCAACCTCCCTCTGCTATGCTACTCCCAACTACTTAGAATCAAACAACGTACTTGCCGTCTACAGGTAGCAAAGAAATATGCCAAAAGGATCAAGTCGTAGTTAATCCAGACACCCTTACTAAACCAACAATGTGTTGTGTCACTCAACACACTATCTCATCACATTTTCAAACAAATCACACATGATAAAGTATAATCTGTTACCAAGTCTTAGTCAGTAAGGATTTCCCACATAAAGAGTCGGACGAATAAAGAACAGGCACGAATTACGTTTTAAAACTAGTTCATTAATATATCACGGTATATAAAGAAGTAGCAAAAGCAGAGTTACGGCAGTTCGCCTTTACAAAAGGAAATTAGCTACTCATAGTAACAAAGAACAATAATCGAAATCTAAGAAGAAAGGAAGAAGAAGCTTAGTCTCTGATGTTCTCTATGTCTTCGTGTTGCTGCTTCTAGGGTTTCCTCCTTCTGGGTGCCTGACGGCCAGCGGTTTGGGGTTTCACTTTCCCGAGGACTGGTTCTCTCTCCAGGAGAGCTGCTCTGTTAGCTGTGTGAATTATGAGACCCCTGAGGTCTTATTTATGGGTGAAATTTCGACTTTCAAAACGCCATTCTTCAATAAGGAAGGTTTAGGAAGGCGGGCCTCAGCCTGACAGGCCAGAAAGTAGACAAAATAGAACCCAGCAGTTCCACTGCGGTCGCCTGTGGACCGCAGTGACCCCTACTACGGTCCCCTGGTGGACGCCATCTTCGATTGCTGCAGATTCGAATCTGTTTTCTTCGTTCTTCAATTTCGGGCTTCGTAACTTCGTTTCCTCGAAAAGTGGTCTTCTACAAAGTTGTTCCATCTTCAATTATCTTCGCATTGGTTGGTCGCATGACATGTTTTGACTCCTCGAACTCCGTGCAACGGTCAATCCGGCGTATTTGCTTCCTTATCCCGATTTGGCACAATTATACCGTTTTGGTGCTTGAAATCGTGCAAATCCTCAAAATTGCGATCATGACCTACATAAAAACACGCAAAGTTGGTAATTGACCATAAAACGATACAAATATTGCATCTAGGGCAAAAAACGAGGGTCTAAAAGTATATGCTATATCGCACATTTCATTGTCATATCACATATTGTGAAAGAGTTGAATCCAGAAGATATAGTTGCGACTCATATATGTGATTCATTCTCTTGAACAACATCAAGACTTGGGTCAGTAAATAACAACTTACCATACATTGAAAAGTGTATTAAGTGAGCTTGTTTCTACCGAGCACTCCTAGATAACTACATAAGTTATTAAGAGCCTACTCACCTGACAAACTATCATAACCAACACCACACAGGCATTGAGCACATGAAGTACTTGGCTTTGGAAGCTGAGGAATAGCTCAAAGGTTACTGAGTAGAGGAAGTACTTGGTTGGGAAAATCAAGGAATAACTCAGGGGACACATGGTTGGGAACCTAGTGTTGAAGGGATCAAGAGATAGGAATTTGTAAGGGGAACTCATCATCTTATCTTTGTGGATTCAAGTCTTGATAGAAGGCGAGTGGATTAGTTGAGGGATTACGCTACCCTCAGATACCACTATAAAGCTTTGTGTTATTTACTTACTGCACTTTACTTACTGCTTAATTATTGCTTGTTGAGTATTTACACACAGATTGCTGAGCACGTGCACTTATCACAAAAGTCTTCCGCTCTCTGAATATAAGTATCAGACACCTTCGCAGATATCTGAGAAACTATTTTATAGTCAAAAGTTTGAAAATACTACTCACTCCCCTTTCTCTAGTCTTTTACTTTGTCGTTATCTGAACCAACATCTAAGTATATTGAGATACACCAGATCTAAAACTTGGTGGAGAATTGTGCGTTTGTAGCTTGATATGGACTGGAAGAGACTTGGTGGGTTGGACACACACTGATTTGGTGATGTTGTTGTTATTGGTGTTGCAGAGACGCATGGTACAGCACAAATGACTGAAGTTTCGGAAGGTAAAGTTAATGACGTGTCGAATCCTGATTGATTCTGCTAATTTAAAAGTTAGTTTAACTAACTGAATTAGCTTAATCTCTTATGGAAGCTCATTATACATCGGTTTCTTAGTGATTGGGATACATATAAAATCATCTCTTGTAATTCGTCTCTGTATCACATCATTGTAAATTTGCTTATTGTAGAGCAATTCATAAGGAGAATAGCGAATAGTAGTTATTAGCTCGGATCTGGAAATTCTACCTAGCAATATGTAATCTTTGATCGATAGTGGAAGATTTGGTGTTCTTTGTGGATCGACGTAGGTGTAAACCGAACCACGTAAATCTTCTTATTGCTTTGATTGTTTCCTCGACTATTGTTTTTGTTTGAATCGGCGTTTTCTAGGGTTGACACGCTAAATTAGGGATTTCTCGTTTAAGCGTTGAGCGTTGATTAGCAGAGTTTCACAAACAAAAATCAAAATGGCAAATACCCGCTCACTACGTGTAATTCGCCCCTAGTAGCAAGAGCAGTTTTTTGCCCTTTCCCTCTTATTATTATTATTATTATTATTATTATTATACTTTAATAGTATGCATATTGAACATTAAAACACGCATATAAATCTAATAATTTTCTGGAAGATGGAAATGCAATCAGCCCGGCCCGGCCCAACCCAGTCTTCCCATTTTATAAAATGAAATAAAACCATAAAAATCTAAAATGTGAAAAGCTTTCTTTCCGCCAAATCTGAACACATTAATATCTGGCGCCAAATCCAATTTCGATTAAACAAACAACACATCGAAAAAAAAAACTACCCTCCAAAAACACTTTGGCGCCAGAATCCATCAGTTTTACCTCCATTTTTTACCCTTCTTAATCTCCATTTCTTGCCCTTCTTCCTCTTCAGATCCAAACCCCTTTCACAAAAAAGAAAGAAATTTACTTTTACAGTTTCCTCATCTTTTACCTTTCCTCTCCCTTTTGCAAGAAAGAACCTCAAAACTAGTCCATAGCCATGGATTCAGAATCCATGGAAGCAAAGCTGAAGCTGGTCAAATCAATCGTTGGTACAGAAATCCCTGAAGCTCTAATCACCAAGACCCTATCCGAATGCAACCAAAATGCCGATGCTGCTGTCAATCTCATTCTCGATTCTTCTCCGCCTCTAACAGTCCACAAGACTGTCAATTCTACCGGCGGATCACGAATCTCCATCGCCTCCCAAAACGGCGTCACAAAGGTAAAAGATGAAGTCAAGGACGAGTCCGACAATAAGGCCTTTCTCGGTCGAGGCAGGAGTGGTTTGAGCTTCGAAGATTGGTTGGCGTTGGAAGAAAAAGCTGAGGCTAAAGTGAAGCAGGAGAGTCAGACGGAAGTCGAGATGCCGATAGTTAGAGTCAAAGAGGAAGTGATTGAGGTTGAGCCATTGAATTCAAGGAAGCTGTCTGGTGATGAATATAGGGGACTTCAATCTCAGATGAGTAGTAACAAAAGGCCGAAAATCGATGATCGCCAAGAAATGACACTCAGTACTGTTTTGATTGAGGATGGTGAATTTAAGCAAGAGCCTGATTGGTTGTTGGTAGGGAGGACTGTGATTACAGGGATTTCGACTACGAAAGGGCGTAAACTTGAAAACAATGAGATTGTGCATTTTGCTTTCCCTCAGAATGCTGTAAGAGCTACTAATACGAGGTTTGTGACTGCTAAAGCTGCTTCCAGTATCGTTCGTTTCTCCACCAAACGATCCGGAGAGGTATAATTTCTTTCTAGTTTTGTCATTGTATGTATATGGGATTGAATTGAATCTGCCCTGCTTTTTTTTTATCATTCTTTTATTGTAAGATTATGTATTACTATTACTATGATATAGGAGTATTATTGGTTTATTAGTGATTGAACTTGTTTGTCTCTTTCGAATAAATGACCTAGTATTAGATTATATTTGGTGTCTCATGTAGTTTGCCCTCAATTTATTATTGCAATGAAAGACTAGTTTGTTGTTATTGCTATCATAGTTGTAAGTTTTTTTATATGTACTCGTGGATGATACGGTATGATGGGGTTGAATTGCAACTTAGTTATTGACTTATTGCTATCACAGTTTAGATTCTGATTATGTACCATATCACTTTGGTTGTAAACTAAGAGAAATTGGCAGTTTATACCATATCACTTTAGTTATTGAATTACGTGTTTATACTTTTCTGTAAAGCACTTGCATCATTCCATGAGTTAGCATAATACTGATGCTATTCCTCTGTAATTAGATTGGGCGTCTGCCGATGGAATGGGCGAAGTGCCTTGTTCCGCTTGTAAATTCTAAAAAAGTGAAAGTTCTTGGACGGTGTATAGCTGCACCAATTAATCTTCATTTGATGCAGGAGATAATGTTGTATGTAAGGTAAAAAGGAGATTCATTTCATGTTCAGTTTTTTTATTTTAATGTTGTATGCTAAAAAAGAAACTTGATCGTACGTTTTTGGACTTGTAGTTTCTATATTCATCACTCAATCTTTGCGGAGGGTGATAAATCATCTTGGAAGCTTGAACCGACGAGCATTGATACCACTACGTATCCTCTTTTGACGTTGTTTAAGCTGTTAAAAGTCATTCCATCCCAGAAGGTACGTAGATCTACTATACGGGTTTACTTTGCTGGTTTACTGCAGTATAACATATTTGCAATCTCTTCTGTATTTGAACAGGCTGAATTTACTCCCGAGGAACTTGATTCTCGAAAGCGCTCACTAAAGCTAGATGTATGAACCTTTTATTGCTGATCTTCATTTAGTATATGTAATGTAATTAGCAGTATTAAATATCTTATTATTAAATCATTGTACAGGATGAGTCAACAGGGATTTCTGGTGTCGTGCCATTGGCAAAGAGAATAAAGGGACTGCAAGATCAAACTAAAGATGAACAAGCCATTTCTGAATCTGCACTGAATAAGCTTGTTGGTGCTGCAGAGGTCTACAACTTGGAGGTAATTTCTTAATTAACGGGTGATGTACTCTCAACCGTTGCATTTTTATCTCACGTCCTTGTATTTTGGCATTTTTAGGAAATGGAGGCTCCTGAAACCCTGACCTGTGACTTGAGGCCGTACCAGAAACAGGCGCTTTACTGGATGTGTGAATTAGAAACTGGTGCAATGTTAGAGGAAGCAGGAAAGACTCTTCATCCATGTTGGGCTGCATATCGTGTTTGTGACGAGTATGCACTTGACTTTTGTCTTTTTCATTCGACTTGAACTAGCAAAGTGCCTAAAAATTAGTTTTCATACGTTATTTTTTTCTTCTGGCAGGAGAGCTCCTGCAATTTATGTCAACATTTTCTCTGGAGAAGCAACCACGCAATTCCCAACCGCGACACAGACTGCAAGAGGAGGGGTATATGTTTTATATACAAGGATGCATAAAAAAAATTATACACTTCGTTCATAATTTTTTTTTATTGATACATTGAGTTCTGCTTAGCTTTTTCTGAAAGGAATTAGAAACATTATTATTTATTACTTCTCTCTCCGTGATATAGATTTTAGCTGATGCAATGGGACTTGGGAAGACTGTGATGACGATTTCTTTGATATTGGCTAGAAGAGGGAAAGGCAGGCCAGATGATGAACAAGTTATGATAGAAGAACCAGCTACAACTGAATATGTTCGGAATAGGCAACTTGTTTCTAGAGCCAATACACTGGAAAAAGTGAAAGGTGGTACTCTGATAATCTGTCCTATGGCTTTACTAGGCCAATGGAAGGTATGTCCCTGGAAACTAGCTCCCACGAAGATGAAATATTACTTGTCTATGTTTGACGTATCTCTGTGTTTCTCAGGAAGAGCTTGAAACTCATTCAAAGCCTGATAGCATTTCAATCTTTGTGCACTATGGTGGGGTCAGAAGCAGTGACCCTAAAGTGATTGCAGAACCTGATGTAGTCTTGACGACATATGGCGTACTAACTGCATCATACAAAAAGGTAAAGGAGAACCTTGTGTTTCTTAGAAGCCAGAATAATGAAAAGAAGACTAATCTAATAGAATTTCTATTCTGCAACTAATAATATTTGAACTTGTGATGTAGGATTTGACAAACAGTATCTTCCACAAAGTAGAATGGCATCGGATAGTTTTAGATGAAGCTCACACAATCAAATCATCTAGAACACAAGGTGCTCAAGCTGCTTTTACATTGACATCGCATTGTCGATGGTGTCTTACTGGTACGCCTCTTCAGGTAACTATTCTTGCATCAACCCTTCAGTGTGCTTGATAATATCACACCTGGTTTTTTTTTTGTTCAGCTTATCATTTTTGTTGAATTAGTTATGGTTTACATGACACGATTGTGTATATGTTTAAAGTTTTCTCCTGTTTCTGTTATTAACTGTCTCATGTGTAAATTGTTACTGATGCAGAATAATTTGGAAGACTTGTATAGTCTATTGTGCTTTTTGCATGTTGAGCCATGGTGTAACTGGTCATGGTATGCAGATTATTCACGACTATATTTTTGTTTCTAAATGTTCTGGAGTTCATTTTTCATAATATTTGAATTGTTTGCAGGTGGAACAAGCTGATACAGAAGCCATATGATAATGGTGATCAGAGGAGTCTGAAACTGGTTAAAGCCATTTTGAGGCCACTGATGCTGAGAAGAACAAAGGAGTCGAAGGATAAAGAAGGAAGGTGATTATAACTCCTCCCCACTTGATTAATTCCGGAAAGGAAATCTGTCTATTTAAATTTATATTGAGATTATACGTTTTGTGGTTAGGCCTATACTTGTTCTGCCACCTACTGACATCAAGGTCATCGAGTGTGAGCAGTCAGAAGAGGAACGTGATTTCTATGATGCGCTCTTCAAGAGATCTAAAGTAAGTCTTCTTCCAGATAGAATCCTTCTACCATATCAGCGATTTGTTCAAATTCGTATTACTCTACTATTAAAATCTAGTAACCATGTTAATTTAGAACTAGTTCTTGCTATATGAAGTAATATTATTTTTTTCACACAAACAGGTGCAATTCGATCAATTTGTTGCTCAAGGCAAAGTTCTTCATAACTATGCTAATATTCTCGAGCTATTACTACGGCTGAGACAATGTTGCAACCACCCGTTTCTTGTGATGAGGTAACATAAAAGCACATTCTCAAACTGTTGTAAGATGACAATGTAAAACCATGTTCATGTCGGACTTGTCTCATGTTATGTGTTCTACAACTGATGTGCAGCCGAGGTGACACAGATAAACACGCAGACTTGGCCAAACTTGCACAGAGATTCCTACAAAGCAATCTTGATTCAGCATCTCATAAAGTCCCTTCTCGAGCGTATGTTGAAGAAGTCGTCGAAAACATCCGAAATGGTGAAACTGCAGAGTGTCCTATTTGTCTTGAGTCAGCTGATGACCCAGTGTTGACACCATGTGCGCATAGGATGTGCAGGGAGTGCCTTCTGTCTAGCTGGAGAACACCAGCTTATGGAATTTGTCCCATTTGCAGACAAATACTTAATAAGGCTGAACTCATCACGTGCCCATCTGGGGGTCAGTTTAGAGTGGACGTGGAAAAAAATTGGAAGGAATCCTCCAAAATCTCCAAGCTTATGGATTGCTTGAAGCAAATTCACCTCTCTGGTTCTGGTGAAAAGAGCATAATATTTAGCCAGTGGACTTCGTTCTTGGATCTCTTAGAAATTCCACTTAAAAGGAAAAACATCGGGTTCTTGAGGTTTGATGGGAAGCTGTCCCAGAAACAAAGAACAAATGTCTTGCATGAATTTGCAGAGACAGAAGAAAAAATGGTATGTGTTACTTCCAGTTTAACTAAATTCCATGTAGTTTTTACTTGATTTTGGTAAACTCAAACTCTTTGGTGTTTTAGGTACTGTTGATGTCTTTAAAAGCAGGCGGTGTAGGCTTGAACCTGACAGCAGCTTCTAATGTTTTTCTAATGGTACTCGATTCATTATTTTTTCTTTGTCCTGAAACAATAAGTAGTCTCTTGATTTAGTTTCTAAGTTTGCATCTGTTACGTATCTATGAAGGATCCATGGTGGAATCCAGCAGTGGAGGAACAGGCTATAATGAGAATCCATCGGATTGGGCAAAAGAGGACTGTTCATGTTACAAGATTCATTGTCAAGGTAACATATTGACTAACATTACTCGAATTGCATCTCTGCCATAAGTAACAATGGATGTACTAAAAGTCATTGAACTGTTTGGATGCATGTTTGTAGGAGACAGTGGAAGAGCGGTTGCAGCAAGTACAGGCAAGGAAGCAAAGGATGGTAGCTGGAGCACTCACCGATGAAGAAGTCCGTTCTGCTAGACTTGAGGAGCTTAAAATGCTCTTCAGATAGAAACTGCTCCTGATGCATGCGTCTCTAGTTCATTTGCACGGACTCAGTCAAGGGCATAATTTTACTGGGTTCGATTTTGTCAAATATGTATAGAAGTAGAACCTCCTTTTGTATTAATGCCCAGAAATTGGATGCGAATCTTGATTCTTTCCTCGGTTTTATGAATCAACAACAATCCTTTGTTGCCTGAGTATTTTATAGCTTGAGTTGTTTATACTTTGCATTTGTAATTTTTCAAGAGAATTTATCAGTCAAATAGCAATAGCAGCTCTAAGTATGGTCATGAACTGAATATGGTTCAGCAATATAATGCTGTTGGTAAAAATCATGGATCAATGTTTCATCTGAACAACTGAGAAATCTGAAAACATGATAAGTCCATATACAAATAAACACTGAAATTGCTCCATAACTGTGAAGGATTCCCAGAACAGCATATGATGTCAATTCAGAATCAGATTATGGATGCTAAGAGTCTTACTCCTATTCATGCAAATCAAATAATCTCTAATTTGGATATAAGATGATGTAACTTATGGGCGATTATCTAATCTCAAGTTCTCAACCATCCATTATCGACGCCTTTTATTAATCCAACGGGGCAAAAGCATTTCATCATTGTTGCAGCTGCATGCTTGATAGAGTTAATTAAGTGTGTGTTTGCAGATGATTTTACTTGTGCTTTTTTGTCTGCTTTTGTTAAAAGTTGATTAAAGTTATTTTAAGCAAAAGTCATTAGTGTTTGATTAATATACAAAAAGCAGCTTAAAGTTGTAAAAGCATAAGTTCTATTTGGTTGTTTCTTAGCTTATAACGGTTACCTGCTTTTTTCCAGAGAAGTTGCAGCAAAAGTTGTAATATAAAACACTAAAAAACTACTTTTGATTTTTCTAAAAGTACAAAATCACTTTTTTAAGCATTTGCAAACACAAGCTAAGAAGAGTACTAACCACCGGTTTGCCAAGAGTTAAAACCGAAAAATTGAGTTAATCTTTTTTGGAGGTATTTGGCACAAGTTCAAAATACTACAAATACTAAGTCTTATAAAAGTACTTATTCATTTGGAGAGTCCAACGAGTCCATCAGGTTTTGTCACCAAATTGTCTATGTTTTAAGTTTGTCCACTTTGACTTATTTTTTCGCGGATCTGGGTCATCCAAGCGGATTGGATTTTTTCTTAATTTCGGGTATGGATTCACTATAAAATGGCTCTTTTTAGTTTTCTTTATTCCATTATTCATATTTCTCTCCAGATATTTTCTAACAAAACCCTAGCCTCCGTCTCTTCCTTCACGAGCGATCGAACTGCTCTTCACCATCACCAACAAGCGATCTCCTCATCTTCACCATCAGGCAATCTGCTCTTCATCTTCGATCTATGGAAGAAATCAATTGGCAGCTTCATCTTACGACGATTCTTCAGGTACCTGTTCGATTTTTCAGTGTTCTGAGGTTGTTGTAGTTAATGTTTATCTATTTCTGAGTGTTTTTCGTGTTGTTTTTGCTTTTTTAGTTGCTTCAATGGTCGATTCGAGCTTGAATGTTGATGTTGCTGGTGTTAATGGAGCTTCCGATCGAACAAATGTTACCGGTGTGCCTCCGCAAGTGAGAAAAGAAGCAAATCGTTGATGAAATCATGAAATTCTGCATCCATCTCTTCCGGATCTCATGAGATGACATAGGAAAAGAGCTATTGATATATTTATTGTGTTGGATTGTTAGTATAATGTTAGGATGATTGTAAGTATGCAGGGTATTTAGTTTGATATTTTTATATATGTACTAGGATTATTAGGAAGATTTAATTGTGTGTTTGGAGACAATTTGGTGATTTTGGTGATTTTAATATAATTTTTTCATATTAACATAAAAATAATTACTACTATTTTCATCTACAATTTGTAATGTTAATAGTTAAATGGAAATTTAAAATTTATAAAAATTAATTTTAATCGTAAAATGCATGTGATTCATAAAATTCTTAACGTATCATAATTAAGATTGTAATTGTAATTATGAAACTAAATACGTAATGCTATACATGTAATTATAAATCTAATAAATTTAGACGTGTCAGGTTAATTAATCCAATTATGAATCCTGATCGTTTATGGAAGATTATATGTATATATACTGTTAGTTGTTGATTATCCCATATTGTTGTGCTTTATTAGGTGTCAAATGTATATGTTTTACATGCAAATTCATAGTAATTTACTAATCCATTTTTTCTCTATTTGTTGTATGTTTTTTTAGATGTCGCGGCATAGGAGACCTACATACGGTCCTCCCGCATCGAGTGGGATCCCTGGTGGTTCTGGTACAGGCAGTACACCACCCAGTGGAGCGAGTAGTCCTTCTATGGGCTTTGATATTGGTGGGAGCAGCTACCACGGCCTCGAGACTCCACCGAGCTCGAGCACGGGCCAGTCAAATGTCTGGGCTGACTTACCCCCGACGATTGCCCATTTTTAGTTTTGACACCCGGTGCTATGTGGAAGGGGAAGCCGGTGTTGTTCCCCAACAGCCAGGCACAGTAAGTACATATTATGCATTTATAGAACATAACTTAAGACAGGTATATATCACATACCATTGATTTAACTATATATACTAATGAATATTTGTTTCTTGTCTTTCTCATTGATAACAGTTTCTGGCCCCCTGATGCTTCCAGTAACCTGACTGACATTTTTAGGGGCAGGAGGGAGTTACCTGGCGCTGGCGGCGAGAAGTGGTCACATGTCTCGGAAGGGATGAAGGCTTTTTACTTCGATGAGTTGCGGGTAAGCTTAAATGTTACAGTGCTTTATTTTTTGTTTTAATCGTTGTGTTAATGTGTGTGGCATGTTAGCCACTATATGTGAGTGGTATATTAGCCACTAAACTTGGGTGATATGTTAGTCACCATTGTGTTAGTAAATTTTAGGATAATCTGAGTGGTATGTTAGCCACTGAACTTGGGTGATATGTTAGTCACCATTAATGAACTTGTTGAATGTTTTATCTTTAAATTGTTGTCTTCATTTACCTTGTCTAATTTCTATGTTGTGTGGAATTGTTGTAGAACCTACTACATTTCCAATGCCCTGCTCCCCCAGTTGTGGTCGGTTTTTTGACAGGCTAGGGTCAAACCTCTATAGGCAAAGGGTTCATGCTGCGAAAAAATGTAAAGACAAGGGCACTAAGCCATCGTTTATTGGGGATGAGGAGTGGGCGCATTGGTCGAGTAATCTTGGAGGAACCCTGTCGTGTGGATCGTGTGGCAAAGAAGAGAGAAGGCCGACTCAAATTGACCGATGGTACGGGCACTTCCAGACACCATTATGGGTCGCGAGCTGTTGTTACGGATCACCAGATGGCGGTTAGTGTATATATTAATAACTTACTACTTGTGTTTTTTGCTTTCATTATCCGCTGTGGAAGATGATTTATATGTTTTCTGCTTTCATTTCTACCAACTAACTACTTGTTTGCTTTGCATGTGTGTTCTTTAGATCCAGGCTGGGGACCCCAAGACCGCACTATACCACTTCAAGAAGGCTAAGCTGAAGGACGACATTTGGGTGGACGAGATGTCCGAGCGTATTGCAGTACGTTTCTTTGTTAAGGTTCACATTTCTATTTGTGTATTATAAGAGATTCCTAAAACTGTATCTCATTTCGTATGCACTTTACGATTGCAGAGTGAGATCGAGAGGAGGATCGGCGGTCGGGAGCTGTCGATTCAAGAGCAAAACCAGATCTTTTTTGCCGTCAACCCAATGGACAACAAGGGTCGAGTGTATGGAATTGGAAGTTTGGGCCCTACATTAACGGGTCCTAGCTTCTCAGTGTCTCAGGCATCCACACGAGCTGATCTTTTCACACACGACCAGGTCCAGGAGATGATGACTCCTCTCCAAGAGGAGTTAGCTAGAAACAAGGAAGAGATTGAGCAAACCAAGGCAACTTACCAGCAAGTGCTTGAGAACCAGGCTCGTGTGGCTCAGCAGATGGATGCTTTGACCCAAATGATCTTGACGACCCAACAACGACCGCCTCCTCCGGCCGATTCTTAGTTACATTGGACTTATGCTTATGTTGTTTATGCTACATATACACTATTTCATCTTCTGTACGGATATTTAGTCTTCGGTTTGGATAATTTGTATTCGTCGAATCTCTATTGTTAATTAATACAATTTAATTGTTTCGGTTATATTATCTACTATTATATTGTGTGAAAAACAGGTGAAATGTGAAACAAGAATTAAAATAAAAAATTAAAGAAACAAATTTTTTAGCGACGGATAGGAATCCGTCGCTAAAAATGCCGACCTAACGCGAATTAGGGCTGGGACTTTTAGCGACTGATTAGGAATCCTAGCCAGTTAGGGATGGATAGTAATCCGTCCCTAAATCACGACAGAAGGTCAACGGATTTCTCCGTCGCGAATTAACGATGGATTCCTTATCCGTCCCTAATTCCTTTGCGATGCCCGTTTTAAAGACGGGCGTCTTATCTGTCGCCCAATTCGTCGCTAAGGGATTAGCGACGAATCGGGTGGGCTTTAGCTAAAGCCCGATTTTTTTTTGTAGTGGCTGTATCACGTCTCCATGGACAGAGCTTGGAGATTTAACCGTAATAGCTGCTATTTTGCCAACCGAACACAAAATCCGACCATTAAGCTTGTTAATCGCCAGATCCGGATCTGATAATCGGTAAGTATACTAAATCATTTCAGATCTGCATTTTCTTCTCGTAATTCTTATGTTTTTTTATGTCGATTTTAACGACAGATCCAGATCTGATTAGGTATGACTGGTGTTTCATTATGTTTTATGTGTAATTGTCTATTTTTTTTATGTGAAATAGTATGTTATTGTTTTATGTTCATTCTGAATTGCCTATTTTTTTTATGTCAAATTATCTAGTTTATGTGGTAAATAGTATGTTTAAGTGTTTATCTTGTAACTGTCCATGTTAATGGCAATTTGCCTATATTTTAGGTGATTTTGTCTAGTTTTTAGGTAAAATTGCTTAGTTTTTCATGTATATTGTCTTCATGTAACTGCAACATAGTGTTCACTCTGAATTGCCTATTTTTTTTATGTCAAATTGTCCAGTTTATGTGGTAAATAGTTTGTTTGAGTGTTTCTCTTGTAACTATCTATGTTTCAATGTGAATTGCCTATATTTTAGGTGATTTTGTCTAGTTTTTAGGTAAATTTGCTTAGTTTTTCATGTATATTGTCTTTCATGTAACTGCAACATAGTGTTCACTCTTAATTGCCTATTTTTTATGTCAAATTGTCTAGTTTATGTGGTAAATAGTATGTTTGAGTGTTTCTCTTGTAACTGTCCATTCAATGTGAATTGCCTATATTTTAGGTGATTTTGTCAGTTTTTAGGTAAAATTGCTTAGTTTTCATGTATATTTGTCTTTCATGTAACTGCAACATAGTCTTTTGTATAAATGTCCTATGTTTTAGTAGAAATTGTCTATGTTGCTCTTTGTTGTTGGTTTATTGTGAAAAAATAGATGTGCTATATATTGTCTAGTTTGTATAAATGGTCTATGTTTTAGTATAAATTGTCTATGTTATTACATGTTTTCTATCGTCAGTCAAGGTGTCGCCCTGACTATTGTCAGTCAATGTATCGACATCTGACACGTGTCCGTTGCTCGGTATCGCCCTAAACCGTTGCTCTGTGTCGCCCTCAACTATTGCTCTGTATCGTCTTCAACCGCTATTTTTGTTTTTTTTAAAACTATTAACTTATTCCAAAAAATTTAATTATTAAAATTTTAACTCTCCTTCCCCAATCCCCACCACCACCCACCATCTTCTTCCCCACCACCAACACCGTCCACCATCTTCTTCCCCACCACCAACACCGCACACCACCACCAAAATCACTGCCGGAGCTTCCATGGCGGAAAGCTGATCAGTTTTTTTTTTTTTTTTTTTTTTTTGAGCTTCCGCCATGGAAGCTCCGGATCTGGAGCTTCCACGGCATGGAAGCTCTAGATTGGAGCTTCCATGGCGGAAGCTCAAAAAAAAAAAAAAAAAAAAAAATATCGGAGCTTCCGCCATCCGTGATGGCGTGGCCGACTCGACAGATCCATGGCGGAAGCTCGATCAAGCTTAAATGGCTTCGTTAGAGTAAAAATATTTTTTTAAAATATATTTAAATAATTTAAAGCGACGTAGGCGGTTGGAGCAACACATAGCGCAACACCTTGTGCGACACGAGCGACACCCCATGACAACACTTGGTGCGAAAGGTAACAGATTATTCGATCTCTACCATTAAAATTTTAATCTAATGGATCAAAATAGGTGACTGACGTTAGTCAGGGCGACACCTTGACTGACGGTAGAAAGCCCCATGTTATTATGTGTTGTTGTTTTAGGTTGAATAGTTTATTTTTTTGTATAAATTTCTATGTTTATCTATAATTTGTCTATGTTTTTTGATGTTTTTGTTGTATGTATTAGGTTTTGGTAAAAAGGGTGGTCGAACAAAGAAATTGTTTGGTCACAAAAATTTGAAACGTTGTGGAAGATAGGGCCGACGAACAAGTCAAGAGTGTGAAGAAGCTATTTTTTGAGGATGTATTAAATGTTTTTGAAAAGACGTACTATGTATTTTATATGTTGTAAATTTTGATTTTTCTTTTAATTATTTTGTGAATTGAAATTTATTGGTTGACGATGAAATTGAAGCTCATGTCTATTTTTCAAAATATTGTGTTTTGATTGGATAAATAGGTTGTTATAATGATTGCATGCTAAATATAGATAATTTCACGATAAATACAAACAATTTGATGATAAACATAGTCAATTTGATGTAAAATATCAACATATTTGGATGGACAAAGCTGATGTAAGGTTTAAAAAAAAAAAAATGCGGGTCGAGTTGCCGGGTCAACCCGCGAAAAAAATCATATTGTTTGGTTTTTAGTGTAAATTGTCTATGTTTATCTGTTGTGTAGAAAAGTCCGGACTCTCTAATATGTAAAGGACTCTCGCAAGACGGACGCAGTTCAAAATTATGCCATTGAGGATCGCGAGTGGTAAGCTTACTACAAAGTCTTATAATTGGGGCACTGTAGAATCCTTGTGTTGTGGTCTTCTTTAAAGGTTGAAACTCTTGGGAGGAAGGCTTCTCTTTCTTGCACAAAGCACACACGTTACACTGAATCAGTTGTTCTTCACTTGATTCAAGTAGACACACTCAGGTCATGTGTTTTGCTTCACCACAATATTTTGCATTTCCTGGGATTCCTTTTGTGCCGGCAGGTATAAAACTGTGCACTGAGGCAGTCTTTGTTATTATCATATTGCAGACAGATTGGCAAGAAGGGAGGTGGTTCAAAGGCTGGTATTGTCTGAACCTTACGGTAACAATTGATAATAATCTGTTTGTAGTTGAAATTCTCAAAGACAAACTTAATTGTGGTGTATTTTTGTATAGTTGTGTAGGTTTTTGTAACTATTCAAAAACTATGTGTAGTATCTTGGCTGAAACTGTAACTTGTACCTGCCTTATAAGATTGGATTATCAAATGAACAATGTGCATTCTAGCAGCAAAAGAAGAGCAGAGTTACCTTAGCCCGGTTGTGTAGGTAGAAATTTTTGGAAGGTTGCAATCCTGACGAATGTAATTTGGATATCAATGCCCCTGAAGCCAAAGTTGTATTCGGGGTCTTACAAACCCCTGTAATTTCATTTATACAAAATGTAACAGTACCTACTCCTTTTTATTTAAACAAAAAAAGAAAAAAAAAGGTAAACATCAAAGGGGCCCATAAGTACTTCCCACTGGACTTCGGAGGGCGATGAATAAATACACCCATATGTTCATTAATGGGGACATATTGATTACACCAACCAAAATTTGACATTATCACTAGTCATAAATTAACTACTCCTAGAGGATCAGAAATCCAGAATCAGAATACACAAATTAATACTACAGTAACAAGTAACTAATCAATAGGCACTCTTTAACCACAAGATAGATCCTAGGACAACTGGCAAAGCCATTCAAATACCCTTCTCATCATTATTGTATGGATGTTGCTATTGTAACAATGCATGATCAGAATATCAAGACAAACCACTCAAAAGTCGAATACAACTCTAGATGTCAAAAATAATATTGATCAAGAAAGAAGCTCAAGCAAAGAGCTTCATCTTTTTTTTATTTATTAATCTCTGATGCATGTCCTCTTAAGGAACAATGATGTACGGCCTCCGTGGTCCACCAAGTCTCTTTTCAATCTAACATGAGATGATTCTAGTAATATCCGGTGCTGTGAATAAATTTAGCTCTCTATTTGATATTATGTGTAGGTACACTAATGTAGAATTTCGTGTTCTTGAAGTCATCCAACAGTGGATTGTATCCATCTTTAGTTCTTGTCTTCACCGGAAGACCAAATTCTTCCATGAAAGCTGATGTATCGAGCTAAAGCAATATGCAAGGAACACACAAACAGCGTTAGAACGGCGATTATGATTCACCAGACAACCAACAACAAATCTGGAGCTAGCTAGCTATAGCCAAAATAAAATGTTGAGCTCCTGGATTTTTCATGTTATGCAAGAAATTACCGTAAGAGTTCGTCTCTTTTTTCCCTTCTTGGAGGAACTATCTTTATGTGGCTTCACCAATTCAGAACAGTAGTGATCTATACGTTCCAGAAGCCAAAAGTCCGTTGGGAAAAAGATATCAGCATCACCCTGTAGAGAACATTGGGCCTCAGAGAAAGATTTGTACTCATTAAAGAAAATAACGTACAAGAAATAACAGTATGCAGATTATTGGAGTGATATTGAACAGCTACACCAAAAAATCAAAGCAACTTTGGAGGAAATTCTCTCTATTCAATATCAATGTCAATTATAATTAAAACTATCTCTAAAAAACTCCAACTCTTGCCTTGGTGCATATATAGCTATATTTATAGATCACGAGTCAACCTCAATAGATATATCTAATTAAACTAGAATCCTATGGAAATACTAATTACCAACTATACGAACTCTAATTTAACTATAATATGCAATAGCCTAAAATACTTGATACTAATATTAATATATTAAAATAGTAATATTAAACTTATTCTTCCGGATCTCCATCACAGAGTTTTAGCACACTCAGGTTCCATAAAACATCACATAAAAAAAAAAAAAAAAAAAAACTAAAAGAAATCAGAGTTGTTAATAGTGTCCGAAGTGGCTGCTAGCACGGTAGACATAGCCTGTGGAGGAAGTGAATCTCTAGTTTACAGTCGAACTAGAAGAATGAAGTCGTATTATACTTCTCACTCAGCACCTTCTAGCTCAAAACCAAAGGGCAAGGGAAAAGAAATGATTGAAACGATCACTGAAGAGGACAATGAAGAGATGTACTTCAACTATGAGTGGTGATGAAGAAATGAATCTTAAGTTCTAACGCATCACATCCAAGACAAGCAAATTAGTAGTAATAGATGACCACTGCTAAGAAGACAGCAAAATGACATTCTCGAATGAAGAGAATCAGAAAATTATGTGTTGTTTAAACTTTAAATTAGAGCATCGTCAATGCAAGTTCATCCAGTTTTTGATAATTCTCTCTAGTGGCAAGACGGTGCTAGCATTGAACAGATAGCAAGTCAGCTTCTATGTAATTTGATTGATCTTTTGTCGTACCCTAAAGTAATTTCGAATTAAAAATACTAAAAAGAAAAAGTAAATCGATCAATATAAAGTACTTAATCATCTGTGCTTTTATTACATATCAACTTCAAAAGTGTCATTTTGCCATTTTAGGTGTCCCATTACAAAACGTGATATTCCAAAACATTCTATTTCTGGGAAATACCATTACCCTCATATAACACACATAGTTACAACTTTCCACACTTTATCAATTGTTTTATGGATCAATTACATATACCCCCTGCTAGAAGCCTCCATTGCAGATAAAACCCCGTTAGTCAAACAATTACAGATGGGTCCTTTAAGCGGATTAAGCGTTTACCGAATTATAAGCTGTTTTGCATTATTGGCAAAACAAACATGGCCTTAGCCCATTTTTAGGTTTTAATATACACACAACTCACCAGAACTGTTCATAGCGTACTGGGTACGCAGCCCTCCGTCCGGCCACCGTCCACCGCCGCATCTCGTTCGGCGACCACCCACAACCGTCCATCGACATATCCACTCTACCCATGCACCCTCTTCTCCGGCTAGAAATATCGGAGTTAACGGAAAGAATCCGAAGCTCCGACCGCCATGAATGGCTGCCAAGAGCTTCGTACTCCTTCCATAAAACCGAGATTAAGCTACTGGAGTATTTGGGAAGGTGTAGGTAAGGCTATGAGCTCGAATAGTTCGGCTATGGAGGTTTGGGATAGGGTAAATCGAAAATCCCCAAATTCGAATTTTTGAAACTCGAATTTGGTGTCCTGTTTTGATCAATTGATGTTTGTTAGACTACATTGATGATAATTACAAGCTTCTTTGATGTCTATGGACGGTTGAAAGGTGTTAGAAATCGATTTGAAGAATTTGGAATTCGTATTGAAAGTACAGGGATCTGTTTGAGGTTTTCGAAAACTCAAAGCCCTTGTGTTTGAGAATTTGACGGACTTGATTGTAACGTTTAGAAAGTTACTGGGACTCAATTGAACTTTTAGAAAGTTATGGGTGATTTGAAAGGAACAGAAAGCCCTAGGGACTTACATTGCAATTAAGCGATCTGACAATGTATAAATAGGCTAGTTTTTTTTTAAAAAATAACAGCTATATTACAATTACATATAATTACCTATTGTTCTACATCAATTACATCTGAGTCCTCATGTGCCTCGCACGTGACACCCATTACTTAAGGATGTTTGGTCAATTCTGAAATCTGATAATGGACCAGGGGTAAAAAAGAATTTTCCTAGTTTTAATCCGCCAAAAGTCAAATTCATGGACTTAGATGTAATTAGAATGTATCGAACAGGGACTTCGCCAGTATTGTTGAACTAACAGGGATCCATCTGTAATTAGAAATTCTAGTAGAGGGTCTAGAAGTAATTCGCCCTTGTTTTATTCTTTGGTAAATGATAATGCCAAAGCATTTTCCTTTTATAGATTTAATGTGTCACAAAAAGTGCTATAAGTGTCACAAATAACTAAAATTGCTTTGGCAATATGATTTATGCCCTGGCATTATCATCAACCTATTCTTTGGATATAAAGTATTCCAATTATATCTTTATTTATTCTTTACCCCACCAACCTACCACACTTGTACTATATTTTTCATATTTTATAATAATTCTTCAAACAAGTGAAAGAGTCAACACCACGTTTGTAATGGGACAGAGAAAGTACAAAAGAAAGAAAATCATTGCAAATTATCAATTCTATCCAATAGACCATAAATTTCACGGGCGACATTTAAACAGAGAATGTGCATCAACTTTAGAGAACCACATCGCATGCGTACAGGATGCTCTAGTCAATACATATCTTCCACGGACTAATTGACCAAAACTATATTTATTGCTGTGATGCTACTAAGTTTAGTTCCTGAAAGCTAATTTCCATTTTTAACTTAACCATAGAATATACGGCAATTGTTGAACGTGATCTGAACAAATAAATCTTTAAGGTTCATCTAACAGCAAATAATGATCACCCCCACCCCCAAAAAAAAAAAAAAAAAAAGCAATTATGAGCCATACCAGCTCAGATAGGACCTAAAGTTCTATATATCCTTCAGCTCAAGAGCTGAAGACAGCATTAATTTGACTTTCCTGTACCACATTTCCTCTAAATATTAACGTCGTATAAGTCAAAATATCATTTTATTCAGTAGAAGGATGAGTAGTTCTACTTTCTACGGTGAGACATCAATCAGATAAAATGACTCGGTAAAGAGAGAAGCAGGAAAGAAAATACACCTTCGCATCTAGATAGTTGTTGTGATCTGAGCTTTTTCCATCTTTCTGCGAAGGGAAAGGTAAAATGGTAAATGTAATTCTAAGTTCTAACGAATTAATTCGTCATCTGATAAAGACCAAAGTAGAAACTGAAAATAAAAAAGGAAAGCAGAGAAAGTAGATCAAGTCAGCCTTTTCACTTAAAGATATCTACACATAACGCAACAAGATCTGATAATACTAAGTGCTGAAGGTTTACTCATAGGTAAAGATTAGCATTAGTTGTATATGTGCAAACTGACATTATAGAGTGAAACTCAAATGCAAGAAATAGTGTCGAAAGCAGACCATGTTCTCTGATGAGTTTTAGGCTTATCTCAAGGTAAGGATTCACTTAGCTTAGCTTTAAATTTGGGATTATATAAGCAGGACCAACATTTCTCAGCTGCTTAATGGTGCTCCCTCAATGGTAAGACTGTCATTGCATTCTGGGCATATAACATTACCCCATACTCAGCAGGTTACATGAACACAAACTTTTAGCAGGATGTAAATCAAAAACCTTAAATGCCGCTGCACTTCCCCTACCACTCAAGTGTGTGTAATTCAAGTTCGCCAGGATAAAAATAAATATAAAAAAACCCTGGTATTTTAATATCAGCATAAGAAGCTCAAGTAAATGAATGTAACATAGCACAAAGAAATAACACTACATAAACGTACCTTGCTTGTGACAAGTGGTGCACGTTCACCAGGAACTCTCACGTCAGGGAGATAACTGAAATCAGATGCGATCAAAGACATCTTGGGAAGAGCATCATGTAGAGCTTGTAGAAGTTTCTGTAGTTTCACATAAATAATATTGAATCGATCAAATTTATCAAGTATAATACGTTCGTAATTATGTCAATGGAGTCGTACCAAACAACCAGTCGGTAGCCAGCATCTTCGGGGCCTTGGAAGAACTTTCGCCGAAATAATTTTTGCAATTGAACTTCCCCTTCCATGTGGCCTACCATCTTTGTCCAAATTCATGATCTCCATGCAACTCTGGATCAAAGGATCAGCTAGTGGCTTATACAGCTCACGCAGGTTGGATCTATTGAAGGATGAACAATATAATACTGGTAATTTAACATGACTTTAATACAACTCTATAAGATGTAAGAGATGCAACAGCATAAACTAGACAAATAAAGAACAGCTCAAGTATGTGGAGAAGTCATAAACGGACTTGCATGCATGAAATGGGAACTTGGGGAGCTGTTTCATTTTATATTTGGTCTGCAACGTGAAACAATCTAACCTTTACTGCACAATGCACACACAACTTGTAGACAATAGGCCTTTTGCTGTTTGGCAACTAGATTTGCCGAGGATTTAACAATAGAAACTCTTGGCTACTAGGTGACTAGGTCTACTTCTGGAATGGCCTTCAGCATTCTACCTTGAAATCATTTCTGTTGGGAGTATATTACCTTTGTTGTTTAGAATGCTCACCCCTTAACTTGTAAGGAGCTGAGTATTTGAAAGCCTGATCTTGGCATTTACCCCAGAATTAAAACCTGCTCAAATTGTACAGAAACTCTAATACTCTATTACTGACCACCTAATTTACTTGGCTAACCTTTTTGAGCTGTAAATGGTTTTGACCAGTGTAGTAACTTTTTGTGATACAAGAATCAATTGTAATTTTGATATGAGCTTTCTTAAATGCCGTTGGATTCCCCTCTAACACTATAACAGAGCTTCAAAGAATGCTTGCAAAAGTCAAAGAAAGAGTCGTAATCATGGAAAATGGAAGGCTGAATTTTCAAGGTTGCTACAGGCAAAAAAGATAGGCAAAAGCTGGTCTACTACCCATCAGAATGACCTGATTCAACACAGCCTGGAGGGACGCTGCGTGCAACTAGAATCAGGATCACAACAGATGGAAGTGTTGTTCAACAGACCTGATAAGTTCACAAACTCCCTAGGAAAATAAAGTATTGCTGGCTTGGCTAAGAAATGTGCATGGAAAACAGATGTGAATAAACAACAGAACGGCTAGGTTCATTGAGTTCATAGGCTATTATAAACCCTCATGATTGTACCATCTTTTGACGTATGACAACTTTTTTCCCAAAAAATAAACATAAATAGATAAGGAATGGGTTGAACAAGACATGTAACAGGACGCATAATTCCTTGGATGGCTGACACTTAGGGGTGTGCATGTGTTTGAGAGAGAGAGAGAGAGAGAGAGAGAGAGAGAGAGAGAGAGAGAGAGAGCACTTAGGATTTGTGAAAAAACAGAACTTGTTATAGCACTGATTTACCCATCATCGTGCTTTTCAACCCACACTTCCATCCAAGGGGAGACTTGATTCTTAGAGTAGATAAGATCATGTGGAAGATTATCAAGCACCTGGAACAATTAGATGTACTCATTATTGCTTTCTCAAACCACTCAGTGTGCTTCTAATCAAGGATACTGTACCTCTAGCATTATAACCCAACAAGGTTGCTGCACGATACCTGTCCCCACAAACATTACTAATATAAGTTCCAAAACTTAAATCAACACTTACTATGTCATAGCTTATAAACATCAGACTTAAACAACTATTTGACGAAGTTGACTGACACATGTCGAAATGAAGAATTCAGGTTAACCGTACCCCATCCATTTGGATCAGCAGCGTCACGGCATTCTACATTGAACTTTGATAAATGACTAGCAACTCCTCCAACAGTCTCCAGTTGCTTTTTGGCCAGCGAAGAACTGATCTCAACTGAACTGTATAAAATTGAACAATTAGTGTTGATACGGGATAGGAAAGAAACGTAACACACATTAGAGAACTGAAAGAAGCACCAAATATTAGAAAGGTCACACCTCATTTAGATACATATAAATCCACTTGAAGAGAAAATTGAGAGACTTCATGAAAAGTTGGGAAAGAACTTTAAATATGGCTACTTGTTTCAGCAAGCATTCTTCTTGAGCAAAATATTTCTCCACTGACATTTATGTAGTTACAAAATTTTCTGCATTGTATGGTGAAATAGGGAGATGGAAAGACAAAGCAGGTACAGTGACATTACGTACACATAAGTCATATTATCATAAACTCTTGTTGGTGCATTCAATTTTATGTAATCCATTACACCCTTTGCACAAGTTCCTGATCCACCTCCAATCTCATAAATCTGAAAATAGAAATAGAAGTAATATCTTAACATGAAAGTCAGTATGAATGACCGGAATGGAAAACTTACAATCATTAGACGCCAGGTCTATGTCGATCCAGGGATCAATAGATGATGAAGTTAACATAGAATTACATATATTTTGAAACTATGCTACATTCCTTTTGTGAGTGGCAATGAGCAACATCCAAATTAATTCCATGAAAAACCATATGGAAACGGGAATAACGGGAGTATGAGTCTCTGAGAATAAAGCTCCATCTCTGAACTATATTCAGGCAAGATAGACGAGAAGACCAAATGAAGAGGTCAAAACCATACAGAAAAGCTTATTAAAGAGATGAATGTGTAGAACTTGGGAAGCTAAGCTTTGGGTGGAGTGGACAGCGCTCAACTGGTAAAGATTAAATAAAAAAAGGAAAAATGATGAGAATGAGTTTCTAAAATGAAGCTCCATCTACATATAGTATTCACTATTCAGGTAACATGAGTAATGACAACAGGCATGTAAATAACTAGAAAGATGATATATAAAGAAACTAAGAAGGCTTGTTGTGGGTGGCGAGAAGGGGGGATGAGAGTAATGAGTAATGACAACAGTCATAGAAAACTGTGAATTCTTGGAATATGAAATAATATCGGATTCAAACAATGTGACTGTCAAGTGTTTGTTATTGGATTGACAGCCAGAAACATTTGCATGGGAATAAACAAGACTGACATTCAACATCCAAGCCATTACTGTTACTTCTTAAGGACTCCAGTGACATGCAAAGTCTATCTAGGACCCAGTCAGATTAAGCTATCCCTTATAGTATATCAAAATTAGGACCACTCAGAAACAACTTCATTTACAATCCAAAATATACTCTATTATAAATTAATGTAAACAATCTGAATCCTATTGGCCAGAGTTCTCTATTACCGGCTTTTATTTCGTAGTATCATTTCATCAACTGGTTAATATGTAAACAATATATGTCAAGTATAAAACACAAGATATTAACAAAAACTTGAAACACTTACTTTAAGTGGAACAGATAGATCAGCAGTCCGCATAATTGCTTCAGCGATACCATGGGCATACCAAGGCTACCAAGACAAGACAGAGAAATGAGAACACATCACAAGATATTAATGAGGAAAATAAGCTAAAAAAATGGATCGGCTTCTAGTTTATACATATTGATAACTCCATACATGAATGCATAAGAATCATTACAAGAAAATACACATCATACTGGCTAATGTAATTCAGTAAAAAAAATCTGGTCCATTTGGGGGGGGGGGGGGGGGGGTACCCGCAGCCTTTTCCGTGAGTGTGGGCACTGAGTAAAACACAGGGAATATCACTTATCCATGTAACATCACATACACAGATCCATAGATCACAGACTAGCTCCTCCAGAGGGTTTTAACCTGAGAGTGGGAAGTTGTTATTTCGCTCCAGGTTAAATCCAGACAACATTCTATTTTGTAGAAATATTTTGTATTTTGGAAAGAAAACTGTGTTGTTAGAAACAGCCAGAACATGCACTAACAAGCCAAATTCTTGTAAAAGTCAACGTTTTGCTAATATAAAAGGAAAATCATATCCCTCCCCACCCCAAGTGTATGGAACACTCACCTTATATACTGATGTGATTTGATTTTCCTATTATTTAGGAAAATCAAGCCTTTTAAAAAGACTTGCTCCATTAACTATGTACGGATGTTTTGACTTTTGAGTGCAGCTATATATTGTGTAGATAGTAAATTTGAAGTAATAGAAAAACAGCTGGTATTTTTCATCGATCAAGTAACTATAGCTCTTCTACTGGACAGGGGTGGGGAGAAAAAGAGAAGGATGAAAGACTAGATCATGCATAAAACACATATCAAAACACCAATAAAAAGTTAGAATACAAAATAAACATTAGGATCCTGTCATTTCAAAGAAAGGCAGGGAGGGCAAAGGATTTACAAAAAAAAAAAAAAAAAAAAAAGTAGTAAATAGTCTTTTTATACTCCCTCTGTCCCGCTAAAAAATGTAACTATTCCTATTTTGGACGTCCCACTAATTTATGTCACTTCCTAAAATAGTAAAAAAGTAAACCCCACTAACCCACTATCTTATACTCCCTCCATTCTTTTTAAAGGTTTACTTTTGCCATTTCGGGAGTTTTTTTTAAAAATTTAACGTGGGAAACCCACTATCTCCAATTATTAATTTTTTATCACTTTCTTTCCTACTTTATCTATTCTCTCTCTTACTATTCTATTCTTTTTCTTACTTTCTACCATCTACTTACTATTTTATTCCCTATTTCTTAAAATTCACACAAAACCAAATGGTAAACCTTGTAAAATGATGGAGGGAGTACTTTTTTCATTCTTTATCATCTCTATCTCTTATCTTTCATACTTTCCCCATTCTTTATCATTTCTTTCATCTCCAACAAATGATAAACTATTGGTCGTCTAAAAAACAATGCCGAAAAGATTGCGCCCTATTCTAGCGGGACGGAGGGAGTATGTTTTACTCAATCAAGATTCACGGAAGAGGATATGATCAACATAATTTTCAGCAAAAAATCACAAGATTCCAGAGCAATTTTTTTTTAGAGAATTAACATGATACCAGACAGAGGAATAACGGAATTAAGTATTCT
The DNA here is from genome assembly GCA_026545765.1 of Plantago major. NCBI lineage: Eukaryota > Viridiplantae > Streptophyta > Magnoliopsida > Lamiales > Plantaginaceae > Plantago > Plantago major. The sequence continues at coordinate 44,854,509 of CM048844.1, forward strand.
CAGTTAAATTTCTTACATCCTCCATCCGAATAAAGGTTCCCATTTGATTTCTGTTGACCTTTTACAGTGGCGAATCCAGGAGTAAAGTTCAGCGGGGTTGAAGTTTTATACAATATGATAATTTTTTATGAACAATTATAGATGAACTCTAAATTGTTATATACCTAGAGTACTAAATTATTATTAGAATCAACATTGTTATTATTTTAGAGTTTTACTATTGATAGGAAAGTTACCTTATAGAGTTCGAGTCTAATTAGGAAGTTATTAGCTATTACCTAATACAGTTCAAGTCAAATTAAGAAGTTGTTTTCTATATAATAGAGTCTTAGGGTTTATTATTCATAAGTAAAAAATTAGTCTATTTTGCTCTTAGGAGTTGGTTTCGCCCTTTCGGGCGGTTCATCTCTTCAGAAATTGGTGTCTTTACTTTAGATAAGTTCTTTCAATAAAATTACAGAAAAAGTAGCTTTGCTACACCAAAAAATAGTCTCTTTCTTTATCCATAAATCTCTCTGTTCTATCAAAATTTGAATAACAATAAAAAAATTAGAAGGAACATATATTATATATATTCCATTATAATCTAGTTACCCACCTTTTTACGCCTTTTGTTTTGTTGAGATAGCTCGATTTTTTCATATATTATATACATTCGATCAAAAATCAAATATAAACTGGCGTTTTTCGTTGGACTAGATGAAAATAAAATGTAAACTGTCCTTTCTCGGTTGGACTAGATGAAGAAAGTAATAATGCAAATAGTTATAATTCATACTTCTATAAATTGCCTAAAGTGATTCAAAATTCGAGTGTTAAATAGAAAAATGCTCAAAATGATGGAAAATTGAGTATTGAATAAAAAAGAAGGTTAAAATAGGACTTAATTGGATTTGAACATGAGCCAACTTGCATAAAACCCATGACTCTAGCCACTCTGCCAAAAACAATTACATGAACTTTTGTGTAGTATATAGTACTAATTTGAATCTCAGTGGGGTCCAGTGCCCCCACTGGGCCCCATGTGGCTCCACCACTGCCTTTTTTTACTTTTGTTTGACAATATATCAATCTACCATAATGAAAAAATAATCAAAAAAATCATATTATTAATGTATAATCATTATACTTTCATAATAATGTTTTTTAAATTATTTTTGCTATATGATTTAGGATTAGTTTATAGTAAAAAAATGTTTCAAAAGTCGACAAAAATCAAATAGTAACCTTGATCCGGGACGGATGCAGTAGTACATTTGGTTTCCCTTCAATCTATTTTCTTATCCACATTTTCATCAGGAAAAAAATAAAATAAAGAAAGAAATAAAAGGGCGCTTGGATATTTAATTCAACAGTTTCCAACAAGAGAATATTTCCACTGCATGAAACGCTAAGTTACTTATCCCTCATAACGATTTTCCAAAAATTCAAATAATTCTCAAAGGAATTATAACTAATTTCCTTTGGAACAAGAAAGTGAAACAACTGAAACAAACAAAATGAAACAGCTGAAACTTTTACATTCCAAGTATTTCTGATACTGTACCTTAAAGAGCTCAACAGGAGTAAACCACGATAAATCACTTTGCTTGTAAATTGCATTTAGGTGCTTCATATAATTTTTCCGTCCTGAAAATACGGGTTATACTTTCAATGTTTGATATCCCATAGAAACAATTCAATACAAGTGCAAGCAAAAGATGTGTTACAAAGAAACTAAAACGTACCACAACAAAGTATAATTAATGAAATTAAAGGGGAAAAAAGACCAAAAGGATATGCTTCTACTATTTAGGTAATAAGATTCTTAGTCCACGCTATCTATTCCCAATACAGGTGTTTCATGGGCATTGACCCTTCGAGATATAAGATACAGAAAAAAAAAATCAAAACCCAAGAGAGTGGCTGCGGTCAACAACTTATTCAATAAAAAAAACTTGAGTAGTTGGCCATTTATCCCCATGTGTTTTACAAAAAAGGGAGGATTATCCCATGTGAAATTTCAATAAGCGGATTACTCGCAGTGATATGAAATATGGTGCAACAAGATCCCTCTGTTGGGATGTGTATCCACTCACCACATACAGCGGGTGAGCCATGAATTTGTCCTTTGAAAAGTCCCACTCTCCAGAATTGTACCTTCGTGAATTCCGATAACTAATGGTATCATTAGATAAAGAAAGATCGGAGCAAAATACCGCTGAAAATTGGAAAATTCTGGGTTGTGTGGGTGCTTGCCGCAACTTGAATCGCTTATCAGGCAATTCCACCTTATACATAATGAGGAGGTTTCACTATACTAAGTATTTTTGGTAAAGATTAATAAAGTGACTAATTAGAAAAGGTAGTCCAATTAGCTTTTTAGAAAAATAAGGTGACTATTCAGCGACCGCCGACCAGTCACCTTATATGGTTGTTTTGACAAACAAACATAGGGATAGGAGAGTTAAAAAAAAAAAAAAGAAAGAAAGAAAGAAAGAAAGCTTATGGTTAGGGAACTAGTAATATATGCTTTATATGAATGGCAAGATCATCTTTACAACAAGCTATGGGCAGAACATCTAGGAAGCATATTGCGCTCCATTTCAACTCACGAAGGGTAATCCACCAAGTTTATGGTTAGAGGACTTAGTAAAATAAATCTACACAAAGGCTCCAAATGTTGACCGTGGTCAAGTGTACAATACCAGAACAATTTTCTTTATCAAAATACTTATCATTATACAGTTTGGCACCGAATGGTAAGATGTGATAAGGAGTGTGGTCAAGGTGTTAAGACGCATGTGTGAAGCCCGAATGCAAATCAACAATGATTTGACCATTAAAATTCTCAAAACGCACTGATTGGTAGACTTTTTGGAATGTATTTGGAGTTTTGGACATATATTCTGAAACATATTCAAACGATTGATAAAAAGTAGTCAAATATATTCGAAAGCTGATTTTAACTTGTAGCTGACAAAAGGACTAATGTTGGCAAGTGAAAGTAAGTATTTACTTATTAAGAGCATAGTATTTATCAAGTGAACCCAATCGGTGCTTTATCTAAAACATTGCGGAATGGGTACTTTGTTCTTTAACTCAAAGACCCGAACTAACTTGTCTATCGATTCCTTTAATGAGTTAGGTAGTTTTTACGGTAACTCCAAGAAAGCTGCTGAGCTATTGGTTAAAAATGGTTTTGAAGAGGCGTATGCTATAACAGGAGGGCTCAGAGGAAAAATGGATGACAGGTATATTGTTTTCCTTCAATTTTCTTACGATCAAATATGGTTTCTGTTCATTAGATTTATTTAGCTTGGCGTGGTGCTGTTGATGAAAACTTGATTTTGGATGTGGTTTTTCAAGCTATCATAATCGTTTAGTGGATGATCATTGTATTACGATTTCCATTGAAGCTCGGAAAGTAAACAATCCCTGCGATCTGCATCTTCTTGGAACTGAGTTTTACATGGAATTATATGTTTAAATTCTAGAGTTATGGATGAACAGAGATCACCCATAAATAATGGCAACTTCTTCCGACAGAATGTTGGGAGATACATACAATTACTGCCTATTTATATGGAGAAGAAATGGGATTTACGTTGGGCATAAACGTAATTCTGTTGGAGCTGGTGAGGATATTAGTGTATATCCAGCTAAAAATACATCTCCATGTGTAACAAAGGAATCACTCTCTCATAGTCACACAAGTCGAGGTACGGTCCAGGTCGAAAATCGGGGATGGGGTCGAAATTCGATATCACCGGTGAACCCGGTACGAGGGGGTATACTCATTATTTATTTATTTTTAATTTTTTTAATTAAATAGTTAAATTGTGTATTAATGATTCTTTGCTAACAATAACTCCCAAGTTCCCAAAACGTTTACCTTACAACTACAATCAAGTGGCTTCTTCCTTCAGTACTTCATTCCCAATTCTTCATCAGTTTCGTCACTTCGTCTTCCACCATTCTTCTTCCTTCCTTCTCACTAATCTGCAACTTCTAATTTCTTCCTTCATTCTCTCAATCAACACTCTTCCAGATTAAACTTATTTTGTTCGATTAGGTTTACTTATTTTTGAAGTTGGAAAGGCGATGGATGCAGCAGAAAGTGGTATGATTTTTGGCTTCACAAAATTGATTTGGGTCTCCGTCCCCGAGTGAATTTAGGACGAACCGTATTGCGTTTGGGGACGAACGTACCAGATCGAAAGTCGATGGTGTTTAGATCGACTTCTGTGACTATGCACTCTCTTACCCTTCTGATTCCAAAACGCGTCTGCTGGTGTGTTTCAAATCCCAGCCCACAAAATTAGTGAGATGCATTTCTGAATTCTAAAACTCTACAAAGCAATGCATTTCACTCTCGTCAATCAGTAAGGTAAAAGACCGTGTTTGTTATGCAGGCAGACTTGCAACCGGTAAAAGTTCATATGTAGATTAACTATCAAACATGGGCTCGTATATAATTAAGAAAAATTAAAACAATCGGAACGATAACAAGTTTAACTCGGAAAGAACACAATTGAAGGTAAAAATAAGCACATACTAGTTACTGTAACACACCTAATAATGAAGGCATTAGAAATCACCTTCCAGCTGATGGAACTTAATGGTTGTATCAAGCACTCCTACAGAGCCTGGCCTTTGGGAGAAATAACCATGTTCCGGGTTATACAAAGCGGCGTGAATAAAATCCCTTACCTTCATGATTAAAAGAATGAATAATAAATAAATAAAAAAGGGGGCATAACTGATGAAAGTAAACTATCACAATGATGAATAATAATAATAATAAGTACTATAATAGTTGATTCTGCAAAAACGTAAGCGAAAGAGAGGAAGAGGGAACCAGAATTGGGGATTCACCGACAATGTGTGAAGAGAAGTAACATGGAGAAAATGGTGCAACTGTGAAAAGGGAGAGGTTTCGGTTAGACGGTACAATAATGCAGAAATAAAATGAAGGTTGGTTCAGTTAAAGAAAGAAACTACTACCTTTGATGGTAGAAGCACCAAAGAGAGCTGAGGAGATGTGCCTGGAGGAGCGAAAGCAAGCAGCCATTTTTATTTGCAGGTTTAAGCTCTCCTTTCCTTCTTTGTTTTGATGATTCAAATTAAAATCATTTTTGACCTAATTCTATCACCTGGTGTCTGCTCATTTCGTAAGCAAACCCTTGTCTCTTTAGGAATATATATTTCACACCTCCATTGATCTGTAGAGCAGGTCAAAGTGTAGGGAGTATAATTTAATTTACCATTTAATTGATAGTCGTTTTTTATTGAAAAAAGTCAAAGTGAAAAGTTATTTCTAGTATAAAGAAGTGCATTACTTTTATATTTTAGCGATGAGAAAGCTCAAGTCTTTCTATCAGAGAGTACGGATTGTGCATTTATTGCATTGTATTTGTTGTCTTCTTCTTTAGGCTTCATTTGGTTTGAGGGGAATAAAAAAATTAGGGGAAAATATTATTTTGCACTATTTGATAATCATTTGAAAATTCTGGAAACATTTAGAAACTCTTTATCAAATATATCTCTCCATAAAATAAGGAAAATTATTTTTCCCTAAAATATGTTCTTGAAAAATCTTATTTTCTCCCATTTTCCCTCAAACCAAATGAACGTAGAGTAATCTGTTGGGGAGTGAATCCGCAACACCTACTAAGTGATTACCGAGTCTTCTTCCTGACCCTATAGCAAGCACAAGTCCGCCTGTAGGTGAACCTTTAGATGGTTGGATCACACTAAGGACCTGCACAAAGACTTTACTTGAGAGAGATTGAGTGTCTACTATGTAAAAGTGTGATTATGGGGAATAGTGACTTACTTTAGCATGGGAATTTGTGCCATATTTATAGGTATGTGTCTTCAAATGGAGGGACTCACAAGATTGTGCAAAGTGCAGGCTTCACAATGTGCCACCGATGCCTTGTTGGGCCCAGAGTCCATTAGATGGGTTTAACCCAACATCTTACTAGGTTGTGTGAGGGTAGAATTGGTATTTCAGCATCTCGATCGGACCTCCTGATATATTTTACGGTCCGGATCGGACTAAGCCATTTGTTCCTAGCTCAGTACACTTGGCCCCCTGGTGATGAGACGTCCAACCATTAGGTCATACGATCTGAAGCCAGTCTTTTTATTGTCAATACTTGTACAGAGAGCGGTACAAGTGGTGAGGTAGGTTGGACAGGGTGTCCGAACCTGTTTTTGATTTGAACCAAAGTCCGGATACTCTTATGAGGGTCGGACCAGTGGTATCGGACCATCTGGTCAAGCTTCTCAATGAGAGTAGATTAATTCGCCTTAGGATTCGTCTTTAGAACGTCTTAAACGGATTGGACATTGTTCCGTATCAACATAATCTTTCTCTTCTTTCAGTAAGCCTCTGTCATCAGAAAGCTAGTTCTCAGCATAACATACTATGTCTTTTAGATTTTTCACTTATGCTTCGAAGCTTTCTGACGTTCACTGAATATTAAACTCTTGTAGCCTCTTTGTTGAGGACGTCTTGGTCTTCTTCAAAAAGTTCTAAACAATAAAAGAATTGCATTGAGACCTATCATTACTAAACTATCAGTCCAAGTAAATTTCCTCTTTTACAATGTCCTTTCAGAAACCCGTGGACTAAATAAGAGTACTTTAAACTTGTTGCTCATCAAAATCTAAAATTAAATCTAACAATTTAAAAGACGTAAAAGATACAAAGATAAAACTTCTAGGTTATGGCATGTGCATGAAACTTGCTTAGTCGGCGGTTTGACTAACCTCTTATTTATAAACAGTTTTAGGTGATGAGTTGGAGCTACCTGGAGCGGAGACTAGTTCCGGATAAGTGATCATGGCCTATGATGTGTCAAATCAGAGTTTTAAATTTGTTTACTTAGCCAAGAGTTAATTCTCAACACTACGAAAACTTGTAATGCAGTGAAGTTAACCCCGAGGTCGGTGTCGACGGACTTAACTAAGCTGAGTTGCATTTACGAATAGTAATAACAGTATGAAAAGCAGTAAAAGTTTGTTTTGCTTCGGCAACAGAATGATTAATCTAACAATTATGTAAACTAATTAGAAAACAGATTAACTTAACGAGATGAATATATGAGAGGGAATTATGGTGTGGTGACAGAAAACAAGCTAGCTAGCAGTAAACATGCAACAATAATGATATCGATTTATTCTAGTTATCACTGGGACATGTCCTAACGATTATTACACTGCTCTAGGCTCTTCTAGGCAGACACCTTATATCAGATAAGGTACGAAGGCTCTATGATAATGAACTAACTGTAATTTGTTCTAGAAAACATATATTGAATCGCATGAACCCTAACTAGCATGCATTTAATCCATCAACACCCCATAATTAGGGTGTTTAGCTACTCATGATATGCGAAGACATAATCAACATCATATACGAACACGCAATAAACATAATCGAATACTAAATACCTAGAATCAAGAATTGATATAATTTTACCCAATCGTGTCACAAACCCTAGGTAGAAATTGAAGAACTTGAATCCAATCGGTGAAAAGTATGTAGAATATGCTCCCAAACAATAATCAATCCTCGAATTACAAGAAAAATCGGTTCAATTACCTCCAAGAATAGGTAGGTAGTTGCCTTGGAAAGGTTCTAGGTTGATAGCAAAAAGATGTAAAAGAGAATATAGAACAAAAATAGTGAGAATCTGATGAAAAATCGAGAAAATTGGATATATATATATATATATATATATATATATATATATATATATATATATATATATATATATATATATATATATATATATATTAGGTAATTGCTTGTGCAGTGTGATAAGCATACTGGCGCGCACGCCAAGTCTCCCAGCCCCAGTTTTTTGCATTTTGAGTGTCCAAACGTCGGAATTTGGAAATGATTTCTTCATGAAAGTTGTAGCTCTTGGTCATATCTACGCGTGGAAACCAAGATCAGGTCAATCAGACTTCATATGAGAAAGTTATGGCCAAAATACTAGGGATGCTCCAAGTTTGCACTTTCACATATCTTCGCTCGAACATCTCTAGAATCTCCATCCGAAGTCCGAATCCACTTCCGTTTCGACCGTTGGACTCCGTTTTCAACCGTCATTAAGTCCTTGAAACTTCCTTGCTTCCATTAATGCATTATTATGCATTTTGTTTAGCCTTGTTTCAATGCGATTTCACCAAACACATACAAAACACACAAAACACGGAAACGTAACAAAACTCTAGGAAAACTAATAAAAACTATACTTAAGGACTACAATAAGACGGTAAAAAAGACCAAATGAGAAGGTGTTAAACCGATTCATCAAACTCCCCAAACCGAACCCTTGCTTGTCCTTAAGCAATAGACTCTCTAAAAAACCTAGAAAAATAGAATACACATAGACACACAGGAAAAGTCTAACTCCCAAGATACCGACTCTACGATTGCAAGTAATAAGCCCGAAAAAAATGCGAGAGGTTTGAAATCAAACTGACGTTTGCAGAAACACAAGCACAAATCCAAGAAGTTCGTTTCCCGAGTAAATAACACTCCTGAAAGTGTCTAGTAGGGGCAATCACTGAACAAATATAAGAAGAGAAGGAAGGTGACTCACGTCACAAAGTTGCCTCAAATACCTCATGCAATGTACTAAATCAGTTAAGTCAGAAGGGATTTTTATCGAAACTCTATAATCAACAACTGCAGACTTGTAAAAAGGCAATCATTCTCTCGTTTTTCAATTTTTTTTTTTTTTTTTTATACTTTTTTGCATACTCCTTTTTTGCAGTCTTATAATGACCCATATGCTTAATTTGTCTCAATATTTTGGTAGTGTCTGTTTTACCGAAAGTCCGCACTTTTGTGCGTGCTAGTTTGGTATACAGGCCATCAACCCTCACTGACATATGGCTTTTTAGGACCACGTCGGTGTGTAGGTAGTATTTGAAACGTGCTCAACACGACTAACGGTGGCACAAGTGCCATAGATACACTCCGAGACTTATTGTAATATTTTTTGAGAGAACAAAACCAAATCACAGTCGTTTTATACATATATGGTGCACAGAACCTCCTCCCCAAACTTGTTCTTGGAACGGGTTTGGCTTGAGCAAATAAGGAATTGAAAAAACATGTCGTCCGTCATACTTAACTTACACAGAGTACACATGAGAATGATCACTACAAGAAAGTTCGTTTTTAGGGACGGAAATTAGGGACGGATATAATCCGTCCCTAACTTAGGGACGAATCGGCTCCTTTAGGGACGGATTTCATAAACCGTCCCTAATCCGTCCCTGTTTTAGGGACGGATTTTTAATCCGTCCCTAAAACTGTTGACCAGCAAAAAAAAAATAAAAAAAAAGTTTATCCGTCCCTAAAGTTAGAGACAGACTTAGGGACGGATATCTATCCGTCCCTAAAAAACGACTTCTTAGCAGAAGCAGAAGCAGATTTCTGCTTTTATGTCATTCTTCTTCTTTCTTCCTTTCTTCTCCAAATTCGTCCCAAACATTTTCCGGCCAATCTTGGTCTTGTTCCGAAGCTCGTCGGACAAGGAGTTCGGATTGTGCATCAATTTCAACTTTCATCCGCTATTTTCCCCGGAATTGAAGGTATTTTGGCTAAAACCCTTACTTTTTAAAATTTGGGGATTTTATGAATTTCGACCAGTTTGATCAATTGTATGTTTATAGTAAGTATGTAGTAGATAATTTAGCTTATATTACGTATTGATTTAGTTTTGAGATGTGCAATTGATATATTTATTGTGAAATTGGATTGCTAGTATGATGTTAATATTATTGTAATTGTGTAGGGTATTTACTTAGCTATTTTCGTATACGTACTAGGATTATGAAGATTTAATTGTGTGTTTGGAGACAATTTGGTGATTTTGGTGATTTTAATATAATTTTGGAGTATTAACATAAAAACAATCAATAATATTTTCATCTACAATTTCTAATGTTAATAGATATATGGAAGTTTAACTACTAGAAAATTGAATTGTAATCGTAAAATGCATGTAATTCATTACCAATTGTTACCGTATCATAATTAAAAATGTAATTGTAATTGTAATGAAACTAAATACGTAATGGTATAAATGTTATAACTACCAGTGGGATTGAATTGTAATAGTAAAATGCATGTAATTCATTACCAATTGTTACCGTATCATAATTAAAAATGTAATTGTAATTGTAATGAAACTAAATACGTAATTGTATAAATGTTATAAATCTAATAAATTGAGACGCAGGTTAATTGTTGAATTATGAATCCCGATCATTCATGGATGTACCGTCGCACTGTTAATGGCAGAATTCAATCTAGTTTTGTCGAAGGGGTTAAAGCCTTCATTGCTTTTGCACTTACACAGACTACTTGTTTGAGTTGGGGGATGATGAAGTGCCCTTGCAATGCGAACAAATGTAGGAATAGACAATTTTTGCCTCCTAGAACGGTAGTCGAGCACTTGAAACGTAAGGGGTTCAATGAGTATGAGGTATGGTGTTATCATGGTGAGGAATCAATACCGTTCATGGACTATGGGAGTATTCCTAAGCGTAAAAGAAGGAAGCAAAATGTGATGGGTAGTACTCAAAATACGTCCACATCTGATGCTAATCCTGATCATGAGAGGATTGAGCAAATGGTGTATGATGTTGCGGGTCCAGAGTTCATGGACACCGATCGGGATGTGGAGGAGCCACCGAATTCGAGGATCGTGTTCTTTGACTTGTTGGAATCATCAAAGAAGCCAATTTGGCCGGGGTGTCAGAAGCACACTGAGTTGTCTTTGTTGTCTCGGCTAATGAGTTGTAAGGCCGAGGGTGGCCAATCTGAAGTGAGCTTCAATAACTACATACAATTGTTATCAGAGTGTTGCCCTGAACCAAACCTAGTACCCACCAACCTTTACCAAGCGAAGAAAAATATGCGGGGGTTGGGGTTGCCTATGGTAACCATAGACTGTTGTCCGGATATGTGCATGATCTATTGGGGGGAGGATGTAGATCTACTGAAGTGCAAGTTTTGTGGTAAGGACCGCTATAAGCGTTACAAGGAGGGGGCTTCAAAGAAACGCCAGAAGAAAAATCTCCCACATAAGAAAATGTGGTACTTCCCTCTAGCACCTCGTTTGAAGAGGTTGTACGCTTCAAGTGCTTGTGCTGATAAAATGCGTTGACACAAGGAGAGAGTAAGGGAGGCGGATGCAGTGGGTATAATGGAGCACCCATCAGACTCACCGGCATGGAAAGAGTTCGACAAGACATATCCGGAGTTTGCAGCCGAATCTAGAAATGTACGTTTGGGGCTTTGTACGGATGGTTTTAACCCGTTTGGAAGTGACCGGAAGTACTCTTGTTGGCGATCATGCCGACACTGCATAACCCGCTTCCGATGAGTGCATGAAGGAACCGTTCATGTTCTTGGCTGCGTTGGTGCCGGCCGCGGTGATCCAGATGTGGATGTGTTCTTGCAGCCTTAATTAAGGAGCTGATTGAGTTGTGGGAAAATGGTATCCCGCATATGATGTGTCAACGAAGAACTTTACCTTGAGAGCAAGACTATTGTGGACCGTGAGTGATTTTCCCGCTTATTCAATGCTATCTGAAGGAAATCATGGGTTTTATGCTTGTCCACATTGTTTGGAGGACACCGATGCATTGATCAAGGAGAGCGGAAAGAATCTTGGTTTGATCGTCATCGTAGGTTTCTACCAAGGAACCATCCGTCTAGGAAGAACAAGACTCAATTCTTGAAAACAAAGTAGAGATTAAAGGCCCTCCGAGACAACTTCTCGGGTGCAGATACTTGCGGAGATTGATAATTTGGGTCTTATGAAAGTGATGAACTTGGGTGGGAGAAGCATAACAAGAAAATTGAGAACAAATGTGGATGGAAGAAGAGAAGCATCTTCCGACTTGCCTTATTGGAGCGGTCTTCTTATCGTCACATGTTGGATTTCATGCACATTGAGAAGAATGTGTTCGAGAACCGCTTCAACACGATTTGTAACATTCCGGAAAGACAAAGGATAACGTTAAATCTAGAGCCGAGTTGGATACATGGTGTAAAAGGCACGAGTTGACAACGGAATGAGAAGAAGCGATGGCCCAAGGCATGTTACACGGTTGATCTGAATCTAGGAACAAGTTGTTTGATTGGGTTAGGGATTGAAGTTTCCGACAATTATGCCTCAAAGTTGGGCGATGTGTGGATTTGAAGAAGACGAAGATGTATGGAATGAAGAGCCACGATTGTCATGTGTTTATGGAGCGATTTCCGGTTGCATTTCGAGAAGCGCTACCTAAACTCGTATGGATGGCTCTCACCGAAATGAGCTTATTTTTCAAGAATTTATGCAAGGGTGGTTGATGATCAAGTGTTAGCAAACCTTGAAATCAACATACCATTGATTCTGCAAGCTCGGCGTATCTTCCCACCTGAGCTTCTTTGATTTTATGGAACACTTGCCGGTTCACCTCCCACACGAAGCGAGGCTTGCTGGACCGGTTCAATATCGATGGATGTATCCATTCGAGAGGTGTGTAATATATGAAGACAATCATTCAATTCAAATGTCTGAATTTTCCAAAGTCACATTATATTACCCAAAAGTATATGCATTGCAGGTACTTGGGAAAATTGAAGAGGTATGTCAGCAACAAAGGTAGGCCTGAGGGATCGATGGCCAATGCATACGTGCGAGAGGAAGCTGCAACCTTCTGCTCCTATTACTTTGGAGACCACGTTCCCACAAAGGCATCTAGGCCGTCTCGAAACGCAGACACATTTGAAGTTCAAGAGGATGATGATGATGCTATTTCTGTTTTTAGGGTCTCAGGGAGACCTATGGGGAAGAAAAATACATCATGGCTGAATGATAGTGAAATGTTGGCAGCCCAGTATTATGTCCTCTCGAACTGTACTGAAGTTGATGAATTTATGGTGAAATTTGCTGGGTGAGTAGCTTTCTTACTAGGGGCTTCATGAATTTGAATATCTAACTACTAGTTAACTAATCATGCATACCAATCGTGTCCACAGGGAGTTCAAAGAGCGTTGTCTGGAGAAGAATCCAATATTGACAGATGATGAGATTGAGTCACAACTTGAAGCGAAATTGGAAATGAATTCCACCTTGTTCAAGGAGTATGTCCGAGATCCTATCAACAACATCACATCTCCTTACTTAGTAGCTCTAGCGAGGGACCACGTAAAGGTCTCCACATTCTCATCGTACATAGTCAATGGTCTTAGGTTCGACACGGTTGAATCTAACACGAGCAAGGCCACAAGCAATTCAGGGGTGTGTGTTAGTGGGCAAGATCTATCTGATTTGTATGATTTCTACGGAAAGTTGAAGCGAATCGTGCGGCTTGAATATTCCGGTTTGCCTTTGAAAAGAACCTTTCTGTTTGATGTTGACTGGTATGATCCTACTCCAATTTGGTACGAGGAAGCACGAGCAGTATGAGATGGTTGACATTAACCATAGGAGGTACCGTAAGTACGAACCGTTTATCTTGGCTACTCAAGCACGCCAAGTGGTATTCATTGAATATCCAAGCCTGAAACGTGACAAGGCAGACTGGTTGGCTGCGATACATATACGGGCCCGCTCCAGAGTAGAGTACGTTAAGAAGGACGACTCAATTACCAACTCGTACCAAGAAGAGGTTGTTGATGAAACAGCGAGAAATATTGTACATGCTCCTGATGAGTACATTGAGCTGCATGAAGACCAATATGTAGACTTAACCACGGGCGAGGAGGACGAGGGTATGTGTATACTGGTGGTTCTTGATTACAACTTGTTACTACAACTTGTTATATATGCTTTATTAAGTGTCTATTATATATGTTTTACCTGCCAATTCATCTCGTCTTTCTTACTAACACTTGTTGTATGAATTTGCAGATGCCGAGGCATAGGAGGTCCACATACCGTCCACCGGCCATTAGTGGTACTAGTAGTGGTCCTGATGCGGGTAGCCCTTCGGGGGGCTATGACATTGGCGGGAGTTCACAGTCACAGGTGCCTGAGACTCCCACTGGCTCGAGCGTGGGGACGTCACCCATGTTTGCTGACTTATCCTCCGACGGGTGTCCCTACACCGTTCTGACACCCGGTGCTAGTTGGAATGGGAAGCCGGTTTTGTTCCCGAACGGGAAGAAGTAAGTATTATGCATTTGTAGAACATAACTTCAGATAATTACTAAATGTTACATGAATATACTAATAAAGGTTGTTTCATGTCTATCTCATTTGTAATAAAGCTTTGCCAGGGTGCCTCCGAAAATCTTGTTAAGATTATAAGACTTCGAAGGGAGAAGCCGGGTGAAGGAGGGGAGAAGTGGTCTACGCTCCCGGAGAGGATGAAGCATCATTATTTTGATGAGATGCGGGTAAGCTTAAATGTTACAAAGCTTTATCCATGTTCTTTGACTTGTTGTGCTGATTTCGTGGTATGTTAGCCACTGTACTTGGGTGATATGTTAGTCACCATTGTGTTAGTAAATTTTAGGACAATTTGAGTGGTATGTTAGCCACTGTAATTGAGTGGTATGTTAGCCACTGTACTTGTGTTTACTTTAAATTCCAGCTTTCATTAATCTATTTGGGCTTGCTACTTATGGAAATGTTGTAGAAGTACTACTTCATTCCCAATGCCCTCATTCCCCAACTGTGGCCTGTTTTCGAGACTGTTGGGTCAGAGTGTTATAAGAGGATGGTTTGCAACATGAAAGCCTCTGGGGTAAAGCCGCAGTGGATGGGGGATGATGAGTGGGCACGTTGGCAGGAGTACTGGAGGGATCCCTTTGTCAGGGACATGGCGGCGAAGAACAAAGCGAACCGGTTGACTGAGGTGCGAGATGGTACGGGCAGCTCCAGGCATCATTATGGGTCGCGGGCTGTTGTTATAGACCGCCAGATATCGATTAGTATATATGTTATTTATGACTTGTAATATGATTTTACATATGTTTTTTGCTTTCATTTCTAACAACATACTACTTGTTTGCATGTTCTTCAGCTCCATGCCGGGGAGCCCACTACTGCTCTTCACCACTTCAAGAAGGCAAAAATGAAGAATGGCATGTGGACTGATCCTAGGGCCGAGCAAATTGGGGTATGTTTCTTTGTTAAGGTTCACATTTATATTTGTGTATATTATGGCTCGAGCGTATCTTCCTAAAACTGTATCTCATTTCGTATGCACTACACTATTGCAGACTGAGGTGGAGCGGATTATGGAGGAGAGGATGATCGATGGTCATGAACTCACAATTCGAGAGAAGGACCAAATATTCTTCCAAGTTAATCCGATGGACACTAAGGGTCGAGTGTATGGGCTCGGCAGTTTGGGCCCTTCATTGACACCCGGCGATAGCTTCTCCGTGTCGCAGCAGGCATCCTCATCACATGAAAATTTCTACACTCAAGAGCAGGTGAATGAGCTGATGAATCCTCTCAAGCAAACGATCGATCAACTTCTAGAGCAGCAAGCTCATATCACTCGTCGGATGGATGAGATGACACAACAGATGTTCATTGCGAAACCAACAACCACCGCCTCCTCCCGGTTCTTAGATGCTCATGTACTTACGTTGTTCTAGATACATACTTTTCACACTATTCATTTTATTCGGATATTTAGTCTTTTGTTCGGATATTTTATCGAATCTCTATTTTAATTAATGCAATTTTATCACTTTCGGGTATATTATCTACGACTACATTGTAAAACAGGTGAAATGTAAAAAACATAAAAAAAAAAAAAATTAAAAAAAAAAACCAGTTTAGGGACGGATAAATCCGTCCCTAGTGGTCACAGCCATTAAAGACGGATATTATCCGTCTCTACTGGTCTTTGACCATTAGGGACGGATAACATCCGTCCCTATTTAGGGACGGAAAACATATCCGTCCCTAAAGGGTTAGAGACGCCCGTTTTAAGGACGGGCGTCCCTATCCGTCCCTAACGGATTAGGGACGAATCGCTCATGGTTTAGGGACGGATAAATCCGTCCCTAAACTTTGGTTTTTTGTAGTGGATGAGGCGCAAACAAGGGAGTTTGCACTTCCCGAAAAATCACACAAGTACAAATTTTGCCGGTATAATAATTTTTCATTTTTTCCATCGGCTATGGTTTGCTCACAGGCTTTTGGACTACAAAACTAGAACAAACTTTCTATTTACAGGAGAAACGAACTTAACAAATTTATAACTTGCCAACTGCTAATAATCATAGATCAATCAAAACTCAAGCATTAAACAGGTTTAGTACATGCAATAGACGCTCGACTTGGGAGTCAGACTTAGACACAACAGAAAATCACACAAACGGGAAGATGAAGACAAGGCACGACAGACACAAATAAGGATAAGTACATGAAATCTACCTCCCTCCCCAAACCTAGACTAGAGCTGGTCCCCAGCGAATAGGCTAGAAAGAAAGAAAGCTAAAAATGTACTTCCCTAAAATGTGTGGCTGCTGCTATCCATTATCGAACGGGAACGAATCACTTGCATCCTTCCCGCCAAGCTCAGCAATTTGGGAGCCATCCTTAGCTCCTCTCCTCCTGTTTTCAATGATCCTGTAAACTAAAATCGGATAAATTAAAGACTAAAATAAGACTAAGGGGATCATGGGAAAAGTAAAAACGACAAAGGGGGTTGAAACTCCCTGGCCAGTATCGTGTGTGAGATGGGGCTAGTGTGTACAGATAACTGGAAGGTGGGGGAACGGACTGTGAGTCTGATGGTGTCATCTGGGTGGTATTAGGTGTCTGCTCCATCTCCAAATAGTCAGAAACGGGTGGTTCAGTCTCTTCATCGATCACATCAGTGGATGTTTCCTCCTCCATGACCAACTGATCGTCTAAACTCTCACAAACTCCTTCAACTGAAACGGGAGTTTCTTCTTCAGGTACGGTAGTATTGGTGGTAGTGGTATTCGAATTCGGTTAAACTACAGAGTCAGATTTCTCCTCCTCTTGTTTATCCCCGTTTCCAGATTCTTCTCCAAGAAGCACCGCATACTCTCTGATCATGGCAACCAAGTCCTCGATCGAACCTCAAGTTGTTGAGGAGTCAAACTCATGATTGACCCACCAGCGGCTCTATCCACCGTTCTCTGACAACCACTTGTTATACCATTGAAGAAACTCCACATGAGCTCTCCCAATGTTAAACCATGGTTCTGATGCGTCTGCTGTAGCTCCTTAAATGTACACCATGCTCTATCGAGTTTCTCTCCGGAAACCTGTCGAAAACGACAGAGCGGGTACCTATCTGCATAATTCGATGCATCATAACCGTCCAATCCACACTCATAGCAATATGAGTAATCCATACGCTCCTGCACACTCACAAAGGAAACCAAAGTAGTTCCGCCAAACAAACTATACTAAAGAAAAAGGAACAACAAACAAAAACTAACTAATATATACATCTGAAAATTAAAATTTGTAAACTTAACAAAGGAGTTAAGTCACCGGCAGCGGCGCCAAAAACTTGATATGTCAAATCAAAGTTTTAAATTTGTTTACTTAGCCAAGAGTTAATTCTCAACACTACGAAAACTTGTAGTGCAGTGAAGTTAACCCCGAGGTCGGTCTCGAAGGACTTAACTAAACTGAGTTGCGTTTACGAATAGTAATAACAGTATGAAAAGCAGTAAAAGTTTGTTTTGCTTCGGCAGCAGAATGATTAATCTAACAATTATGCAAACTAACTAGAAAACAGATTAACTTAACGAGATGAATATATGAGAGGGAATTATGGTGTGGTGACAGAAAACAAGCTAGCTAGTAGGAAACATGCAACAATAATGATGTCGATTTACTCTAGTTATCACTGGGACACGTTCTAACGATTATTACACTGCTCTAGGCTCTTCTAGGCAGACACCTTATATCAGATAAGGTACGAAGGCTCTATGACAACGAACTAACTGTAATTTGTTCTAGAAAACATATAGCATTAGTGAAGGCGTCAATTCCACTAAGCTACAATTAACAAGCTAATGTAGTTATTGTGTTTGCAACGAACCAATGGATTTAGCAATCTTTAGACGTTTTGGTATTAAAGATCAGTTGCTTAATCCATTGGTGATTTTGGCGTAAAGAACATCAAACACATAACTACATACACATTTAATCAAAACGGCACAGAGTAAATCACATCTTATGTATATTGAATCGCATGAACCCTAACTAGCATGCATTGAATCCATCACCACCACATAATTAGGGTGTTAAGCTACTCATGATATGCGAAGACATAATCAACATCATATACGAACACGCAATAAACACAATCAAATACTAAATACCAAGAATCAAGAATTGATACAATTTTACCCAATCGTGTCACAAACCCTAGGTAGAAATTGAAGAACTTGAATCCAATCGGTGAAAAGTATGTAGAATATGCTCCCAAACAATAATCAATCGTTGAATTACAAGAGAAATCGGTTCAATTACCTCCAAGAATAGGTAGGTAATTGCCTTGGAAAGGTTCTAGGTTGAGAGCCAAAAGATGTAAAAGAGAATATAGAACAAAAATAATGAGATTCTGATGAAAAATCGCGAAAATTGGATATATATATATATATATATATATATATATATATATATATATATATATATGTCCGTTTCGACCGTTGGACTCCATTTTCAACCGTCTTTAAGGCCTTGAAACTTCCTTGCTTCCATTAATGCATTAATATGCATTGTTTTAGTCTTGTTTCAATGCTATTTCACCAAACACCTACAAAACACACAAAACACGAAAACGTAACAAAACTCTAGGAAAACTAATAAAAACTATACTTAAGAATGACAATAAGACGGTAAAAAAGACCAAATAAGACGGTGTAAAACTGACTCATCAACCTACATCCATTTATCGTCATCATTGCTCTTTCACATTTAAATCATGCATCGAACTATCATTTACAAGTTTTTTTATGCGCGGTTTGCGCAAGACATGTGCACGTTTATACTTTCGCATTTTCACGAATTTCATGACATGTACGTTTGGTACGTTTTATGTTGGCTCACGAATTAATTTCAAATAAAATTGTAATCATCCTTTATATAATTCATAAAGTTCATTAAATAAAAAATGCGTACAGTTAGTATTAATTACTTTCGTTTGCCCATTCAGTATAAGTATGGATTACATATGAACTACAAATGGAAGAATTCATCATACATTAAAAACCAAGTATGAAAGGGGCAAAATAGGGAATATCTTCAGTAGTTGGCAAATAAATCGAACAACCAACGGAAATTGCAATTTGCAACCAAACACCCCTCACAAAAATGGCCATATTTTGTTCCTAAAGACCAAATCGAAGCTGCGTTTTTTTCAAAACAAAAACGAAGCACTAAAGGTGGTACGTACTTAGTTTCTACCCAATAATGTACTGTATGCCATTGGGGGTGTTCCGTGCATCAACATAAGCGTACCAACCAACAATGATCGCCTGCTCCAGGTAACCACCTACGTAGCAGGAAACTGAGGTTCGTGCAACCATTTTGTTTAGTCACAAAGTTGAGATGTATGCAATGATTTTTAGCATCAAAAGGCATCACATATACTGATATACGGTAACATTACAATATTCAATCAGGGTTAGTTACATTACAAGGCTCTCTTAACAAGTACTACTACTAATTCTGCTTGAAATTCCTGTTTTCACAAGTTTTTTCTCCAGGGAAGGAGGGTGTAATGAGGAGTTGGATGCCTGACACAATCAAAGGAAACAGACAAGACATATATACAAAGTCCCATCTCAATATCAGAGGCTCAACCCACTTACAAAACTACATAATAATCCTTTCCCCATCCTGGATGAGGGATTACACCAACGATCCCATGCATTTCAAACATCTGCAAATCTCCATGGCAAAGACATGAATTTTCTCCAGATTATTGCACAAAGAGCTTGTGTTTTCATTAAATGGGCACAAACCTCTTGAACAGTTGCATCCACTGTTAAGAACGTTGAAGGACATGAAAATCTGCCAGAGGAGAACAATAACTGCAAAAATGAAAACTTAACGCCCTTCCTGAAGATCTTCTGAAGATATGATCGCCCTAGATATGTTGTCATTATCGAAGCCACTTAAACCGGAATAATGACCAGAAGAAAATATGGAACTGGTACCATCAGAATCAAATGTTGTAGATGACTGCCTAATATTCGGAGCAGTATTAGAGTTGACTGCAGGATCATGATACTCTGTGATCCGCTGGACCATTTTCAGGGACTGCACTACTTCTCCCATCGTAGGCCTTTGACTAGCCTCAGGAGCAACACAAGCTGCCGCAATGGTACAGACCCGTGTAAAATCTTCCTTTGGATACTTCTGGTCAAGACATGGATCAGCAAGTTCTTCCAATCGCTCTTTATCTCTTAATATTGGCCTTGCCTGAAAGATGCAATAAAAAAATATAGTACTTTTTATCTACTAGCCAATGTTTTTAATCTATACAAGGGAAGGGGCAATTTCTTATTCCAATTTAAGTCTTATAAACATCACGACTAACCCAAGTAACAAGGTTTTCCTCGCCTGATGGCTGTGACATGTCCACAGGCTTTCTTCCTGTCAACAACTCCAGAAGAACCACACCATAACTGTAGACATCGCTCTTTACTAGTAGGTGCCCGGTCATAGCATACTCAGGAGCAACATAACTGTTAAGAAGTGTCGAAAGTACATCAAAATACAAAATTATGGTGGATCAAATCCAGACAGATCCCTCTGGTTTGATGACTAGAAAACCTCCTTACATTATACTCCTTGATAAAGGGAAAGGGAGGTTGAAGAAAAGATGTATCTAGGCTGAACTTAGAAATAATATTCCAAAATTAACCAAACCGTGTAGGAAGAGAAAGTTGAGGATGAGACTCACCCGAAAGTTCCCATAACACGGGTGGACAAGTAGTTTGCCCTGCCTTCAGGTGCCTGCTTTGCAAGGCCAAAGTCAGAAACTTTAGCATTAAAGTTGTTCTCCAGCAGTATATTCGAGGCCTTGAAATCTCTGTGTATGACACAAGGCTGGGAGTCCTCATGCAAGTATGCAAGTCCTCTAGCGGCGTCAAGGGCTATTTTCATTCTGGTGTCCCAATCAAGTGGACAGTTGAGCCCCAATGGTCCTTCAGCATAAGAATCAACATATCACTAATGCCAAACTGAATGTATTTAAATAAACGGTTGCTAAGCAACTGAAATCTTGTAGAAAATTACCGTGGAGCCACTCCTCCAAACTACCATTTGGAACAAGCTCATAGCAGAGTAGATTTTGAGAAGAATCACGATTACTGTAGTAACCAACAAGTTTTACTAGGTTACGGTGATGCAGTCTACTGAGCATATCAACCTCAACCAAGAACTCTTTATCACCTTGTTGCCCACCACTGCTAAGCATCTTTATAGCTACAGCTGTACCATCACTAAGCACACCCTTGAAAACTCTACCAAACCCACCTTCTCCAAGAATACTAGCTGGTTCAAAGTTATTGGTAGCCAGTTTTAGTTCTTCGTATGTTAGAAACCGGGTGCTTGTTGGACGGCGAAGAGATTCTCCAGCAGATATTCTTTCCACAGTCCTTTGCTTCCCTAATTCACAAAATAATAACTAAGTAGACATATTGCAGAAGATGAATATTTGAAATTCGAAATTAGAAAGAAAAGAAAACATAGCAGGAAAAAAGCTGCAAATGAAGGTTCATTCTAACTAGTTATTCAAGATGAAACAAGGGAAGGGCAGTTGACTGCATTTTGGGTGCAAATCATATGTCGAACAAAAAGTTCAGAGAAGATGAATAATAAACAAGAGAAATGCCACTTCTTTACGAGAATATCATGTATCTGAAGAGATAAAGAAAATACAAGAATAATAGACATGTAAGCATCATTAATGCAACTCTGGACATACCAGTTTCTTCTAAAGGTTCAATATGCTTCACCGAACGAGACATGCATAAGCAAATTATAACCAAAAGTATGATAGCAACAATCAAGATTATAGCCGCAATTCCAATGACAAAGACTAAGTTTAATCTTTTCACTTTGCTTGAACTGGAAAGTGCTGCAGGAACCGATGGGAGGCCTGGAGGTGCTACTGATGGAGACATTGCAGAAACTGGAGCTGTAGAGAAAACAAAATCTGATTAGTTGCTCTTGTTTCCTTCATGGCTTTAGGACATAAATGCGCGAGAAGTTCAATCTTGTTTTAGTAGATATCTGATATCTTTATATCACCAGATATGCTCCAAACACTCCTTAGAAGTGCATTTTTTAAATTTTCTATAGCACCAAGCTTCTGTCTCTGGTTTTGGGGCAACCAGAAAATATGCCTGCAAAGTCTATTTAGTTTTAAAACTCTAGCTTTCATAAACCTTCTCTTACAGTAGATATAAGTAAGCATTGAGTGATGTTATTGAGCCAAACTGCTTTACAGTACAACCAACTGACCAAGCCTATATTCAAATGTACTGGGGTTAGTCTACATGTGAGCCAAAAAAATGGCATGAGATTGAGAACAAGCAATTGGGGATGCCAAAAACAACTCAAGAAAGGCCAGGTTACCTTCCTATTCTATATTCCATTTTATAGAAATATCAAATCCCCAAACCATATATTATTTCCACTCTGTACAAACCTATGGCAATTGTGATACCAATAAATGGGGCTGTTTGGCAATATGCCCTAATCATGTAGTATATCATCAAGACAGCCCTCATTATAGGGTCACCTTCATCCAACACATTATATTGTCCCAAAATACGTAGGTTTAAGAACCCATGAAAAAATCAGCCTCCCAGTTATAATCTTAATGAAACGCTTCCTTACCTTACCAAGCAACACAGGTGAGCAGTAAATTATAGACAACCGTTCAACATGTAGAAAGATTAAAGTAGAAGATCACCTTGAAATGATACAGGAGCTTGAAACCAGGTTATATTGAGAAGCTGGTAGCCGCCAACTAAATGAGGATCCAGATGAACCTTGTGTGTTGATAATGCAGATTTAATTGCATCAGCTTCACTGGCAGAAAAACTGATACCGGTGTGTGGTGTAATGTCCATTGATATATTGAGTCCAGATACACTGACTACGTAAAAGTTAATTATGTCAATCTGTGTAGTTCGCAGTCCTAGCTGGTAAGCAAACTGCTTCAGGACAAGATTCCAATCTGGGTTAGATGATATATTCAATAGGAGAATGTCAATCTTTACTGGATATACACAATGGCAGCCACGGCTCTCACGTTTGAGCACCGTATCTGGTCCGCAACAATCTGTCAAATGGAACACAAATTCCACATTAAATAGATATCTTATCATGGTTTGGACGAAATTACACACTGGTGAAAAGCTATTTACAAAAGAATTATTTCTGTTAGAAACAGGATAGTTACGAATGAGAGTCTTACTAGGGATGCTTGGAGATAATGGTGGCTGAGCTAAACCAGTAGGTAAAGTACTACTAGATTCAGGTTGTGATGGTGCAATTTCTGGAAGACCTTGTGGTGAAGGGTTTGCACTAGCAGCTATCGACCCTCTCCTTTCCAATGATGTTTTGTAACCAGGAGATTGAGCAGGTGAACTATATGAACCTGGGTGCTTCCATCGATGTTTATGGGATAAATGCATACTGACATGTAGTGGCAACTCAGGAATAGCAGAAGCTCCCAGTATAACTGTAGATGGAGAAAGAGCTTCTGTTTCTGATATTCGGTCTAACAGATCGGCCGTCGTGATGGATGATAGACAACAAAACAGAAGCAATTGTGTCCGGATAAACCAATGAATATCCTGTATAATCCCTGAAACCAAGAGATCAAATGAGATATATAGTCATAGTGCATAAATTACCGTCCAAATGCTGTTTCGAGTTGTTCGGGTGATGCCATGAAGGTGTTCAAGAACCAGCATTTCTCCACCAATGCATTTTCAAAAGGTGAATGTATGTATCATCAAGTAATGGTCCCCTTAAAGGAGTTGGTCCAATTCTAAAAGCCCTTGTTAATAAAGCATCAATACGAACTGAAATTGTTACAGACTTGGTTTAAACAAAGAAGCTGTTGAGTAATCAACTCACTATTTCGTCTTCTACAACGAAATCGAACAAACTTGCAATTCACAGAGAAAGTATCGCAAAAGCAAATAAAGAACACCAACAATTACGTGGCTCAGCTAAAACTAGCCTACATCCACAGGAAAACAAGCAAGATTCTTATTGCAAACAAACCGAATAGATTACAAGCTTTTCCGGTGAAATCAATCAACAAGATTTTCAGATTTTCACCTAAACTCTAATCACCAACCCAAACTTCAATCGTATGGAATTGACAGAGGGCTAAAGTGAATCTTGTTCTTGTTGCTGAGAAAGAGAGATCAATTTATAAAGAAGAACGATAACTGCTTCCAATTGATCGACTGAGGTCAATGCTCTGTTTTTCCTTTTTAACGGAATAACCGTGCCATAACGATCCCAACCATCCAAATCTCCAGAAATGATCTCAGCCATCCAACTTGAATAGACACAACTTTGAGCTATCTTTCTACATAAGCCCCGTAAGAACTTGACAAATATTTGAGCAACCATTCAAAAGGTCTGCAAAATAGGAAAGATTTTGACAGTCTCTGAGATGCTTCCTCTTCTCTCAACATCTTAATTTACCAGTTTGGTTTAGAACTTGGCTGCTTAACCAGCTAAACGTCAAAAAGTGCATTTCTGAACTAAGTTTCTCAACTCTCTGTCAGCAAAAATGCAACCCCGTGCTTGATATGAGAAACTTGTATGTTGAAGTTTCTATAAACACATAGTACCAGAGTTGGTGCCAGTGGCTGGAGAAGGAGGATGACCAAGTCCAGTTTGTGAATTCGATAACACTTGGGCGTTGTTTGAAAATTCAACTTTTTTTGGGGAATTATTGGGCAATTACGTTTGGGCCAATTTGTGAATAAATTTTTTTGGGTCTTGCAATGTTATTCAGGCAAAGAAAATATCAACAATCGCTTGTTATTAATTTATCGACACTTTTGTTGCAACTATTCAAATTGGAACCCAAATGTATTTGTCACGAGCTTCCACCGTCATCACTTTGGCAATTCTCAAAAACCTTCACCTTCAAAGTGGTCGATATATAATTCATATTTTCCTTATTAAGGCTTTTTTCCTTAAGTATTAAAGTTTTTTTTTTTTTTTTTAATTAAGGTGCACTATAGTATAGAACCGACAAATTCCAAAAATAAAATTCATTATAGATATTTATTTCTTTCTTAATTTTTTAATTTTGAAGATATTAATACGATAAAATAAAGAAGTTAAGAAAATAAAATCATCAAATTCCCCGGCTAACAAATAATCATTAAGGTAACTCCGGTATCCATTAATATCTAAAATCAAACTGGATTAGATTAAATGACATACCAACTCCATTGAATTTGGACCAATTCAATTGATTTTTGACCAATTAAAATGAATTTCAATTTTCCATAGATCTAATTGCTCTAATACTAAAAATAGAGTCGAGGCAATTGCATATCTAATTATTCACCAAGTCCAACCATATATGCATGGCATCTTGATTAAAATTTGATTTAACATTGTTATTTGAGTTTTTAAAATAATTCTTTAATGAAAGTTTATGCTTTTATTTTGATCATACATGCATTTTATTAAATATTTAATTCTTAATTAGTTTCGGTGTACAATATTACTAGTATCTTACAACAAAGACAATTAATTAACCTCATAAAATCAGTAGCAGCAAATTGGAAGTATAGCTAATAAGTTTAATAAGCTCACAAGCAGCAGCAGCAGCATGATAAAATTAAAATCTGAGAAGTAAAAAGGCATATTTGAAGTAACTAGCAGCACAGTAGTGTTAGTGTATGTGAAGTGAGTAGAAGAATGTGATGAGATTTGAAGAAAGAAATGTAGAGAAAAATGAATAAGGTACCTTGTTTGGATTTGCGAACACGGTTGATATCTTTATGCCAATGGGCAGTGGGTGGTTGCCGCAGATTTACCAAATCCATAGCTGCTGCTGCAGCTGCTTCTTCTTCTTCTTCTTCGAAATCCAATTTGGTTGATCACTCTTTCAGTTGAGGACTGGAAGAGTAGGAATGTGAGTTTTGGTCATCAATATCGGAGATGGAGATTGAAATGAAAATAACACCCAGTTTAGGGCTAATGTTATGCCGAATTTGGGGCAAATTTTATTTCGCTAACTCTACTCTCACTCTTCTCTACTCTACTTTTTTCAACTCTTTTTTTTTTTTTTTTTTTACTAGTGGGTCCTCCTTCCTCCCGGTCAAAAATACACCATCCATCGCGAATTCAACTTTTCCGCGGGTATGGGTAATAAGCAAAATCAAAATCTTCAAGTTAGTCCACATCTCCCCCAAACCTATATGAGGTTATATAGTTAAAGCGAGTAAAAAAGTAATCATAATTTCAAATCGTAAAGGTTGATGCCAAAATCATGTGAAGCGGTTACAAAGAAGAATACTTGGTTTTTAAAGTCATGCGAGTGAAAATAGATTTTTGAACATCAAACAAGAACATAGATTGAATCTTAAATCATGAGATTAAAAGTCAAACTCAATCAAAATAAAGCATATAGTTCATGACGATAATCATAAAGTCATGCATAGAATAAGAATCAACTACTAAAGAATTGAAGAACGTACCTTGAGTTGTTGCTAAACTTCAATGAACTTGAGAGAAAAACTATGCTTTTGATGCTCTACTAATGTGATGTGAAATTGTGAGTTTGACAAAGGTAGGTAAGCCATTATATAGGTTCTAAATGCTAGGAATAGCCTCAAAATCGTGCAATAAAGTACCTTAAACAAGTGACAGGAATAAGGAAACTGCTGCTGGTCTAAAAACTTGAAAATTTTTATTTTTTGCAGTTTTCGTCTCCCACTTTTTGTAACATGATAAAATGCATTCTAAACCAATATAATGATAAAACAAAAAAAATTCGTGCGATTTTTTTTTGAAAACGTGAAGTGTGTGCAAACTACATGCAATACGAAAATTTAAAAACTTACGAAACGTTGGGTTACCTCCCAACAAGCGCTCGTTTTTATAGTCGTGAGCCTGATTATGTTTGGATTCTTGGTTCTTCCAATCTAAACATCTCGTTTTAATTGGTAATGGCTTCCTCTCCTTTAACGTACGGTTTCACCCTATGTCCGTTCACCTTGAAAGCTTGATTCATCTTGAAATCCAAAAGTTCCACGGTCCCATATGGATCAAATAATGCAAACATGTAACTATTAACCTTCACTTTGAAAACTCGTTTATATAAGGAATCACACTTAGCGATGGATACGGTTGAAGAGTATGTATGTTACATACCATAAATTATCCAAGACGTAGTTGGTAAAGGTACCCCACGTGTACTACCGTCGAGCTCAATGTCACTATTAGCTAGCTCGACATCAATCCTCAGGCAGATAAACAACTTATAGATACAGTTGTCAACTCCTAGACTAGCGCAAAGATCATTCATGACTCCATGGCAATCACAAATAAACATGCATCTTAAATTAAACAACACATGAAAGAACATCAACACGCAACCAACATAGATGCTAAAACTATTCCATCACATATAAATGGTGTAATCAAAGGTCACGTATAATCCTTACATAAGTAAATTAACCTAGCATGCTGAAAAGTAAATAAACAGAGTTTTGTTGAGATATCATGATTGAAATAACTAAACAGTTAGAAGATTGCGAATGTCGACTCTTCATTTCCCTTCCTTCGATCTCTTGAACTTGGTTTAGGTCTTCAATGGTTGCTGAATTTGATTTTCAAATTAGGGTTCTTCTTCTTACGGCTAGGGTTCTAGTGGGGTTCGAACCCCCCCCCCCCCCCCCTGTGTTGCCTTTTCGTTCGCGTATGATTGCCTCTTCATTCTTTGTGACTTGAGGGTGGTTTTATAGTGTGTATACATTGAGAATTTAGTGCATCACAACCCTAGAAAGTAGCGGATCCATGGGCCTAAATGCATGGAGATGTCGTGGGCCAAGAATTTGGGGACAACGGGCTCACTGCAGCCGCAGAGCTCAGCTACGCCCCCCTCGATGTAAATTCCCTTCCGGGCTATTTTTGAACTCCGAAACTTTGTCATATTGAAAAGTGATCTTCTACACTATTTTTAGTACTTTTGAAATAGCTTTGCAATGTTGGTCACTTGCCTCCATTGGATTCTCCTAATTTCTAGTACAGTTTAAAGTTCGTTGATTGCTCCATTATCGGATTCGTTATAAATATTTTGTTTTTGCATAAAAAATCGTGCAAATCCTCCAAAACTTGATCGTCACCTTCAAAATGATTAAGAAACTGGCAAATGGCTATAATTGATATATATACATAATGATGAATACGAGTGAAAAACTAAGGATAAAACTTACGTAAAAGCCACATATTAAGTACTCATCATACATAAAATTTAGGATTTTTCTATTAGTATTTGAAAATTTTGTGGTTTATTTGGAAGTAGTTTATGTCAATCTTTTGAAATATAAAATGTTTGAGTAAAATGTGTAATAAGATGAAACTTGCATTTTCGAGATTAATTCGACCTTCTGATAAAAGTAACAAATAAGTTCTTCAATGTAATTGTAGACATGCAAAATGTGTCGAATAAATTAATAAGATTATTAATAAGTTTATTTTATCAAATTTTATTCCAAAGTTGTATGGTGATTTATTTGATTTTAATACACTTCATTTATAGCCTATTAAATTGCGCCACGTGGAAAATATGGAGTATTTTCGATTATTTCACATCATTTTTTATGTGGAAACTCGGAGAATTTTAAGCCAATCAAATGTTGCCACGTTAGATTTATGTCAAAATGCATTCTTTTAATTAAAATTATGACACGGAGAAGAAATCGCAATTCAACCAATAGGGTTGTG
This sequence comes from Plantago major, assembly GCA_026545765.1. Taxonomy (NCBI): domain Eukaryota; kingdom Viridiplantae; phylum Streptophyta; class Magnoliopsida; order Lamiales; family Plantaginaceae; genus Plantago; species Plantago major. Next base: position 44,883,488 of record CM048844.1, read on the forward strand.
CCATGTCATAAATGTGATGCAATTATCCATATATATGTTAAAGGTCAGTTTCTATTCTAATGCTTAGACTATCTAGAGGTCTCAAAAGCTTATGTGGAATAAAAGTCTAATTTTTGTGTTTTTAATTGCTAAATATTAAATATATAATTGTACCCATATTGACATTTAAGTTTGTTCCTTAGGTTACCTTCAACCAATGTGTTTTACTTTTTACCAATAAATGGGCGTGATTAATTAGTGATCAACCTATTTAATTTAAATTTTCAGCCCACGTGCATTTGAAGTGCTGACATTCACAATTTGTTCACGCCGAAGTAACACATATCACCCAATTAGTATTCATGGTCCAAAAATTAAGCACATTCTATTTTTAAAATTATAGAGACTCTTCTTCAACATTGAACGCTGCCAATTAGCATTATAAATACTCCTACAAGGCTACAACTCATAATGTTTTGCATCAACACATATATTGGCATAATGACCATCTTTTCAGTCCCTTCTTCGTTCCGGATCTGTTGTATATATCTAGACGGCAAATCCCTAATTCTCGCTTATTCTGCATTTTCAGCATTGCATACCGAATCAATTATTGGCTCTTGGTTCTGGGTAAGATGAGTATTTATACGGAGTTATTTATCGGTGGGATGAATGAAATTTTCATTAGCACTGCAAAATCGACACAAAAGTACAACATATATATCAGTCCATTAATAGGTAATCTTGAAAATATATTTGTCGATATGGATCTGGATGACAATAACATCAACTAGGGTTGTTCTATGAGTTTAAGGGTTGAGATAGACATGTCTAGACTATTGAAAAAGAGCTACTCGCATTTCCTGTTAAAATGGGGATTGAGTTATGGTCAAATTTACGTATGAGAGATTGCGAAACGTATGTTACAGGTGTGGCATCTTGCGTCATCTACATATTGAAGGATGGTCTACTTCAATTTAGGTGGCAGGAGAAGAATTAGATCCGTCGAATCTATTTTACGGGGAAGCAATGATTTGTGTGTACATGGTTTGATTCGTAATAACGGTGCATGTTTGGCATATCTTAATTTGTTGATGGCAGCAACAAGGTGCGTACTCCCGAGTTCCGACGATGTTGGTAGAGAAGTTAATTTTGGAAAGGATTAAGTAATCAAGAAGATCCACAATCTAAGGCATTGTAGTAGTACGTAGCTGAAGGTATTCAAAAGGTTAAGGGCGAAGGAAGGAATAGAATCTTACTACATTCCAATTAGTTGTGAAATCTCTTAAACCTACCAATTATCGTTGAAACACAATGCTTTATCCATTCAATCTTAAATCTCAAGTCTCAACCTAATGCCTCTCATAACTCTGTCAGCGTCGACTTTCTCATTCGAAAAAAAGAAAAAACCCACAAAAGCAAAGATTTGTTATTTACACTTCAAAATGTACTTGAATCCACGTAGTGTAATATGGGTTGCTAATTTTTTAATTTTATTGTACGGTATTATATATAAACAAAGTAATGCATCATAAAATATACTCCCTCCGTCCCAGACTCAAATTTCCGTTGGTGCGGGCACAAGTTTTAAGATAAAGTGAACAAAGTATGATAGATAATGAATAAATAGAAAAGTGAGTAAATACATTATGAAAGAGTGTGATTAAAGTATGATAAATAATGATTAAAGTAGGAGAGATGGCCAACGAGGCCCAGCTCAATTGGTTAGGCTGAGGTGCCATAACTCAGAGGTTATTTGTTCAAGTCCTATTATGCCTTCTTCATCGCATGACCTTCTTCACTCTACTATCTTCCTATCATTCATCATACTCACCCTCTCTTGCCTCACAACCACAGCAACAAGCAGATGCCATACTGACGATGAAACCGGGCTACTGGCTTTCAAATCCGGTATGAGGGACCCGTCTCACATGCTCGCTACCTGGATAAAGGGCACTGTTAAGTGTGGATTGTGTTCTATATTGTATTGTAGTTGTGATAGTTTATGCATTTGTAATGGTTGTTAGATCAAATGATATATTAGTTGATTGATTTGATGTAATATATATATATATATATATATATATATATATATATATATATATATATATATATATATATATATATATATATATATATATATATGTGATAAAAGTGATGATGAGAATGAAAGAAGAGATATGCCACCTATGCTAAAAGCTGACGTGGCAAATCCAAACAAAAAACAACCCATTTATAAATCACTAATATTTGATGCATCCATACATATTTGAAATTTTCTTCTCATGTACGCTTGTATGACCGAATACAATAATTAGTTTGGAAAAATTCCTACTTTTATGGGTGACCTAATCTAATTATAGTTAAAATACACTGTGCTTTCACGGTAAAATATGTTTGTTAAGATTTAGTTTGTTTCGATTTCGGCGTGATATTTGAATTTCCAGTAAAATATGGGCCTGTTTGTTATCATACATTTCATATATAAATCCGTATCATTCTTCAACAAAGACACTCAATTCAACATAACCCAAAAGCTCAATGAAAGAAGCCATTGTCGAGCAGCAAAGAGAATCTGGGGAAAATCTTAACAGAGGCCGAGGTACACAGATTCCCGAAGCTCAAGCATTTTTAGGGAAGGAGCCTTCTCAATCTCAAAATCTTTATTCCTAATTGAGTGGATAAATTCAATTCAAATTGAAGGCTGGGTTAATCAGTAAAACAACGAAGAGATTGGAGAGACAACCTCCTACCTGGTCGAAATTGAATGTAGATGGGAGCTGCACACCGGATTCGAATACTGGTGCCATTGGCGGTCTGCTTCGAGATGCTGGAGGGAACTGGCTATGGGGTTTTGCAGCAAAAGTTAATCAACCTTCTGTGGATGAAACTGAAATCAAGAGTCTCTTGAGAGGTTTAGAAGTTACCTGGGAGCGAACAATTCCAAGGCTGTTGGTTGAAACAGATTCTAGCCATATGTATGACTGGGTTACTGATAAAGATCCAACTCCATCAGAAGTGGTTGTTGAACTCCAATTATGTAAACTACTTTTGCATAATCCTTGGGAGACTGAATTAAGGAAAATAGAGAGATCTGCGAATACTTATGCGGATCATTTAGCGGCTATTCTTTTGATGGGGATGGAATGCTATGGCTTTCCCCTCCTAAAAAGAAGAAAATCCTATCTATATTCTATATTAGGTTTCATGTTTCAGGCGCCATTTCGCTTAATAGATCAACTCCTTTTTTTCGAAAAACATTCATTCCGCCAACTTCGGTTTAGTATTATATCAAGTATATCCAATTATGAGATGGTCATGACACTGTAAGTACTACTACTATATCATATCATGTTATATTCACTTTAAATTTGATGAATCTTTCAATAATTAATATTACATTCTTTTACATTGAAGCTATTCGCTATCACTCCCGTCAATCTCTCTACTCAAAGCTCAGCTCTTTGGATCCATCAATCTTTCGTGTAAACTGAACAAGTAAAGTTTCAACCTTTGCCCCGATGATTCTTCATATATACTTTGTCCCTTCCATGTTAGTTTACCTTTGTTCGTGTACAAAATAATTCAATCTTAATACTCATGATGTTAGAAATAACAGATTGATGTCAAAGTCCAGACATAGAGGTAATGGGAATGAGTAGAATTTTGGAGTCCTACTTGCTGGCATTAATTTATAATTAGACGCAGCTGCTGGAGAATGAAATTGATGTGTGGGACTTGGTTTGGTGGCAAATAGCACGATTAGCATGAACTTACATGGCATGTTCCAATGTTCGATCGAACCATCTCTTTTAATTTATTCCCAATAATCAATCTTGCTACTTACACGACTATAAAGATATTTGTGAATGACTTGCAGTTCTACACTAACATGATATATTTATGGAATAGTTAGAACTCAGAAATTTATACACAGTTCTTGGCTGGGATAGTCCAGAGAGTCTGCAACTTAATTGTCACTCCCAGTCCATCCATGTGTTAAGATTAATTGCAACGCATCAATGTACCCTTCACTTGCTACACTTGGAATCATTAAAAAGATGCAACTGAGTATGTTTATATAATGTTAAAAAATTGTTAACTAGAGTATGTAATTAGGAAGGAGATTGTTTGTTGGTAATTATAGATTTGATTAGTTAGCAATTGTTGGGAATGTAGATTTGATTAATTAGCAATTGTTGGAAGCTTGCTTCACGATGTATAGCGAGGAATTCCACTATATTTGTAATGATGTGAATGACTAAGGGTGTTTTTTTCATCTGAACACTTATTAATTTCAATTTATATTCATTTAGTTCAGTTATGTTAAGTTCTACTTAATTATTTTTTATACTATAATTCAATTCAGTTCAGTTCAGATCAGATCAGTCCAGTTCTCTTCAAACGAAGAGAACAGAGCCTAATTGTATACGATAATACGAATATATATATATATATATATATATATATATATATATATATATATATATATATATATATATAGATATATATATATATATATATATATATATATATATATATATATTGGCTAGAGGAGGTCGCATGAACTGACCTTTTACCTTTCTAATTTTCAAGCCCAAATTTTAATTATAATATACTTGATATGATATTGAAATCTATTCATTTTAAAAAATGTTTGTGAGGGAGTAGATTATGTAATCATTTTATTGCTGGAGAAAAAAAGAAAGAGAAAAATAATTATTTTTTAATTGTTTTTGTATCGGAGCATGTAGAATTTACAAAACTAACTAAATGAGAATTGAATAATTTTTGGAACTTTAGAACACTAAGAAATTTATAAATGGATACAAAGAAAATCTCTCTCGTTGAGAGCTTGTTCTCTGGCTGGAGCTTTGGGTTCTCTTTTGAGTGAGAGTTCCTTCGCACTTCGCTTTCTTCTTCTTCTTCCTCCCCCACTATCAGGTGAGATCAGCCTTTGGTTAGATCCGTTAAGGTTTCATTTGATTTATGTTATATGCTGGCTCCTGTGTCCACTTTTACTAATTGTCCTTTTGCTTCAAAAATATTTAAAACTCATTTCCTAGGTTTCAGAATATTCGTCAGTGATCAGTCTATTTTTTTCCTTTTTTGTACCTACCCAAATCTTTTGGGGTTTGGGGAGTCTCTTTTTGTCTTTTCTGCAGTGTTTTATACAGGTGAGTCCTCATTGATTTTGGCATCTCTTTCAATCATAGTCTCTTGTCACGATTTTACTACTCTTTCCTGCTATCCAATGGAGAACGAAATTGTTGAGAGCCTGCCACCAAATTGCGGTTAACATCGGATGAGGAAAGGGAGATTGATATACCGGAGGATTTGTGGCAGTCCGGTATGATGAATCTGGAGTGCTGCCTTGTGGGTAGGGTTCTTACGAGGAAAAATATTCATTTGGAATCGTTCGAGAAGGCTATGATGGGAGGATGGAATTGGGTGAAAGGTGCAACGTTTAAGAAACTGGGTGATGATAGAATTATGATACAGTTTGAGAATAAGTCGGAGAAACACCGCATTATTTGGAGAGGGCCGTGGGCGTTCGACAAAAATTTGGTTCTTCTAAGCACTATCAGTGATGGAGATGATTCCTTAACCATGCCCTTGAATCATTGTGATTTTCATGTCCATGTTTCGGGTCTCCCATTTGGTTTTGTGCAACAATCCATAGCAGAGTATATTGGAAATGCACTTGGTCGCCTCATTGATTTTGATGAAGCAGCTCATAAGAAATCAAACTACAATGAGGATCCGAGTAAGCATTGATGTTTCTAAGCCATTAACCCGAGTTATGCACTTAACAGGCCCTAATCGTCAGAAAATTCAAATCAGATTTGCTTACGAGAAAATGCCTAATTTCTGCTATTTATGTGGATTATTGGGGCATCTCGTCCATGATTGTCCACAATGCGTGGATTTGCTAGGAGACAAGGATCGTATTGATGAGGGTAAACTAGCCTATGGTGATTGGTTGAGATTTAACAATGCTGCGCAAAATAATAGAGTTGTTCATGGGAGCTTAGGATCGACACTTCGGCGTCCGACCAGTGAAACAACGTTCTTCAGTTCGGCTAGGGATAAGGGTATTCTGGGAAAGTCACCGGTTAGTAGTAAGTTTGGAAAAGACGTGGGGAACTCGAGAATTCCGGGAAATCAGCAAAGTCGATGCCAGTTAGTTGAGGAAGTTGGCGGTTCTTCTGGTAGTCAAACCACTATGGCAGTACGTGATAAGGGAAAGCGTGTCATGGATACCAATTCTCCATCAATTACTCAACCACCATACATAATCCCACCTCTCCGTAACCCTAACTACCAAGCCCAATTAGTTATCTACCAAGGCCCAAATACTTCCAGCCCTAATTCGGATTTGATGGACCAGACTATGAGTGAACCCTCTACCCAACTTATTCCGCTAGAGCCCAAACAACAGCCCATACCTCTTATCCAATCTGAGCCCAAAAATCATCATCCTTATTCCACACAAACCCACTCGATCCAGCTCCTCCAGCCCAATACCGATTTCAGTCCAACAGCCAGCTTATCCTTACCAAAAGACTCAATCCATAACCTTGTTTTCCAGTCCAAACCACGTTTAATTAGAAAATTCAAACCCACTAGCCTACCTCTGTCCTTGCAGCCTGATGTGACAACTGAGCCGAATTCCCAGAGTGTCCCAACTACCAAGAAGCGAGGCAGACCTTGTACCAACCCAAAAACCATTGGACCAAAGTCAAAATCTTCTGTGAGGAAAAATAAAGAGTTTGAGAGCAAGAAACAGAGAACAGAGTATGTTGAATCATCTTTACCAGAGGCGGGAGCTGTGGTACAGCCCCGCCTATCCCAATGAGTTGCTTCTCTTGGAACTGTCAAGGTTTGGGGAACCTTTGGACAGTTCGGGCTCTTCGCGAATTTATTCGTAAGTTTAATCCCCAAGTTGTTTTTTTAATGGAAACCAAAGTTGGAGACCGTGAAATTGACAACTTAAAACAGAGTTTGAATTTTTTTGGTGTTTCTGTTGCTGCTGTTGGTCATTCGGGTGGCTTGGCACTCTTGTGGAATAAAGACATAAATCTGATAGTTCAAAGTTACTCCAGGAATCACATTGATGCAAATATTGATTGGGGAGATGGTAATGGTTTGTGGAGATTTACAGGTTTCTATGGGGAACCTGATGCTAATCATAGGAGACGCACTTGGAGGTTATTGCGTGAGTTGGGTGATAGGTCCGGTCGAGATTGGGTTTGTATGGGAGACTTCAATGAGATCCTTGCCCATGGTGAGAAGGATGGGGGACGGATTACACCGGAATGGAGACTCAGGGATTTCCGGGAAACTTTGGTGCATAATGATCTTTCGGATATGGGTTTTATTGGTTATCCTTACACTTGGTGTGATAACCGTGAGGCGCCCCATACAATTCAAGAACGCCTGGATAGAGCAGTATCAACGCAAGGCTGGATGAATAGATTCCCAAGAGCCCAAATTCAACATCTTTCTACTAGGGCCTCTGATCATGGACCAATACTACTACATCTGGACGGATTTTCCCGAAATCATCATAGGCCCCCAAAACGCTTCAGATTTGAAGCAATGTGGGTCAAGGCACATGATTGTGCTGACTTAATACGTGACAACTGGTATGATGATTTAAGCTTGCTGTCTAATCTGGATCAATGTCGTATGGGGCTTATCAGCTGGGATCGATCAAAATTTGGGAACGTTCAACAGAACGTGAGGAAACTGGAAGCCGAAATTTCAGAGTTGCAGAAGCGATCTCTTACTCCTACTGTGCGCAATCGATTAAGGGAAGCTAAAGTTGAACTTGAATCCTTGCTTGATCGGGAGGAAACTATGTGGAAACAGAGATCCAAGGTGCAGTGGCTTGCGGAGGGGGATCGTAATACGCATTTTTTCCATCAAAAAGCTACTTGTCGAGCTCGCCGGAATGCAATTAAAGGGCTTCGCAATTCTGCTGGTGAATGGTGTGAGGATGCGGCTGGGATGGCTGCAACAGTGAATGGGTATTTTTCGGGGATTTTCTCTTCAACGGAGCCAACCGAACAAGATATTGAATCTGTGCTTGAGACTATGGTTCCGAAGGTGGATGCTGCTATCAACGAGGAGCTGCGCCAGTTATTCACTCCATACGAGGTAAAGAAGGCTCTTTTTTATATGTATCCACTTAAATCCCCTGGCCCCCATGGTATGCCTGCTTTTTTCTTTCAAAAATTTTGGAATATTGTTGGCAATAATGTTGTTAGCTGTGTGTTGGATATCTTAAATCACCGAACACTTGATCCACAGCTTAATTTCACACATATTATCCTAATTCCTAAATGCCAAACACCAGAATTGATTTCTCAGTTCCGCCCCATTAGTCTTAGCAATGTGATTTTTAAAATTGCTTCTAAGGCTATCACCAACAGATTGAAAAATCATATGTCATCCATCATTGCTGAAACCCAGTCTGCTTTTGTGCCAAATAGACTTATCACTGATAATGTTTTGGTTGCTTATGAAGTGAATCATTTTTTAAAACAGAAAACCAAGGGCAAAAATTGTTTTATGGCTTTAAAGTTGGACATGAGTAAGGCGTATGATAGAGTTGAGTGGCCTTTTCTGGAACGAGTGTTGTATAGATTAGGTTTTGAGCAGCAGTTTATTGATCTTATTATGTTATGTGTGCGTACTGTACAATATTCAGTCACTATGAATGGTGTACAGCTTGACCCAATCCAGCCAGGGAGGGGGATCCGTCAGGGGGATCCCCTGTCACCTTATTTATTCTTGTTCTGTACGGAGGCCTTTAGCTCTTTAGTTGTGGATGCTGAGAGGAGGGAGGTGTTGACTGGGGTGGCTGTGAGCCCTAGTGCACCAAGGATCTCCCATCTCTTGTTTGCTGACGATACCCTTCTGTTTTGCCAAGCTACTGTGGAGGCAGCTACTATGATTTCTGACATTCTTACTAGATATAGTCTTGCTTCAGGACAAGAAATCAATTTAGAAAAATCTACAGTGGTTTTTAGTCGAAATACTTCGAGGGAGCGGATTGAGGAGATTAGGGGTGTTCTACCTGTTAGAGTGGTGGATAAGCATGAGAAGTACTTAGGTTTGCCTACCGAGATGGGTAGATCGAAGAGGGAGGTTTTTAGCTAGCTTAGGGAACGGGTTTGGGAGAAAACTCAGGGTTTTGGTGAGAAATTCCTTTCTAAAGCAGGTAAGGAAATCCTTATTAAGTCGGTTCTCCAATCCATTCCGACTTATATAATGTGTTGTTTTAAACTACCGGATTACTTGCTTAAGGAAATAGAGTCGATTATATCAAAATTCTGGTGGGGGAATGGGAATGAGAGGAAAATTCACTGGATAAATTGGGATTCTCTTTGTGATAGTAAAAGGGATGGAGGGATGGGTTTTCGTGACCTTCGCTCTTTTAATATTGCAATGTTGGGGAAGCAAATTTGGAGAATTATTCAATATCCTAATGGCCTCCTTAGTCGTATCTTGAAAGCCAAATACTTTCCTACCTGTGATGTACTTGATGCTAATCCTAAATCTACTGCTTCCTTTACCTGGAAGAGTATTCTTAGTGCTATATCTCTAGTCAAGAATGGTATCCGATGGAGAGTTGGTGATGGCGCACAAATTCGAATTTGGGGAGAGAATTGGGTGCCTAGAGACTATGGGTTGCAGCCCTTTACACCTGATCTTTATGATCTCGGTGAGGTAACTGTAGCAAATCTAATTGATACCAACACTGGGAGTTGGAATTATGAGTTGGTGAATACATTATTCTGGAACGAAGATGCGCAAAGAATTCTTTCTATACCACTTGCTGATCTCAACAATCAAGATAGGAGAATTTGGCATTACTCTCGTCATGGATTCTATTCTGTCAGATCAGCCTATTTTCTGGCCCGTCACATTAATTCCCAAAAAGTAGCTAATCAGATGGGCAGCACTAGTACTTCTCTGGACAGATCCGGCTCTTCTTTTGGCGTCTTATGAAACTTGCCTTGCTTGTACTTGTCAATTTGCATAAAAGAAATATTACTAGTACTGTTACATGTCCTGTATGCGACTGTGGTGAAGAATCTGTTCTTCATACTTTTCTGGAGTGTCATTATGCTAGAATATTCTGGGCATTATCATCCATATCTAACATTATTTATGCTCCAGCTGCCAGAAACATTTGGGAGTGGGTTATGTCTGTTCGCAGGGCTGCAACACCAATGGAGTTCGAGGTTTTTGTTTGCTCGTGTTGGAGTATATGGTCCAATCGGAATAAACTTTTCCATGAAGGCCAAGGTTTCGATCCTAAGGAAGCTAATATGTTCGTGGCTCACTACCTTACTCGATTTAAAGAAGCGCAACAACACTTTGCACATCCTCGTCCCCCGGAGATGGCTCAGACTGATTGGAATCCACCTGTGGATGATGTTATCAAATTTAATTTCGATGGATCCATTTCAAAACAGCCCCCTTTTGCTGGAGTGGGCGTTGTTGGACGTGATTGCAATGGTGTGGTGAGAGCTTGGAAACGCTGCAGAATACCGTTCATACAAAACCCGGAAGTGGCGAAAGCCTTAGAAGCAAAACAGGCAGTACTTGTGGCACGAGAGCGTGGTTTCCGGCGGGTGCAGATAGAAGGTGATTGTTTAAACTTGATTCGTGCGCTGCAGGCTCCAAATACTCCATTCTCTCCTATTGGTACTCTGTTAGATGATATTAGAAGTTGCAGCTTTCTCTTTGATTCCATTTGCTTTAGTTTCACTCCTAGACACTGTAACTCTCTTGCCCATTCTTTAGCACAACATATTACACATGACTGTGAAGGTGAGAATTTGTTACATTCAGTTTGATGTAAACTACTATTTGAAGCCTTTTTGGACCCTTAATATATGATCAGTGATTGATTCTCAAAAAAAAAAAAAGATCACTAAGAGGGGATGGCAGTTAAAATTTGTAAACAGAACTAATGTCTAACGTGGATTGAATTGTTCTTTGGCTTAAAAATCACCGTTTTGCTAGAAAAGAAAGAATTAAAAAAAATTAAAAGTACTTTTGGTCCGCTAACCACCCTGTACATGTTCCTTTTTATAATAGTATAGATAAACTAGGTCTTTCTCTAGGTAAGTTATCTTGGACCGTTTCTATAGAAACTTTGTGAATGAAGAATATTTGATGAGGGAACAAATTATTTAATATGTCATGCCACAATTGGACGGTAAATATCGGCTTGGCCTTCATCTTCATTATATCATACTCCTCCCGTCCCGACAAATTTCAAATATAAGGGTTGGCATGTAGTTTTAAATGGAAAATTATATAAAGTGATAAAATATAAAATTAAAATGTAGTAAAAAGTGTAGTTTTAGTAACAAAATGTGTAATTTATGTAGGATTTCTTATTGTTGGCATAAAAAGCTTATAAAGAATTATTATACTAATAGTTTTTTTTAAAAAAAGAGTATTAAGAATTCTTATTGTATATTGTGACAAATTCATTCCCTAATATAAGTATTATTTTAGGGGGTTTATAATAATAAAAATATTTTTACGGTATGACATAATAAAAATGAGACAAAAACAATAAAAATGTTTAATACTAGAAGGGTAAATTAACTCTAAGATTTAAATAATCACGGCATGAGAATTATATTCAAAATTTAAACCAAACTATATGGAAAAATACTCTAAGTAATGGATGATTTTAACTTTAAGCTCAATCTGATAGTATAATTTAAACTTAGAAACTCGATTCGAATACTAATTAAAAGCAACTCTAGGAGTGTTAATTCTAACATTGGAACTCAATTGTTGGCGCATCAAATGAGATAATTACAGCTTGATAACTCTATTTGAAGAGTAAACAACATAATATGGGAGAAATACTCTTAAGAATTCAGAAGGAGGAACTCAATCCGATTGGTAAACACAACTCTAAGAATGTAATATTTTGTACTTGGGAACTCAATTTGAAAGGCAATGCAACTTTAAAAATATAAGATAATTCCAACTTGAAAATTTAATTTGAAGTTCAAACAAACTATAAAAATGGATAATTTCAACTTGGAAACTCTATTTGGAGAATAAAGATGATTGATTATATCATTGCATGACTAATATTACTCCTAGATTTTACATTCTCAATGCTTCAACCTTCATGAATCATGTAGTGATTTTATGGGTATATAAATCACGAAATTAGCTTCTATACTAACATATTTATGTGGTTTTCGATTCTTCCCCATTGAAAACTTCTGCAGTTATGTGTACAATTATGTTGTCCATAGCTTCTCAGTTTCATTTTTACAGTCTCCTTCCTGAATTGCAGTTGGATATCATATTCTTAGTTGCCATATCACATATATATCCATTTGTGAAATGGCCATGAGAAATATATGAGTATTGCATTACATTGTTTTATTTATATATGGAGTGCATAAAATCTTATTCGCTAACATTTTGCCTACTCTTAACAGTTCGAGGAAATTTTCTAAAATATATCAGTAATCCAAGATTTTAGTGTTGAATAGCTAACTAAAGATGAAGATATACTAGAACAGTGGTGTAGTCTATCTCTTACTGTAATTTCAAACACATCATCAATTTGGTTCGATATTTGTAAATCAATTCTTGATTTTTAATTTAATTCAAACAGGAAGTTGCATTTTGCACCTATATATATTCTTATGATAGAGGCTGCTAAGAGGGTTGTCAAATGTTGGCAAAGGGAAATGAAAAGTTGATAACTATGCAGCTCAAGGTTCCAACAACACTTCTAGAGTGAGCTTGACTCCAGCAAACCGTGCTAATACTATTGACGTCAACATGAAGAAGAGAGTCCGATTAGAAAACATGAATCTAGCACACAAAGGTTGATCAAGAAGAGACGAATTAGACCCTTTAATAATATCTTGCTCAAAAATAAAATTAAAAAAAAAAAAGAAAAGGAGAAGAATTCAGCCTGATAATTTGCTCGCATATTCATTTAGAAATTTCATTCCAGCTTTCTACATTGAACAGTTATTTACTTTTGGTTGATTATAAATTCGCATACCCATGTTTAATTTGATTTGGTTTTGCTTATATTATTCAGCCTTATACAATCTTTCAAGTTTTAAGTGATCATTTTATTATTTAACTTTGAGATATATGATTATTTAGGTTAACTTTCAAAACCAACCAAATCACATTTCTCAAACTATTGTGCTCAAAATTATAGAGAGGGGGTTGCTATTATCATCATAATGAGCTACCGGAAATTTAAAATCGCCATTTTGGGTTGGGTTCGGTTTTCAGTTCACATAAAAATTCAGTGATTTAGTTGAGGAGAGTTATAGAGATATCATCTATATATATTATATGAAAAGAGGTGATGTAATTGAGCAAAGAGAGTGTTGCTATTATGAGAAAATGTATTTATTAAAGGCACAATTACATATGGTACCCCCGTAAATTTGATCCAATTACAAATCCCCCCCCCCCCCCCCACTATTATAGGAATTGAACTCAGGAATTTTTCCAATTACACATGGGTCCAAAATCATCTCGAGGCACGTAAGTATCTATATGTTGAGTTTCCTAAATATTACATGTGGTCACCTAGAGGGAAAGTATGGGGAGATATGAAGCATTCAACAATAAAGTTGGAAGAATTTACCACGTCACAATTAAGACGGGCCCCTATATTACTTGAGGATAATGTTAAATCACATTAGGGGTGCTACGTGCTTTGAGGACATGCAGACAATGGATGGTGTTGTTCTCCCAACTTAGCGTGATGATGCTACGATTTGGGTTGCTCGATGACAACAAAGAGTATATCGATGCTATAAGGGAAGCCAGTTTTGGTGGATCCGGACGTTACCTTCGTCATTTTTTCTCCATGCTTCTTCAATCTATGTCTATGCCCTTGCATGTATGGGAAAGCACATGGGAGTATCTATCCGGTGACTTTCTGTAAATGATGCGTTAACTTTCTTTTTTTTTGTTTGGAACCAAGAACAACTTATATTATTCAAAACAAATACGTACAAAAAAGCGATTCAGAAGTGATCCAGCCTAATCAATAACGACGAAACCAACTCAAACACCCAAAACTATCAACCTATCATCAATTGTCCAATATGGATTTTGATTCAAGGGACCACCCAAGCTCAATATACAATATTATTAACAATTCTCGGCTCTATAGTTGTACTGCTAATAGGGTTGCGAAAACAAGTTTCATTTCTCAAACGCCACATACCATCTCAAAGATGCGTCGACAGTTAAACAATGCTGGTGTGAAATTTTTATTAACTTATTCATTCATATATTTCTATAAGAAAATTTATTTATCAGGGCACATTACATATGGCACCCCATAAATTTGATCCAATTACGAATCCCCCCCCCCCCCCAAAAAAAATTACATATGGGTCAAAAAGTCAACGAACCTGCTCAATTGGAATTGCATTTTGATGATGTGGCGGCCAAAGTTGTATTTATTCACCAAAATGTCATTAAATATTTTAATTTTGAGTAAGTCTTCTCAGATACGGTCTTTAGATAATTTATCTAGAGACGAACCTTTATTATCAAGAAAATCATCGATGTTATTAATCAAAACACCTATGTTCTCAACATTGGTGTTTTTTGATATTACAACAAGACTTATTTCGTTAACAACATAGACGTTTTGATTAATAAACATGGATAGTTTTATTGATAACATAGGTCGTCTCTAGATAAGTTATTTAGAGACCGTCTCTCATGAGACTTTGTGTTTAATTTTTGTGTCTCTTTAATTCATTCTCTTTATTTTCTTTATTTTTAATTTTTTAGGTTTTGCAAATTGGAATCCAAGACCCTGAAGAAGATTTAATTCTTTATTAGCCACCCATGGTTTTTAAAAAAACCTAAAATAAGTCCTAAAACTTTTTGGGTGAAATTCAAACATCAACCGAGTATCAAGATCGGATTCAAATATTAACAACTATGGGGTTCAGAGTCTTACATCTCCAATCGGATTAAAAAACTATTATCCGAGCTATAAACTACATAAATTATTGGAGCTGATTTTACAGCTCCGATCAAAGTTGTTGATCGGAGAAGTAAATAAGAAATGAAGAGGAAAAAGAAAAGAAGGAAAGAAGCTGGAGTTTTTTATTTTGCATTTTCTTTAATCATAAATTATTATTTTTATTTTTTACTTTTCTTTTATTTACCAACATTAAGAAATCCATGCTGCTGTGAGATGAAGATGATTTGGTGAGTTGGTAAACGACATGAGTATTTTTTGTTATTGTTTGAATGGATGGTGTGGAAAGATTTTTTACGGGGTCAAATGTAGAAGTACGATATGTAATGATATGTTATTTATCATTTTTATTACTAACTTTGTTTCTCAATATTTCAATGTACGGCGGGAGCTCAATGAAGAACAATTGCGGAATTTTACTCTTGCTGAGATAGAAGAGTCGCTTTATCGGAATGGATGTAGTTTGAGTCAGATTGAAGGTATGCGCATGTCCAACGACATAGTCATAGATAATGGTCTGAATAATCAGATTGCTGAAGAATGTTATATGTTTTTGATGAGATGCTTGAGCAGCACAATCATTTGTATCTATGTAGGACAATAATTTGTATCCATGTCTAACTGATGAGCAAAAGAGTGTGTACCATACGATTATGGATGTCGTCGATTATGGTACTGGTTGAGTTTTCTTTCTCTATGGTTATGGTGGCACCATAAAAATAATTTTATGGAAGACATTATGTTCTGCTTTACGTGGTGGACGTGATATTTCCAAGATATTTTGATTAGTTCTACTTTGTATTAATTGTTGCATCTTCATATGAGTACATATCCGAATAACCCTGACCATGTCTGTTACGGTCGATACTTCCAAGATAGGGTTATTCTTACTCCGACTAATGAGATAGTCCAGGAGGTCAATGATTATGTCAGGTCACTTTTACATGGAGATGACACCATGTTCATGAGTTTAGAGAGCATCTGTCCTGACGAAGATGATATCATCAATAGAGAATACATATGTCGAGTTCCTAAACGCTATTAAGGCGTCCGGAATTGACAAACACGTTATAAAGGCGAATATGATACATTGAAAGAATGTTGGAGTGTGAAGGATTTCATACATCAGATGGTACTTACCAAGTTTCCTACTAGATTTCAACCAAGACAATTTCCTTAATTTGTTTGATATGCGATGATTATCAGTAAGAGTTAGGTACAATCATTAGGTCATGTTGGAATCTACCTCCCAAAGGTCGTTTCCAGTCATGATCACTATTTTGCATTTTCCAGAGTCATAAGTAAGAAAGGGTTCAAGGTTTTAGTATTGAAAGTGTAAAGCAATCCCACTGGAACTACGATCAATGTTGTTTACAAGGAGGTGTTTAGGAAGCTTTGAGGTATGTTCTTAAATATATTTATGTTTTAAACAATATCTTTAATGCTTTATGAGTTGACATTTTTTTTATGTATATGTACTGATATTCTTAGTAAAACTTTTAATGTTTTTTTATATAACTTAATGTATGTCTGTCTCTTTTAGTCTCTCTATAAAACCGTCTCTCAGGAGACTTGCTCATGTTTTTTTTATAATTGTACATGTGTTTATTGAAATTATCAAAATACAAGCCTTTGTATTTGTTTATTAACTACTTTTTTAAAAATGTTGGTTTGCATTTGATGTTTATTCATATGACTATAAAGATTGTATACATTGACTTTGCATTCTCTTTGGAATTGTTCGATGTATTGAACCTTTTAATTATTTTAATTTGGCTCATCGTTTGAATGACATTTTCTTTCACGTATTACTTATAAAAAGCCAAACATACCGTGGCAACGCCACGGGTTAGTACTAGTAATTAATTGCAAGTAAATAAAAGAGGATAGAATCAAATCTTGGCCAACCAATAAGCCGTGGTCATTTTTGTTCAAATCCATTTGCAACCATATATGGGTTGACAAGTCCTAAAACTATGGACAAAAAAGAAATCTTGAACATAATTGAGAGCTTTCTAATTACTACTCTAGGCTCCAAGACAAATGATAAATAATTTAAAATATAAGGTGGTCATATTCAAGCTACAACCAAACCGGGAAGAAAGCTCAGACTAAGAGAGGGCACTGAGTGTAGCGGCATCAGAATGGTAGAAAACCAAACATCTGATATGACAAATAGTATCAACACCTAAAGCCATGGCAAATAGACATCCATAAGATCAAACCAAGTGCTACAAGGATACCTAATACCACCAGCTTAACCTTCATATTTTGAATCCACATTTTTCGTTTCATCTTGGTCCCTTGTGTCCTGAAATCTTGTGCCTGCAGTGCACCATATACATGAGAACAAACATAATCTGCATGACTACAAGTTGTTTGTTCTCAAAGATTTGGAAAAATCAAAATTACCTATTTCAAAAATATATTCACACTGACCTGTGAGCGAAGGTTTTCGGTTTTGTCAACAAGTAGCTCAATCTTCTCTCCACGATCAAGAACCTGCAATTATCAATCCAACAAATAAGATATAAATGACAAGCCTTACTGAGAAGCAAGGCAAAGAAAAATAAATTGAGTGTATTGTGAATTGCCTAGGAGTCTTGACCGACGAGCCTAATTCGTGGAGCTAGTTGCCACACCTACATACCATTTCAATATGGCACACCCTAAAGAGATAAAATGTTTCATAAGCTCTTTCTAAAGAAATTTGAAAACTTTCGTACCTTTTCAATATTTTCCATCATCACACCCTTTACTTCAGAAACCTGAGCCTTGACTTTGGCAAGTTTACTTATTTCTTCAGGATGATCAGCACAATATTGCATGTGGTCTTTGATTTTTGGACTATAGCACCAAACCATATTAGCAATGTTTGGAAGAATTAAAGAAGCATACATGCAGAGATAGGGGAGAAAGTTACCCAAATTCCTTTTTCAGACCGTTAGCACCTACAGATGTAGCTTTTCCTCCTCCGTATCTTTTGTGAAAATCATCCTTAATGCGCTCCAGAAATGCGATTGGGATTTGCCTACCAGCAGATTCAACAGCAACAACACAATATGCTAGAAAATATAAAACGATATACATGAGTAAATGGTTAACAAGTTAGTAGTTGTTAAGCCATAAAATTAAGACTAGACAACTTAATGGAAAAAAAATCAGAACCAAATAAATATTTTTGCAAGTTTTGTTATCCCTCCACTTAATTAGAAAATTAATAAAGCTTCTTCCAACAGAGTTGTTCACATGGCAAAAAAAAAACGGAAAACAAGACACCAAATCTAAAAGATTGCAACAACCATGATTCCCAATAGAGGAACTCAATTGGGGTGAGTGGTAAAAGGTGACGAAACTTGTATTCATGTGTTATCAAAACTTTATCTGCTCGGTGTGAATCATGGTTTCATTTCAAAGATATTTCCCTTTGAATTAATTCTATGAGCTACAGGAAAGGTAAACAAATAAAATATATATAGCAGACACAACATGATGAGATGAGATGATGGAATGGGAGAAGGAATGAGTTACGATGATTGGAGAAGAGAAGATTGCTGCTAAATCATACTATATAATTGGTACCTTTTAGATTTGGCATTAAATTTATTTTACATTATACACAGTCACAATATATGCAATCCTTAGGTGACAGGCAAATGACAAATATTCTTATAATAAAACAAATTAAGAAGAAAGATAAAATAAATTAACATAGAGATGAAGCGAGGGTTGGTGTCGAACATACTGTATCCATTTTCGACAAGATAATTGAAAGTATGAGCATCACAATTGTAGGTGAATTTGTTGCTGGAAGAAGGCAATTTTTGCAAACATTGAGAAGCAATGGAGGTGAAATTCCCAGTGAAGGCTGTATAATCAGCCAATATGACCGTTCCTCTGGCCACAAAGGCGTAGATCAATGATTGCTGGCCCATGAACCCAATATCCAAAATACAAGGAGCAGGAAACTAGCTCAAGTGTTATGGAGATTGGGTCTCCATCGTGTATTAAAAATGGAATGATGAATCAATGGAAGGGAGCAAAATGGGGAATATTTTGGGGGTCCAAGCATAATAATGTTCAATCCAATAAATGATTAACATCTAATTATGGAATGAATTAAACACAAACTAAACCAATTCTTCATCTCCTCCGATTCTCTATCTTCACTCTTCACCATTATAAGCTACTTGCATTTCATCTTCATCTAATCCCAAAATCAATATCTCACCATCCATCATGATTTTTGAAATTTAAATCTCGTCCTTAACAAGAGTGTAAATTTAATCCTTCTCAATATAAAAAAAAAAAAAAAAAAATTCATGTTCAACAATTAGACTTTTTGGGTAGCAGTATGATATACGACTACTATTTGCTACCAAACCATGATGGATGGCGAGATTTGATCTCTTTCTATATCGTAAAGCCTGATTCTCAATTGTTATCAAATTTCAACTTGGATGATATAATTGGTCTAATTATTTTAGGCGCGCACACCAGGCTAACTTAGTTAAATTAAATTGTTACGGTCCAATTTAGGAACATAAAAATAACACCGTTTAATTTACTTACATTTCAATAACACTCCCCACTTGATTTTAATTTGTTTCATTTTCCAACATATTGGATACCGTCAACCGAAAACCACATTTCCCCATCAATATCACCTTGACTTGTATTCGGTTGTGTAGCTTTTCGTTAATTTTGGATTCTATATTAAAGAGGGGAAAATTGAAAATCCAAAATGTTCAAAATAGAAAATATATGGTTATTAATATTTATGTTTGAGAAATTTATTTAATGTTATTATTTAATTTTTTTTAATCAGATCATATTTTAAAACAAAGCTTTGGGTTTTTACACTACAAGAATTCTGCTGTAACGGGACGGAAAGGGGCGACGGATTTTATCCGTCACATGTAACAGATCGGATAAACGGAATCCGTCGCCTGTTTGACGGATAAAACTTATCTGTCGCTCGTAGCGACGGATAAGTTTATCCGTCTTCACGTTGACCAAGATTTAAAAAATAAATAAATAAAATTTAGACGGATAGATCTATCCGTCGCTAAAAAGCTTGACGGATAGATCTATCCGTCGCTATAGTAAAAAAAAAAGTTAGCGACGGATAGATCTAGATCTATCCGTCATTCACTAAAAAACCATATATCTCCTCCACCACCTCCTTTCCTCCACCACTTCTCCTCCATTTCTCCTCTCCTCCTCCTCCCACCACCACATTTCTCCTTCCACCACCTTTCTCCTCCACCACCATCCTCCACCACCACCTCCTCCCACCACCATCTCCACCACCACCACCACCACCTCTCTCCTCCCACCACCACCGCACCACCACCATCTCCACCACCGCACCACCACCACCACCACCTCTCTCCTCCCACCACCACCGCACCACCACCATCTCCACCACCGCACCACCACCACCACCACCTCTCTCCTCCCACCGCACCACCACCATCTCCACCACCGCACCACCACCACCACCACCTCTCTCCTCCCACCACCCCCGCCCCACCCCCATCACCCCCACCACCACCACCACCTCTCTCCTCCCACCACCACCACCACCTTTCCTCCTCCCACCACCACAAGGCCACCACCACCTCGCCACCCCCCCTGCCACCACCGCACCACCCTTCTCCTCCCACCACCACCGACTGCATAAATACAAATTGATACTGAATATAAAATTTGAATACAAATTAATACGATATCTGATACAAATCAATATCTCAGATATCTGAATACAAATTGATATCTAATTAATCCGTATACGAATATAAAAATTCGAATACGGATTTTATTTTTTTTTAAAAAAATAGAAATGGGGCGACGGATAGAATCTATCCGTCGCCCCATTATCAATTTAATAAAAAAAAGGTCAATCGTCGTCAATCCGTCGAATTGACGGATTGTTATCCGTCGCCACCCTGAGGCGACGGATAGATAACTTGAATAGCGGATCTATCCGCTCAAGCGATTTTTGTAGTGTTAGAACTGTTTCTCCCTTTAGTTTTTTCTATGATTAATGAAGAAACTGACATGTGGCCTCTTGATTTTGATGCTTTTCAAAATACGGATGTGGGTTATGGTTGCCATGTCATCTAATTACTCGAAAAATTGAAAGGAGTACCAAATTTGATTGCAAATTCTAGTAAAAGTTGAGATTTTTATGATATAAAGGAAAATCATATGCCTCTTGATTGTATGACACACACACATATGTATATATATTCTAAATTCGGCCAATAGGACATAGGCCGAAATTGAACATGAGAATGTCTTGCATGTATTTGTATTAAAAAATTACAGAACAATTACAATGAAGAAATTGTATATGTTAGTACCTTTCCACTTATTTACGTGATTTGTTTACGGTTAGTGTATGAGATATTTAATTATTACAACAAATATTATAAACCACATTCAATAGTTACATAAGGAGATCAATTTAAAATCTATTATTCCATACATACGAAAGTCGAAGTCCCTATATAATCTTCTTCATCCACTAGAACTAATATGCAGCTGGTTGAGATGTAGAATTTTAGGCTTCCAAGAGAGTTCATAGAAGCACCAGAGAAAGACGATAAAATTTTTAATTATCTACCGATCCAATATTTAACTATAGCATTAATTTCTTGCAAGCAGAATTTGTAAGCTAAGTAGAGGAGGAGATGTCATGTAAAAAGCAAAAGCAAGATTAAAGCAATTCCAGGATCATACTCATGGTAGATCTACATTATATTGTACATTTTAATAACACTTTGTATATGTATTAAGACTTTCTGCTTGAGGTATTTTTATAGCATAATATTCATTTTGGAAAACCAAGAAATGTAAATAGAGAGTAGAGATCAATTTCGCAGTTTTGTGCTAGAATAGGACTCTGCCTGGTTTGAATGATTTCCATGGAAAGGAATAGAAATTGGGGGAATGTAAACTTTGAGAAACGTTGAAAAATAAATAAATAAAATGGACTACGAAGTATTATACATCTCTTTACGTACATCATCTCGAGGGTACAGTTTACCAGAAAAATTATTTTTGACATAATATTATATTTACTTCAAAATGATATCGAGTAGTATTTATACATGCACATGTAGTATATAAATCATTTTAGACGCCACGTTCATTTCTCATTTATATATTTATTTTAGTTGCCGACTAAAAGAAAATGTAATAAAAATGAGTAGATGTAATGCAATCTAAAGTGATTTGTGTCAATATAGTTTTTTTTTTTTTTTTCAAACTGCCGATAAATTGGTCTACATGCATGTAATTTAGACTTAGATGGATTGAGTATCTATTTTCATCAATATATATTGACCAGAATTATAGAACTTACCAAGTAAAATAAACGTATAATTACATACAATACCCCTGCAATTGACCCCAAAACAGATTCATCGTTGGATTTGAAACAATTACAGATTTCCCCTTCCCGTTGACCTACCCTCACATATCATCACTTTCTCTCTCTAGATGGATATTTTTTAAGTTAACTAAATAAAGAAAATGTAAAATAAAATAAAAAATCTAATAATGAAAAGATCAAATAAAATATTAAACAAACAAACCAACTTCTTCCTCCTCCTCAAGGATGGAGTTATAACTTCTTCTTCGCTCTACTCTCTTCTCCTTGTCATCTCATTTTGTTATGTTGTATCAGTAGCAATCTTGTGCATTTCATGGAGATTGAGTGGGCTCGGAGCCTTAAGAGTTGCTTGTTCAACATTCATTCATTCTCCAAACATAGGTTTGGCTATCCTTATCTCGCTAATTCTTCGATCCACTTCCACGTATGCAAATTCTCTTGATGATTTAGCATTCATCAGTTAGAGTTCTGTGAGAGGGGTTTGTTTCACATATACTTGTGCAATATCTTGATTGGAAATCTCAGAAACCTTTGTCTTGCCTTTAGTCGCAACTATTTCCATAAGTTTTCTGGCATAGGCTTCTAATTCTTCTGTCTGGGCCTTCTCTTCTGCCAGTTTCTTTCTGTCTCTTGAGCTTCAACAAGCTCTTGAGTCTTCTTTGCCTCTTCAGCAATTTCATTTTCTTATGCCTGTTCGACAAGCCGTTGCTTTATGAGAGATTAAGCTCTCTCATTCTCTTCCATTTGTAGAGCTTCAAGAGGCTCTTTCTCTTGCGTTGCCTTTTCGACAAGCAATTCACTTTGTTTCCTTAGCGTCTCAGTACGCTCTTCTTTTTCATGTTTGTTCTTCTGTTCTTCATCATCTTTATGAGAAGTGGATGATGATTTCTACTTTTGTCCTGGCTTGGAGTGTGTCTCTTGATCTTGTCTTTTATCTTCTTGTGACTTATCAGCAAGGGTTCTTCCAATAGTGTTGTTTCCAACACCTCCAGCTTCAGAAGCATTGTTTTCATCATCGTCGTCATCCTTCTTGTTCTTGTCTTCATCCTCTCACTGTCTCCAGGAGGTGGAAGATTTTTAAGTTTATTTTTAGCTACTTTCTCTTATTCGTCGCCAGAAAGCAGATCAATGACTTGGATGGGCTTCTTCTTATTGAATTTGTCCTTGCGGGTGACTTCTTAATCTTCTTCCTCATCCTCTCTTTTGAAGTCAGGCGCGACGGAATTTTTTGCTATATCAATCTGTGTGGCAAGATATGCCTTAAAATACATTTTATGGAGCATGACGTGCACAATTTCCAGAAAGGCTGTGCGCATCACTCGTTCGAAGCCATATTTCTCTACTGGGATAAGGGCATGGACATAGGCTTTCAGTTGAAGATAGTTTTCTCTCCTAGAACTATCACCAAGGATGAGAGCTATTTCTGCAATAGGCTGTTGTCTAGAACACTTTCTTACAACCTTCATATGCGTGGGCTCAGCATGCCTTTGGAATTTCTGGTATAAGGCATCTTTTTCTTCTTTACTCATCACTTGTACAATGGGAGTAGTAGATAGGCCTGTCTGAAGTTCCAATGAAGCTTGTATGAAAAATTGTTAGTTAAAGAAAAGAGAAACTCAGCAAGAGATTTTTCTGTAATTGAAAGTTCATGTACCTATTGATTTACAACAAGCTCATTCACATCAATCAATTGCACTAAAGCTTCATGAGCTTCATTCTCTTGTTTTGTTATTTCTTGTTAAGCAACATTGCCTCCTTCAGGCACATTCTCTTCTGAAGCCTGTGGTAAGGGAAAGTTAGTTTTGAAAACTATTTGATCAGATTGTAAATTATTTTCCAAAAGCTTAGTAACCTGCGTTCTCTCAGCATGCTCGTTGTCTTTCTGGACACTTGCTTCTTTGCTTTCTTGGTCTTGAGCGACGAACTTTTCCCTTGAAGTATGAGATAAAACAAGTTAGCAAAATAAAGTAATGTATCAATGATTGACAAGTAAAAAGAAAAGAAGGTGTATTAACCTGTTGATGATCAACATGGTTGGCAACTTCAAGGTCCTTTTCAAGAACTCTTATAGGAGAGCCCAAGTCTTTTGTTGGTTCCAATGATTCTTTAGTAGACTTGAAGCTATCAACTTCCACATTTGTCTCATCTTTCTGAGTCGCAACATTAGAAGGGCCAATTTGTGTTTCCACAAGATTTTCTTCAGCAACCTCGATCGCTGGTTTTGGAGAGGGGATTTCAAAAACTGTATGCTCTAGAGTGTACTTGTTCTTCCGCGTGTTGTACTAGTTCTTGTCCTTCAGAACATTGTACTTTCCTTTTTGGGTGTTGCACTTGTTCTTCTATGGCTTTCTGAGAAGATGGTACAGTTCCAGTAAGTTTAGCCACTGTCATAAATGGAATGACTTACACATCTTTAGGGGTTTCTCGGTCATCACTGATGATGCATTTTTAGGATACCTCATCTTGTTCTTTTTACCATCTTTTTTACTAACCTTTAGTCTTGT
The DNA here is from genome assembly GCA_026545765.1 of Plantago major. Taxonomy (NCBI): domain Eukaryota; kingdom Viridiplantae; phylum Streptophyta; class Magnoliopsida; order Lamiales; family Plantaginaceae; genus Plantago; species Plantago major. Next base: position 44,908,413 of record CM048844.1, read on the forward strand.
TTTGTCTTGATTTGTGTACAATTTCTTTTGTTTTTTTGTTTCCACCCTTTTTGTAGGTTCTAGGTGTTTCCGTGGAGAAATGGGTAAACAAGATTTATATGCATTTTACCGGAGAGAGCAAGCTCCAAGGCCTCAACTAACCACCATGGGCATGCACAGGAGGTCCGACGGGTGCAAGTTGGACGAAAAGTTGATTGTTTGAGCAAAAAGGGAGTCATGCGATCACGTGAGCCTCTGTTCGCGATCATCAGATTGCCAATCCTCAAACCACCACATACAGAGGGCTTGACGATCAGCTGGAACGAAGCGGGTGATCACCTGCATTTGGCACGCGATCGCGTGCAGCCGTTATAGATATGCATATTTCGATTTTTAAACAAAGTTTTGGCTTTTTTTCTTATTCATTCCAAATTTCATACTTTGTAAACATATTCATGAGAGTTGTGGTTTGTGAGATTGATCCATCTTGGTCTTTCCAACATCTTGGAGCTTTGTACATACAAACTAGAATTACATTGGTTTTGTGGTTAAATCTTGATATTCACCATTGGATTACTTACAGGTTTTCTACAATTCTTTATTTCGTTAAAGTTGTATCATTCCTTTGCTTTATTCCTTTGATTTCAGTGTTTTATCCATGAATTGTGCTTGCATAATTATATTAAGAGTCCGTTTTGCGAAAGACCCCCTATATATAGGAAAGTCCACTTAAACGTTAAAACTAGACAATTTACCTTAAAAACTAGATAGTCTAATTTTTCGCGGGTCAACCCGCGATTTTTTTTTAAAAAATAAGTTAGTTAGCTCATAACAATGTTCATCCAAATCCACATGTTATGATTTTTACATCAAATTGTCTAGTTTTTTCATCAAATAGTCTATGTTTACCGTAAAAATGTCTATGTTTAACATGCATACATTAGTAACAACCTATTTATCCAATGAAAAAAAATTACAAAAATAAACATGAACTTCAATTTCATTCATCAAACAATAAATTTCAGTATACAAAATAATCAAAAATTTACAACCTATAAAAATACATGTATTTTTAAAAAACATTAAATAAATCTACAAAAAATAGCTTTCATCACACTCGACTTGTTCGTAGACACCTTCTTCCACAACGTTTCAATTTCTTTGTTCGGCCACCATTTTTACGAAAACCTAATACATACAACAAAAACATCAAAAAAAACATATACAATTTCTACTAAAACATAGAATATTTAATTAAAAAAACTAGACAATTTATAGTAAAAAATAGACGATTTATAAAAAAAAAACTAAACCAACAACAACAAACAACATAGAGAATTTCTACTAAATCATAGCCAATTTATACAAAAAAACTAGACAATTTACAGTAAAACATAGACAATTTGTACTAAACATATAATTTTTATACAAAAAACTAGACAATTTATAGTAAAACATAGACAATATACTCTAAAAACTAGACAATATCCACTAAAAACTAGACAAAACTTCCTAAATAATTATGTTCATGTTTGATAATAAAACTAGACAATATTTTGTAAAAACTAGACAATATCCTCTAAAAACTAGACAAAACTTTCTAGATAATTATATTCATGTTTGATGATAAAACTAGACAATATTTTTTAAAAACTAGACAATATCCTCTAAAAACTAAACAAAACTTCTTACACAATTATGTTCATGTTTGATAATAAAACTAGACAATATTTCGTAAAAACTAGACAATATCCTCTAAAAACTAGACAAAACTTCTTAGACAATTATGTTCATGTTTGATAACAAAACTAGATAATATTTCCTAAAAACTAGACAATATCATCTAAAAACTAGACAAAAACTTCATAGACAATTATGTTCATGTTTGATAATGAAATTAGGCAGTATTTCCTAAAAACTAGACAATATCCTCTAAAAACTAGACATAATTTCTAGACAATTATGTTCATGTTTGATAATAAAACTAGACAATATTTCGTAAAAACAATATTTCGTAAAAACAAGACAATATCCTCTAAAAACTAGACAAAACTTCCTAGACAATTATGTTCATGTTTGATAATAAAACTACACAATATTTCCTAAAAACTAGACAGTATCCTCTAAAAACTAGACAAAAACATAAATTAAAACTGTAAATCAACAGATCTAGCAAAAACATTCATATCAAAACTCAACAAACACCATCAGCACATCAGAAACTAACTTACACATGCTTGTAACATAAAATTCAATTACAAACCATAAAATTGAACTCGAATTTGCGATTGCACATTCCAGAAACAAAGAATCACGCCATCAAACAGAAGTAACTTAATTGCATTTGGAACATTGAGAAAACACACAACTGAAGCAAACGCAAATCAAATCAAATGCTGAAAACAATCAAAGCAACAAAAAATTGGAGAATCAGATAACACAGATCCAAAGTCACAAACGAAGCAGAAACTAGCATTTCCAGCTCAATTTCACAAACGAAGCAGAACAATTGAAAATTTGAACTCGAATTTGCGATCGAAGAGACGAACCTCAGAGAGTCTGCTGCTTCACGTTCGTCACCTTCTTAAACTCCAACAACGCGTTCTGAAACATCAATCGACGCATCAGAAAAACTAGACCATATGTGTTAAAAGCTAGACAATTTCACGTAAAAACTAGACAATTTCACGTAAAAACTAGACAATTTCACATAAAAACTAGACCATATGTGTTAAAAGCTAAAACATAAGGTATTTACATAAAAATTAGATAATTTCGCGTAAAAACTAGACAATTTCACACAAAACATTCAGAAAATACAAACAAACAACAAATCCCCACTAAACACATATACAGTGTACACAACCACATAGCAAATCTAAAAATCATAAAAAGTAGGTGATACATGTTAAAAACTAGACAATACATACTAAAACCTAGACAGTTTCCCACAAAAATGTTCAAAACAGACATACATACCTGATCATAAAATTCAACTGTAAATCAACAGATCTAGCAAAAATCGCTCCAGAAACATATACAGTTGTACACCAAGCATAGCAAAAGGTAAAACGTAGAGTATTTTCATGTAAAACTAGACAATAAATACTAAAACCTAGATAGTTTCACACAAAATGAACCACAGATCTAAAAAACTATAGATCTAGCGAATAAACTATACTAAAATGTAATTAAGAAGGAGAGGAAGCTCCGTGTTCACTTGTTCCGTATTCGATTCCGCCATTTAATACCTATCAAGCAAAAACAAGTAGAAAAAAGGTTAAAATCACCGATTAAACAGAAAACGAACTGAAAAAAACTTTAAAAACACAAACAAAACGAGTTTCAACATATTACCTGATGGATCGGGATGAAAACACAATAAAATAAGCAACAACCGCTCGAACCCGCTCGAAACTGAAGCATACATCATCGATTAAGCAAAAACGAAGCAACAAAAGGCAAAAACGAACACAAAAACAAGAGAATCGAGTTAAAAACATACATTACCTGAGAATCGCGCAATGAAACCGCTCCAGAAACTAGGTTTTTCGCTAAAATCGCCAAAAAAGGAGAGAAATCGGAGAACAATGGAAAGAATCTGCTGAAAATGGGAAAAAAAGGAGAAAAAAACCTATTTATACTATACCCATATTTAAAACGGTATGACCCGGATAATTTTCGACCCGAAAACCCGGTAATTTGACCCGCGAAAATGAAAAATGGGCCAATGTAAAAACTAGCCAATTTCTGTAGAAAACCAGTGGACTTTTTGGACTTTCCTAATAGTATAGGACTTTTATAAGACTAAGTATTATATTAATTGATTGTGACACTATGGGTATGAATAGCCATACAATTTTATGGGTTGATGGTGAATATTCAAGCATGCTAGTCTAGGGTTCTTGATTGTAGATACAAAAAAAATGTCATTGTGGGTTTGATCTTTGCGAATGCTGGAGATGAAACAAGAGTAGAGTGATGCTTCTTCAACAACTCCTCTCCGAGTTCTAACTCCCTTGTCAAAAGATCCAATTACATCTTTAGCTGGATGCTCTCTAATCCATCTCTTAATTGGTTTTGAACATTGGGGGTTGATATCTGTGTGATGCATTTCAGCATCTAGATTCTCGTTGCTAGATACTTACTCAGTATCTGGAGATTTAGAAGTTGGTTCTCTTGCTGATGACAATTCTTCAGCAGCCTTGATGAGCTAATAAAATGTGCGATTTAAGACTACTTTTGTCCATCGTTATGTACAATATTGAATATTATTGTCATTTTATGCCTAATTATGTGTTTTGATGATTCACGAGGTACAAATATGCAAAGTGAAGAGATTATGATAATTATTGGAGCAAATACGAAGAAATACGCTTAATCCGAGAAAATACTGATATAGGATCATCAATTCATACAAGGAGTTAGATGAATCCAATGAAGGCAAGGGATCCCGTTGCGAAGCTTATTCGAAGTACTAAAACATTGTAAAAGATCACTTTTCAAGATAACGAAGTTTAGACGTTCGAAAGTAGTCCTGAAGTAAATTGCCCCAAGAAGGAGCTAACACATATGAGTACTCTTTACCTTTACACAAGTTTTTGCCATTTCCTGGACTTGCAGATGCTCGAGCCAAACACGTTATCCATGCCTGGCGCATTTGCTAATAAATTACCAAACAAAAACCTATACTAGAATTAGTTCACAATTAAGCACCCTTTCATAATTTTGGTCGTTAAGCTATGGATCTGCAACCTTCTCAAAAAAAGGAAAAAGGCTATGGATCTGCAAAACTCATGGTTGGATGCAATGGAGTTAGAAGGCAGGTATTTGCTGGCAACTATTTTTGAAGCACATCAGTGAACTCAAATAAAGTGGCTCAGATTTTCTTCCTGACTGATACATTCCACAATTCCGAAATTAACCAAACAGTGCATTTATCACAAAAGAATAATCTAATGGTTTTATGTATATATACATCAATATTTGATTCCAGGTCTATACATTTTGAAGCAACAGCTACAAGTTTGGGATAGGGGGGAAAAAAACCAAGCAGAAAGAGGATATTCGGTACATGACATGTTGACAAGTATGGTTGGTAACACTTCCTTTTTACCTCAAGTATGTGACATTCGGTTCCTAGTTCCTATACCGCAGCGAATTACATTGGAAAATCAATAAACAATAACGCCAAAGTGAAAGTAAGCCATCCAGCAGCATCTCCCTCCGTAGACAATATGCCCCAATACCACTCTAATCTAACCATATAAAAAGTACAAGAGAACCCTGCATATCAACAAGAAAAATGACTCATTACTCATTAACCATAAAGTGCAACATGACTCAAATATTTCCAAGAAAATGCCAGCCGAATATGGTCAACGAATAATCATGGGGATGGCACATTTTTCAGCAAGTATCAAACTTGCTTGCAGAGCAAGCACGGGTAAAGTATAAGAATAACATAATCAGTCTGAATTATCCTACGACTTTCCTTTAGAGTTCTTTGAGAATTGTGATAAAATGGGTAGCGACTAATTATCTTCTCTCTTATTAATTGCATGTCAAGGCATAGAGTGGATTCATGTTGAACAGAAACTCTCATTCACTGGAGCACACCAGGAAGCAGAACTTGGGTTCACTCACATCTATACCTCGCATTGCATCTTAACCAGAAATTAAGAAACGCATTCAACGTCATCATGCACTGGAGATGGCCGATTTGGATGCCAACACAGGGGCTTTGAAAAATATAATTCTAAAAGAAAGTAGAATCTGGGTTCGCTTCACATCTTCACCTCAACACGAGCATTTTCAAAGTACATATAGAACTTAACATTCTAAGCTAAAAAAATGACAAGAATGTTCTCAATATTGAACAGAGAAACTCTTCAAATAAAAAACTTATTGAAACAGAAAAAGTGATTGGCATCAATCAACCCATAGCAGGATATAAGAAATCATTATTTTATTGCTCAAACTAAACAATACCAACAACAATACATATGAATTAATACTAGATAAATAATCAGCAACATATATACAATGAGAGAAAATAGCATATGCTGACCTGAAGAAATAGTATAACGCAAAAAACGCTATTATGAAATACGCTGCAAGTTTGCAGGTTCTCCGGCTTGATTTATTTTCAAATACCTGTAAATATAATCAAGATTTCAGGGAGAAAGAAAATGAAGACACAAGGAATGATAAAACAAGAATACAAATATTGAGCTACCTTTTTAAATCGATCAATTGTTCCCGACATAATTCCTCTTGAAGAATCCATCTCATTTCCCTAATTTCAAAACAATTCAACTAATTACATGAGCACACATTTTTAACACAAATTATAATCTGAGTCAATCTTCCAGGATATACAGATATACCATCCGGTCTAGCATACGATTGTGATTCTCCACCTCTTCATGTATGCCACCTGTCAACTGTCAAGAACCAAAAAACTAGTAAGCATGTTTTCGAGACATTGGAGGAGACAGCATTCGTACACTGGATTATATATCTAGAATAGAAGCAGTAGAGTTCTCCCTTCATGAGCCGGACTTGGAACATGTGATCTTCACTAATGAATTTGTGAATGTGGGTGATAAGTTGGAAGATTGAGCTTTTTTTTTTTTTTTTTGGTTCAACGAACTAAGTAATACTTATCCAACTGGAGATGTTAGACACCTTCTACGAGAGCTGCTACAACTCCCATCTCGAAGGTGTAAGATAATACATCTTCGCCAAGAGTTGTTACATCTCCCAATTGGAGCTGCAAATATGCAATTCACTCTGTCTTTATAGTGGTTGCCATAATCATGCCAAGGAAGGTGAATCAGAAGTGGATTTATAAATTTGAATAACATTAGGGCCCTTATTTGGAATTTAACTACCCTGAGATTTAGTAAACATAATTGGGCAAGTAAAGAAAAAAATTAAAAATTCAACCTAAAGGGTAAAGCAGGCATTCACCAATTGCATATGACTGACATTATTAATTCAAGGGGCAAAAAAAAAGGGGGGGGCCATATGTTATAGCTAAAATTTAGGGGTAAAGTGTGTTAGACACTTGTTTAGATTTTGATGAGCAATTAACATGTCTATAGTTAATCAGCAGACTAGTAGTACTCTTAGTCCTTATAGTTTTCAGGAGGACACCTGTAAAAGAGGAACCTTGAAGACTGACTAGTTTAGTAGAACTTGTATAGGTGTTAGGTTTTCAAAGATGTAATTTTCGTTTACAAAGCTGATGAAGACCTAGACGTTGTGACCACACCAGCAGGACGCCTACAAGGAGTAGTCAATGCATAAGTTTGTTGAACAAGAGTGAATGTCCCCAGACCGCATAATAGCGTTCAGCACGATGGATGAGTTGAGTGAAAATCTGAGAGACAGAATAGGTTGGCTTATCATATTGGATACTATTGTGCTGGAAACCATAACTCACTTAGCTTCAATATCATTAAGTGAACTATCCGTTAGACTAAGGGGACAAGCTCCAGACCTTGCTAGACAGTAGAATAAGACAAACTGAGGACAATGTACTATGTCCCAAATCGGTGATAAACAAACGCTCCAATGTAAGATATTATCCAACAGATGTATTCTTCAACGGAACTATTTTTCACTATAGAAGGAAGGACTTGGTGACTGGAAAACATACATGTGAGAACACTTGAAAAACTCTGAAGAACACACTTGAAAAGATCATATATGTTTCTATTGCGATCCAAGTTTTCGTTAAGGTCACCAAGAGTCCCAATTTCCTTTCACCCTACAAGACTCGAGCTTTGTCAAGCTACCAGTTAAGAACGAACTTCAACTGTTGCCACTTCATTAGTTCTTACTCACTGAAAAAAGTTTACCTCATTTATTTGAATCTCTGAAACTTTGAAAGAAAGGACCGACGATCTAAGTCTTAGCAACTGAACAAGTTGCTAAGCACTGCCTTGATCTTGCGTTACAACACCGAGGAGTCAACCACACAACCAGAACGGCGTGAAGGAAAAAGGGAGTACGTACTTAGTGGAGACTAAAGGAAAACCCTACGGAGGAAGTACTCAGTCTGGGAGACTGACGAAAAACCAGGTTAGAGCCGGAAGTACTTAGCTTGGAAAGTTAGGGAATCAGCTCATGTTCAAAGTTGGGAACTTTGGGTTAAAGGGATTTAGCTAGGATAGGATTGTAACGGGAACTCAGTCAATCATAGTAAATTCAAGCCAAGTGTCATTGCTAATTTATGTATTTCACCGTAAAACAAAAGTTTCCTTATAAAGTCTAAGTATCAAGGCAAGAGCAGGATAATGAAACTTGTAACAACTCTTATAATGGAACAAACTCCTCCCAAAAAGCTGACACAGTCGTGGAACAATTTAACTTCGAAAAGTTTAAGTAAGCACCAAGTATCAATGGAAAACTAGGGGATTCTATATAAATACTGAAACAATGCAAGAATACATAGAACGGGGTCATTCTCAAAAGGTTAAGACCAACAAACCATTTTAGAAAAGTTTGACTAAGCAATAGACATCCAAGGCAAATCTAAGTCATGAAACAATGCAAGAATTCTTACAGAACTTACTCTTTTCAAAAAGCTGACTCTATCATGTAAACTGTCGATAGTTTTCTCATTATCATGATCATCAAGGTCTTTTGAGTGTGACGACGAAGCTCTCAGGCCACCCTCTTCAAGGCTGTCCATGCTATCAAAGAGAGAAGCTCGGGAGGATCGATGGTCTCTGTAAGCAAATATCAATATGAAATCAGCAAAAAAGGTCCTGGAAGGACATTTTACAATTTAAGATGTCCAGGTATGTGCATGCAGACATTGCTAGTTCTCTGTGTGAGAATTACAGTATTCAGTAACATCGAGTCTGAAGCTTACAAACTGATCGCAAATTCTCATGGAATAACTTATCAATGAACAGATTTACTCATCCCCATTAAGGACAAGCTATAAAATATATGGTAGCACATGAAGATGAAATTCACATACATAGCACATATAAGAATTCACATCGTAAGTTGATATTGCATAGGTTAAAGAAATGGGAGCAATGAGTTGACTCCATCAGACCATAACAAATGTGCCTTAGCAACAGAAAAAGATCCAAAACAAACATTAATTCCAATGAGGCCCGACAACTTCAACAGAAATTACTGCTTGCCGATATAATGTAATGGGCAATTTTTACTTTTGAAGACAGGCTTAAAGCAATCAGCTTCCCCAACTTCATTACTTACTGAAATTTCTCTTAAAAAATTAGTATTACGTATAGGAGATGAACCAAGTATATTTGACAAATAAGAACCTTGGCAACTTATATGAATACTGATAAGAAGGAGATACAATAACTGAGAGTTTCTTCCTGGTCTGGGTAAATGGATCTATTATGCCTGTAGCTTGCGGAACGAGCAATAACCCAGAGACATGTATTAATAATTACCAGCTTTTACCATAAATGTTAACAGCACCTAATTAAAGTTGTAGTTTTAAGAGCATGCCCTTATGGTGATCAGTCAACTAGTTGTAAGTCAAAATGTATGCCAAACATAATATTTCAATTCGAAAAAACTTAAGTATCTCATGAGAACTCTTTCTTTATTCCACAATTATGTTGCACCTTATTTACTTTGGTACCCCTGCATATTCAGCATTGTTAAAGCTAAGATGTTTCTAATCAGTTAGCAAAAAGTACAAGTGTCCAAATTCTATGTAAGAAAACCCCAAGACTCAAAGATGAGATTAACAATCACTATCAGTGCTAAGTTACTACTACAAACCTAATTAGTTAAACAAGATGTATAATATCAGTCTCAGAATATAGGACATTTGCACTTAATAGAATCAGCTTTGTTTCATTTTTATTCAAAATTATAGAATGGTGCATAGTCACATAAGTCTGAGGTACAGTCCGGGTCGAAAAACGGAGACGGACTCAAGACTCGATTCTCCCGTGAACCCGTTACAGAGGGGGTATACTCATTATTATTATTATTATTATTATTATTATTATTATTATTATTAGATAATAGTTGCTTTTTAATATTTAATTCAAGTAAACTTTTACTATAGTTATTTTGTTTTAATTAATTATGAAGCGGTTGGAAAGATAAGGATTAGAGATATGGTAGACAAATACATTGGAACAAACTAACAAATTTATTAAGTCCAACAACTTTCACAATAAATTAAGGGTTAAGGGGCTATCTCTTCATTCTTTCCCAACTCAATCGACGCCCTCTTTCTTCATTCTTCAAATGTTCAACATCTCATTACTAAAAATTTCTTGCCCATCCAGTAAATTAAATGTATGATACTTGCCTCCACCAAAGTTGGGTCGCTGTCCCAGAGCAATTTTAGACCGAACTGTATGGCATTTGGGATCGATCGAACCAAGTCGGAATTCAATAGTGTTCTGAGTGTGACTTGGGAATGGTGACATAACATGATGTAATACTCAAATTAATATTTAAACAACAATTCACCAAATAGGAAAGCTATTTCAAATCCTGCACCAGATAAAACAAAATCGACACTTAGCTCTAATATCCAATCGACCATCAAAGCAGAATTTAGCCTATAGGACTTTTGTTTATACTAGTTAATTCTTTTATTGGATTATGATATATCACTCTAGCATTTCCCAAAACCACGTATGGAAACATGACTCGGTGCTTTGTTAGAAAATCATTAATAGGGTTGGGTCTTGGGTCCATATGTCACTGGCCTCAGCTTTAATTATCACTGTGAAAAGACTTGAAACAATAACAAATGGATATTTGCTGCTTCTTCACAATCTCGAAGATATTTTAATGATGTAAACTGAGGGTCACATGTTGGAAAGGAAACAACTGTTTCTATCTCTCTAGACTCTATATCCACACTATCATTTTATTTTCTCCCGTTGGGAAAATGGGAAAAGTTACTTTAGCAAAAGAAACGATTAATTCAGGTGATTATGAACTAGTTCTTTTAAAACTTCAGACTCACTTATTTCTAGTTTGAATGCAAAAAAGTTCCTAATACACATGGGTACACATCAATTAGCCCCATGGCTGCTCCCAAGTCCAAATTCCAACATAACCCGCTTATACAAGTTCTTTGGATACTAAACCTAATAGTAATCATATATAGACACATAATATTCCCAAATACATTGTATAACCTGTTAATATGGGAACTATAATGCTACACACAATTTATAAAAATATACAACAATTCAATTGGTTCATAATTACGGGTCTATGCAACTTTTATTCCAAAATTTCTTTCATCGTATACTAGACTTGATAATTAACAACTACAAACTGACAATTATTGTTCCAACACTAAACATAAGTGGCCCGTTAATACCTAATTGGATCACAGACAACCCTCCTTTCTACATTCTATCGATTTTGGCATAGCACCTTCCCTAGCCATGTGCCGCATGACCGAACCTCTTGTCACTACTAGTAAGTTGTAACATGTTAGAGTAGCAACAGAAAATAAAAGCCACAAGGCACGTCTTAAGTCTTAACGGTACTAGAGAGGTTGCGCCATCCCCAAGGTTCCACAACTAGAGAAAATAGGTATGCATTTCTCGTTAACAGGTTGCCCAATGGTACACATGGTACGAGACACGCCTTACAATGATTTACATTGCATACGTTGTTTATCACATTGAATAATCACTGAACATGCCTCAATATAAGTATCCCCAAACAAATTGTAGTACTATCCAAATCCTTTCAAAAGGTTGATCACAACCTGACTAAACCTCTGAGAAACATAGAAATAAAAATGTAACGCATGTCTTATCATCAACAGTGCTCTAAATAATTCTAACAGGCGAGACTTTGAACTTGAGTTTGGAGCTTACGGCTCTCTAGGACTCTGGCAAGCCATGTGGCTAGGTGACAAAAACATGAACTACACCATTTGTCCATTCAAGTTAGGATTCAAATTATATAGGGAGTTCACTTTATAAACAAAAATTATCCACAACTCAGCCAAATGAAATGACTATTATGTTAGTAAGTCTCCTGGGAGGGGGTCTTATGGAGAGGCTAAAAGAGACGGAAATGTCCACTCATCATAAAACATTAAAAAATACTATACATATACTTGAGAATATCAATCTATCTCTCAGGTCTCTCACTAATACACTAATACACGTCTCTTTATAGAAAAAACTTTTCCCCATTTCTACATATAGTGACATAGAAAATGAGAAAAACCAAATAGTTTTTCTTCTCCAGCTTATGAGCTTCCATAAACACCACAGAATAGCTCTTGAATTATGAATTCTAAAGACGACAAGTCCATTTAAAGCAGTATTCAGTGACAACAACAATTGGAGTATTGATCTCAATTTGTGAGTTCTCCTGAGTACACTAGAATAAAATCCTGCGATAAATAACTAGTTATCTGTAAAGGCCTGGGCACCAGTAATGATGAATTTATGAATCTAATTACATTGAGTTCTATGTAAATCCATTCAGAAAGGAAGAAACGGAAAAATGATGATAACACGAAACCAATGAATCGCAGAGCACAGAATAATGAGTGAGTGCACAAGTAAAGGGGAAAAACACGAAATCGAACAGAAAATCCGAAATGCTAACCTCCGATAACTCATGGTGAATCAAATGGAGAATTGCAGATCCGAATGAAGATGATAATATCTCACTCAAATTTCACGTCAAGGTTTATATTTATGACGACACAGATCTGCACTACCGGGTGCTGACTATGGTAGATTTATTTCATTTTCCCAATATCAATCACCTTTTTCCAGTAAACTCAAATCGCGATTTTCTCTATTTATTTAACCTTCCAAAAGTGGTCATCCAAATTAATCAAGACTGGTCCGATCCGATTCATCTCTGGCTTGTGATATATTATTGCGTGTGTTTTATCGAGGTCGAGTTGTGGGGGTGAAGAGTATGAAGTATAATGCATATATAATGGAACTTGCAGTTAATCTAGAGCTTGCATCTATTTTGGATATCTTATAACACTTCGAGGGTGCTGGTGAGAATTTTGTTCGATCCAGGAGGTCATGTGATGCTTAACCGAGCAGTTCAATCAATGGTTACATAGTTTGCGATGCATAGTATCATTCGTTTGGTATTGGTCTTCGACATTTATATGATGAGGACGAGTTGATAAATTGAAGAGTTGGACCGGAGTTCTTATTTCCAAACCACTTTTGAGCTTTATTTTTCTAGGTCAGCCCCTTAAGGTTTTAGATTCATTATTTCTAGTTGTTTGTTACCTAGAATTGTAATCAATATCTATATATCTATATAATACATTAAACAAAAAAGGTTTTGAGCCATTTAAGTCTATCCACATCATTTAATTATTTGGCAAAATAATGTTTTGTGATTGGTTGATTCCCATTCCATGTTGTCCTATTCTTTTATTACGATTGCTTATCTCATGATGATGTGTTTCGGTTATTTAACTTACATATGCACCAATTTTTTTAAATCAATCAACCATTTTAATTTCTGATTTCTTTCCATTTTTGTAAATATTTTCCATTCTAAATGAAAGTCCAACATCTCGGTTACTCTTTATTTTCTAAATTCCATGTGTTTATTGAATCTATAAAGTAATTGGTTGGTCACAATGTTTCTAAAAATCACCATATTCGAGATGTTAAAGTAATTAAACAACTTTTTTATGGTTTATTAACATAATTGGTTGGTTGATTCATGTTAACCAAATATATATATATATATATATACATATATATATATATATATATATATATATATATATTTCATACAGTAATATCATTGAGACTGACAAAAAATATTCTTATAAAGAGTTTATTCTTAGAGTTTTTTAAGCATTTATACACAAGTTGGGACCGTAAATTTTTATTATTATAGAAAGTTAATTCATTTATAGAGTATTCTTTTAGAGGGTTTCTACTGTATATATAGACATACACACTAAAATGTGAGAACATTTCGAAGTTGAATTAGGGTTTTAAATTAGTGTGAATTGATTTTTTTTAATTAAATTAATTGAATAACGTGGAGAAGAAAGATTCATTATGGTTGACTTTTTAATGATGAATTTTGTTATTGATTTAGGATTGAAATTTAATTTGAGAAGATAGATTGAGTTTTCTATGATAAATTGATAATTTTGTTGTGGTTGAATTATGACTCAAAATTAAATTGAGTGATACATGTTGGTTTTTTGCAACAAAAGTCTAATTTACATATGTATTACAAATTAGTCTAATTAGGGATCGGAGGTGATGGAAAATGTAACGGAGAGACACGCGCTATTTGTCTTCTTGTGAAAGTCTGGGCCTTCTCATCATTTTAGTGAGATTTGTATTGTTTTTACGAAATTGAGCAAAAATGGGCACAAATAATGACTTTCCCCACTCGCTTTTTATTGGGTTATATCATTACTTTGAAAAACAATTACTATAGTATATACGTGTGTGTGTGTGTGTGTGTGTTATTGTATATGTGTGTGTGTGTGTATATCATATACTTAATCGAGACGTGTAAAATAGTTTTACAATCCATTGCAGGTCAGGTGATAAGAGATGGGGCGAATTAGTGGGTGAAATAGACCAAACTAAATGTGTAATATAATTAATTAGACAAAAACGTTAAATACAAAACAAAATAAATGTTTAAATCCAAAAGCTAGCCATTTATTTATGAGTAAGTCTCCTTAGAAATGATCTCTAAATAATTTATCTAGAAACTGACCTATATTATCTAGACACGTGTTCACTCTCATATTTCCACGTTTTATTCTCTTCCAGATTAATCTGGATGTGACATGTGTCCTCTTAAGTAATTTTGAATCGTTTTATTTTAAAATTAATTTATGAAATTAAATGAGGAGCCAACACACGTCCAACGTCTAAACTAATCCCGACACATGAACATCAATCTCCAAACCTGAGGGGAAAAAAGGCAGAGTTTAATGTTTATATTGGAAGCCCTTGATATATACATAAAGTACGGAGCCATTAAGTGGAACCATTGATGTATACATATAGTCGTGAATTTAATTTCAGGTTTTTAAATTTTTTCTGGACTTATTTGCAAAGTCACAAACTATTTATTGGCCAAATTGAAAGAAATTGATTTTGCAATCCAAGTCCCTCATACAACTCTAATTCTGAAAAGGCAAAGTTTTCAAGTTCATAAAACATTGAATTATGTCCCTGGTTTTCAAGATCGAATCCCAGCATCAACCAAACTCTGTCTCGAGTTCAATTCTTGAATCCAAATCTAATGCACACTAAATCGATACGGAATCCCTAATGACAACTACACCAATCTACAAAAACTCCACCATCCCCAAATCAAAATAGTTTCTCCATATGCTACAAACCCATTCACCAATATTCGAAATCCCTAACTACAACATAACCAATTGAAATATTATTGCAAGAAAGGAATTTTATCCGTTCGGTTATATTCCGACAAGATTGTGATCGGGGAAGAAGCAGATAGTAGGGCAGTTTCCCTTCTTGCACGCACCTTCATTATAATTAGACTATTGTTGAGTTGTTGTAATACCCAACATCCAACATCGGTTCAGAGTGAAAGGGGTGAAGCGTATATATATGTAGACCACCACTCTCCTATTTTATGAGGCCTTTTGGGTGATTCCAAAAGCAAATCCGTCTGAGTTCAGCCCAAAGCGCATAATATCCTACCAATGAGGCGTGTACGGTCATGAGTAACATTTCGATCGATGGACCGGGTCTCGGCCCTTAGTGGTCGGGTCGTTACAGGTGGTATCATAGCGGGGCTATCAGGATTGCCGGAAATAAGTGTCATACGGGGCAAAGTGCTACTGTATGGACCGTGGGAGCCAATGCTAGAATCATGCGCGAATGGTTGGTCCCGGAATATATTGTAAGTCTGTAACCACCTGAAGCTCGACAAGTTCAGTTTCAATCAATAAAAACGGACCAAACCCTTTGTATTTTTAATCTATTTTGTTTAGAATTGAAATGGTACTCCAAATGAATTGGCTAAGGGAATGTTTGGTTTGTGAATAAGTTGATTCAGCTTATCAGTTAGTCAACCCAAAAACAGATTAATGAACCTGGATGTAATTGTTTGACTAATGGTATCCAGATTAGTAGAGGGAATCTAATAGGGGAGGTATATGTAATTGTTCCGTACATATAATATGCAATATGCATACATTCCTCTAAAATTAGACTTTGACACTAGATTACAAGTTGTTACGTATTAAATTTTTTCTCATTTTTAATCTTTTTACATATAATCCCTCCGTCCCGTTAAACGTGTCTCACTTATTTTTGACACTATTGTTAAGAAAGTCTAAGAGATAAATGATAAATAATCTTTTTAAACATTGTTTGTTGTGGAAGAGATAAATGATAAATAATGGAGAAAGTATAAGAGGTAAGAGACAGAAATGATAAAAATGGAAAAGTCTTGGAATGGAAAGTATTGCAATCCCATATCGCTTTATGGAGGGGCGTAAGTTGTTTTTACACAAGAACTAAACCGACCCAGTACTATAGGCTCTCGGCTATAATAACAACTTGGACATGTATAATAGTTTTTCAACACATGGCGGTCTGGTGATAACAAGGGGGCGGATAAACGGGTGAAAATAGACAAAATTAAATACATAATTAGTTAAAAACTTCAAATAAAAAACAATATAAATGTTTAAATAAAAAAAAACTAAGTAGTAAGTGATAAAACATTAAAATATGGTAAAAATGTGTAATTTTAGTGGGAAATTTGTAAAGAGGTGGTAAAAAGTGCAAGAGTAGGATTTATTATTATTGGTTGGGTGTGGAGTACCTTCCCTTTTTAGTAATGTATGAAGTTTTGTAGTACGTCTAAAAATGACAAATGTATGAAGTTCTGCGGGACGAATAAAGTATATATTAAATAAAACATGCAAATCATTAGTTGTTGAATTTATTGTATATGCCATTTAATATAGATAATTTTTTATTATTGTAATTTATGGATGTACACATATATTTACTCTCTTTCTTTTTTACATATTGACGAGGTCGGGTGACTAAAGAGTTGTACGGCTCATCATCGTCGGTTGAATAACAAAGTTCTGAAAAATTAACTTGTAAATGTTTTAAAGAAAATAATTGGTATGGGGTAAGAGGCGGACATTTTGCATGGTATGGTTTGGCGTGCTTTTTTAATACCCTAATTTTAGGGAGTACGATCGGTGAAGATGGTATTGTTAACAAATTAGTAGCCACTATAGATGTGTGGTTTAAATAAAATCAAGGTGGGTAGATTGTTTTACTAATCAGAAGGTATTGACAAATGAGTTGGAGGTAACATGGAGCAGTGAGGTATATACCGATCAGACGCCATTATTTTAAATAGATACCGTTAAGGTTCGCAACGGGTTGGATATACTTCGATCCATTTAAAAGACTTGATTGGAAAAGGTCTTCTCAGCTTATAATACTAATACGATTAATTACTCAGGTGCGACTTATCATAGATCATGATAAAGATTGGCCAAACTTTTGAGGAATATTGATTATGCATTAAAATTGTGCAATGGCACGATTGAGAGTCACTACTCTTGTAATTATAATCGAGGTAAAAGTGATGTATGGAATAAACGCATGCAAAAAGTTTATCGTTCTTAATTAGTGTGATGATGAGTCCATCAGAGACAAACTAAAAATGTAATGTCCCAAAGTTTAAAATAAATTTTCAGAGAGCTTAAAGGATCGAGAACGCTACTCATACCAACAATGTGCACCTTTCTTTTCGGAAATCCATCCATAAGAGCTTTAGACTTAAGCATGCATGCTCAGGAGTAATCTTAGGGTGGATGACTGGTAAGTCTATCGTTGCGTGCACGAGTGGGATAAAGTGCGGGAACGAACATTTATTAATGCGATGGGCAACATATCACCCGGATAATAGTCCATGACCGTCTTTGCAGAGGGTCGGACATCGGCTAAAGAATGACGTTACAAAAATGTTGTTGTAAATATTGTAGCATTTCATATACTTAAATATTTTTTTACTATACCCGTCGAGTATCGACAGGTTATAAACTAGTCTTTGTTTATCAGAAAAGTATCCGGCTTTTTGGTTTTAACCATATATTTGAGTTTATAGCTCGGTGATAATGGATTCTATCGTTTTTATCAGCTCTTGTGGATTTATACGTGTTATAATTCCTATTTATGTTTACATTGTTTCCGCACTCTATCACAACTACAAAAAACTACCCTCTTGGTCAGACCCTCGCCAAATGTTTCACTCTTTTTAAGATGATTTTATACACACAAAACAACTCTATTTATAGTCAGAAGCTTAGAATGCTTCAATTACTAAAAAAAAAAAAGAAAGTCACAAAATATGATGATGGAGCTTGTTCAACTTGTGAAAAAATAGGGAACAGGTTTAAATGTTTGATGGGGCTGGAATCTGATTATTACCAGATCAATCATCTCTTATGCATATCATAATGGTTCACTTCAAAAGGGATCGCCAATTACACCCTGAATCAGGTGGACACGAGACCAACAAATGCTGAAATTAAAGAGGAAACCTTCTCATGTAAACATAGTCGTTAGACTCATTACAAGTTAGTACAACTTTACCACACAACATTCTTAAGTATCTATCATTCAGAGCTGATTTTCAGTATCTCCGAAGAACATGATATCGAAAATGTAAGTCCGTCTCCTCCAAAAACATCAAATGGTAAATGACTGTCCGTGGTTTAACGGAAAAAAAAAAAAAGAAGATAAAAAACTAAGCACCTCCACCTCTGAGCAGATATCAACATATCCAAACATTGACAAAATCAGGCAATACTAGCCTATAAACGAAGGCACTTGGAAATTTAAGAGCAGCAGATAAAGTACTGACCTTTCACTATGAGTTTCAGGGCAAGAGCAATCAAAAGAGGACCATTACGATAAAAATACATGAGATCGACGTAAGCCAATCTTACTCGTGTATCACTCGAAGATAAATTCTATCTGAAAGCCAATATTGATAAATTTTATCTAGTATAAACGCTTGAGCAAAATGATAATCAATCATGTGTCACAATCAAACATGTACATAAATGAAGTCTCTCTACAAATAGAAATGATCTGATTTACTATGCTCTGATATTCACAATCTTCAAAAGAGCTATCATCTGCATGAGTATCATACTAGTACAGAAAGTTGAGAGAACTCGGTAAGATCTTCTATAACAATACGTGCGAAATCCCTTGTTACATGCACCCTTTTGCTTCAGACTTTATATCAATGCACGTTTCACAAAAGAGTTCACGTAACAGAAGATGTTGCAACCAATTTCATGACAGGAAAGCCATTAATTTAAGGAAAAAAAAAGAAATTAATTACGAAATGGACCACTAAATTGTGATTGCCACTCCATGCAGTCTTCGAAATCGAAACTACTCGCACAGTCCAACAATGCATTATGTTGCTGCTCGTACCGACAAATGTAATTGAGACCAACAAGTATCTCACATATGGCTGCCTCAGTCTTTTCTCTATCAGCAAAATACAAAGTCTGCAGCAAAAGAACATTAGTTTTCGTGACAATCTGCTGCTGTTCGAAGTTACGCTCACTCTGCCACCTGATCATGTTATGAGCTAGCGGTGCAAGCCACTTTAGCATTGAATCGAGTCTTTCCTTCCAATCATGGGCAAGAGGCGCATCATAAATAGCAACATCTTTAACATAGGACTTCAAGCTAATCTTCAGGGTCTTTCTTAGGCTGGTTGGGAGCATCTGATACAAATCATCTCTGGCTTCATCACCGACAAGATGTGGGTACCGAAGTAATTTCTCAATGACAATGATAACATTGGCATAGTGCAGAGCTAAAGCAGAACCTCCTATAGAATTAGGATGCGCATAAACCAGTAACCTACTCCGTGGCCCAAACCTAGACCCATTTGGAGAACTGTTATGCAACTGGCTTTGGTCTCCACCAAAAGGATCACCGTTAATCGCATGCATAAAGCAACCAGAAAGAGCGGGATGCTCTCTCCTCAAACCACTTGCAACACTAAAACAACCAGAAATCTGACTGCTTTGATCATCTATAGTAACACGATCATCATCATTGCCATCCTCCACTTTCGAACCAGAGGTACTGAGACTCAAACATTCCATGAACATCCTTCCCGGACCAATACCACATGCAAAATTAAAATCATCCGGACCCAACATGCCTCCTTCAGCTCTCTGCAGCCCTGTTTTCATGTTAAAACTTCCCGTTTTCTTGTTCTCCAAACCCTTTCTCCCCATTGGCCCAGAATGACAATGACCATTACTCTTGATGGACATGGACTTTGTCAAACTGGATTTTTTCTTCGCAGACCTCGTACTTCTACCAGAACTAACTTGAGATGACCCAGTGGCTGAAACATCCCCGTCCGATCGCATATCTCTAAAGACAACATATACGCGTGCATAGATCGTACACAGGGTCCTAGCCAACAGCTCTACAACTTTATCATACGTCTGGTTCCAGAGCGAGACGTTCCTCAAATGCCTCACATCTTGCTTCTGCCACAACAGCTTCTGCTCGTACGCCTTCCTACTCTCCTCATGGTGGTTCTGCTGAAACTTCTTGGTAGCAATCTCAAGCTCATTCATCACCTCCATTTCATTGTACAAACTCGCCGTCGAATTCACATACCGCTCCATTCTACGCACCATAGCATCCATATCCTTCACCAGAAACCCAAGCTCCAGAACATCAATCCTCCCCGAAACTATATCCGAATACACATGCTCGAACCCTTGCAAAGCAGGGACAGTACATTTCCTACCTAACCTTGACACCACACTAGCAACCCTGTTCAAATCATCAATCTTTTCTACAAGGGCAAGCTCGAGAAGCTTCTTCTCATCACTAGACACAAGAGTAACAATGCCCCCACACTTGAAGATCTCATTTGTAAGCTTAAACATCTCATTATCAGACAAAGATTTGTGCAAATGAATGATTTTGGACATGACATTAGCAACTTCAAAAGAAAGTATCCCAATTGTTTCCTTAACTTTGAGCTGGGTGTTGTTGGTTTTGCTGGAATTCTCGAGATACAAAGCATTCTTTAAATTGGTACTAACCTGATGACCCATTTTCAAAATCCAAGGCTCGGCCACCATTTTTGCGTCCTTTTTGCTCATACGCTTCAGATCTGGATCAGTATTGCGCCATGGAAATAGTTAGTTAGTGTACAGGAAGAAAAAGCAAAAGGTACAGAAAATGAATTGAAGTGCGGTTTATGAGTAGGCGTGGAGAAGGTAGAAATTGCAGCAGTAGCAGGTAGCAATTCAATTGATTGTGGAAGAAAGAGAATGGAGGGAAAAGGAAAGGAAGAGGGTTTTGATTGATGAGACTTTTGCCCCAATGCGTGTAAGATTTGTAATGATTCTTCACAAAAGGCAAAAGCAGCAGTGAAGCAGTTTGGAGAGGATGATGGACTTTAGTGCCTGTTTCAGAATAACAATTTCTTGCTGCTTGCTAACTTTTTCAATTTGTTTGTTTTACTACTCCACTAACCTTCTCCCTTTCTTGCTTTGCTTCTTCTCCTTTTCTTTTCTTAAAACACATTATTAAATATTAAATAAACCAACCACTCCCCTAGGAAAATCACTCATGGTCCCCATTTATTATTAACGGACTGGCTACCGATGCATTTTAAATTTTCATTTAACAAATTGACGTTATAGTATCGTCAATCATTATAGAGTGGGTGGTGAAAAATACCATCAATACCTCCAAATTTACAGTGTTATATCTCCAGATCTAGAGTTGTTAACAGCTGTACATATGGAGTTTATATAGCTCCAAACTGGATTGTTGAAGCTCCGATTTAAAAGATTTGGGGACAAGGGTGGCGCGGAATATTTGGGCTGTGGGTGGTTGCGCAAGAACGTGGGTGGAGGTGGTGAATGGAGGTGGGTGAAAGATGGTGGTTGGAGGGGCTGGAAGATTGTTGAAGATCGTGGGTAGTAATTCTGAAAAAGTTAAAATTTCAAGGGTTTGTTTGTGAACGTTAGAAACTTTTTGAGTTTATTTTGCAATAAGCGACAATTAATGAATTATACAATTAATTAGAAAGAAGGGAAATTACATTTACTACCCTCTAATACACCCCCTTTTCGGATTTGTCCTCAGATTGGCATCAATTACATCCACACCTAAACGTTGACCAAAGTGACAACATCAACTCTCCCTCCCTCCCTCTTAAACCTGAATAAAAGAAATGCTAAAAAAATGAATTTTGAATTAAAGAAAAAGGAAAACAAAATAGAAAACAACAGTTGAATCTATTTGTAATTTACTACCACAAATTCAGGGACTTGTTTGTAATTAATTTAAATCAATTTCCTCTGGACTTGTTTGTAATTGATTTAACTTAATTTCCAGTGAGATTTTTTCCTTGAATCCCACCCAAACTCTAATTAAATAGCCCCCACGAACCATAATTTCCCAATCTTCCCCCTTTCTCATCAACATGCTTCTCCGTTATTACCAATTTCTCCAAATTGAAGACATAATCCGTGTAAGAAGAATATTAAGAGCAACATGTATTATCAATGTTGTTAGTGATGTACCAAGTTGTTACATTTGCATTGGCATTAAACACTGGCAGTCCTTACATTTCTTGTTAGTTAGTTAGTTTGGCTAGACTACTTCACAATGTACTAATATTAGTAAACAAAAACTTAAAAAGAGTCATCTTCATTAACGAGAGTCCGAGAGTCCAACTACATTATGCATTGGGTTGAAATTTGCGGATCGTCTGACCTGTTTTCTTATCTCGCGGGTTAATGGGTTTCTGGGTCATATAAATACCCCACATTTCAGTTTTTTTTTTCCATTTCTCTCATTTTCTCCCATTTTCTTCTTTCTTTTACTCGATTTGTGTTCGAAACCCTAGTTTCTCCACTGTTACTTCCGATCTACAGGTTTTTCCTTGTGTTTTCGTTTTCTTTTTGCTTTTCGATACTTCTCTGTTGTTGTCGTTGTGTTTTAGTTACTTTTTCTACCTTTTTTTGTTGTTCAAGTGCTTGCAATGGCGGATTCGAATGCCAATCCGACTGGATCTGGTTCCAGTCATCCTTCTGGTGGTGTTTCTGTTGATATTGAGGTTCCTTTGTGTCGTCAAAAGCCTCCGGTTGCTGGTAAGTTATTTGTTCCGTCTATTTTTCTCGTTTTCATGATGTTTTGATGTTTTCAGCTTCCGATTCACAGGTTTCTGCTCTTGTTTCGTTTCCTTTTTGCGTTTCTTTAGTTGATCGGTGTTTTCATTGGCTTTTTTTGTGTCGTTTTTGTGGTTTCAATGCTTCAATGGCGGATTCTTCTGATTCTGATACTGTTCGTGATGCTGGTGGTGTTGCTGTTAACACTGAGGAGCCTATGCTTCGTAAAAAACCTCCGGCAATGGGTAAGTAGGCTTCTCTATGTGATCTTGTTGTTTTATGCTTCGATTTAGGGTTTACATAGTTGATTTTTGTTGTTTCATGCTTCGATTAGTGTTTCATCATCGTTTTTGTTCTTCGTTTTTGTTGTTTATGCCTCGATTACTGTTATATCGTCGATTTTGTTATTTTTATGCTTCGATTACTGTTTCATTGTCGTTTTTATTCTTCGATTTTGTTGTTTATGCTTCGATTTATATCATCGATTTTGTTCTTCGATGTTGTTGTTTATGGTTCGATTACTGTTATATTGTCGTTTGTTCTTCGATTTTGGCTGTTAGGGTTTTGTATCCAAATGTTGTATGCTTATTGTTTATTGTTGTAGTGTAATAGTCTATTGTTATGGTGAAATTGTGTATGACAATTGCCAATGAGTTATGCAGCTTGGTTGTCTATTGTTGTAGTGTAATAGTCTATTGTTATGGTAAAATTGTGTACAGTTGCCAACTAGTTGAATGACTGTGTGAATATGCTCATGAGTGTGTCCATTGAGTCCCATGCTAGTGTGAGCATTGTCCTTGACAAGCCACTGAGTTATGCAGCTTGGTTGTCTATTGTTGTAGTGTAATAGTCTATTGTTTTGGTAAAATTGTGTATGACAGTTGCCAATGAGTTATGCAGCTTGGTTGTCTATTGTTGTAGTGTAATAGTATATTGTTATGGAAAAATTGTGTGTATGTCAGTTGCCAAATAGTTGAATGGATGTATGAATATGTTCATGAATGTGTCCATTGAGTCCCATGCTAGTGTGGGGATTGTGCCTGACAAGCCAATGAGTTATGCAGCTTGGTTGTCTATTGTTGTAGTGTAATAGTCTATTGTTATGGTAAAATTGTGTATGATAGTTGCCAAATTGTTGAATGTCCGTGTGAATATGCTCATGAATGTGTCCATTGAGTCTCATGCTAGTGTGAGCATTGTCCTTGACAAGCCAGTGAGTTATACAACTTGGTTGTATATTGTTGTAGTGTAATAGTCTATTGTTATGGTAAAATTGTGTATGACAGTTGCGAATGAGTTATGCAGCTTGGTTGTCTATTGTTGTAGTGTAATAGTCTATTGTTATGATAAAATTGTGTATGTCAGTTGCCAAATAGTTGAATGAATGTGTGAATATGTTCATGAATGTGTCCATTGAGTCCCATGCTAGTGTGAGGATTGTGTCTGACAAGCCAATGAGTTATGCAGCTTGGTTGTCTATTGTTGTACTGTAATAGTATATTATTATGGTAAAATTGTGTATGAAAATTGCCAAATTGTTGATATTTTTTTGTATATACTAGGTTTTCGTAAAAATGGTGGTCAAATGAAGAAAACGATTGATGATAAAGATGGAGACGTGGATGGAGGAGTCGAGGAATAATTCAAGTGTGTTTTTATTTGTTTGCAAAGATGATTGTAGTTTGGATATAGTGATTTTAAATTTTTTGTATTGTTTTATTACTAAGTCTTATAAAAGTTCTATCATATTATGAAAGTCCAGAAAGACCCTTTGGTTTCTATAGAAATTGTATAGTTTTTAGCTTTGCCCGGTTTATATTTCGCAGGTCAAAATCCGGTGTATTTCACGGGTCAAAATGCGGACGGGGTCATACCATTTTTTCATGGGTTTAGTATAAAAGGCGTTTTTCAGTTTTTGTTTCCCTTTTTTATCTCATTTGCAGTCTTCCGATTTCTCCGATTTTCAGTTTTCTTTCGTTTTTCTCTGGATCTGGCAAAACCCTAGTTTTCTTCCGTTTTTCTCCGATGATGAGTTTTCTGCTGTGTTGATTCACCCTATCTTCGGTTTGCTGTGAGTTCAGAGAAGGAAACCGTCGAGGAGTACGAGAATCAGGTGGTAGAGAAGGATACAAGTGGTTCTACTCAAGGCGAAGCTGAAAAGTCAGAAGATGATGAAGCTGAAGGAATGTTGTTGGTTCGATTTTGCTAATTCAAGTTGCAAATGCTAAGATTCTCATCGTTGTTTTCCGATTTGGTATGCTTGTTTATTATTCGATCTATTTTTTCTATTTTGATGTTCGATTTGCATCTCATCATCTCCGTTTTGGTTTCATTCTACTATTTTAACTTGCATATTCTCCGTTTTAGATTTGTTTGAATCGAACTTGTGGACTGATTGTTTATGAAGACAAAATGAGGAGTTGAAATCGGAGATCGAACGGACGAGTTGAGATCGAGATCGATCCGAGTGAATTACCACCATATTGCTCCCTATTTGCTTGATCCAGATTAATTTCAGGTATGATCTCTGCCTTCTATTTCGCCTGAACTCATAATCGCCTATCATTTTGTATTAGCAATCTGCCAAATTAACTGTTCCGATTGCTTCAAAAATCTTAAATTTGATGAAAAATGTGTTGCTTAGATCAAGCGTGGTGATAGTGATTTATGGACAATAGAGGCAACATCACAAGTTTGGTATTTTAGTTGTGTACTTGTGTATGAGTAAGAAGAATGTTGAGTGGATCCAGAATTCTTTTCTTCGTTGGATGGAGAAAGTCTTCCATAAATACTTGCATAAATTGTCTAGTTTCTTGCATATATTGTCTAGTTTTTCATGGTATAGATTTTTCTGAATTTTTTGTGTGAAACTGTCTAGTTGTTACATTATATTGTTTAGTTTTTACACTATATTGTCTAGTTTATGCGAGGAATTATAGTTTTTACATTATATTGTCTAGGAATTCTCTAGTTTTTACATTTTCACCTTCACCTTTAACTATCAAATTTACTAACTGATCTCAACATATTTGTCTAGTTTTTAGAGGATATTGTCTAGTTTTTATGAAATATTGTCTAGTTTTATTATCAAACATGAACATAATTGTCTATATTGTCTAGTTTTTGCATTATATTGTTTAGTTTATGAAAGAAATTCTCTAGTTTTTACATGATATTAAATTTAAATTATATTGTTTAGTTTTTACATTATATTGTCTAGTTTATGCGAGAAATTTTCTAGTTTTTACATTATATCTAGGAATTCTCTAGTTTTTACATTTTCACCTTCACCTTTAACTATCAAATTTACTAACTGAGCTCAACATATTTGTCTAGTTTTTACGAGATATTGTCTAGTTTTTAGTGTATATTGTCTAGTTTTATGATCAAACATGAACATAATTGTCTATATTGTCTAGTTTTTACATTATATTGTTTAGTTTATGAAAGAAATTCTCTAGTTTTTACATGATATTAAATTTACATTATATTGTTTAATTTTTACATTATATTGTCTAGTTTATGCGAGAAATTTTCTAGTTTTTACATTATATCTAGGAATTCTCTAGTTTTTACATTTTCACCTTCACCTTCAAATCAAATTTACTAACTGAGCTCAACATATTTGCCTAGTTTTTACGAGATATTGTCTAGTTTTTAGTGTATATTGTCTAGTTTTATGATCAAACATGAACATAATTGTCTATATTGTCTAGTTTTTATACTATATTGTTTAGTTTAAGAGATGAATTCTCTAGTTTTTACATTATATTGTCTAGTTTATGAGAGGAATTTTCTAGTTTTTGTATAAATGTTCAATGTTTTTTTTTGTATAAATTGTGAAGCTTGATTGGACTTGGTAAACTTGGAACTTTTGACTGTGGTGTTTTTTTGATGAAGCATATGGAGCTGTTTCAAGGAACTCCTTTTCCTTGATATAAGAGACCTTATGCTGATGATGATTTGGAAGAGGGTGTATTGGATGATTTGAAGAAGAATGCTCTGAAGAAACTAAAACAATCGAAGAAAAATTAGTGTTTTGAACTGATGATGATATTGTCTAGTTTTGTAACTGAATTGTCTAGTTTTGTAAATGAA
The DNA here is from genome assembly GCA_026545765.1 of Plantago major. Lineage (NCBI taxonomy): Eukaryota > Viridiplantae > Streptophyta > Magnoliopsida > Lamiales > Plantaginaceae > Plantago > Plantago major. Next base: position 44,935,702 of record CM048844.1, read on the forward strand.
TTGTCGAGTTTTATTACTTATCCAGAAATTTACTCAGTGAAACATAATTGTCTATATTTTCTAGTTTTTACATTTTATTGTCTAGTTTTTACATTATACTTGACCCGTTTTTAATGAATCCGGGTCAAAAGATCCGCGAAAAACCATAAAAAAACCAAGTCGAGAAAAAAGGTATAATTGTATGGTTTTAACATTTGAAGGGGACTTTCGGGACTTTCCTATATATATAGGGGTCTTTCGCAAGACGGATTCTTGTTTTATATGTATGAAATTTATTGATTGATGAATGAAATTAATTTCTATGTTTATTTATAAATATTGTGTTTTTTTGGGATAAATAGGTTCTCATCAACTATAGACAATTTGATCCAAAGTACCAATATGACAGGATGGACACGTGAAAGGAGCTGTGTATTGTAAGGAAAAAATGGGGGTTGACCCGGTTTAACTAGGTCAACCCGCGAAAAAATGAGATTGTATAGTTTTTTGTGTAAATTGCATATGTTTGTCTATTATGTAGGACTCTTAAAGACTCTCAATATATTGTGGACTCTCAGGAGACTGACTCATATTAGTACACCATTTACACAAAGTCTCATGAGAGACCGTATCTAAATAACTTATTTAGAGACGGCATATGTTATCAATAAAATCACCCATGTTGTTACTAAAAACTTCTATGTTGTTAACGAAACAAGTCTTGTTGTAATATTAAAAAACACCAATGTTGATAACATAAATGTTTTGATTTATAACATAGATGATTTTCTTGACAATATAGGTTCGTCTCTAGATAAATTATCTAGAAACCGTCTCTCAGGACACTTACTCTTTAAACTTTGCCAAATGTCATAATATTACAATTAAAAAATAATTTAAAAAAACAATTTTAATAATTCAAATAATTTTTAAAATACAAATTACACCAAATTACAAACACCACCCCTCCTAAATAGTATATTTATCTCTTCAACCCAAATTTATTCTTCTTCTTAACTCACCACCAACACCTCTTCTTCTCCTTCTCCAAGTATCACCACCACAAACCACCGTCGTAATTACTGAAGATCTGACTAATCAACTTTTTAGAAAAGAAATTCGATTAACAAAGAAGAGGTTCCACCATAGGAGATCTTCCATGGCTGGAAGCTTCCAGATCGGATCTGGCTCGCTCTGCTTCAATGGCTGGAAGCTTGAGCTTCTGTAATTGTTTGAATAGAGGGGACTGCAATGACAACATGCCATATTGAAGGGGTGGATTTTGTAATTTTCCCCAATTTAAAATTATATTTCTCAAATTAAAATACATCTACAAAGAAATTTGTTAATCTTGATAGGTTACTATAGTAATAATTTATTAGTATACTCAAAATTGGTTGTTGTCTAGCCGTAAAGATTTGAGTTCACTTATGCTTCATGCTTTGTAGATATAAAAAAATCACCGTCGGACGTAGCAGATGTAAAACCAAATGCGGCTGTTGAAAATATATACCGCATGACTAAATGGGCACAATAGTAAATATATATGACCAAATGGAAGATTCTTCCCCTCCTTACCAGAAACATATTTGCATCACAAGATATACGTACGAAAACTTTCAAACTTGTCATCATTTTGTAGAAACAAACAATGTTAAATTTTAGTGAAACTGAAAACAATTTGATGTCGCAAATAGTTTATTTAATTTGCATGATATTTGCACGCATGGTAATATTGTCAAGAATGAATTATAAATAGGGTCATTCAAGACCATGACCTACACAATTTGCACTCATTAAAATTTGTTGAATTTCATGAGTTTGTTTTGTGTTTTATATATGCCTACTTTTAAAAATCACAATTTGAGCAGTTTGCGTCAGTAATTCAGTATTGAAACAAAGGTGGGCCTTTTGCAGAAAAGAAAAACATTTGGGGTTTTACTGGAAACATTCCTGTGAATGTTTGGAGTTATGTAGATGATGTCGTTTTGAGTTTGATTTTTGTGTTTGAGTTTTGAGACATGTGGGAATTTGGAAATGTGGAGATTATAATAAGAAATTAAAAAAAAAAAAAAAAAACAGATATGCAGTGATGAAACACATGGGGAATTTGAATGCTCAGTTGCCAACATTAATTCAAGTACTAGAACTCTACAACTCTCTCATTCATAAAAATAAAATAATACTCCCTCCGTCCCAATTTGGATTACCCATTTTGACTTTTCATGGTCAACGTTTTCAAACTTCGTATGCAAATAACTCATAGATAATGTTGGTAAAAAAAATTAAAAGTTCATATTATTAAAGATCACATGTTAAATTTTCATTATATATTTTTCAAAAATCCATTAAAAATATAATATATGAGTAAATCAAGCTCAAAGTTTGAAAACGTTGACCATGAAAAGTCAAAATGGGTAATCCAATTTGGGACGGAGGGAGTAGTACCAGTACTTGTTAACATAATATAATTCCAACCAAACTAAATCTTCATTTCCAAATCCAATACGCGTCTCACTGTTCGATGTCAGATTCTTACTTTGTACTCCATCCGTTCTGAAAAGCATCATACATTACGGTTAGCATGTAATTTTATACAAAAAATTAAAGTAATAATGATATATTAAAAATGTAGGAAAATATATACTTTTAATGGCAAAATGTACTGGTTGTTTGGCTTCAAATTTTATCTCAATTTTAATTGAGAGTTATTGCCCATTCTATTTGGCAAGTCATTTTAATAGGCCCAATTAGTTTCTGAAGTCAATTAGTGCTTGTTTGGCAAGCGATCAAAATCTGTAAAACCTAATTCAAAACACCTAATTAAAAACCATTTATTTAAACTTAGTTTTCACTATTTTAATCGCTTGTTAAACTTTTCCCAAAATCTCTCTAGGCTTATTGTTTGTGCTTCACTCCCAAAAATCCCAGTAACAATCGTCTTACTTACATCAATCATTCATCTCTTACACAACCTGCATAACAAACATACAAAATTCTATAAAATTTTAACTCTATACCAAATACAAATTTTAACAAGTCAATTAAAATTTAGTCACTATTCATCACTTCACCTCAATTAAAATTCCGACCCAAACAACACGATAATTTGTGTGTAAAGTTGATATTGTTTATTATTTTTTTGTGTGTGGGGTAACTTTTTTTTTTAGTTTGTATGAAGTTCTGTGTGACAGCTGAAAATGACAAAAGTATGAAGTTGTGCGGGATGGAGGGATGGAGGGAGTGTGTGTGTGTGTGTGTGTGTGTGTGTGTGTGTGTGTGTGTGTGTGTGTATATATATATATATATATATATAAGTATAATTTTTTGTCACTTTATTCATTCAAACTTTTTGCCAACTATTTCAAAAAGCTCCAAGAACCCTATATTTGAACTTTAAATATTTGGAGCTTGGTTTCTCGGTTTGTAATCATATACGATACTTGGATTCTTCGTTCGAAAGCTAGAGATTCGATTGACTATCATATTCTATTGGCAATTTGATTTCTTGCATTTGTTTATGATTCAATTTGTTTTCTTCATCAATCTTATGAACATCGATTCATCGACAATAATCTTGTATATTCCTTGCATGATCATGAGTAGCTAAATCCATGGTGATGTAATGATTCCCATGTATTAGGGTCCATGCCTTCAAAATCATTCGTACGAGTTAAACTAGTTCAAGATTTTCGTAAAACCTGTTAATTCGATTCGCTGGGCTAAGATTTTAAATCGTTATGTTAATGATTATCTGTCTGACAAGCAGATAATTTCTTTAATTCAAAACTTTTGAAGAATAAATTGGTTAATATCGTATTAAATGTTTTTGGACAAATAATACGTGACAACCATACGCATGTCATGACTATAACCCGGATACTTGCATTTTGATCATTAATTACTATCGCGTTCATATTTCTCCATATAGTTTACATCTCCGTTCTACTTCTATTAGTTGCATTTAGTGTAAATTCTACAAAATCATACTCATTTATTCATTCCGCAAATATTCACGTTTATTACTCTAAAACGCTTGGTTGCCAAAATTAGTACTAGTGGGTGCGCATGTAAAACGGATGTGGGTAAGAACAAGATTGTGATGCACTCGTCTTGGCATAAAATGCTCGAAAACTAACTACTTCTACCTTCTACTCTCATTATCTTCTTCATTCTTCCAAGATCCACTTTCTGCTTTATTCCTCGTTATTATCGTAATTATATTATATTAATTAATCCAGTAAGCGCTTCATTCTTTCCCTTTCAATATGTTTCATTTACTTTGTAATTTTGATTTGTAGGTTCTCTGTATATACGTTTTTCCTTTATCCATCAGGCAATATAATGTGCTCTCAATTTTGCAGTTTCTTTATGCTTCATATTTTTCGTCAGTCACTATTTGATATTTGAAATTCTTCCTTTCATGTTTTGAAGGAAATTATGCATCCATCATCCCACATATTCGATTTCCATCCAATACGGATTTGTCTTCTAGTATATCGCAAATTATACATCCATCATCCCACACATTATTATGAGTTGTGTTCTAATACTAACGTAATGACGAATAGATAATTGAAATATTTATTACATTGATTTAATATTATTGTAGTATTCATATAAAAAATTTGAATTTATTAATCGTTATCACCTAATATTAATAGACTGATTGGTAAACATCTTAATATATGTTGAAGTCCAATTATAAGTAAATCGTGTTTGACATGTAATTACACAACTCCGTTAAATCGCTATTTAACTTACATAAAATCGCAAGTTAATATTCATATGTGAAAAGGTAAGTTAAAATTCTATAAATGTTTCTTTTCAATTTAATGAAAATTTGACATTGCATAAAAAACCGAAAAGGCATTTCATAATCATTGTATTTGGTTAATATTTTCATCTGAAATCCATCTCTTACAATTTGGATGTCATCATAACAACCTAATTCAACAATGTTAAGATTTTGTTTTGTCCTCAACTCTTGCAGTGGGTCTACAAAATGGTGTTGAGTCCGAAGCAGGCGACTGGCACTCGGAGGCTCTGGAAGAAGAGAATCCTGTAAAAGTCCAGGAGAACAAAAGCAATGCTGAAACAGTCAAGGTTGTTGAACCATACGTCGGCATGGAATTCGACTCTGAAGAGCATGCGAAGAAATTCTACACTGAGTATGCTAGGCAAGCAGGATTTGTGGTACGTAGCATGCAAAGCCAACGTTCTGAGACTGATGGCAGGATTCTTGCTCGTCGTCTAGGATGCAATAAGCAGGGCATTTCTCCTAAGGCGAAAGGAAAAGATGGGACAGAACAGAAGCCGGCGGCTGGTGAGACTGGTTGCAAGGCCAAGATAATGTTCAAGATGGAAAACTCTGGAATGTGGGTGGTTGCAAAATTCATCAAGGATCATAACCATCCTCTCTTTGCCAACGGTCATGTACAAGCCACAGTGGTATGCTTTATGCAACTAGTTCATCAAGCATCATAACCAAAGTTCTCTATTTTACCTATAAATTCTTTTTTTAAACATGTTTTTTGTGTACCTTGGTTATGTAGCATGAGAAGGAAAAGAAAATCCAAGAACTGTCGAAAGAGCTCCAACGACAGGAAGAAAAATATGCGGAGTACAGAGAAAGCTTGATTGATATTCTTGCCAATGTGGAGAAACATGCTGGAAACTTGTCCTCGAAGGTCCTTGCAGTTATCCAGAGTGTGAAGAAAGCTGAATCTGAAGCCCTTGTGTTTTCCAGATCATAAGCAGGCGTATCTACCATACACAAACTCGTTTTCCTCATAAGCGTACCGTATGCTTCAAGTTAGTTCCAAAGCAGAATGTGTGACTCTGTACTGTCTGCAGTCTATCTGCTTCTTGTCTGAAACTGAATACATGAGTGTCAATGGACTCCAAATCTGTGTGTTAGTGCTGAATAGTTATTTAGCTAGAAGAATAGTGAGATTCATAAGTCTGTTTTCTTATGAGCTGTTCAATCTCTGAAGTCTGAAACATTAAGTTTAATATCTTACATTACTCTGTCTGGTACAATATAATGGATAGAGCTTGCTCATAGTAACACTTGCCAATAAGCACCATCAATTTGGCAAGGTCCACCTATTACTTGTTGGCTTAGTCTACTGTGGCACCAAAATACATTAACTCGAATATCCAACAGGAGCTGATTGCATCAATGGATAATCACATTTCCAGTAAAAGATTTGCTGCCTTGAGAGCGTTCTTTATGTCCGATGTCATCCCAAATCCACAGTCCACACTAGTCACCACTACCCCACAATTCATCTGACTTCTGAGGAACAATTTGTGGCAAGCAAATGGTAGCATGACTCTTTCACACATTGATAGTAAGAAGTTCTGCAACATCCGTAAGTGAAAGTGATCCATGATACTGGTTTGATATTTGTTTCTCTTCCAGTAATAACATGATTACATTCAGAAGATGTCAACGGGATTATTGGCTTTTATTCTTCAAAAGTGACGCAGCTCGTAAGACAATTTTATCAATCTCGTCAAGCTCTGCCCAACTCTGCCTCTCTGTCGTATGATTTCTCTTTCCTGGAATTTTCAGAAAGTCAGCATAGATGATGAAATCCTTGTCCACTCCATCATTGTGGTTGAATCTTATCAAACGCATCCAGGTAAAGAGGTTTTTCCATTTCCTCGCACTCACTCTCTGAGTCTGTCTCGAACATATCAGACAGCTCCTCAGAATCCGAACCCATTTCTGAATCTATCGCAGAATCATCATTTTCATTTATGTCACTCTTAGCCAGTATCTCTTTTAGCCTCTCAGACCCTTCAAAATTTTCACTCACAGAACTTCCGGTATTAACAGTAATAACATCGGCTGATTGTGTTTCTCCAGTCCTGCTAGTTTTGCTTTCAGCCTGAGCTCGAAGTAGCTCAAGCTCTAGTTCAAGTCTTGGGATAAATTGCTTGACAGCTCTGAGTGCATCCCTAAATTTGGACTTGTCTAAAGCCTGCACTCAAGGGACCAGGAAAAGAAAAAACAAGTCATCAGCCATCAGCATCCTGTAACTTCCCTTTAATTACACCTACAGCTCCTATGCAAACGAATGGGTTTAAACAAATTAACGAAACCAAACAGTCACACTAAGTCTCCTAAACTTTAAGCCAAGCCACACGAGAAGACAGCCATAATAATTTTATCCATTGTTACATAGAATGATAAAATTGTTCATAACACTGATGCAAGAGCAAGTTTTGTGAAACTTTTATTATAGAGTATATATATAAGCGGACAACTATTGTAATTGTGCAATTGAGTACTTAATATAAGTTCAATTGGACCGATTTGTAATATATATGTAAATTAGACATTTAATATCAAATTATTTTTCAATTCTAGGGTTTGAATTGACTTCAAAATTCATGTTTTTGAAACAAAAAGTGTACGCATTCACCTGATACAACACACATGAACACATATTTGTTCCATTTCTTTTTCAAAGTCTTTTGAGTAATTTTTAACGAGAATGATCTATTTACGTGCAATAGGCTAACCATAGCAAATAAACTGCATTTTAGTATTGTAATACTGCTGCCCAACAGTTCACAGAAAAATAACGGACATGAAAACAGTTTCTCTGAGGCAGCATGTGTAGTTTGTAAACCAATGGAGAATGCTGAAAATGTGTACTTTCTCGAAGGCTGTAGATTTTATTATTCCATAAACAAATAAAAGAGTGTAGGAATGACCAACCCTCTTTCTCGGGAGTGTTATCCTGGGAGACATAATCTCCGTCGGTGGCTGAGAGTAGTTTTTTCCTCTATACATGATAATGGTCTCATCTTCCTGAATATCAAGCACAATACCACCACTTAATCTTGCTAATTCAGAAGCAATCTCCTTCACCTCATCTGGTGAGAAAGTCTTCACTATAACTTGAAGAGTCTGGTGTTTCTTCCAATGCAAATGCATGTTCAATATCACGCCCTTATATATTCCTCGCCTTCCAACTGGGACATAATTCTTGGACTTCTCACCCATTTTCAGAAAATAAAAGTGTTCCTCAGGGGTCAATATTTCAGGATCATGGATAGCTTCGGATGAATCCTTCCGCTCAATCTTATTAAGAACTTCAAGTAGTCTTGCTTCTTTTCTCCGAGCCTTGAGGAAAACATTAAATCCACCCATTATAATTTGAATTGAAGTAATAAATCCTCAAAAAGATCATTCATGTCTATAGTATCAGAAACAACAAAGCAGCGAGCTAGTGCTCATTGTATCAATCGACATAAAATGACTAGGAGAAAGATTACATCAGACAATATTAAAGAAAGTTTTTGTTGGTTTAGAGTTTAATGAATTGGAAGAAATTAGTTACTTACATCCTTATACACAGATCTTAGAACAATTCATAACAGTTTAGAAGTATGAATCGTGAGGCAGCAGTGTTTTTGTTACCAAATAACATATGGCCCATAAAGAATCAAAATGTATGAAGAACAAATGTGGCCTACTAACGTACTTTGTGGAAGAATCTAAAATCATATCAGTAAGTACTTGTTGTCCACCTATAGTCGACTAACTCTAAGCAGTTGTAACCAATCTATACTCTTCTCTACTCCATCAAAGTGTGAAATACAACAGAGCCACCATTATTATGTACAATACCTGTGAACTTATCCATGGCCTAACAGTTTCCAATAACGTCACATTCTCGTTGGACACAACAACAGGTAAATACCATTGGCAACATTACCCCTTGCATTTCTGCAAGGAGCTCCTCGAACATCAAGAACAACTTAGCAACTTATCAAATCGATCTGAGCTCAAACAAACCATTCTTCTCAAACATATTCACAAATCAACTGGCTCTTAACAATTCATATCAAACACTCATAATCCAGTGGCAGCAAAAGGTAAAAATTTAAGCTTTGTCTACCTTAGTGAGCTTGAAGAGGATCCTTTCTTCCGGGGTCATCCTTTCGTACTCCTTCTTCTTCTTCCACCTGAAAACCTTCAACCACTTGGCTACTTCTCTCCTTCCTTTGAGTTTCTTCCGCTTCTTGACCACAACACCATCCGAAGCAACATCAGTTCCACCCTGCTCCACATTTGCACAAAACCGACGAGAGTGGATGGGCAAAATACCTCCGATATTACTACGTGCTTTAACAGCAATTTCATAATGCCCAAGTTCCCCAACACAAACAGGCATGCCATGGACAATAATCTTCCATAGGGGTAATTTAGAAAAACTACAGCAAGCAACATTATTAGACAATATTCAACCAAAGAAGTAGATTAGATTAGATGATACAAGTCAATTAATTTCCCGTGAATCTAAAAAGAATGTCAGTTGGATACATAGAGATGCAGTAAAAGAGTAGTTTTCATGAAATATAGAAGCAAAATGAACGATTGGACATAGGAAATGTATGTACCTGTTAATTTGACATATCGGACGAGAGTGGCAAAGGATGGCCGTAAAGCTACGAGAATTGGAGAAGAAATGGTTGAGGTGAAGGAATTTACGTGCTAAATTTATCATCGCCATTTTTGCTATGCGAGTTCTTTCTTTCAATTTTGAGAAAGCTATTCGCAATGACATGTTTGGTACCTTTTTCGATACTTACCTGACCATGGATATAAATTCGGTCAGCCCAGTTATTTGGCCCAGAATTAGCCACTTGGAATTGGGCTTGTGAATGATGGACTTCTTAATGTCACCTAATGAGATGGAATAACATAAGCCCAATTGTTGGGACTAATTCGATGCAGGATAGTCAACCAAAAACTAGATGTAACGATAATTAGTTGGGATTTTCTATCGTCATTCAAGTTGTCGCACTGATTAACTTCAGTCACTTATTTTGATCCATTAGATTATAAATTTAACGGTGAAAATTGAATTATCTTCTACCATTTATAAATTTAACGGTGAAAATTGTCGGGGTGTCGCTCGTATCGCTCTAATTATTGCACCACATGTTGCTCTAACTACTTAATCGCCTTCAATTACTTAAATATTTATTTATTTATTTTTTCATATATTAAAAATATCCTCACTCAAAAATTAAAACCTTCATTTCATACAATTACAATTAAAATTAAATCAATACCAACAACCCATCATGATCATTCAACATCTCCAAACAAAATCTATCCCAAATGAAATTCACGTTAAAATACATCATCATCTCCCAAAATCATCTACTATAATACCTGATTTTCCATTAAAAATGGAAAGTCCAGATTTTTTTTAAAATAAACCAGACACGGGCAGCTTGCCATCTGCCCGAGATTCATTCGGTCACTATACATACCCACAAAAATAGAACTGAAAAAGCCCTAAACCAGATTCCAAACAAAAAATGGCTGCGCATTTGGAGAAGAAGACGAAGAAGCCGGGGGTGAGGAGATCGAATCGGAAACCGGCATGGCGTAGCTGACCTGGGCGGATAAGGAGATGGCGGAGCTGACTGGGCGGAGAAGGAGATGGAGGAGCAGGTGAGGATGCAGTTGCGATCGAAGGTGTGGATCGGCGAGAGGATGACCGGATCGGAGAGGAGCTGACTGATTCATAGCTAGTTCACGCGGGCGGAGAGGAGGCGCACCTGGGCGGAGAAAATCGAAGGAGGAGAAGAGTTGTTGTCACAAGCGATTGATTCACGCGGCCATCAGCCACGAGCACATCATCGATGGTGCCGCCATTTTTCCAGTCCCCTAAACCCACTGCGAGCTGAAAATGAAGCATATGTTGAAAACTTGAAATGTATCTCTGTGTGTGTATGTATCGAATGGATTATATTGTGACTTTTTGCATCTGAGGCATTTCCCCGAGATTTTGCATCTGTGATGTATGTATTTTGAGATTTTAAAATTTGTGGATTTAGTTAGTTTTTGCATATGTAAGATTTATTGTTACATCCTGTCGTCGTGAGTTTTTGCATACGTGAGATTTATTTTATGTCTGTGAGTTTTTGCATATGTGAGATTTATCTTGTATTCGTGAGTTTTTATAATTGGGGGATTTAATGTTGTGTCCGTGAGTTTTTATATTTGGGGATTTAATGTTGTGTCTGTGGGTTTTTACATTTGTGAGATTTATCTTATATCTGTAAATTTTTGTATCTGGTATCTGTGAATTTAATAATTGGGGGAATTAATGTTGTGTTTGTGAGTTTTTATAACTGGGGATTTAATGTTGTGTCTGTGAGTTTTTATAACTGGGGGAATTTTTATAACTGGGGGAATTAATGTTGTGTCTATGAGTTTTTGCATACGGGGAAAAGTTCAGTCTGACCGCTGACCGTGAAAAACATAGAAAATAGGCCTTTCCTATTTCTAATGGAAAAGCAGGTCTTTTCCTAAACTTTGTAATCTCCAAGCCATGATCAAAAATATTCTAAGTGTGTGTTTGCAAATAATTTTACTTGTGCTTTTTTGTCTGCTTCTACTAAAAGTTGATTTTAAGCAAAAGTCAGTAGTGTTTGATATATCATATAAAAAACAGCTTAAAATTGTAAAAGCAGAAGTTTTAGTGTTTACAAAAATTAATTTAATTAGTTGTTTTTAATTGAAAAAAAAAGCTACTACTTGCTTAAAGCAGTTAGAAGCAGCTATTGGGTTGCTTCTCTGCTTCTGGCGGTTACCTGTTTTTTTCCAGAAAAGTTGCAGCAGAAGTTGTAATATAAAACACTAAAAAACTGCTTTTACTACTTCAAAATCACAAAAGCACTTTTTTTAATCATTTGCAAACACAAGCTAAATAGCCAAATTTGATCATCATTAAAACAACTGACCGATCATCATCATCTCCAAACAACGATCAAAGAGGGGAATCTTCTTATGGGCTGCTCCAAAATCCACAAATTCGACTCCGACAGCAACTCGCAACCGTTTCGCTCCTTTAACCTAGTGGCGAGAATAGACCTTGATGATAGTGACAACGGAAGGATTGGTCTTATGGTGCTCGCTCATGTTTGCGTGTTGTGGGATTCCGGGATGATCCTTTGAGTGAAAACTTTTTCGACCCGGCCGAGCATGTGGCCAAGGATATAGATGAGTTGCCATCTTTTGAGTACAAGATGGAGGAGAAACAGAGTGGAGATTGTGCAATGTGCATGCTTCGAGTGTTTTAAGGCAGGGGAAAAGTGCAGATTGTTGCCAAAATATAATCACAGTTTTCATGCTCAGTGTATATATAGATTACATGGCTGAAGAAAACTGGTGCTTGTCCAATATGCAGGAGTAGTGCTAAATCAAACAACTTTGAAGGGAGTAGTACGTAGTTTTTCAATTGTTATGAATGAACCTTAATTTGTGCTTGTGCACATTATCAGGATTTAGGATTGTTGTTCCTAACTTGTGAAAATGGTAGTCTATTTGATTGAGATTTTTTGGAAAATTAAGCCTTGTGTTATGTTGTAGTCGTGGAAACTGGTCACATGGCTCTTCGTATCCTAATTTCAAATATTCATCTTCCTCCTTCTGTTAAGCTGAGAAGACTAGTTCTGCTCTCCAGCTATAATATAAACTGTCAGTACAACAGTGCACTACTTCATTTACTTCATGGAGCACCATCTCAGAATTTTTTAGGCATACACATGGTAAGCCACATTTTTGTTCTATGCTCATTTGGTTCCTCACTAACTGCTTTTTTCATGGTCTGAGCATCCTCGGTGCAATTCAGTCACAACCTTTATATTTATCGCTGCTAACCCATCCTGGTAATGAAAGATACAATGAACCATTAGAATTTGTCAACTTGCTAAAAATCAAGAAATTTCAGCTTCATTCTTGTTATCAGATCTGACAGAACATAGAGACAAGAACACTATTTTGCTCAGCAGAAACAACCATTCAAGCATTTCATGACAATTTTAGCTAGACAGTATTTGAATAATTGGCATTGAAAATAGCAAGTTGTGAACCTCATTGTACCTTTAAATAGTTTCCGACGGAGGTGACATATATCACAAAAGTAAATACAGGAGCTGATGCAAGACCTAACAGAGAGTATATTACTTCCATGCCAACAACTTAATTATGCTAAACAACCTAACTTAATTAGACTCGTCTTCTCCTAAAGTCTTTATTTTAATAACAATTCACGGGGTGTTGCGAGAATCGAACTCGCGCCCTCTCGAAAAATCGAGAATCATACCACTAGACTAAACACCTAGATTCAAAAAAATTAACTCTAGAATATTTAGCAAAATATTATAACCATTTCAGAACTTTTAAGTGCACATGTAATAGTTAAGGCTGGATCTTCTCAATAAATCTTTAAGGCTAGATCTTCTCAATAAATCTTCACCAATCGATATATTGTCATACAATGGTATATACAAAAATCTAGAAAAAATCAACCTCAAGCAAGAACTGAAAACAAAATATACCATTTTAACCTTCAGAATCTAGTCTTCACTAGTTGGTTCAATTCTATATCAAGTACATGACACATATAAAATGTCTTTTTTTTATTAGTCTACAAATAGAATCCACTGGAAGTAGCCATGCCACCCAAAAATAAATAAATTATTGGATATTATGGTGGTCAGAGTACCTACTAGCAAGTTATAACATCGAAATGATAGATATAAATACAAAGCTATAGCTCTCTCATGAATTTTGTGAAGAAAAATTCACAAAAGACCTCTGTTTAGCAGCAACAAGCCCAATATTAAACAAATCAAAGAAAAAAACCACCCAAGATAGTCTCAGATTTGTCAAGGTGCAGAAATTTGATTACCTGAGTATCCTCCAGGAAGCAGTAGACAGAGTAAACACATCACCAATGTTGATTGCATAATATTGGCACATATTAGAACAAAAGCTGATAAATTATATGATATGTGTTTAGGCTAATTTCACTTATCTTATTCAAACTTGATGTAATGTAACATTATCAAAACTTTATCCCAATCAAACATTCAGTAACCACAACTGATGAGTAACTAAATCACTCTTCTTCTGGGTAGATACGCAGGAACCAAGGGCTACACATGATTTCACGTCTTTACTTGTTACTATCTCTATGGATTTCTTGAATTGATGTCATGATGTTGAACTCGCATTCAGACACTGGCAAGAGAAATCCTTGTTTTGTACAACTGATGTCCTTCCACACGCCTGTTGGAGACCAAGCAGCTGTTTAACCTGACTACGAAGCAGGCATGAAATCTCTTAAGCTGATAAAATAAGATCAGACTCGAGAATATTTAAAAGTATTATGACATTATTTATGTATACATGTGCAATATTAATCTCTAATTTGGTTCTAATATAGTCATGCCACTAAGAGTTATCACCAAAATATTTCCTCTGATACGTGATTATTCTATGCCACAAAAACAATGAACATAACAGGTTTCATAAACCATGCAAAAATTAGTATTGAAGCACATACAAGTAACATCTAATAAATTTATCATGACATATTTGCAATTATGGAACTATCAGATTATTACGTTTGCAGCAAAATGGAACAGAAAAGGCAAAGCACCGACAAGCATTTGGCGGCTCAATCAACTTGAACAACAATAGAAAATGCAAAGCTGATTCCATTATTCAAAATCTATACATTGCATGATAAGTGGGTTCAAGCTGTATTTATCTTTAGAGTAGATACATCATGGGATATTACAAGTAGCAACAATCTATGTATTGAACTAGTGACTCTCTGAGGAATATCACCGAACATGTAATGTGCACAATCACATGTAGAGAACTGAGGAAAAGCTGGAATCCCAATATATTAATACAATAATTAGTAAGAATGAAGAGTCATAGATTTACCTATCTTCTCTTTCAACCTGAAAGCAACAGACGAGCTATACTTGAATGGGTTGAAATGAATCCCCAAATGACAAAAGCTCGACATGGGTGATCGTTTCCTCTCCGGCATGACAAATTAAACACGTTACCTCTTGTGCTAAGTGAAGGTGTGCAAGTTTAGATCAGAGGGGTAGAGCAAATCGCATTCTCTGGCAGCCTAGCTAAACCTCCTTAAAAACTTCCCTGAGCTCCGGTCAATCCTATGCTAGGTATCATTCTTCTCCTCTTCTCACCGCTAATCAGCAATAAATTCCCTACATCAACTTCCACCTTCACTTCCCCTTCTTCAACCCAGGCACGTCCGTGCTATCTTATTTTGCGTTCTGTTTTCCCAAATGTAATTCATGAAATTAGAATTAGGGTTCATCAAAATTTGAATGATTTTGCAGATTAGGAATGAGTGTCGTGGATATGGAGTATATAATTATAAATTATAATAATTGCATGCAGATATTAATTTAATTATTTAGAATTAGTGTAGAAATATTAAATATATTAACAAGTACTAACGGTTAAAGTCGATGGAAAACAATGGTTAAGAGCGATAGATTATGGAGAGCGATGGTTGAGGGCGATAGAGAGCGATGGACGTGGTGTTAATATCGATCGACAAATAACAAGAATAACCCGATTAATGAAAACCTGTAGTTGGAAGGTTTAACTTTTGGAAAATGGTTTGAAAGTGAGAGGATTAATGTGACATGACCAAGGCTAAACGGAGATTAAATGTTGGTAAAATTTAAATTGACCTATTTACTGTTTCATTTTTCAAGGTGTATTAAGAGTGATTAGTTTAGTGTTAGTTAAACCTACTGCAGTATTATCTTCATATATATCTCACTTGGTGTTAATCTTTATTTTTGTAAATTTTAATAGGATATAATCTCGATTTAAGTCAAATGTCCTTTAATTTAAGCCTTTTGTACCTTCTCTTATTCACTACTAAGTCCGTACGGACACAAACTTTTAATACAAGCTAATCTTAAATATGTAATTGAAAATTTTCAATTACATTATATAAAATGAAACATTAGGTACTAACTTATTATTATATAATTAAATTGAACATTTTGCTTGTGTGGGAGAAAATTAATTCGTACTTAAACTAGAAGGTTAACCGAAAAATTTTAAAGTAAAAAGCTTGTGACGGGATGGACAAAGTAAAATCATCTAGTACGACTTATAATGTTTAATAAGAGTCCTTAAATTGAGTAAATAAAGGCATTAGAATAAACTCAAACAAGTTCAAAAATATAGACTTCCAATTTTAAGTGGTAGTTTTGCCATATATTATGTTAAAGAACATAGTTCAATAAACAAAAATACAACACACCTATTTTACGAATCATTTGTAATATGCGTATCTTGTTACTAGTTATAATTTTTAATTACAACTCTTGTATACATCATACGGCTCTTGTTTAATTTATCAAAGAACATGTACTGATTAACACTACCTTAACAATAAATACACATATAATTAGAAAAGTGTTTGGATTATCACTCATAATTTTTTCTTCAAACAAGAATACAACACACCTCTTTTACGAATCATTTGTAATAAGCATCTCTTGTTATTAGTTATACACAAATTTATAGGCATTTCAACCAAACAAATAAATTATGGAATGTAGCTTACATGATACTACAATGGTATTACCTAGTCCAACACCAAGATTTGTCAACCAAACAGTCACTATCGAACCCCCAATTTTGTATGGATTTATAACTCCGGTCACAATTTGCGCTATGTTAGCCTGGAGTCTATAATCCCAAATTCCCTATCAAACGTCACCATAAGCCGTATACTAGAAGAGAATTGACCAGAGTATAGGACCACTTTTGAAGATAACGAAGTTTCGACGTCCGAAAATGGTGATGATAAATTTTGGGGCCAAAGCTCGTTTTTTCTATGGTACAACTGAGAAAGTCTAGTAAAAGGCTAATTTTCATTTACAATAGGAAATGCCACATTAGACTAGTGTAAGCTATATGAGGGAATTAATGTTGTGTCTGCGAATTTTTATAACTGGCGGAATTTATGTTGTGACTGTAGTTTTTGCATCTGGCGCGCTGAGAAAAATAGAGCAGATGAAAAGTTCGGACTTATCAGGGAGATTTATCGGGTGTCTGTGGGTTTTTGCATCAGTGAAATTTATTTTGTGTCCGTGGATTTTTGCATTTGTGAGATTTATATTGTGACTGTGAGTTTTTATAACTGGGGAATTTATGTTGTGTCTGTGAGTTTTTATAACTGGGGGAATTAATGCTGTGTCTGTGAGTTTTTATAATTGGAGAATTTATGTTGTGTCTATGAGTTTTTATAACTGGTGGATATAATGCTGACCGCGCGCTGGTCTGACCGTTGACTGCGGGCAACTTAAAAAAGTGAATTTTCCTATTCTAATGGAAAGTCAGGCATTTTTCTAGAATTTGTAAACCTTTAAACGTTTAACTCTATGTTTTAAAATTCGGATCGGATCGAACAGACTGGAAAACCGGCGGCTTAATACCAACCATAAAACTGCCTTTAAGCTGGACCCTAAAAAACGCTCTCTAGCCGTCCCAAAACCGGTGAACCTGCAGCTTTACTAGTTTTGACCAAAAACAGAAGAAGAAAAGGTAAGGGACTTTTTTGTAAAAAGGAAAAAACTAGAAACCCTAATAAACTGACCCTCCAGCCGTTTTTTTAAACTGCTAGATCTACCCATTTATGATATAATCCTCAGAGATTTAACGAAGTGCCGCGACTAAAACCCAGCATAGGCCCGGCCGGGCCCGGCCGATTGGGGTTTGCTTTGTTTTCTGATTTGTTAAATAGATTCATTCGTGAATGTGAAGACATGGGAGATCGATGGTATTGATGTGAGAAAAATGGAAGTCAACTGCAATTTTAGAGAATGAATTTGTTGGGAATTAGGATGGATTAAAGAGTTATCCTATGTTTTTTTCGTCTGAACAGAACTGAACTGAACTGAATGGATTGAAATGAACTGAATTGTAGTATAAAAAATAACTAAGTAGAAATAAATCTGAACTGAAATTAATGAGTTTTCAGATAACAAGAACAGGAAACCATCAATGCTTGGTGAACAAGCAGATCCATTGCCTAGTTAACTCCTTGAAAATGTATATGTAGTTATTAGTTGTGTACTCTTCACCGCTTTAATTACCGTGGTTTTAAATAAATTGAACACATTAGTTAATACTGTTGTAATGAATGGTTTTTTAATAATTGCAAGAAAGAAATTGGGGATAAGGGTACTACGAGTTTTTGGGAGGAAAAATGGGGTGGTTTGGAGAAATGTTTGAAAGAATCTTATCCGAGACTTTATAGGTTGGAAACTAACAGGATTGTGTTATTAAAGAAAGAGTATGTCTTGGTGAACTTGGAAGTGAGTGTGGAGTTGGTCAAGGGAACTTTTTGAGAGAGAAGTATCATTGGTAAGACAAATAGAAGATTTGATGATGAACCTAGTACTTAGAAAGGGGGAATGTGATAATTGGGTTTGGTTAGGAGGAAAGGAGGGTAAATACTCGACAAGAGAGGGGTATAGGATTTTGAATAAAAAAGTGGAGGAGAATGTGATGAAATCGTGGGCAAAACTTGTGTGGAATAAATTGGTACCCTCCAAAGTGTGTACTTTTGTGTGTAAATTACTCCAAAATAAAATACCTACAAAAGATAATTTGGAAAAAAGAGGTGTTTTTTTTTAGTAATGAGAACCTTCAATGCAAAATGTGTGGTGGAAAGGATTTTGAAACCGTATGGCATTTGTTTGGTAATTGTGAATTTGTGAAAAAAGTATGGGATCTTGTCTATAATTGGTTGGATTGTAATAGAGTTTGTGGTAATAGTGTTGATGAATTTTTTGAGAATCATGTGAAACAAAGGTTGAGGGGAAATAAACAAATTTGGCAACTGGCATGCATGTGTGTGGAACATTTGGTTGATGAGAAATAACATGTTGTTTAAAGATGAGGCCTCAACTAGCTCAGTGGAAATTTGTAGAAAAAATAAAAGTGACTTGTTGGACTTGGTTGAAAGGAAAAGGAGAGCTAAAAGATTATAAACAGATTGAGTCTTGGCTATTGGAGCCTTCTCTGTGTTTTTAATTGGCATGCAGGTTAAGGAGCGTGACAGACGAGACTGAAACAAAATACTCCCTCAATTTCAGAAAAAGTGTTACATTTTACTATTCTGCGGTCAACTGTCTCCGCATTTGACCACAATTTACTCTTAAACGATATTAATAAATAAATTATTAAAATTATATAATGAAAATTTAGTAATTTTATATTTATTATATGATTTTATTAAATTATTTACTATTATCGTTTATGAGTAATTTGTGGTCAAACTCGAAGACAGTTGACCGGTCAAAGTCAAAATGTAACAATTTCTCTGAAATGGAGGGAGTACAAGATAGTGAGGTGACAGGAAAAGCTGAAATGAGAAGCTGGGTGAATTGGGATCAATTTTGACTTGGTACATGCAATTGTGAGCTAGTGGCACAAGAGGACAAAGAATCATGATGGCCCTGGACCGAGAAGACAAAGTGAGCATGGATTGAAGAGCAAGTGGTGAGTGATGTCACGTGTGAAAGGTATGGTACTGGATTTGGATGCTAATGAGGGATTTAATGATGATTAACATGATGGGGAATCTTGGATTTATTAATGAATGCAGTGTGTTTGTGCTAATAAACTTGGTGTTGAGATTATGATGAACATGAAATTGCCAATGATTGATACTGGAAGACCGATTGTTTTGGGTGAGTGGATTCGGTAGTGATGTATGACTTTCGTCTCATCCCCAACCGAATTTTAACTCAAGTGGTTAGACCATTGGGATTTAATCTTAAATACCTTGAGGATTGTGGTGATCGGTTTTGATGAAAGATTGATGGAAGGTTGTCGTGAGCCTAGGACTATAGTGGCACCTTAAATTTCTTGCCACTTGCGATCTTGGAAGCATAGGGTGTAGGGGATTAGTAAAAATGGACGGGTTGGCCCTTTCACCGCGACAACACCTTAAATTACTTGCCTGTTGTCTCGTGTAGGCATATGGTGGAGGGATGTTGCTATTAGCGTGATTGGAAATTCGGTCATGACTAATCCTTAAATTTCTTGCCACTTGCCGAATTGGGAACATAGGGTGGAGGGGTGTCATTAGTATAGTTTTTTTGGGCTCTCGATTGAACTTTAACCGTGCTTTTCTCATCTAATCCGCCTCTTGATTTGGTGTGGATGGTGGGATCCGTTTTGTGATTACTTGGTATGGGTGGAGGAGCATTTCAGTGTTGAAGTGTCAAAATCTTGGCAAAGGAAATGTTTGGAAATTGAGGAAGAAAGAAACCATTTTGGTGAAATTGCTGACTACTTGAATCTATTGAAATGCATGGAACGCGGAAGATTGTGATGACCACTGGTGTTGGTTTGGGTGGGGCTTTGTAGTATTGTGAACTCTTTTCCTTTATGTAAATATTTGAGTTGTAAGGTTTTGATGGGAGCATTTCTTATGCTCGTGTAAAACAACGATTTACTTTAGTGTTAATATATTTTGCTGTTTCAAAAAAAATAAAAAAAATACTGTTGTGCATTAAGTAAAAACTTCTTAAAAAAAGATCAAATATTTTGTTTAGTTATAAAATCAGTTAATATGTACCTTAAAAATATGCATGTGTGCCATGTTTCTGATGTTATTAAATAAAGGCAAAGATGATTGTTATTGAAGCAACCCTCCCACACGTTTTTTTACACCCTACAACATGGTGTACATCCTTATACTTTAAACTTATGTTTTAAAAGCCGAACCGGGACATTAATTCGGCCACTCTCCAAAAAAAAGTTAGATCGGGGTCGGATCGATTCACCCGGATTGAGCCCGATCAAGCCGGTATGACGTCATAATATACAAATATATGAATGATGCAGGCATGCATGTTTTGATGATCTAAATCTTATATTAAAGTAGTATAATAAACAATTAGTTGGCGCGTGAGAAACCAAATTGAAAAGCCAATTTCACCAATTCCAGTGTATTTTGGGTTCAGACAAATAGAAAGGCCATGCGCACAAATTCTCGCGTGTGTTTCACATGCTAATCTTAACATGGAAATAACAAGCACTACCTCTATATGTTCTGTGTATATCCTAATAGAAATTTTCTCTCCTCTCTCCTGACAAAGTTTATCTACAAAAATAAATTTCTCCACTCCGATTCCGTTTTCTTCTGTCCAAATTCTCCATCCCAGATTTTCTTCCATGTTATTCGCCTTCAATATCTCTTGTGCCTGTGGATATCTTATTTCTCACAATTTTCTCCCCATTCTTCTCGAAAGTTTGCTGCTTTGTGCTTTTCCATGACTGAACGAGAGTTACTCTTGCTGGCCTACACACCAGTGCTCAACCAATGGCGTGCGATCGAGATTATACTTACTCTATTAAGGATGATCGACGATCTTTGTATTATCATTATTGCTGTTTGAAGCTTCATTGACCTAATTTGTGCAATTGAGGCAGATCCCTTGGTATCCGCTAAATGCGTCTAATCCAGCCGAGCACTGTCGGGCCCTTTTTTAGGGGGCGACTCTCACAGCGGTGTTTTTTACATTCACAAGGCTCGAACCCGAGACCTTACTTAAGTGAACTCAAGTCCCTTACCACTTGAGCCAACAACCGTTGGTAACTTGATACTATTTCAAAAGCAATATATACTATGTTTTTCTGCAAGCAAAAACAATCACCCTAATTATAATTACACGATATGTGTTGGAATAATTGATTTGTGATATACTACCACCATTTTATTACAATCTTTTCACTTTTGATTTTAACTGATCAACCATAATCAATTTTGACCATGAATTCTATAAATATTATGATAAAAAGAATTAACAAAATTATATAATGAAAATTGAAACTGATAGTATTCATAATATAATTCTATTAAGTATTAAATTATTATATTTTAATAGTAATTCATGGTCAAACTTAATTATAGTTGATTGCAGAATAGTAAAATGGAAAGGTTATAAAAACGGAGGGAGTAGCAACTTGTTTGTTGTTATCGCGTGTCAAGGAGATGTTAAGAGGGTGAATGATAATATAGTCAAAACAGTGTTGTTACACGAACCTCACAAATTGTATTCATTGTCTACACAAATCAATTCATCAAAATTAACATAAACAATTAAATCTTCGTTGTTATTAATAAACTAAGCATGGGTATCAAACGAATTCGCAGAAGACAATTCACCAATCCTCCAAAAAAAATCTTTAAGAACTCAATCGCCGATTCGATTTGCACAATTTGTAACATCCATCTAAAAAAAACATATAAATTTGAAATACGCTTCACACGCATAGCGTGTGTCGCTAATTCTAGTATTTAGTATAAATCATAAAAACTACTCTTCAAAAATACTATATATTTATCTATTTTTTATAGGTAGATTAGAAAATGACATGTTATTATCAGAATAACAGGCACAAGAAGAAAATTATCCTGAGAGATAGTCAGTAGAGAATTTATCTAGAGGCTGACATTTATTGTCAAAAAAATAATCGATTTTATTAATCAAAACGTCAATATTGTCAACATTGGTTTTTCATACACAATTTTTTTGATTAATAATTAATATTAACGAATTAAGCAAATCAATAAAAAGAAAAAGAAGGCGGAATCCATGAAAGCTTGCTTGGTCTTCACTGGGAACTTAAGTACGGAGTAGATCTTTTTGTTTGGGGGTTTTCTAGAATTTGAAAGCGAGAACTCCTTTCTTTAGAGTTAGTGTAACTACTTGAGCCGGATGAAAGGAAACTTTCACGTCCGCTTTTGAAGGGGGGGGGGGGGGGTGGGGGGAGATCTTATAGGATCCTATCCCAAATTTTCTTTTGCTAGGTCCATAACGAAAAAACCCACTTTCTTGCGATTACTAGGTTTATTCGAATGTATCCATTGATTGATGAAAATATAGGAAAATTCATGAATTCTTTTTTCTGTTTAATCAAAGCAAGCAATTCTTTAATTCTATACGGTTTAATAAAAATTGGATTGACAGGGTACCGTTAATAATCCCGCAGGTACTAAAACCATTAAAAGAACACCCAATAATTTAGAGGGCTTGTTAAACGCATGACACATTTTACTGAATGGAGGACACTTTCTAGAATATTATAAAAATAGTGCAAAGTTCAATAATCAACAAATAAGTTCCAAAAGACTTAAAAAATTACAAAAAACAAAACACAATCATCATCATGATCACCATATGAAACATCACTTTCATGATCATATTATTTCAACAATAAATCAGAAAATTTAGAAAAATAAAATAACAATGTTACTCCAATAATTGAAAGAAAAAAAATTAATTAACCAAACTATTAAAAAAAAAGTAAACAATATATAGTACTTCCTCCGCCCCGGAACAAGTTTTCCACTTTGACTTTGTGCGGTAAAATTTTTCCAACTTTGACTACTAATTAATCTTAAACCGCAAATGTAAAATGTTCAATTTTTTTATATAATGAAAATTATCCCCTAAAGTTTCATTATATAAAAAAATTGAACATTTTACATTTGCGGTTTAAGATTAATTCGTAGTCAAAGTTGAAAAGGTTTGACCGCAAAAAGTCAAAGTGGAAAACTTGTTCCAGGACGGGGGAAGTAAACAATATATATGTATATTTTATTAATTTAACCGCCTGGAATATTTGTGGCCTACAACAATGTAGGGCACAACCATGTTGTGGCCTTCGAAAATGAACGCCACAACCATGGTGTGGTCTATATTAGTATTCCGACCGGAAACACTCGTTTCTGGCCGGTTAAATTTAGAATATACATATATATTATTTACATCAAAATTTTCAAAAACAAAACCCAATCATCATGATCACCATCTGGAACATGATCATACAATTTAGAAATATAAAATAACAATGTTACTAAAATAATTAAAAAAAATATAATAATTAACCAAACTTTTAAAAAATGTAAGTAAACAACATATATGTAAATTTTTTAAATTTAACCGGCCGAAAATGACACTACACAAAAATGCATTTTACATGACAGGTTTTAGGTGATAATCTATACTATATCCTAATCAAAGTCACCCAGGTAGTTATTACACAAAGTGGTTAACATCTTTTGTAACTTCTTCTTTTTTCTTAAAAAAATAATTTTTAATAAATATAGTTGGTTACAAATCAAAGCCACCACCAACGTGATTACTTAGCATTTGGAAAAACTTAAAAAGCTATGGGAAATTTAAAAAGATATGGGACTATTTGTTGTCATACAATTTGTTACAATTATTTTTTTAATTTTTTTAATTACTATCTATTCTCTCTCTTAATTTTGATAATTATCCATTACATTTACCATTTTCTTATAACTTTATTCATATTCTCTTATAAAACGTACAAAATTAAAATGTCAAACTACTATAAATACGAAACCAAAGAATTTATATATTATAAAAGAGTAATGAATTAATACTACACGCAAGGATTCGCGTGTCAAGTATACTAGTAGGGTTTAATGTCAATAGAGACTAATTTCTAGTGACAAATCAAATCATGCCACCAGAAATTTATTTTTAGTGATAATTTTAGGGTTAATTATCATGAGATGATGCTTTAGATTGACAAAAGTTATAAATTGCTAATGAAAAATAGAAACTTTAGGTGATGATTGAGTCAATTTTGTCAAAGGAGTGGTAATTTTGAAATTCAGCGATAAATGTGTAATTGGACAACAGAGTTGGGGTTTTTTTTGCAATTTTCAACCACACAAACATAATACTCTTAAAATTTACAGAGACCATCGATTCCAATTGTTTCTCTCCCAACTCGATCTTCGAGAATCGCGCGCACCGAGGATCAATGTTTCAATAATCGATCAGAGATTCAGCACTCGATCCTTGTTCAATCAGTGCGTCACGTTTCGCTTCCGTTCATAGATTCAGCACTCGATCGCTCAACTCAGCTTCAGTTATCGTTCATTTGTTCAATCGGTGCTTATTCGAGGTTCGTTTCGCTCATCATTCACCAGTCGCTCAATTCAGCTTCAATATTCGCTCATCATTGTTCAGTAGGTGCTTTTTAGATTAATTGCGTATTCTGCTATTACGTTTGATATGCAATCCGTCAATATCACTGTTAGATTAAGCATTTGATCTTTAGAAACCAAAACGTTTTTCGTCTTGCTTCAATCTAACAGTTAGTTGCAAACGGTAATAGTAGGATTAGCGTAATTAATTGCAGCTTAGTGAAATTGACGCCTTCACTAATGCTATTCGTTTTCTAACCCAAGTAGTGACAACTTGAGAGTAATCGTTTTCCTGTTGATCGCATATTTCCTGCTAGCTAGCTTGTCTTCTAGTCACCACTTCATAATTCTCCTCATTCATATATCAATCTCGTTAAGTGTCAATCTGTCTCTAGTTTTATTTGCTTAGTTGTTTACTCATACACTAGTTAATCATCTCACTGCCAAAGCAAACAAATATTTACTGCTATCCATATTGTGTCTACTATTCGTAAACCCAAACTCAGCCTAGTTAAGTCCTTCGAGATCGACCTCAGGGTTAACTTCACTGCACTACAAGTTTTTGTAGTGTTGAGAATTAACTCTTGGCTAAGTAAACAAATACAAAACTCTGATTTGACACATCATCTGTCTCCTCTGAGGTTACCTTAGTGGCTTAGCTCCTTCCTCTAGTGTAATAGTATGCATGCACCTTACGGGGCTGATCCCCTTGATGTCGGTTGTTTCCCATCCTATTGCTTCCTTATACTTCTTCAACACCTCTACTAACTTCTCTTCTTGATCCTTAGTCAAAGATGAAGATATAATGACAGGAAAGAACTCGTCGTCAGATAAGAAAACGTACTTGCGGTTTGCTGGTAGCGGTTTGATTTCCAGTTTTGACCGTAGCACTTCCTCCAATCCAAATGCTGGTGGTTCGTCCTTCTCCTGTTTCTCCATTGTTTCCACAGCATACAGTTGCTCGAGCCTCTCATACTGTTCTGTGTCAAAGTCTTCTTCATCCTATCAAATATTCAAACTCGACTTCGTCTCCAAGGTGGAAATCATCTGCGCTTTCCCAATATCCTCTCTCTATCCTCTTTCCATCTTCTAGGAGTTCACATTTAGAATTGAAACGCTTCTTTTGCCCTTCTACGATCAATTAGTAGGTCTTCTCCCCCGTGTCGACTACGGCTTCCATTTGATGTAGGGATGGTCGTCCAATAAGTGTTTTAGATCTCATAACGCTTCCTTCCATGTCCATCACCAGGAAGTCTAGTCTTGACCTTATACCTCCGATCTCCACAAGTAAACCTCTGATTTCCCCAACACATTTCTTTGTCGAGTTGTCGGCCTGCTAGACGCTAGTTCCACATGGTTCTATCTCGTCTTCAATCCCTAGCTCCCTTACTTTAGCCAATGGCATTTACGCTGGCTCCAAGGTCAATTATGCAATTTACCTTTTTGTCCTTCACTCCAATCGTCATGTTGAACTGTCCCGGATCTCCCATTCCTCTCCTGATGATATCTGATCCTTCTCTCCATGCCACTCCAACGTAGGCTTTCTTCCGGTTATGGAAATCCCTGATAGCTGCCATGTAGTCGGATGGGTATAAAGTAAACAAATCGGACACTGGTACCGGAATAGATTGGTTCTCCAGGTTTCCTTTAGCCTTCATCTTTGCAGCCTTCTTGACATCATTCGTGAGCCTTCCTGGAAATGGTAAGTCTTTTAGGCGAACTATTCCTCCATTTTCTACTCAGACATATCCCCTTTCCATCAGGTCGTCATCATATCTTCCTCTCCTGGATGCTAACCTTTCTTCCTATTTCTTCCTCGCCTTGGCTTCTTTCTCGGACTTCCTACTCTCACCTTCCCCCCCTCTACATCCACTATCTCTGCGTCCTTCTTCATCCTGGCTCTTTCTTCACTTCTAAGAATAGAATCCGGGGTTGTTATCCCGCTCCTAGTAGTGATAGCCCCAATACTCTCCACTTGCTGCTCCTTAACTTCTTCCACCTTTTCATCCAGCTCCCTAACTGCATACTTCATCCCGACCAAATCGTCCTTGACTGCATCGACTTCACCACTTAACCTTTCTATTGCTTCCTTAGTTGAGGTGGCATTCTCCGTGAATAGCTTCACCAAGTAGTGTGTCTCCTCGCTTCCTTTTTCCAGTTCCTCCAGCACTAGCTTTCCTCTCAGGTTATGATGTTCCTTGAGGGTCTTGATCTCCTCTTCCAAGCCCTTTTTAGCAGTTACAATGCTGTCGACCACCTGTTCGCTGCTGATCTCGGAAACTTCGTCCTTTCCTTCGACACTCAGCTCAATAAGTTTCCCTTCTGGCTTACTTCCTTTGATATGATTCTCTTATCCAGGTACTCTGGAGTTCCATAGCCCATTGTGCTTCTTCCTCAACTGCGGCTATTGTCCTTACTTCTTCCATGGCCTCCATCTTGTTGAAGATCTCATTCTCCTTCAGCTGCTCACTCATGTACCTCGAATTCTCAGCAACACTTGCGCAAGCTTCCAGTACTTGCTTAGCAGAATTCCCCAAAAAATGATCCCTTTAGAGCTACGTCTATAAGGTCTCTGAACTCCTCTCTAACTCCTAAGTAGAAATACTCACAGAGCTGTTGCGAGGTAAACTGATTGGGGGCAGTTGTACTGCATCTCCTCAAACCTTTCCCATGCATCATGAAAAGATTCCTTCTGTCTCTGAGTGAAGTTAGATATCATCCTCCTTTCTCTCATAACCCTTGCAAGACCCAGAAGCCTCTTCAAGAACATACTCCTCAGCTCTTCGCATTCGCTGACTTCTTCCTTGATCGAATCTATCCATCTTTTCGCTGCTCCCTCCAGTGTTTTGATGAAGATCCAGAATTTCAGCTCACCATCTGTTAACCCCTTCGTCGAAAACTACTCGACAATATACTCGAATGCATACATGAACTCGCATTCATTCTCTCCTTCTTTGCGTCCGAAATTTGGTAATGCGCTAATCAGAGTTAGATCAAATCCGTACTCCCTTACATGCGGCTGGATCCGAATTCCACTCCTTGGTTTCGTCATACTGATCTCCTTGATAGTCCTTTCGTCTTCTTCTTCTTCCATCTTAAGTTTCCCTGTGAAACAAAAGTAGTTACTGCTCGAAAATAACCAAATAAGATCTAAGCAGGCAATCTACTAATTATTCCCCGGCAGCGGCGCCAAATTTCTGATGTGTACTCGAGAATCTTGATTTTGTTGTAGAGATTGTAATCCCCAAATACAATCAAAAGATTAAATTTATAATTGCCAAAGCTCACTAACACACAGTTTATAGCGGTAAGTTAACTGGAGATGTCATTCTCTCGGGAATAACGCTCGATTGAAATAGAATATTAGATGGTTAATTTTCAATAAAAAGTAAATAATAGATATTTTGGATTTTTGAATAAGGAAAATAAACACGTAAGCAGGAAAGTAATTTTATAAGATTTGACGAACTAAGAACTTATAGAGAAAAACATGCAAGCGTTAACCTTCACTTTGATAAATGGTTTATATCAAGAATAATAGATAGCGATAGTTACGGCTGAAGAGTCACACAGGTCACATATCATATACCAAGGCGCAGTCAGCAAAGATACCCTATGTAGACTATCGTCTCAACTTCATACCTCAGGCAGATTATCAACCTATAGACACAACTGATACATCCTAATCTAATGCAATGAATACTCATGTCTCGCGACAACATAAGAAAACAAAGCATCTTTCTTAAACAGCTCAGGTATGAACAACAATTGCATAACCAACATAGATACTAAAACTATTCCATCATATATAAACAAAATAGTCAAAGATCCCGGCTAACCCTTACACAGGTAAATTAGCCTGACATAACTGAAAGTAAATAAACAGAAACTGAATTGAAATCTTGTTTGAAACAACTAAACCGTAAGAAGATGGTGAGTGTCGACCCTCTGCTTCTCCTCTTCGATTCCTCCTTGCATGATTGATATTGATATCTTCTTGGATGTCTTGAAGTCTTCTTGATTGCTTGCTGGCGGCTAGGGTTTTGGGGTTTCACTTCCCCGATGACTGGTTCTCTCTCAGGAGAGA
This sequence comes from Plantago major, assembly GCA_026545765.1. NCBI lineage: Eukaryota > Viridiplantae > Streptophyta > Magnoliopsida > Lamiales > Plantaginaceae > Plantago > Plantago major. The sequence goes on from CM048844.1 coordinate 44,964,652, forward strand.
TGCTTTTGGGGTTTCATTTCCCCTAGGACTGGTTCTCTCTCAGGAGAGATGCTTTGTGAGCTTGTGTTGATTCTGAGACCCCTGAGGTCTTACTTATAGGTGAAATTTCGACCTCCAAACCGCCATTCTTCAATAAGGAAGGTTTAGGAAGGCGGGCCTCAGCTTGAAAGGCGAAGGTTTAGGAAGGGCCGCCTCACTGAAAGGAAGCGAGCCGAGATAGAAATCGAAGGTGCATGCGGTCCACAAAGCATAGTGCGATATCTCGAGTTCCGTAAATCTTCAGAATTCTTCAATTTCGGCTTCAGAACCCGTTGCCTCGAAAAGTTGTCATCTTCAAAGTTGTAGCATCTTCAATTATCTTTGCACTGACTGGTTGCATGACATGTTTTAACTCCTTGAACTCCGTGCAACGGTCAACCCGGCGTATTTGCTTCCTTGTCCCGATTTGGCACAATTATGCTGTTTTGATGCCCAAAACCGAGCAAATCCTCAAAACCGCGATCATGACCTATAGAAAATACGCAAAGTTGGTAATTGTTCATAAAACGATATAAATATTGAATCTACGGCAAAAAACAAGGGTCTAAAAGCATGCTATATTGCACATTTCGTTGTCACATTAGTAGGTTCCATTCCTCCCTTTCATCTTTGGATTGACCAGGTCTCAAGGCCATCCGGACGAAAATGAATCTCTCCCACCAATTCATTCCCAACGAGGAGACAGGATCCTCGATGAAGGTGTATGCTTGTCTAGTCACAAGGGAGTAGAAAAAGGGATTTTCGCGACTGGTACCAACTCGGAACATATGGCGGAAATTATCAACGCTCACATCAGCATAATGCAGTTTACAAACCATTACAAAGTAGATTAGATTGCCAATTGAATTTGGAATTGCTTGGCTCGTACCTATACCCAGGAAATTTAAAATATCCTTCAGTTCTGGTGAGATCGGCAAGCGCTAACCACACTGCAGCGCCGCTTCGTGTACGCACATGTACCCCTCAGGCGGGGTATAAAACGCATGTTCTGGAGCCAGGATCATGACCTCCATAGACACCGAAATCTCCCACTTTCGTCGCAACTCGGGGATATCCGAGGCCACCAATTTCGATCCACATGTAGGTAATAGACCATCCCTATTTAACTCCCCGAAAGGGTTCGGACACACAATAACGGATGAAGGGCGTGGAAATTTAATACTCACCGCCTTATTACCTCTCTTCTGAGAAGTAGTCTTAGCTACGGGAGTACTGGAAGTTCCACCCGGTCGGCCACTACTTGGCTCGCCCGAAGATACGATATTATGACGAGGAAATAAAGGCAGATATTCCTCATCTTCCTCTTCATCATCACTGTCAATGGTCACCAATGTTGTCGATTGCAAACGCACGGATGACGGGGCACCGGACCTAAAAGGCACGACAGTCCTCACACTATCTTCTACTCCAGGCTCGAATATTGCCTAATCTGGTTGCCCTCGGCTAGTATTGGACATTCCTTCCATCATCGATTCCTGAGAATCCGTAACATAGTTGATTAGCCCACAAGATTGTCGCAACTATAGTTATCACTCAAGGTCAAGGAGAAGAAGTCAATAAAGTACCGGAGTTTCAGGATAAGAAATCGTTCCGATAACGCGCGATTCGACACGAACACGCGGCTGCCGTTCAGGCAGATTTGACCCCGGAATAACCAATTTTGTAGGAGAGGACATCGGCGACTCAAACATATTTCTAGCATCAGAGTCTGATGAGTACACAAGATCATCGACATTGTACACTATGACCGAATTCGTGCCGAACAGACCCAACGAGGACGAGCTATGTGCGGAGCTCGTCGAGTCTACAACAACACTCGACCCGGACGCATAATCTCGACCATCACGACGATTCTGACTATCACTCTCGGACATCCTAGGGCAACAGAAAAGGAAGCAGCTTAGTGTCCGGATTGTTGATTGTCCAAGAGTTAATTTAAGTATCTTATTAAGTACGGAGCACAAGCCAAACAAAACACAGTCCGACCCAATGAAACTTGAGGAATGAGATGCAAAATAAGAAGGCATCTGAAATTTCACTAAACGGAAACAAAAGTACTAATTTAGCTCACTGGATTTACTCAATTAGCTTCACATTTATGCAAGTTTCATATTTATGCAAAAGAGTCGTACCAAAGATTTCATATCTTGATGTTGAATTTAGGAAACATCAGTTCAAATCAAAGCCTCGACTGGAATGGAACCATAATGAAATCACACAAGATTGACATGGTTCGCTTGCACAAGAAATATTGTTGAGTGAACAATCACGATGACTCGAATCCAAACAGCAAACAATAACAGAAATCCAGAAAGATCAACTCTTCTAATCAATCTCACAAACTCACCAATCAATTCGAACTAATCAAGCCAACTTAATCAACTACCCAAGTAAGAATTTCTAGTCGGAGCATAATACAGCTTCCATCTCTAATAAGTGTTGTTATACGCTTTTTGGAAAGCTGTATTCAAATCTGCCATTAATCTCCTTGAGCTCCCATTCTGCAACTCTGTTCGTAATCAAGAATGCATTTAGCAATTGGGACAGATTCAGTGTCCAGGATTTGCAGAAGCTGCTTTTGGGTGACGAGTACAGGACCAACTTCTCGAGAGCAACAACACTCCTCAGTATGTATTTTATTATTTCAAAGTCAAGACACTCCGTGTACATGTTTTCAGCATTATCATAGCACGACTCTTGCGAATAATCAATTTTCACACTCCTGAGATTCACAAAAGTCCCATTTGGCATACTCAAGTGTGGATCTCCGTCGTTAAAAAGCTCTCTAATCTGGGAAAGGGGGACATCATCCTGTGTAGGACAAATCAATTAAATTATATAAAGCAGACAACATTGCAATATGGTTCATAGATTTAGAATCATTAGAAATGAACTACAATTCATTTTGATCCTGTTCATATTTAGTAGATTGGGAATTGCAAACCAATAAAGAGCATTGGAAAATCCCTCAGAATCTTATATAAGAAAAAAAATGGGTTAGAGTAATCATAAAGACAGTAGAATCCTTCTATGAATTTCTAATACATATAGCACAATGCCATTGCAAGTGAACATGAGACTATATAATTGTAAACCATTGAATAATAAACTGCTCTGCAAATTTGTCATGGAAATATGGAAGTACCGGCGAGGTGAACACTGCCTTTATTAATAACGTCTCCAAATGAGGTGCATTTTCCAATAGGCATGCTATCCCAGGGAGATCATACTTCCAAAGAGCTGAATTGATCGTCACATGCTTGCAATTGAACAGTGGAGACGGTACGCCTTCCAATTTCAACAATGTCAAGACCTGTCATAGATCAGAATATGCAAGAGCTTTGTCAAATGTCAATTATAGAAAGAAAGAAAGAAAGAAAACTCCTTGTAAGTCTCCTTATTTCATTTCGGACTTAGGTATGTTTTTTTGTTGTGACGAGCCCTAGCAACCAATCCGGCATACGACGAAAGAATAAGAGGTTATAGGTAAGGTTCGTTGGTGTCCATGATGCTGGGCTAATTAACACTCATTCTAGGTAGTCAGTTGAGAATACATTTTTATACAAGCAAGAAATGTGGGATTGCAGATACAGTCTTGGAGCATATGCCGGGAATAGAATCTAAAATAAAACCAGAGCAGGATAGTCATAGTAGAAGACTCATACATAGACACATATAGACACAGATACGTAGAATTGGGTAAATGTTAAGGGAATTTCCTCCGCAAGTGCCTTTGTTGTACGTATTGGCTAAGTATTTGACAGAATACCCTGTTTCTATTTAATGTGCTATGACGGTGATTACCTTCTCTTTTAATTCCGCGAAATGAAACAAGTAGAAGAATAACACGAAGAATATACCATTCATAAACAAACTGCGGTGATAACTCTGTCTTTCTGATCTAAGACTAAGAAGAGTGCTGAGATCTAAGAGATAAAAAAAGTAAACGCCGAACACATAATGTAAGACCCCTAAAAAAAAATAGTTAAATAGTTTATTAAATAATGAAAATAAGTTAGTTGATAAAAAATTCATAGACGGGCCATTGGAGAGATACATTAAATGTTTTAATGAAGACGTTCGTCGCGTATGAGGCTTTAATGAAATTTAAGGTCGACGAAATCTCACATTCGGGGACACCACGAAGAGCCAATGTAACCTGGAGACGAGGCGATGCTCATCCATCCAATATCAACAAATTTTACCTTGATCGAATAAACTTCTCGACACCTTACCAAACTACTTTTCCGAAAGACCAAAAACTAAAACGCTAACCAAATTAACATTACTAAGAAAATCGAGCACAACCGAGCAAGTAAATTACCTATGAGCAAGTTAGTTCTCGTACTTAAAGTAACATAAGTAAGAAGAAACTAATAGTCTAGTTGACTAAGTGAATCTTGTTGACTAAGTCAATATAAGACCTACAATAGTCATATTCTTCCTCATTCACTCTCTCATTCTCCAACACTTCAACCTCCATTGGTAAACCTCCATAGACAAACCTCTTTAAGCTTCAAATCCCCACTTATCCTCCACCATTTCTCACATGCAAACACATATTCCTTATCCTCTCAACTTGAGAAAGCTAATAACGCAACTCAATTTATGATCAAAGCATAATCAAAGAAGTTACAAGGTAATAAATCCCACTCACTCTTCTTCCTTTCAATTTTATTCCATAATCTCAATTGTCTTCCACACTAACACATCTAATTCCATTCAACACTTGCTAGGAGTTCAATTTGTCAATCCAATTTTGAAGTGGAGAATGAATTCATCCAAAACCCTATGAGAAAAGTGTTAAGGTGGGTTAAAATCATTCTTCTAAAACTACTTTCTAATTTTGATGCATGCATGTTTTCTTGATGCTTTTCCCTTACAAACTAAAGTAAATGAGTAATATGACCTTAGCATCGATTGGGTAGGTCACTTAATGAATGGCATGTTGATTTTGAAGAAGTAGAAGCTCAAGTCTTGAAATTTCTTAAATCCCATAAGTAATCTGCCCTGTTTTTGTAAAATACAAAATAATTACTTTCGCTCGTTTATTGATGTTGAGAATTTAACTGGATATGAACAACATTATGATTCACCTCTGAGAGTTGGAATTAGGTTAAAAAGAGATTTAATGAATTTAATAAAATTCGCGAAACATTCAGTAATTACAGTGTTGACAGAACAAGGTACTGTTAGGAAAATACAAAAGATCCTTCTTTAAAATGATAAAATAGGCCTTAAACTCTGTACAATGAAAGATATATGAGATACGAAGATGTCCCAACAAGAATCATGATATTTGGAGTTGTAGAAAATATTCTGTCAATATTTTCTCATGATTGCTTCCTGCAGGAGTAGTCTAGGAAGAAAAATCATAAACCCTAGCCTACTAAGGAACTTGAGGCTTAAAAGTAGACTTTGGAAAGCTAACTCAATAAGCTACCTTAATAAAATAATATTCATAAGATTTGAGATTGTTTCTACATCCGAAATAATTTATGAAGTTGAGACTGAAAATCTGCCAGAATTGGATTTTACAAATCTTAACTCGAATTTGAAGATCTCGTACGAACAACATTGAGGACTTAAGAAAACACAATAATGAAACTTAAAATGCGAAATCTAGTTTGTGTAAGGAATTGACCCAATAGGTTAATACCTTCCACATACGGGAAGTGATATCTACTACGATACGAAATGGGCCAAATATTTAAGAATGCATTACCACTAAATCCAATCGTCAATAATGAAGATAAGAACATATGCATCAAAACAGTGACGAGGGTAACAACCTTGCTAAAAAGGGATTCAGACGAGGGTGACAACCTCGCGTAAAAAGAGATTCAGACGAGGGTGACAACCTCGCGTAAAAAGAGAATCAGACGAGGGTGACAACCTCGCGTAAAAAGAGATTCAGACGAGGGTGGCAACCTCGTGTAAAAAGAGTCTTTAAATTGAATTAGGGTAGTCACTAAGTGCCATGCGGAGCGAAGTGCTACATCGCATATTTGCGGTGGGAGCCTCCACTCGAGTCCGTAGGGGCCATCTCTAGAGGACTAACCTATCATGTTTGTGATGATCAAGAAGACTGACCCTTAATGATTGTAATAACTAAATATATCTTGTTAGAATAAAACTCCCGGTCGGGATGTTAAATAAAAAAAATAACAAGATTTACTATGAAAGAATCGATATTTATAATCGAAACAACTAAAGTTTATAACAAGATATGTGTTTGGTACCGCGAAAAATGTGCATTTAGGATTTCGGTCGATCCTAACAAATTGGAATTGGTTAACCTCTTCAAAACGCATTTATGGTTGTATACGACATACATGATCAAATAATCCAACGTTTTTACTAAAATAAAGATCCCACCCCCGTTACCCACTGAGCTCGTTTGGCTCATCCCATCTTTTCTAAAAACTCTTTCAGATAAGCTGGATTTACATGGGATCCGCATCATGTCCTCAAATGAAGATCATAAAACGCAAGATGAAGCCTTCCGCTGGCAAATCAAGAAGTTTACATTCCGCGGTTATCAGAACAATTGTTAGTTAAATGTTTTTAGAAGTTGTACTTTTAGACGACAGGATGTGTTGTGTGTCAACTTCTCGGAAAATTTTAATTTGATATTAATTTCAATGTATATTATTAGTTGCATCGTTACTTATATGCATCGTATGACCTCCCGGGTTTCTAGGGTGTTACACATAATTAATAAAAACAATTAGAAACAATATGGTGCATCTTCGTATAAAACTTCATAGGCAGATGAGATTGCAATTCTATACGTAGATAACGATCAAACACTTCATCAGTAGGCAAATCGATTTTGAGAAACTTATCAATATATCACATGTCAGTTTCGGCTCAATCAAAACTCTAATGGCTATGATGAACCACCATATAATCAACATTGAGCAAGAAAACACAAGAATTCTTTTAAATGATCTGTCTGGAAGACTGGAACAATATATACTATCATAATTTTTTGTTTTAATCTATCATTTTTCAATTTCTGCTATTATTTCACATTTCAATGCATCCCTCTAATGTACTAGGTGCTTCTCAAAGAATCTTAGGTTCTATGTACTTTGCAGGTGCGAGAGTATGCATAAAGTTTACGTGTTGTGGTGTTTATACATCACAAGAACACCAGAAAAGAACGTTGCTATTCCAAAAACTCACTGAAACATTACTTGATCCAAGAAATAAAGAGTAAAACATCTGTGTGCACAAAAACTTAATGAATCTAGAAAAGATGAGTTTAATTAGGAGAAATGTCACCTGAATGGGATGTAATCCGATTATTAGTTCCCCAACATGACCCAGAGAATAGACTAGTTCAGCAACCATATCAAACCAGTTGTGATTGTACCACGTCATGTCATTCAAGTCCAAAGCTTCACCTTCACCTTCACCTTCTCCGTGATCTTCAAGAAAAGCTGGGCAATGAGTGGTGATCATAACCGTAGCTTTCACCAAAGAAGACACGTCCACTAAGTGAAATCCAGTAACAAGAAACTTGCCCAAAATCTCCAACTCCTGAAGCCAAGGTGCAGTAATCCTCAGAACCTCATTATCCAGATAATCAAAGTTTACCAGCTTTAGTTTCTTCACACTTGGAGACACTATATTGATCCGTTTCAGACCATCGATTGCCTGAAGAGCAATATTCTCCAAAGCAGGACTACCGATCAACATATTCCTAACAGACCCACTGTCTAAATACATATTCTGTAAACACAAACTCTTAAGCACCAGCCAGTTTACAGGGGACGATCTCCACACTTCCACCCCGTGCAATTTCAATTTCGTAAACGACGAACACACGTACACGCAATCAGGAATAGTATAACAAACATACATGAACTTGAGCTTCAGAAACTGAACATTCCTCTTCACAACATGCGTAATCCACTTATCAAATAAGGCATCCATATCCCTATCACTACATTGCATATCGTCAGAGGAGAAAAAATCGAACTTTTTTATGTTTCCAGTGCACCGCATTAAAGTGCGATCAACAAAGGAGACAATTTGCCTACTTCGTCGATATCTTGAGAGGTTAACCTGTTGAGGACACATGGCTTCGTTTTCATCTATGCGAATTATGCATTTGTAAACAAGATTATCAACTTGGGTCCATAGGTTTTTCCAACTTTTAGAGAGTATACCTGTTTTGATAACATCTTTCATCTCCAGTAAAGAAAATATCCGAAAGATCAATTCTTCGGGTAATTCACGAAATCGATCTGAGTTGCAGGGTTGCTCTGTCATTTTTCCTCCTGATGAATTGGAAATGCAGGAATCAATGGTTTTGCTCGTTTTCAAGTAGCCGGGTTTGTGAGATTTACAGAGTCTCTGAGAGAGCAAGAGAAACAGATGAATTTACATTTTACAGAGAAATGTACCACCTAGCTAGGGTTTGGTGGAGATACAACAATTATAGTAACAATATTTGACATAATTGGAAGTATGATTTTTTTGAAACTGCAAAATAATGTATTGATAAACTTTCCAATAGTATAATGAGCGGTTTATAGTATATCAAAAATAAAAATAAATATTTACCATACGTACATTTTAGTACAATGTATTTTTGTGTTTTGGTAAAGTGATATATGTTGCGTAATTAAGTCGACACGCGTAATATGGTAGTAGTATTTAAGTTGGAATATAATGTATTCAAAAGTACCAAAATCTAATGGTCACAATTAAAAGTACAAAAGCGGAATGTCATGGTTTGAAGAACATTTTTTTCGATTTTTCCCCAGTTTTGAAGTTTATGTTGATGTCACCACGTTGAGTTGAAATTGAAACATCTTTTACTTTTTGGTATGTTTTATAACATATTGACCATAATTGATCGAGGTCTAGCTTTATGTCGGTGTAGTATCCAGATAGCTTAGTTGTTAATATGCTGGCCCTACATAATAACACATGTGCTCTGTACTCACTCGTGCGTGTATCGGGAAGCTTCCTTCATCGTCGATTCTAAAATTGCTCAAGAGAATTCATGTTAAACTATCAAGTTTTTATTATATCTTCGAAGAGAAAGATGCACGTTGTTGATATCGGGCCATGTTATCAATCCCTGATAAACTTTGGGGCTTTTTTTTACCGGTTATAAGTCAGCTACCGATTACCCGTGGTAATTAGTAAAAGTAGATGTAGTTATCACCCGAATGATTGATTTGCGATCATGCTACTTTTCTTCTAGGCTGTCTTTCGTAGAAAAGAAATCACTTGTGTGGACTAGGGCTGTACATAAAAAAAATCCGCCGCCAAAAACCGCAAAACCGCACGGTTGAAATTTTTAAAATATCCATGGTCGAAATTTAATCACCCGCTTGGCGAGGGTGGCGTGGATGCGAAGTCACCCGCCACCCACCCGACCCACCCGCCCATGTAAATTATATATATTTTTTATTTTTTATTATATAGTTATATAGTAAATATAAGAAATAAGAATTAATATGAGTATATGAGAGCATGAAAGAGAGCAACAAAAAGAACTCATTGATGACTAGAAGAGATAACAAGCATCAGCAGGTGTTTGGAAGAATTTTTTTTTTATCACCAACATGAGTCCAGTACATTATTTTCATCTAGACTTCTATTTGGAATCAAATGTACTTGTATTTTGGAACTTATACATATGTATGGTAATTGTACTTGCTTATGGAGTGTTTTATTTCGTATTGGAACTTATATTTATCTTGTTCGAACATATTATAGCATGTTTATTTTATACGTTGAACCCACCCGCCATTCACCCGCTTAAATGTCAACCCACCCGCCGTGGTTTGATAAATTGTTCACCCGCCGTGGTTTAATATTTTGTTCACCCGCTATAGGTGGGTCGGTTGAATATTTGGTAAAAAACCGCCCGCACCCGCCCGCGTACACCCCTAGTGTTGACATATAAGACATATAGAGAGTATTTGTTTTATGTTGGAAGCTCAAACGTATATTCCTTATAAAGTTTTTTTACACTTCAGAGTGTATGAAGATAATGGCATAACTAGTAGCTCATCTTGTGAATGTAGTCTGCAAAGAGAATGATATAAAATGATGTGCAGCAATCAGAATCTATCGGTGTACGGAGTTCCATATACAATGAGGTAAGGCACAATCCGGACGCAAGTGTCTATTGGTATCGCAAAGTTCACTCCCGAAGATACTCCACTGCCTGCATTATGGTGTAAGAGATCAACTCTGTTCAGTTTATGTTGAATACAAGTCACTTGCTGTGAATATCTATCTAAAGCCAAAGAAAGCCAAGCACGACAAAGTCAACGAAGGTCAGATGCAGTGATATACCTAGCTCGAGTTTTTTTTTTCATTGTTCTATATGCTCCTAACATATGATTTGTAAATTGTGACTACAGCAGAATGTTCATAGATCTCAAGTACCTTTGCGAGTGAACATGGCTGTATTGACTCCAATTACATGGCCGTAGGAGTCAATTAGTGGTCCACCAGAATTTCCTGCATCACAAACTTCATGAGATGACATTGAAAAATTCTTGATTATATGCACAAATAAACTACCCCAGGTCATTAGACAAGCGATAAGATTTTTTCACGTAGTTGGAGAAATACCAGCATTAATAGCAGCATCAGTTTGAATGGCTCCTCGAATAGCTTTTCCATTTGGCGAAGGTATCTCTCTACCTAATCCACTGATGACATGCAACATTTGAAACAATGGATGAAATAAGTAGTTGTCTAAAGTCATAAAAAAAATTGATCTCTTTGATTTCGCATAGAACAAATGTCTCTCTGGTAGCTTGGAAAATTCGATGTTTTTTTCAGGTTACATATAAGATGAAACTATCTGACATTTCCCCCATCGGAATAAAACCTAACATGATTACCCCAGTGGTTAGAGTGTTCTCATAACCATATGGATTTCTGATTGCAAAGCAACTCTGACCGACTTGTAATTCACGAGATGTGCCAACATTTAGTGGCTTCAGCTCGTTTCCGGCTGCATCAACCTGCCAAAATTGGATACGATGAGTAAAATATATGATGAATACAGTGTTTAATTTGTAAACCTATAAAGAATGCCACTACACAAGACTGATATGCCACAGCCAACCACATGACCACCGAAACAATTCCTTGTAAACATGCAGAGGATATTTAATCATTGCAACTTGCAAAATCAGCACCTGCAGAACAGCAAGATCAAAGTCTGGATCAAAACCCACAATATTTCCTTCTCTTACAAGGGTGTTCCCACTGGAATCAACTAAAGATACCTGAAAATTCACAAAGAAACATGTGACTCCATCTTGAAGGCAAACTGTTAACTAAAATGGAAAATTACAACTTTGCGACTGCAAACTAAAGAAAGAAGGCTAATGTACTGTATTAAAAGAAGACATGAGTAGAACCTTACAACGTTGTAAGCCACTCTTGTCAGTCGCCAATTTGGAAATTACATGATAATTAGTTACCTATAGAAGAAAAAACAGAATCAGAGACGTATTAGTCTAGAACAAAATAACAACTCTCCCAGGAAAACACATTCAAATGGGGCTAAAAAACAGAACCTAGAGTGACCGAAGATCGCTACTAGATAAAATCGTCACTAAACATCCAACGTAAGGTTGGTATGGAGAGAAAGAGTGCCATAAAGATTAGCTGCAGATGTGTTGACAGGCAACATGATATTCACATTTTCGAAACTAATTGCTGATTTTACTTGGTTGCATACGAGTAACTGTTACAAGACTCTCCCAATCTAATGGAGCAACTTACAGTTGCACCTTAATAAAATAAGTCTGCATTACAACAAAATTTAGCCGAACCACATCAAGTAAAGGGAACAAGAAACCTACAATATGACCAAACTTATCACATATGAAGCCTGAACCAGTCCCTTCCACTTTCGCATTCTCATCCTCAACTATCACATTATCAGAAGCACTCTTAGCCTTGGGTACTTTCGCTAACTCTATATCTTCGATGAATACAACAGAAGATGAAGCTTCCTACAAGTTAAATTATATAAAACTGAATAATCAGAAAAATAAATAGAAATTCAGCAAATTTGACCACACTAACATACTAACATTCTGTAAACAATCCTGTAACCACTCTTCAAGAATCATTCAATGACATTCAATGTATGCAACAACTATCTCATTTTTAAACAAGATGAAATCAGACACGGGGGAAAAAAATTCCACATTTAAGGATGTGACGATAATACAATGGATAATAGCCACAGGTATATGTTTCAATTGTACCATCCGCATAAACAGCAGTACATCAAGAAAATGAAAGTTAAATTTGGTAAACCTGAAAGATTTGAACGACCCGGTTCTCTGCTTGGTCAAGCTCATCCAGTTCTTGGGCAATTGCAGATTGGAAAGTGGAAATGTTTGGGTAGTGATGCAAGTGCAAGAAAGAGGCCAGTAAAGAAGAAGTGAAAAGTACAGATTTTCGCCGAGTTAAAAGGTGGGTGTTGTTTGAATTTGATCGAGAAGTGGGATTCTGATTGTGTGGGATTGACGATGAGGGTGTACAATTGAGTACACTCAAAACCACCATTACTAGAGACTTCTTGCCTTCTTTTCAAAAACTGAAATTTTTTCTCACTCCATTCTATTTGCCTGTAAATTATCCTTTTTTCTTTTTAAGTGATAATTTCATTGGATAAAATTAAACCGGAACAATAGTACTACTAGAGTCTTTAATACATCATAAATCTATGAATTGCATAAATCTTAAATGAAGTGAAAACGAGATATCCGAGAGGTAACAAAGTCTTCGAGAGTTGTGTGTTCAAAAGTTCAATTAATTGCTTCCTTAACTAGGTGGTCGTGCAACATTGTTTTCCTCCAGTTAAACAAAAGATATTGTCACGTGCATGCATCATGCTTTCCATTTGCCTCCTGGTGTCCTCAAGTACGATATGCTACTATTCTCGATGTATTATGATCGACAATACCTAAGAAGGTGGCACTTGCTTTTGTAAATTCACCTTTTTGTATTTCGGATTATTCTTCTTGCCCCGACATATCCATTGGTTAGAGATGATCCATATCAATGTTGAAATTGAATAAATGGATTGGGGAGGGTTTCCTGTCCCGGGGTTGTTGGTTTTGTATTTTTGATTGAGAAAAGGGATGTGTGTTCTTGTATTCGATTTAGTAGTTGGTAGTGAAAATTTTTGGAGTTAATTTACTCATTTAAAATATTTCATACATCTCGAATTCAACATATCACATTTCATTTTGAATGTTCCAATTACAACTTACCATCCATTTAATGGAAAATATTTATCTCATACTTAATTCAATTTCCTATTTTATTAGTACTATATTTCTTGCTTTATTTTTGGGATACTTCCCGCAATAATATTTTTACATCTTCCCCGAATGAATTTGCTAATAATGTTATGTTTTGTCAGTTTCCATCCAAACATTGTTAATGTTATGAATCTGCCTATCAACAATGTATGATCCATGTGCATTTGCTTTTTATGGTTTTTTCAGTGCCCCCAAGTTGAATATACGACCAATCCAGCTCCTGAAATGCTTATACCCAAACTTCACCAAATTCAATCTCGTTTTTTGGGTTCGATTTGGAATCCAATAACACATTTGATGTGGTATATACGATATAGTAATAAAATCAAACGGTACCTTTACGATCAAATTAATGAGCCACCTTTTAAGTTTTTGCGTGGTCATTAATGAAATAATGATCCTGTAAACATTAAAAACGGGGAGATCAATCTCCAGTACGAGATGTGGCAAAACATCGGTCTCCGCCCGTGCCTTTTTTATATACCTGTAATAAAGTACATGTTAGAACTTTTGGACCGGGATTGGTACTATGGACAAGTTTCAGACGATGTTGACTATGATATTGAGTCAACAACGTGTTCAACAATGGTTGACATCAGAATACTAATAAGAACAGAGAGCAGCGGACAAGTAACTGAACAACCAGAAATAAAATCTAGCCAGTATATATAAAATATACTGACCGTGCCGTAGGCAAAATTTCCACTATCAGTAAAAGTAGAATTATAGAAACGAAGCTTAAATCAATCACAGACGATCGTTTAAACTTACAGAAAACTAGACCTAGAACAGACAAACAAAAACCTATTCTAGTTCGAAGACTCTAGAGTAAATTTCAATCTTTAGAAATCACTCACAAGAGAAATCGATATCAAAGTCTAGTAAAGCAAGACAGCCTAAACTCAATAATCAGAAAGTCGAATCTCTATAGGCGTCTTCTTGCAGATGTCGTTCTTCTTGAATATGTAATGTTCTGATCGATCTCCTCAAGAAAGAACGCTTCACCTCTTTTGTTTCTTGCTCCTTGTATATATAATTGCAGCCAAGTCGAAGTGGACAGAGAGAATGCGGGAGGCAGTTTCTTCCGTGTACTTCTTTGCGTTAATCATCAAGAAGGAAATATTCCTTGTTGTGTTTCCTTGAGAATCTTTATTTCCTCCTTTCTCTCCAAATGTCCATGCCTTCACCAACTCTTTCCATATAGAATTTCCTGCGCCAATATCTTCCCAACAGCATTTGGATTCTTCCAAGATTGCGCCAAATCTGCCAACTTGCTTCTTTGAGGCCCGAACTTGTTTGCTTTGATCCTTTAAGCATGTTAAGGCCCAACTTGATATATCCTACAAAATATTCATAGAAAAACAACTACAAACGTTGAACCGGTTAATAAACGAAGAAAGGCCGAATTAACAAAACAAGTGCAATATAAATTGCACTTTCAATCTCCCCTTAATTTTTGTCTTTCTTCACATAAACCTGAAAGTAGTTAGTAGGAAAATACAAGACAATATCAAGCAACTCCCCCTTGCTCCAAGAACTCCCCCTTAATACAAAAAACCAAGAGTACAAACATTTTCCTCCTTTTTGTGAGGAAAGAAAGAAAACAAAGTTCTTTGAAGAACTTCAACATCTTGATAATCTATTGAGGACTTGCAGACAAAGTACCAATGCAGAGAAACGATGTTGACTCAACATTGTAGTCAACACTGGCAAAGGAAGTAGCAAAAGCAGGAATAGAGGTCGGATCAGCTGGAGGACAGTAATCAGGAATAGAGATTGGATCAGCTGGTGGGAAGTGTTAGGATAAGAGTGGATGGTCATGTACAGAACTTACGAGATAAGTCATGATGGGTGTTGTTGGGTTTGCTTCGAGGTAGATTCCTACAGATATATATCAAAGCAACGAAAAACTGTGCACAACTGTTAATTAAAGATTAAAGTTGCAAGTAAAACAGTTATCCGTCAAGTCAAAGTAATCAGATAAACAGATAAACCCTAGGGAGGTTGACAAAAAATCTTGATCTTAAAGAAAATGACTTGAAATGCAAGTACAGGAATGCAGAAACCCAAAACCCCAAGGAAACACCTTAGACCTACTCCCCCTCAAACCCAAAAACACACAGAATTAGAGCACAAAAAAAAAGAGCAAATAGTACTTCATGTAAAGTCTCTGTTGACCAGAACGTTGACTCAACAATGGTGACAACATCGGAAAATTAGACCATTCTTATTGTAAGTCAACCAGGAAGCCAAGTTTCAAAATTTGCAGATCCGATTAACACCACTAATGCTGCAGGCAAAACAGAAAGAGAAAGGAATACCAAAGAAACACACCCAACATTGCCTCAAAAGGTAAAGTAAACATTTAGCATAATTTTGAGTGGGGGTGACCATGAGACAGTGAACCATGTCAAATAATTGGAACACGTATGAATCCGCTCCAAAGCCGAAGCCTATGCGGAGTTAGGTAAACACACGTCTCATGGCATAAAGATCACTCATTTGACCACATTGGGTAATTTGGTACTAAAAAAGTGAACCAGCAGCATTACGAGAATCAGCACTTTTGTGCGTGTCGGTTTCCAGTACTGGCCATCAACCCTCACGACATATGACACATTGGTCACGTCGATATCTGGATAGTATTTGAACCTGCCCAACACGATCCTCGACGGAAACACTTCGAGCCCTTTTTAACAGAATTCATTAGATTGATTAAGTATAAAGGACATGAGGCAACATCAAGTGCGAGTTAAGGTACGAGTAAACAACGCCAAAATCAGCAAAAGTGGGTTTTACATAAAGCAAACACACAAGAGACCCGATACCTTTCAACCTTGGTTTCAAACAGTCTTTCAAACCCTAAGCATCACCATCATGAGCTACAAACCAGTAACAGCCAGAGACCAGTACAGAAGCACAGTAACACAGAAGCACAAAAAACACATAAAAGGACTTAAAAAGTAAACCAAAAATCAATCACTTTTTCTAGACTGCCAATGTTGACTGTGATGTTGAGTCAACATTGGACCTAACAACAGAAATCACAGAGAACACAGACCAAGAGATCTTCGAAGACTGAAGAATCTCTCACTATCTAAAGGCTTGGTAAAGATATCTGCAAGCTGATTGGTAGTATCTATGTGTTCTATGTCAATTACTTGCTTATTGACCAAGTCCCTAAGAAAATGATGCCTAATGTCTATGTGCTTTGTGCGTTAGTGCTGAACTGGGTTCTTAGAAATATGTATGGCACAAAGGTTGTCACAGAACATCAAAAGGGTATCACTTTGAAGACCATAGTCATGCAACATGTTTTTTCAACCAAACTAGTTGAGACACACAACTCCCAGCTGCTACATATCCAGATTCAGCAGTTGAAAGTGACACAAAGTTCTGTTTCTTGCTATACCAAGACACTAAGTTAGGACCAAGGTAAAAGCAACCTCCACTAGTGGATTTTCTATCATCTAGATCACCAGCCCAATCAGAATCACTAAATCCCACCAGATTAGTGTTTGTATCACAAGCAAACCATAATCCTAGATTAATAGTTCCTGATATATATCTAAGGATTCTCTTAACAGTAGTTAAATGGGGGATTTTAGGGTTGGATTGATACCTGGCGCACTGTTGGTAGACAGATACAAAAGGCTTCCAATCATTGATATGTACAATGTTGGGTTAACATCCTCGCCAACATCGATTCTGCTCAGTTTCAGAGACATAGTCATAGGAGAACTGCATGGATTAGACTGAGGTTCAGCTGGTTCCAGATCAGGTTCATCTTCTTTTTCAGAGACAGAGTCATTTGATGAACTTTCTGCCCGTGTTGTTGGACGCAATGTTGAGTCAACATTGTGATCAACATCGATCACTTCTTCTCTGACTACTGGGGATCGATTCATACCGCATGGTTCAAGACTGCCTCTCATCCTTTTCAAGTTACGCATTTTTCGATTTTCTCTTCCACCATCATTGCTCGGTGAACTCTTCTTCAAAGGGACAATCTACAAATAAATCAACTAAGCCATGCAAACAGTAAATGTTAGTAGACACAGAATTTTCAGAGTCCAAAGATTTATCACGGAATATCTCTTCACAGTTCTGGAGTCATCATAATCAAAGAAGAGGATCTGTGACGATGTTGGGTTTTCATTGTTGACCAAACATCGATTTTCATCATCGTCCAGAACAGAGGACAAAGCTGCAACACGACCTTCTGTAGTATCAGCTTCCTGTTCGTCACATGAATCATCACTAAGACAAGCAAGCAACGTTTTTCCCTTCTTACGAAGAGTGTTAGCACATTCATTCTGAAAGTGACCCCATCCTTGACATTCAAACATCTAACTTGGTCTAGTCGTTTAGAATTAAAACTAGGAAGCTCTGTGGCCTTATTGAACTTGCCAGTAGCCTTTGGATTACTTGGGGAGGCATTGTTAGAATTCTTCCTGAAGCTGGTTTTGTTGAACTTTCTAAGAAACTTAGTATAAGGCTTCTTCAGTCATCTCATCAGAGTCATCACTACTGCTATCAGACTCAGAGATTTTTGATTTTGAGTGAAGAGACATACTATGGCTTTTCGTACCTTTGCGCTCATTTTGTTGGAGCTCAAAATTTTTAAAATTGTTCATCAGGTTATGAAAATCCATAGTAGCCAGGTTTTGAGTATCTTCCAAAATAGTTCGTTTTATATCAAATTTTGAAGAGAGAGTACGAACAACTTTGAAAATCAGTTGCTTATTAGACATAGCATCACCTAGCAGTTGAATATCATTTGAAATGGTGAGCAGTTTATCAAAATAAGAATCAATGGTTTCTTCTTCTACCATTCTCAAGTTTTCAAATTTTGACCAAAGCAGTTGAAGTTTAGTTTGCTTAATACTGTTATCACCTTCACAATGATTTTGCAACAAATCCCAAGCTTGTTTAGCAGTAGTGCAGTTCTGAATGAGCTTAAACATATGTGGATCAACATGCGAAAAAATAGCATTCAAAGCTTTTTCATTATAAGAGCTAGCAAGAAAATCATCACCGGACCATTGAGCTTCGAGTTTAGGAACGACATCTCCATCAGCGTCTGGTCCTATGGTAGGCCACACATAGCCTTCAAGAACAGATTTCCATGCACGCCATTCAATGGATTTGATGTACGTTCTGATCCGTATTTTCCAGTAGTGGTAGTTCGACCCATATAGCACAGGTGGCCTATTGACACTTGAGTTAACACCGTCCACTGTAGTACCAAATCCAGACACCAATTAATTAGGTGGCTGGCTCTGATACCACTTGTTAGAACTTTTGGACCGGGATTGGTACTATGGACAAGTTTCAGACGATGTTGACTATGATGTTGAGTCAACAACGTGTTCAACAATGGTTGACAGCAGAATACTAATAAGAACAGAGAGCAGCGGACAAGTAACTGAACAACCAGAAATAAAATCTAGCTAGTATATATAAAATATACTGACCGTGCCGTAGGCAAAATTTTCACTATCAGTAAAAGTAGAATTATAGAAACGAAGCTTAAATCAATCACAGACGATCGTTTAAACTTACAGAAAACTAGACCTAGAACAGACAAACAAAAACCTATTCTAGTTCGAAGACTCTAGAGTAAATTTCAATCTTTAGAAATCACTCACAAGAGAAATCGATATCAAAGTCTAGTAAAGCAAGACAGCTTAAACTCAATAATCAGAAAGTCGAATCTCTATAGGCATCTTCTTGCAGATGTCGTTCTTCTTGGATATGTAATGTTCTGATCGATCTCCTCAAGAAAGAACGCTTCTCCTTTTTTGTTTCCTGCTCCTTGTATATATAATTGCAGCCACGTTGAAGTGGACAGAGAGAATGCGGAAGGCAGTTTCTTCCGTGTACTTCTTTGCGTTAATCATCAAGAAGGAAATATTCCTTGTTGTGATTCCTTGAGAATCTTTATTTCCTCCTTTCTCTCCAAATGTTCATGCCTTCACCAACTCTTTCCTTATAGAATTTCCTGCGCTAATATCTTCCCAACAATATTTGGATTCTTCCAAGATTGCGCCAAATCTGCCAGCTTGCTTCTATGAGGCCCGAACTTGTTTGCTTTGATCCTTTAAGCATGTTGAGGCCCAACTTTATATATCCTACAAAATATTCATAGAAAAACAACTACAAACTTTGAACCGGTTAATAAACGAAGAAATGCCGAATTAACAAAACAAGTGCAATATAAATTGCACTTTCACTACAAAACCTATAAATCATAGACTGTGACTACCTCTGACAAAGCCTATTTTGCCTATATTAGCGTGCAACCACATTAGCCTTAATTGAGCTGCCACGCGGACAATAAATTCTTGCTGCCCAACTAGTATCCAATAAAAGATGGAGGAAATCAAATTTATTGATCTCCCTACCTATGGGGTCATATGGTCCGAATCAACAGATCTATATGCATAGTCTACATTCAGGCTACGGATTCGAATTATTTACTGTGTATTCAGGCTCACTATGATTCACTATAGTCCGAGCTAAGGTTCAAATATTTATCAAGTCCATCTATTTATCAAGAATCAGATACAACAGGTATCAAAAGCACGAAAGAAGCATGCGAAGAACAATGAAAAGCCACATACGACAAAAAGAAAGACAAGTAAATAAAAGTGAAATCCGGATGAGAAAACTTACTTGTTATGAAGCTTGGATGAGATGAAAGCAATTGAAAACGACATGCACAACACTCAGACTCACTTGCAAAGCTTCGGATTCAGTAAGATTGCAAAAATTCTCTCTCTAAGTGATGCGCAAATGACGGTGAAATGTTGTTATTTATAGGGGGTTAATTTGGGAAGCCCAATCGTCGCGTCGATAGGGATTTAATCTCTTTCGTTCATCGCGATTCATCCAACGACACGAATTAAACCACTTGGTGAAATGACCAGTTAGCCTAATTGGTGTTGAGAAAAAACCTCTTCAAGAGATAGATTTTCCACTACCAGATACACCAATAGGCCGAGGAGACTGTACATGGCCCAGCCCATTACACACAACTCAAGGCCCAAGGAGTCCATTTCAGTCCCGATCGCTCGAAGCCCACAAGGCTACGTGCTACAGATACTAATACTACAGTAGTATGCAGGATCCGGACCTTACTACTACTAGTCTACTACAATATACAATGTACGGATCGTCGTACTACAACAGTACCGGATCAACAAGAAATCAACTCGATGCCACGCACAGTCTCGCTTACCACTACAAAAAAAATCCGGGTTTAGGGACGGATTTATCCGTCCCTAACCCCCCCCCCCCCCCGATTCGTCCCTAATCCGTTAGGGACGGATAGAGACGCCCGTCCTTAAAACGGGCGTCTCTAACCAAATATGGACGGATATTTTATCCGTCCCTAAATAAGGACGTATATTATCCGTCTCTAAATTTAGGGATGTCCCTAAATTTCACCGGGCTAATCCGCCCTAATATCCATCGCTAAAACTGCATTTTTTAATTTTTTAATTTTTTTATTCTTTCCTGTTTTCACATTTCACTTGTTTTACACTCAATATAGTCGTAGATAATATACCCAAAAGTGATAAAATTGCATTAATTAAAATAGAGATTTAATAAAATATCCGAACAGAAGACTAAAATCCGAATAGAAGACTAAATATCCGAACAAGATGAGATAGTGTGAAAGTATGTAGCTAGAACAACATAAGTACATGAGAATCTAAGAACCGGGAGGAGGCAGTGGTTGTTGGTTCGCACCGAACATCTGCTGTGCCATCTTATCCATCCAACGAGTGATACGATCTTGATTCTCTAGCGGTTGATCGATCGTTCACTTGAGAGGATTCATCAGCTCATTGACCTGCTCTTGTGTGTAGAAATTTCCACGTGATGAGGATGCCTGAGACAACGAGAAGCTACCACTCGTCAATGCAGGGCCGTACCGAGCCATCTCAAGTTCTGGGTGCTAACTCCCAAGAGTCACCCCTTCCCCTCCCGATTTGGCACGCAGATGTGCCCAAATGGCGCACAAAGGGGGGATTCTGTGTGCCAGACACAGTGCCCATCGGGTTGACTTGGAAGAATATCTGGTCTTGCTCTCGAATTGTGAGCTCAGGAACGTCGATCATCCTCTCCTCCATGATCCGCTCCACCTCAGTCTGCAATAGTGTAGTGCATACGAAATGAGATACAGTTTTAGGAATGTTGGTCCAGATAACAGCAAAGTAAAAGACTAGATGGGGGGGGGGGGGTTGAATAGTCTTTTAAAACTTTTGTCGATAAACACAGTTTCTCAGAAACCTGGGGATTTCTGATACTTAAATTCAGAGCGCGGAAGACTTTAAGATAGGTAAGTGCAGAAACAATAAGTATGTGTGTGTGCTTTGCTGAAATGTAAATACAGAAAGGTAAATGACACAGCAAGTATAGTGGTATCTGGAGGTGGCGTAATCCTCCAACTAATCCACTTCGGTCTTTCTGAGACCTAGAATTCACTAGAACAAATAATTGAGTTCACCTTACAATAATCCTATTCTAAGATTCCTAAACAAATGGTTCCCAACCAAATGTTCCCCCTGATTTATTCCCCAGCTCCTAGAGCTAAGTACTTCCTCTACTCAGATAACCTTGGAGTTATTCCTTGATTTCCCAAATCAAGTACTTCCTCTACTCCACGCCTTGATGGTGTTGGTTATAAGGTTTGTCAGAGAGGCTTCTCGTATAACTTTTCAGTTATGTTTTCAGAGAGCCTAATAGATCAAGACTACTTAATACACTTGTTCAGTGGATGGCAGTCTGCTCTTTACTGACCCAAGTAATTGATGCCCGTTCTGGAGAATGAGCTTCAGAAAGGGTATCTGATAGTTCAACTCTTTCACGAATAACATTCTCTTGTTAAGGTTCATGACAACTTAGAACTACTAGTGATTCTTCGAGCAACATAAATCTTTCAGAAAGGGTAGTAGAGTGCTTGAGAGAATACTTTGCTTGATGGTAAGTTTGCAAGATAGAGCGTTCTAAGGTGTATTTCTCAGCATCTAAGTGTGTGATATATATAGATGAATTCGAGAGTTGTTGGAATGATATCCGTTAGACACAATTCAAATTCAGTCCATACTTATCTTGAAATGAGTACTCAGAAGTCCTTGTCTCATGTCTCAGAGAGGACTGTGCTTCAGTGGCTTTTCTGCCGATGTAATTAATGCACTTGTACTATTTCTTGTCCTGTAGTCTTTAACGGATACATGAGCCTTTCTGATGGCTTGCATGCTCCATACTCATGATGTCATATGTCCAGAATCATATTTCAAAAGTAAGTAAATACACTTAAGAAAGGATTAAGGACATAGTCTTTCTGAGTTAGACTAAACCTTGATGTCTTCATAAATCTTGTGCAATCTTCAGTCTTCTAATCTTCAGAAAAGCTCCATTGCTAGGATTGATCTTCATGGTCTTCTGGAAATAAAAATTACACTCAGAGACCTATAATCCTAATACAAGATTTACTAGACTAATCATACTCAGTGATTTCCTCTTTTACAATGTTCAAGTGAACCAAGAGTACTTAATCACCTTTCTGGCTACGATAAGAACATGTGATGAGTGATCAAAATACTAACAGATATTCCTAACAAGGAAGATACGCACGATATATAATATACACAAATGCAAATGTGAACCTTAACAAAGAAACGTACCCCAATTAGCTCAGCCCTAGGATCAGTCCAGATGCCATTCTTCATTTTTGCCTTCTTGAAGTGGTGAAGAGCAGTAGTGGGCTCCCCGGCATGGAGCTGAAGAACATGCAAACAAGTAGTATGTTGTTAGAAATGAAAGCAAAAAACATATGTAAAATCATATTACAAGTCATAAATAACATATATACTAATCGATATCTGGCGGTCTATAACAACAGCCCGCGACCCATAATGATGCCTGGAGCTGCCCGTACCATCTCGCACCTCAGTCAACCGGTTCGCTTTGTTCTTCGCCGCCATGTCCCTGACAAAGGGATCCCTCCAGTACTCCTGCCAAAGTGCCCACTCATCATCCCCCATGAACTGCGGCTTTACCCCAGTGGTTTTCATGTTGTTAACCATCCTCTTATAGCACTCTGATCCAACAGTCTCGAAAACAGACCACAGTTGGGGAATCAGGGCATTGAGAATGAAGTAGTAGTTCTACAACATTTCCATAAGAAGTAGAAATTACACAAGGTTAATGAAAGTAGGAATTTAAAGATAAACCCAATTACAGTGGCTAACATACCACGAAATCAGCACAACAAGTTCAGTAATGGTGACTAACATATCACCCAAGTACAGTGGCTAACATACCACTCAATCAGCACAACAAGTCAAAGAACTGTGACTAACATATCACCCAAGTACAGTGGCTAACATACCACTCAAATTGTCCTAAAATTTACTAACACAATGGTGACTAACATATCACCAAGTACAGTGTCTAACATACCACGAAATCAGCACAACAAGTTTAGTAATGGTGACTAACATATCACCCAAGTACAGTGGCTAACATACCACGAAATCATCACAACAAGTTCAGTAATGGTGACTAACATATCATCCAAGTACAGTGGCTAACATACCACGGGATAAAGCATTGTAACATTTAAGCTTACCCGCATCTCATCAAAGTAATGGTGCTTCATCCAGTCCGGGAGTGTAGACCACTTCTCGCCTCCTTCACCCGGCTTCTCCCTCCTGAGCCTTATAATCTTACCAAGATTTTCGCTAGCACCCTGTGGCCAAAACCTGTTATAAATGAGACAGACATGAAACAAACATTCTTAGTAAATTCATGTGACATTTACTAATTATCTGAAGTTATGTTCTACAAATGCATAATACTTACTTCTTCCCGTTCGGGAACAACACCGGCTTCCCATTCCAAGTAGCACCGGGTGTCAGAATGGTGTAGGGACACCCATCAGAGGATAATTCACCAAACATGGGTGACGTCCCCACGCTCGAGCCAGAGGGAGTCTCAGAACTGTGGATCTGCTCCTTAATGTCATTGCCGCTACTTCTGCTACCCAACCGCACCGCCTGCATCGTAACCACCACCAGTAGGACTAGACACCGGAGGACGGTATGTGGACCTCTTCTACCTCAGCATCTGCAAAAGCATACAACAAGAAGACAAGATGAATTGGCAGGTAAAACATATACAATAGACACGTAATAAAGCATATATAACAACAAGTGTTAGTAAGAAAGATGAGATAAATTGGCATGCAAGTAAAACATATACATTTAACACGTCAAGAAGACTAAAAAGTTGAGTTAATCATGAACCACCAGTATACACATACCCTCGTCCTCCTCGCCCGTGGTTAAGTCTACATATTGGTCTTCGTGCAGCTCAATGTACTCATCAGGAGCATGTACAACATTTCTCGCTGTTTCATCCACAACCTCTTCTTGGTACGAGTTGGTAATTGAGTCGTCCTTCTAAGCGTACTCTACTCTGGAGCGGGCCCGTATATGTATCGCAGCCAACCAGTCTGCCTTGTCACGTTTCAGGCTTGGATATTCAATGAATACCACTTGGCGTGCTTGAGTAGCTAAGATAAACGGTTCGTACTTACGGTACCTCCTCATATGGTTAATTTCCACCATCTCATACTGCTCGTGCTTCCTCGTACCATCTGGAGTAGGATCATACCAGTCAACATCAAACAGAAAGGTTCTTTTCAAAGGCAAATCGGGATATTCAAGCCGCACGATTCGCTTCAGCTTCCCGTAGAAATCATACAAATCCAATAGATCTTGCCCACTGACACACACCCCTGAATTGCTTGTGGCCATGCTCGTGTTAGACTTAACCGTGTGGAACCTAAGGCTATTAACTATGTACGATGAGAATGTGGAGACCTTTCTGTCTGGTCCCTCCGCTAGAGCTACTAAGTAAGGAGATGTGATGTTGTTGACAGGATCTCGGACATACTCCTTGAACCAAGGTGGAAATTCTGTTTCCAACTTCGCTTCAAGTTGTGACTCAATCTCATCATCTGCCAATATTGGATTCTTCTCCAGACAACGCTCTTTGAACTCCCTGTGGACACGATTGATATGCATGATTAGTTAGCTAGTAGTTAGATATTCAAATTCATGAAGGCCTTAGTAAGAAAGCTACTCACCCAACAAATTTCACCATAAATTCATCAACTTCAGTACAGTTCGAGAGGACATAAAACTGGGCTGCCAACATTTCCCTATCATCCAGCCATTATGTATTTTTCTTCCCCATAGGTCTCCCTGAGACCCTAAAAACAGAAATAGCATCATCATCATCCTCTTGAACTTCGAATGTGTCTGCGTTTCGAGACGGCCTAGATGCCTTTGTGGGAACGTGGTCTCCAAAGTAATAGGAGCAGAAGGTTGCGACTTCCTCAAGACGTATGCATTGGCCATCGATCCCTCAGGCCTACCTTTGTTGCTGACATACCTCTTCAATTTTCCCAAGTACCTGCAATGCATATATATTTGGGTAATATAATGTAACTTTAGAAAATTCAGACATTTGAAGTGAATGATTGTCTTTATATATTACACACCTCTCGAATGGATACATCCATCGATACTGAACCGGTCCAGCAAGCCTCGCTTCGTGTGGGAGGTGAACCGGCATGTGCTCCATAGAATCAAAGAAGCTCGGTGGAAAGATACGCTCGAGCTTGCATAGAATCAATGGTATGTTGCTTTCAAGGTTTGCTAACACTTGATCGTCAACCACCCTTGTGCATAAATTCTTGAAAAATAAGCTCAGCGCGGTGAGAGCGATCCATACAGGTTTAGGTAGCAGTTCTCGAAATGCAACCGGGAGAAGCCTCTCCATAAACACATGACAATCGTGGCTCTTCATCCCATACATCTTCGTCTTCTTCAAATCCACACACCGCCCCAACTTTGAGGCATAATTGTTGGGGAACTTCAATCCCCTAACCCAATCAAATAGTTTGTTCCTAGATTCAGTATCAATCGTGTAGCGCCTTGGGCCATTGCCCCTTCTCATTCCGCTTTGTCAACTCAGGCCTTTTACACCATGTATCCAACTCGGCTCTAGATTTAACGTGATCCTTTGTCTTTCCGGGAATGTTGCAAATCGTGTTGAAGCAGTTCTCGAACACATTCTTCTCAATGTGCATGACATCCAACATGTGACGTATAAGAAGACTACTCTAATAAGGCAAGTCCCAGAAGATGCTTCTCTTCTCCCATCCACATTTGTTCCAAATTTTCTTGTTATGCTTCTCCCACCCATGTTCAGTCACTTTCATAAGACCCAGCCTATCAATCTCCGCAAGTATCTATGCACCAGTAAGTTATCTCGGGGGGCCTTTATTCTCTACTTTGTTTTTCAAGAATTGAGTCTTGTTCTTCCTGAACGGATGGTTCCTTAACTGGTAGAAACCTACGATGACAGTCAAACCAAGACTCCTTCCCGCTCTCCTTCAATCTAAATGCATCAGTGTCCTCCAAAAAATGTGGACAAGCATGAAAACCCGCGGTTTTCCTTCCAGATAGCATGGAGTACGCAGGAAAATCACTCACGGTCCACAATAGTGCTGCTCTTAAGGTAAAGTTCTTCTTCGTTGACACATCATATGAGGGATACCATTTTCCCACAACTCAATCAGCTCCTTGATTAGGGGATGCAAGAACACATCCAACTTATGTCCTGGATCAGCTGGCCCGTGCACCAACGCAGCCAAGAACATGAACGGTTCCTTTATCCACTCACCGGGGGGCAGGTTGTATGGTGTCAGCATGACTGGCCGACAAGAGTACTTCTGGTCACTTCCAAACGGGTTAAAACCATTCGTACAAAGCCCCACATGTACATTTCTGGACTCGGCTGCAAACTCCGAATTTGTCTTGTCGAACTCTTTCCATGCCGGTGAGTCTGATGGGTGCTCCATTCTACCCACTGCATCCGCCTCCCTTACTCTCTCCTTGTGCCACCGCATTTTATCAGCATAAGTACTTGAAGCGTACAACCTCTTCACATGAGGTTCTAGAGGGAAGTACCACATTTTCTTATGTGGGAGATTTTTCTTCTGGCATTTCTTTGAAGCCCCCTCCTTGTAACGCTTGTAGCGGTCCTTACCACAAAACTTGCACTTCAGTAGATCTACATCCTCCCCCCAATAGATTATGCACATATCCGGACAACAGTCTATGGTTACCATAGCAACCCCAACCCCCGCATCTTTTTCTTCGCTTGGTAAAAGTTGGTGGGTACTAGGTTTGGTTCAGGGTAACACTCCGATAACAGTTGTACGGTGTTATTGAAGCTCACTTCAGATTGGCCACCTTCAGCCTTACAACTCATTAGCCGAGACAACAAAGACAACTCGGTGTGCTTCTTACATCCCGGCCAAATCGGCTTCTTTGATGATTCCAACAAGTCAAAGAACACCTGATCCTCGGGATTCGGTGGCTCCTCCACATCCCGGTCGGTGTCCATGAACTCTGGACCCGCAACATTATACACCATTTGCTCAATCCTATCATGATCAGGATTAGCATCAGATGTAGACGTATTTTGAGTACTACTGATCACATTTTGCTTCCTTCTTTTACGCTTAGGAATACTCCCATAATCCATGAACGGTATTGATTCCTCACCATGATAACACCATACCTCATACTACCACTGAACCCCTTACGTTTCAAGTGCTCGACTACCGTTCTAGGAGGCAAAAATTGCTTATTCCTACATTTGTTCGCATTGCAAGGGCACTTCATCATCCCGCGACTCAAACAAGTAGTCTGTGTAAGTGCAAAAGCAAT
Source organism: Plantago major (assembly GCA_026545765.1). NCBI lineage: Eukaryota > Viridiplantae > Streptophyta > Magnoliopsida > Lamiales > Plantaginaceae > Plantago > Plantago major. The sequence goes on from CM048844.1 coordinate 44,992,847, forward strand.
GAATGCTTCAACCCCTTCCACAAAACTAGATTCAATTCTGCCATTAACAGTGCGACGGTACATCCATGAACGATCGGGATTCATAATTCAACAATTAACCTGTGTCTCAATTTATTAGATTTATAACATGTATAGCATTGCGTATTTAGTTTCATTACAATTACAATTACATTCTTAATTAGGATACGTTAACAATTGGTAATGAATTACATGCATTTTACGATTACAATTCAATTTTCTAGTAGTTAAACTTCCATATATATATCTATTAACATTACAAATTGTTGATGGAAATATTAGTAATTGTTTTTATGTTAATACTCCAAAATTATATTAAAATCACCAAAATCACCAAATTGTCTCCAAACACACAATTAAATCTTCATAATCCTAGTACACGAAAATAGCTAAGTAAATACCCTACATACTTACAATCATACTAATAATCCAATTTCACAATAAATATATCAATTGCACATCTCAAAGCTAACCCAATACGTAATATAAGCTAAATTATCTACTACATACTTACTATAAATATACAATTGCTCAAACTAGTAGAAATTAACAAAATTCCCAAATTTAAAAAAGTAAGGGTTTTAGCCAAAATACCTTAAATTCCGGAGAAAATAGCGGATGAAAGTTGAAATTGATGGACAGCCCGAGCTCCTTGTCCTACGAGCTTCGGAATGAGTACGAGATTGGCCGGAATGGTGGATTATTGGCCGAAATTGGCAAGTGGCGGAAATGGCTTCGAAGAAGGGAGGAGAAGAAGCATAATGAATCCGTCTCTGACTCCCTTTTTTAAAGTTTTTTCTTTTTTTTTTTGGCAGTCAACTGTTTTAGGGACGGATATTTTTATCCGTCCCTAAAACAGAGATGAATAACTAATCCGTCCCTATTTAGGGACGGATAGGCCTATTCGTCCCTAATCCGTCTCTGTAGCCGCCGATTCGTCCCTAATTTAAATCCGTCTCTAAAACCGGTTATTCTTGTAGTGTACAAATACCTCTTTTCTAACTGTCTGAGACCCTCTGTCTCGGACTGAAGGGGGGGGGGGGGGGGGAGATATGGGAAAAGCATCAAGTATTTTCCCATCAAGGGCACGGACCACAAGATTTTTTCTTTTTTAGGAAACGGATCGGACCAACAATAAAAAATCTCTCCCACACATCGAATTATAGTTCCACAACTATCTTCTACAAAGATACTTGAAAACTAGGGGGACATATGTTGATACGGAACAATGTTCAATCCGTTTAAGACGTTCTAAAGACGAATCCTAAGACGAGTTAGTCTATACTCACTAAGAGGCTCGACCAAGTGGTCCGATACCACTGGTCCGTCCCTCATTCACAAGAGCATCCGGACTTTGGTACAAAGCAGGAATAGGTCTGGACAAACTATCCGACCTACGTCACCATTTATACCGCTCTCACAGTGCAAGTAATAAAAGACTAACTTCGGATCATAAGACCTAGGGGTCGGACGTCTCACCACCAAAAGACCAAGTGTACTGAGCTGGAGCAAACAACTTAGTCCGATCTGGACCGAAAGTATGTCGAGAGGTCCAATCACAACGCTGAAATACCAATTGTGCCCTCACACAGCCCAATAAGCTAATGGGTTAAACCTATCTAATGGGCTTTGAGCCCAATAAGTCATTGGTGGCACATTGTGAAGCCTACACTTAGCACAATCTTGTGAGTCCCTCCATTTGAAGAGACATACCTATAAATATGGCACAGACTCCCATGCTACAGTAAGTCACTATTCCCCATAATCACACTTTTACAGAGTAGACACTCAATCTCTGTTTAGTAAAGTCTTTATCCGGTTTGACCCTAAGCAAACCGGATCTACCTTTCTACCCCCCCCCCCCCGCCCAACTAGTCTTTGTGCAGGTCCTTAGCGTGATCCGACCATCTGACGGTTCACCAGGTGGACTCGGGCGAATCGTAGGGTTAGGAGGACAACTTGGTAATCACTTAGTAGGTGTTGCGGATTCACTCCCCAACATCACACTACAAGAGAACATCAAGTGTTGCAAAGTTTCAACCTGGCCACATAAACAACAATCATCATTCAATATCATCCCAAAACGCCAAAGACTTTCTTTCGTTGCTAGCCTCCCATGACACGCAAGCCAAAAAATAAACCTAGCCCTGGGTCGAGTCAGATTCCCATAGAACAGCTTGTGCCAGTGTACACTAGAATGATCTCCCCTTAATGCCTGATACACATTCTTTGATTGATGAATTTTGTGATATATATTTCCACTAATCTTGATAAAAATAAATAATTCTAGGCATTATGTCTCAAGTGTTTTCCTTTTGATTTTTTTTCCTAAAAAAAGTAAAGCTTTTAGATTTCCTCTAAATAAATTTTGTAGGGACTCTGATTTAACTAGTTTGCGTCTATTGTGAAAATTGGAAAAAGTGGTTGATTTCATTAAATTGGCGTGGGCATATCTATGAAAACTTTTGTGATAATTAATTTACTTTTTCCTATTTTTTTTTTTCATGATCATCTTGATAGTGAGCTTAATTATAACTCTTGTGTTTGGTATGAAACAAATTAACCTCCAACATGGTGTCTCATGTTTATGCAAGACTCATGTTATTCTTGATTTTTCTTTTTGTTTCATTACATGTTCCTGAAACTGCTCCGTTTTATTTTATCCCATATAAAAAAACTGTTCGAGTGTACAACAGAGTTGGCCAGAATGTTAACCTTCATTGCAAGTCGAAGAACAATGATTTTGGAAAGCATCTCCTACAAAATGGTGGTTCGTTCGAATGGAGGTTCCGACCAAACTTTTGGGGCACCACCCTATTCTTTTGTGGTATGATTTGGGGACATACAAAAGGAGTTTTTGATCTATATGTGGACGACAGAGACCTAAAAAGGTGTCGAGTTTGTGTTTGGATTATTACCAAAGATGGAGTTCGTGGCTATGATAAGGAAGGCGGTGATGAACAAATCTGGTTTCGATGGGTTTCTAAACCAAAACCATTGGGTTCATATCAACAAGTCTAGATCAACTACTCTTGTTTCATAAGAATACTTTCACACATGCTATATATCTAATAAAGGGAATTTTGGATTTGTACAATAAAATTTCATTTAAAAGAAAACACTCATATGAGTTATATAAATAATGATAGTGAGAGTTCATTGTAACGCCCTGACTTTTAAGATTTTCAAAGGAGTAAATTTCAATTGGGACGTAGGGCGAAAACTGAGCCGAAACGTTCAGTGAAACATGTAAAGTTACAGAAACCTTTCAAGTCCCTCCATTTGAAGAATGATTATGGGGAATAGTGACTTACAGTAGCATGGGAATCTGTGCCATATTTATAGATATGTGTCTTCAAATGGAGGGACTCACAAGATTGTGGTAAGTGTAGGCTTTCAATGTGCCACCAATGCTTTATTGGGCTCAAAGCCCATTAGGTAGGTTTAACCCAACCTCTTACTGGGCTGTATGAGGGCATAATTGGTATTTCAGTGTCGCGATCGGACCTCCTGATATGCTTTACGGTCCGAATCGGACTAAGCTATTTGTTCTAGCTCAGTACACATGGTCTCTTGGTGATGAGACATCCGACCCTTAGGTCATACGATCCGAAGCTAGTCGTTTTTACCGTCAATACTTGTACAGAGAGCGGTACGAGTGGTGAGGTAAGTCAGACAATGTGTCCGGACCTATTCCTGCTTTGAACCAAAGTCCGGATACTCTTATGAGTGTCGGACCAGTGGTCTTGGACCATCTGGTCGAGCTTCTCAGTGAGTGTAGACTAATTCGCCTTAGGATTTGTCTTTAGAGCGTCTTAAACGGATTGGACATTGTTCCGTATCAACAGTTTGGATACCCGAATTTCGCAATCCTCTTCATGGACGTAGCGTGGTTTGCCCTTGTATCCATTAACATCACCATGAGAGGATTATATTCTTGGATATAGCTCTGAATGTGTGTGATTATCTCCTCTCTTACTCCTCCATGAAGATTCCGAAAAAGAAGCTTCATGGGTTTATTATCAAAGATTGGTATCCAGTCGGATTTATCATATGTCCGACTCTACTCTTATGAGTAGTTTTCTGCTTTCTAGCCCCAATTCTCATAATTGTAGGCTTAAAAGTGTCTCTTTTGATGTATATACAAATATATTTTCCTTTCTTTTCTTTAGAGATTTGCCAATCAATATTGATTGGGTTTCTAAGACCACTCCCAATGGGAGTGGTCGTGAGGCCGGCCGTGCCTCACGGCGTCGATCTCAATGGAGCACCACGGCCGTGAGGCATGGTTACACTGGAATCACTTTAACAAGTGTCAAACCAATTTGGGAAGCCCTATGGGCCCACCCGACTTTGTTTTTAATTTTTTTAAAAAGTTTTTAAAAATTAATTTGTAATGTAATATTAAATAAAAAATACACCAACGACTATATTTTTTCGAGATCTATAAATACAACTCATTCACAACCCATTTCACCACACCTCAATTTCCTCTCATCTTCCACTTCTTAAACTCAAAACGCTAAAATGTCTACTCCCAATTCCCAGAATTCGAACTCCACTCCAAACTTCACTCCACCAAATCCATTTGAACATCCGACATACATATGGCTCACTCAACAAGGAATGTTGGATAAAATACCGACATTTCTGAATGAGTTTGATGGTGTCACTTCCAACTCCCAAATTCCCATCTCACCCAAAGGCCAACCGGAACCTTCATTCTACGATACGACCGGATGCTACAATCCATACAACCCAGACTCTTCAACTTATCCACCGGAGTCTGTTCCAGAGACTCAACCGGAACCTACGACAAAAGGGAAAGGAAGGAAACGTCGCAAGCCTACTGGAAAAAAGGCAGCCTCAACCGCGGGGAAAGAGGAAGAAAAAGATGGGTCAAGGAGTTCGTACTCTGAAGAGGAGGATCGTGCTCTCATCCAGATTTTCATGTCGTTAAGTGAGGATCCGGTGAAAGCCACCAACCGCACGTATACTTCAATGTTTGTGGAAGTTCAGGAAATCTGGGAGCAAAACATGAGCGATGGCCATCCTCTTACCGGTCTCACACCTCGAACTGCAAATTCACTACGTGGTAGTTGGACTCGGATGAAATAAGATGTAAACCACTTTGTCTCAGCTTATGATGATGCGGAAAGATGTGTTGGAGATAAAAGCGGTTACAATGACGATGATGTTATCAACATGGCCAAAAAGCTACACATACAGAGGCAGGGCAGTAAGTTTAATAACATGCATTGTTGGGAAGCAATGAGGCACTATCCGCAGTGGCAATCTCACATGAATTTCACCAGGTCTGGGGGGTGAAATCTTCCGTATAACCTCGGGCATATGGTGGTGGATCAGCTGACGAGGCTATCAATGTTGAGGTTAGTGGTGGGAGCGGTACCAAAAGGGGTTTGGACTGCAATGATGATGTGAGCGAAATTGCATCGAAGCGCCCTATGGGTCGTGATAAGGAAAAGGCCTTCCAAAAGCAGGGGGGTTCGAGTGGAAGCTCGATTATGGACGGTTTGAATGAATCCTTCCAAGGCATGAATACAATTGAGGAGAAGAGGCTTGAGCTTAAACTGAGGAAGATTGAGGAAAGGAAGCAAGCTGAGGCGCGGAGGCTTGAGTTTGAGGAGAGGAAGCTTGAAGTGATGCGAATGAAGGCGGAGAAGAAGTCTGAGGATACGAGAATGCTTGCTGAGAGTCAACATCAAGCTGCTACGTTGGGGAAGTTCCAAATGATGATCGATCTACAAAACAGGTTCGATAACTTGTCACCGATGGAGCTTACTATCCTGTAAAAGCTCCAGTCCGAGCTCGGAATGTGATTCCTTCTATGTTTGTTGTTGTGTGCTTTCATTTCTTTTCAAGTAGGATTTCAATGTTGTATGATGTTGTGTGTTTTCAATTTCAATCATGTATTAGGATTGTAATGTTGTATCCGTATGATTTCAATATATGAATCTGTGTGTTTTTAATAGATGTTGTTCCGAACGGATATAAGTTTCAAACGGATTAAACAACGACTATATTTTTCAAACGGATTAAACAACGACTATATTTTTCAATCTCAATAAATTATAAAACGAGTTTTAAGAATCCAATTTGAGTAATTTCAACTTCTAAACACTCTTATAATATGTTAAGCAAGTTAAAAAAATATAAAAAAAATACGAAAAAAATTAAAAACCATTATTCACGGCCTTAACATGACCTGTTGGACAGTTTTTTTCTGCAGTGGTCGTTAAATCAGCCTTAGCATTCTAAGGTATGTTTTTCAAGCATCTAAGTGTGTGATATATATAGATAAATTTGAGAGGCGTTTGAATTGTATCCGTTGTGCTCTCTATCAAATTATATCTGTTTATATCTTGAACTATGTACTCAGAAGTCACTATCTCATTTTTCAGAGAGGACTGCTTTTTGCAGCATTTCTGCCGATGCATTTAATGCATAGTACTGTTCATTGTCCTTTAGTCTCAACGGATACATGAGCCTTTCTGATGGCTTGCATGCTCCATACTCATGATGTTATATGTCTAGAATCATATTTCTAAAGTAAGGTAATATACGTAAAAAAGGATTAAGGACATAGTCTTTCTGAGTTAGACTAAACCTTTGTGTCTTCATAAATCTTGTGCAATCTCCAGTCTTCTAATCTTCTGAAAAGCTCCTTTGCTAGGATTGATCTTCATGGTCTTCTTGAAATAAAAATTACACTCAGAGACCTATAATCCTAATACAAGATTTACTAGACTAATCATACTCAGTGATTTCCTCTTTTACAATGTTCAAGTGAACCAAGAGTACTTACTCACCTTTCTGGCTAAGATAAGAACATGTGATGAGTGATCAAAATAATAACAGATATTCCTAACAAATTTTCCCCTTTTTGATCAGTCATCCATGACTATCTTTCGAGTCCTATTACAAAATTGTAATCCTGGAAGAGAAAACAATCCACCACTTAATCATTTCAAATGATATTCAATTTTAGTTGAATTAAGTGCGTAGTAAACATCAACCAAATCACAAGAAGTGATCTTTCTTGATAAGTTGTCATCTATTAAAATGTATCCGAGAGTATGATCTTGAGATATACGATTCTGAAAGAGATGCAACTTTTACAAATAGAGAATTTTAGAAACAATCAGCAAGATTACAAAAAGTAATAAAACATACTAAGTAAATTAGAACAAAGGAGAGTCCAAGCTCCAAGAGAGTATTCTAATGTTACTAATCTTCAAGTCTTCAGAAATGCAACTTGGGTTTAGATACCTCAAGTTCTTGACACCTTTCCGGATCGATTGACATGATCATCCACTTTTACGCATTCTTGGACATAGTCATAAAGAATCCTTCCGACAGAGCTCTGTCTTTGGATAAGTCACATATTTCATGGTAACTCTTGCCAAGCTTGTGATTCTTCCATGAAAATGTTTGACCTGTATACTTTCCTGGACCGGGCATGGTCTACTTGCAACTGAGACAGGTTGAAATACTTGTATATTTCTTCCAGATAGTGTATATCATCTAGGTATTCATCCAATGTCATATAGAATGACTCATAGGTTGAAACTCCTAGTTTGTTCTTCCTGCTGTAGCTACCATCCAGTTTTCTTACCTTGTGTACATCATCAGGTTTTGGGTAAGGACAGGCAAAAGAAAGATCCATCTTTCTGGCTTCATTCCTCTTTTCTACTTCAAAGTTTAGCCAGGCATGAAGGTGCTCAAGTTTTAGCAATTCTGGCTTGCCTTCTCTCCATTTCAGGATCTGGTTGAGGATGGGAGTTGGAAACTTATCATTGACAAGTAGATGTTGTAGTTCCAGAATCCAATACCCTCTCTTGTTCAGAATGCACCTATATGAAGATTCTTCATTACTAGTCTTCATATACTCAATGTGGGCATCAGTTGGCCTTTCTTGATGTGTTTCATTGTTTATTCTGCCAAACTGGAAATCCTTTCTAGCTTTTCTGTTTGGTGGCCTTCTGTCAGGAGATCCTCTAACCCTTTCTTCCTGCCTTGGGGCTGTGTTGGTGGATGTTCCTTGTATAGACTTGGTGTTTCCAGAAGGAGTTCTGGCTGCTAAGGGCTTTGCTGCCAGAGGAGGTTGTGAAGTAGTTGCTTGTCTCCTTTTCTTGTGAAGTGGATGTTCATCAGAATCATCCTCATCATCCTCATCATCATTGAAGTCTAAAATTGGAAACTTGCAGCTTTCTTGGCCTCTTACTTCTCCTTCTTCCTTTTCTTCTTCTTCAGAAGTCTTCTTCTCAGAAGGGACTTGGTTCCCCTAGTGACCATACTTCTCAGCCTTCTGGCTGGTTGATCTGGAACAACTTCTTCAGCAAGGGTGTCTCCAGTGGTGTCCTTAATGACAAGTTGACTTGAGGAGGGAGGATTTGATTGTTTTCTTTTTCTTCCTCTGCCTTTCTGAGGCATCTCTTCTTCCCCCTTAGTCATGAATGACTGACTCATGATAGCATAAGCTTCAGAGAGAGTTTCAAAGTTTTTCTGGAGATTGTTGTGCACCCTGACTAATTCTTGAAGTTCTTTCTTCAGCTCGTTGTTCTGCCTAACCAGTTCCTGCTCCTTTCTGTTGAGCTCTTCAAGCGGCCTTAGAATGGGGTTGGCTTGCAGGACAGCATGGCTGGCTTCATTCAATGCTGCATTAGCATTGTTACAATCCTCATCCCTGACCAACCCTAGGTCTATCTGAGAGAGAGCTATGCTGGTTGTTCTGTTGAGTAAAGCAGCAGCCAATGGCTTCATCTCTTCTGGGACGGATTTTAGCACTTTTGTGTCTTGGGCAACTAGTGTCTTTCTGAGTTCTAAAAAGACATTGTTCCTTGCACGGTGCTCTTCACTTCTTGAACTACTTGGTGCAGAGAATATATGAGGAGCAAGTAGGGCTCTTTTTTGCTGAGTGACAAGTCTCTCATCTTCTGCTTCAGTAATCAAGTTGTGGGTTTCGACATCACTATCAAAATCCTTTTCTTGGATTGTTTGCAGATTGACAATCTTCTTCTGTTTTCCATCAAGTGTGCTGGCCTTCTGAGAAGATGTAGAAGGTCTTTCTGATGCAGTCTCAGCATCATGCTCTTCATCATCATTGTCATCCATGGCATCTATCTCAGCAGCTGTGACAACAATGGCATTCTTCAAATTTCTTTGCTCATCGAGGAGTGCCAATTCTTTGGCATTAGCTTCTTCGAGCTTCTTGATTTTGGCTTCCTTTTCATCAACAAGAGCTTGAGTCTCAATGTTGATTCTCTTCTCTTCTTCCAGTACCTTTCTGAGTTGTTCAATCCTAAACTTAGCGGCTGAAATTTCTTCTATGACATCATTGTGCTCAGCCTGTTGGGTATCTTGATGAGACTTGAGAGGTGATGATGATGGAGCTTTCTGAGCACTTGAGGGAGTAGCCTTTTCTCCACTTTCTTTGCTATCTTTCTGAATCCCGCTTTGTCCAGGTTGGGGATCATCATTCTGATCATCATCATCATCATCATCCTTTTTCTTTGCTTCTTGGTTTGGATGCTCAGAAGGAGGTTCTTGATAGTCATTTTCGTCTATCTCCTCGTCATCTTCTGAAACCAGGTTGATCACATTTGGGAATGTAATCATCCTCCCATTAACTTCTTCTTGTTCAGCAGGATAAGTAGTGAGCTTGCTGGGCAAGGCAGGATGGGTAACCATCTGCTCTTGGGTTTGAGCATCCGCAGATTTGAAATCTGCTATAAGTCTTTGTGCTACTTCATGAATGAAGTCTTCATGCATCAGAGTGGCAAATGAGTAGGACTCTGTTAGGAACAATGCATGGATATAATCCTCCAGATTTAGGGCAATTGCTCTCTTTTCTGGGACGTCGATTACTCTGGCTACTTCAGAAAGGTCAGCCTTTCTGAGTTTCTGCCATTGTCTGAAACACTTGAGATGTTTCTTTAAAGTGTGCTTCTGGAAAGCCTTGAGTAAATCAACTGGCACTAGACTTTGAGCCTGTGTAGAAACACTAGGCTCATTATCCTGTACTTCTGCTTGCTTGGGCACAGAGGCCTCAGATACCTTGTTGTGAGGAGAAGTCTGATCCTCATCAACCTTTCTTTCTGCTAGAACTTCCAAGTGAGGAAGCTCAGTGGCATCTTTCTCAGAAACCTTGGGGGTTTCTGGAACCTTTCTCAGAATCTTGCTTGTTCGTGAGCTTTTAGTTTCCTTTGGAGGAGATAACATTTGTTTCTCCATCCAATTGTTCTTCTTGAGCACGTAGAACAAACATAAAAGATTTAGTAGTGGTTTTTCCAGAGCATTCTTGAAGAAGATTATTACTGATTACTTACCTTCTCAGCAGAAGGCTCAGTAAATACTTCCTCAGAAAGCTTTTCAGCCTCTGGAATCTCTAGGTTTTGGGGTGTTGGTTCCACCACTACTACTTCCTCAGTTGGAGCCTGTGGGACAGGCTCTTCTTGATGTTCTGAGGTTGGAGGATCCTCTTCTTGATTCAAGGGGGTGGATAAGTTTTCTTCCCCCTGAAAGTGTGTCTCCATGTTGGCCTGAATAGATTCAGGCTGATCATTGTGCTCTTGGACTTGTGGTGATTCCACAGTCTCTATGTGCTCATTATTGTTCTCCTCTGCAGTATCATTCTGAGTCTCCATCTCAGTTTGATCCCTTTCTGAGAGTTGAGCTCTCTCAGAAGGTTGAGGAACCTGTTCAAGAACAGGGTTTTCTTCAGCAATATTAAGTGCTGGCATTGTGAATGTGGAAGCAATGGCAACATCTTCCATCATTCTATCTTCCTCACCCAGGCCTTCGTCTTTGGTCAAGGAGGGCTCTTGTCTTTTGAAGAGCTTGAAGCTCCTCCATGGGTCTCATACTTGAACCTTTTGAGTACTTTTGCAAGTACTTCATCATCCTCAGAATCACTATTCTGTGTTGGTGCAGACCCATCTATGATATTTCTATCATCTCTGGAGAGTTCTAGAGCATTATGGTTCAGGACTCTTGGGGCATTCTAGAGTTGCCTTTCTGAGCGTCCAACATCTTCTGAGACCTTGTCTCCAGAAGGTTGCGCTTCTTGTATGCTTAGGGGCTTGGAGGCTCTTTTGCTACGAGTCCTCTTTCTCTTGGCAACTGGAGGTTTAGTCTGAGCTTGCTCAGAGACCTCCTCACCTTGATGTGCAGTTTCTTCTTCTTCTGCCTTTCTGAGTGCGTTCTCAGCAGCAATTTTCTCCTTTTCTTCAAAAGCGTGTCTGAAAAGGGAGTTGGTGACTGGGATTTCCTGCCTCTCTCTGAGAGTGATTCCCATTGTTTCCAGAATGTAACAGATTATGAGACCAAAGTACATATTGGCTTTTGGCTCAGCAAGGCCATTGATGATTTTGGGCTCAAATTCCTCAATATGTCCAAGGAATTTGTTGAAGGCGTACTTCCCCCAATTGAAGTGGGTTTCCTGCCCTTCATGCTTCTTGTTCAGAAGATGCATCATCATCCATCTCTCCATGCTTATCTGGTCTACTCCTCCTTTGTTGCCATCAAAGCAACGGACCAGAATAAGAGCTAAAGTACTCCAGTGTTTCTGGAGATGACTAGTTCTGATGGCTTTCAGAACAAAGTCTCCTGGGCAACCTTTTGCATTTTCTAACTGGATTGCTTCAAATAGCTCTTTGACGCCTTGAATCATGGAAGCGTCATTGATGTTGATGTCTTCAAATGTTCCTCGATTTTTCAATCGGAATATCTTGCAGAAAGTCTTGCAGTCTAGAACAATTTCTTGTCCTTGGACTTCAGTCTTCATGTATTTCTCTTCTTCATCATTCACAACTTTTGTGAAGATTTTGGAGTTGTTATAGAACTCCAGTACATCCAGTGTGGATAGTCCACTGGGTGCAGCAGATAGAAGCTTGTAGATATGGGAATTCTTTAGCATCCCCAATATCAGTTTCCTTTCTGGTCTTGAAGGTATAACTGCTGGTACATATCTCTTTACTAGAAAAGCTACCCAATTCATTTTGTGGTTAGGGTTCCAGTCCGATGGGGTAAACTTTCCCAAAAGGCGTTTATTCAACACCTTAAGTTCCTTTCCTCCTTACTTTTCAGCAGGAGCAGATGAAACTGCCTTAGGGTTCTTGGTGGTCATCTTCTTGGGTGCCATCTCTTATATAGAATTTTGAGTGAGTGTTTTTCAGATGAATTTTGCACAATTAATCGAGATTAGTCTGTCTTTTCAGAAGACTAAGCACAAGAAGTTGAGTTTTGCAGAGGGGTTTTGTAGAAATCTTGAGAGATTTTGCTGTTTTGATGCAAGTTTGAAATTTCGGAATTGATAAAAGTGTTTGTCTTTTGCCCAAATCCTATATATATAGCAGACAAAATGTACGTAGATACAACATACATATAGCTGAATATGAATGCGTGTCTTTGCATCTGCATAGGCGTGGTACGTCCTTTGTACTTCATTAAATACGTAGTGGGCCATGTCTGCATTTCTCAACAGACATTACTTGATTTGTTTTAATCTCAACCGTTGAGATCAAACGTTTATTCATCAAGGGCTTATATTGAATATCTTGTAATGATATCAATCAACAAATGGTAATGTGCCGACTTGATGGATTTTTAATATGCTACATTCATTGTGTCACTTAGTAAAGAGTAGGAACACTTAATCATTTGAGCTTATCATTCTGAGTGTCAAGTCCTTATCTATATATTGTTTATCATGAAAATGGTAAAAAAATACAAGACATTGCGCATGTTTGACTTTCAGAACTTATACCTTTTAGGCTTTGTGTGTCCATTTCTCTTTATGACTAAATAGCTTTCTGAATTCAAGTGTCAGAAGCTTCAGTTGTTTGAATGTATTTGACCCACTCTCAGTAAGTAAGTTCTAGTTTTATTTACTTATTAAGTGTGTACCAACCTTTGCCTTTCTGGATACCCGTTCCAGAAATGTTTTGCCTTTCTGAGTGTTGCTACTCAGAAACCTTTGCATCACTTCTTATCAACTTGGCTTTCTGAGAACCTGTTCTCAGAGGCCTACTTCTTTTCTACCTCACTTACTCAGACTTTAGAGATTCAGGACAATTTTTCAGTCCTTAGGCAACTTCATTAATCCAAGATTATGTCTTAAGGTCAAGAACCGGCTTTCTTGTAAGGGCTTAGTGAAGATATATGCAAGTTGGTCTTCTGTGCCAATCTTGAGTATCTCTATATTGCCTTTCTCAACATGGTCTCTGATGAAGTGGTGTCTAACATCAATGTGCTTTGTTCTGGCATGGAATTTGGGGTTCTGTGTGATTGCAATAGCACTTGTGTTATCACAGAAAATGGGAGTTTTCTCTTCATTGAGTCCATAGTCTCTGAGTTGTTGTTGAATCCACAGAATTTGTGTTGCACAACAACCAGCAGCAATATATTCAGCCTCTGTGGTAGAAGTTGCAATTGAGTTTTGTTTCTTGCTAAACCATGAGATAAGTCTAGTTCGTAAACCGACAAGTTCCTGAGGTACTTTTCCTATCAAGCATTGATCCAGCATAATCAGCATCTGAGTAACCAGCCAAACTCAATCCACTTTCTTTAGGATATCACAAACCTACATCTACTGTACCTTTCACATACCTTAATATTTTTATAGCAATGTTGTAGTGTGATTGCATTGGATTTGTTTGAAATCTAGCACACACTCCAACTGCATATTGAATATCAGGTCTGCTTGCAGTAAGGTAAAGTAGTGAACCTATCAATTTCCTATACTTGTGTTCATCAACACTCTTATCTGATTCAGTATAGGTCATCTTGGTTCCTATGCTCATAGGTATCTTAGCAATCTTTTCAGAAGGCTTAAGGTTGAATTTTGTGAGCATGTCTTTTGCATACTTTGTCTGACTAATGAATATTCCATCATTGAGTTGCTTGACTTGCAATCCTAGGAAATAGTTCAATTCTCCCATCATGCTCATCTCAACCTTACTTTTCATGAGATTTGCAAAGTCATCACAAAGTTGCTTGTCCTTAGATCCAAATATGATGTCATCAACATATACTTGAACTAAGAGTAGTTTCCCATCATGATTTAAAGTAAATAAAGTTTTATCAACTTCACCTTTCTTGAAACCACTTTCCAGAAGGTATTTGGCCAAGTGTCATACCATGCTCTTGGAGCCTGTTTCAGTCCATAAAGAGCTTTTTTTAGCTTATAGACCATTCTACTTTTTGGGGAAACTTCAAAGCCAGGTGGTTGTTCAACATAGACTTCCTCATCAAGTTCACCATACAAGAATGCACTCTTGACATCCATCTGATAAACTTTAAAGTCTTTATGAGCTGCAAAGGCTAGAAAGAGTCTTATTGCATCCAATCTGGCAACAGGTGCATATGACTCATCAAAATATAAACCTTCAGTCTAGGTGAATCCCTTGGCAACCAACCTTGCTTTGTTTCTGGTTATTTCACCAGATTCATTCATCTTGTTTCTGAAAACCCACTTAGTTCCAATCACAGATATTCCTTCTACAAATGGAACTAGTTTCCAGACTTTGTTTCTTTCAAACTGATCCAACTCTTCTTGCATTGCAGAGATCCAGTCTTGGTCTCTTAATGCTTCTTCTATAGTTTTTGGTTCAATGTTTGAGATAAAACATCCAAAGAGAGAATTAGCATTTTCAGCTATTGCTCTCCTAGTCCTAACACCTTGATTGATTGGTCCAATCACATCTTTTGCAGGATGATCCTTGATCCATCTCATCATGGGTTTAGGGCTAGTAGGGTCAACATCTATGTGATCTGAATGCGAATCACTATGATTATGACTTGATACTTCTTCAGTATCTGTGACATTTTGCACCTCAAAAGGGCGGTGAATGTCTGACACTTGCTCAGTGTGAGAGCTTTCTGGGACATGCCTGTCAGAGAGGTCATTTCCAGAATTAGCTCTCTGATGAACATCTTGTCTGAGAATCATCTGGTTGTTACTGGGCATTTCATGCTTTTCTTCGTCAGAGTCATCCTCTCTTTCCACAATGATGTTTTTCCTTTCTGAGGGTTCTTCTTCAGAATCCTTTATCATTAGTTCCTTGAACATTTCTGAGAGTTCATCAGCAAGGGGTGTTTTCTTGCTTCCTTCATAGAATACAACATGAACTGATTCTTCAATCTTCTTTGTTCTTTTGTTGTAAACTCTGTATGCTTTGCTATTCATAGAATAACCAAGAAACACGCCTTCATCTGCCTTTGGTTGAAATGTTCTTAGATACTCTTTTCCATTGTTAAGAACAAAACATCTACAACCAAATACTTTTAGATGTTTGATATTAGGGGGTCTTCCAACCAAGAGTTCATATGGGGTCTTGTCATGGTGTTTGTTTATCAAACATCTGTTCTGAGTGTAGCATGCTGTGTTTGCAGCTTCAACCCAATAAACTTCACTTATCTCAGTGTCAGCTAGCATTGTCCTTGCTGCTTCTTTAAGTGTTCTATTTTTCCTTTCTGCAACACCATTTTGTTGTGGTGTTCTTACAGAGGAAAGTTGGTGTTGTATACCTTTGTTGGTACAAAACTCCTTAATGTACTGGTTGACAAACTCGGTACCATGGTCTGTTCTGATTGCAGATACCTTGTCATTTTTCATAAATTCAAGCTTATTCAGCAAGTTTGGTATCTCCACCCTTGCATCAGATTTGTGCTTCAGAAAGACAACCCAAGTGAATCTTGAGAAGTCATCTACAACAACAAGACAATACTTCTTTCCTGCATAACTAGTTACAGATGATTCAAAAAGATCCATGTGTAATAGTTGCAGTGGTCTAATACTAGAGTGTCTGATTTTGGACTTGAAAGAGATCTTATATTGTTTCCCCATCTGACAGGCAGAACAGATACCTCCTTTCTGAAAGATGTTTTGGGAAGGCCAACCACTAACTCTTTCTTGGCAAGTTTGTTCAGAGTTTTGAAATTCAAGTGACTCATTCTTTTGTGCCATAACCAGTGCTCTTCTGTGTGACCTGATTGACTCACCATGAGACATTCTTCAGTTGTGGCAGATGCCCAATCGGCAACATAAAGACTTCCTTTCCGCCGAGCAACCAAGACTGTCTGCTTTGACTCATTGTCAATAAGTTTGCAATACTTTGCTTTGAATTTCACAGTAAATCCCTTGTCTGCAAACTGGCTCATGCTAAATAGATTATATTTCAAACCCTTAACATGTAATACGTCAGTGATTGTTAATGATCCTAATTTGACGTTGCCAAATCCCATAGAGGGATTTAATTCTCCTCCAACAAATCTGATGTCTAGTCCATTGTTGCAAGCTTTGTAGTTGACCATATTTGCTTTGTCTCCTGTCATGTGCTTTCCGCATCCACTATCAAATAGCCATTGAGCCTTAGTCCAAGAGGCGTTCTGCACAAAACAGGAAACAAGAGTTAGGTTCTTGCTTCAGAGTAGAACCATTTAGACTAAACATTCTTCCAGTAGGAATCCACATTTTAGTAAATTTCTTGGGAGTTTGTTTTTGTCTAACTTGATCAGAAGGAGATGCAATAAAATCAGTAATTTTGATCTCAATTTTCCTTCTTGGGGTGTTTCTAGGTATTCCTTTTGGTGCTTTCTGGACCCTGGGTTTCTGGGGTTGCTTTTCAGCAAACTTAGCCTTTCTGGCCAGGTTCCTTCTAGCTCTGGCATTCAGTTTTTCAGTGGCGTGAGATTTCTTCCACTTCTGTCTATTGCTACGTGCAATATCAGCCTTGCGCCATTGTTCTTGTCCTTCCTTATATTGTTGCAGAAGAACTTTTCCAATAGCACGATAGCCCATGCCATTTCGAACACCTTTGGCTTTCTGAATACGTTTTTCAGAAGCCTTACTAGTTTTTGCACATTATTTTCATAAAATGGTACAGTAGAGAATTTGCCTATTCCAACAATTCTTCCTTTCCTAGTAATGTAGCAATGTGGATGGTTGCATGTCTGAGGGTTATGTTTCTTTTCAGAAACCTTATCCACAATTTTCTTGTGAACTTGTTGTTCTTTCAAAGGCTGGGTTGCTACTCCTTTTCCTTTGTCAACTACCCTAGCTTTTTGACCAATGCTATAGGTGGTTGAAGAACCATTTTGTTGACTTTTTACAAAGGTCAACCTTTCATCACTCTTCTTCAGAGGAGATGAATTACTCGATTGTTCATCAAGTCCAAGTCCACCTTTCTCAGAGGGATCTCTCAGATAGGATTGAACCTCAGTGAGAGTGTCACTAGCCTTTGCATAAGATTGGAAGGATAGCTCTTTCTTTCTGAGTTCTTCATTTTCAGAAAGCAGCTTAATCAATTTCTTATTGAGTTCATCCAAGGCTAGTTTGTGAGAATTTTTATTCTCAAATATCTGAGATTTCAGAAAGGCTATTTCAGCGTTCTTGTTCTCAGATACTCTGGTTAGCTCAGAAACCTCTTTTTCAAGAGTTTCTTTGCTTTCCTCTAGGATTCTGGTTTGGATTGTGCTTCCAGAAATTCTTTCTCATAACGATCCAATTCACTCTTGACCAACTCCAGATCCTCAATTCCATCATCACTCTCATAGTACAGAAATTGTGAATTGTTAGTTACCTCATCAGCCATAAGACACATTTCAATGTTGGAGATGTCTGGACCAGCAATCTCAGCAACTCCACACATTTCATTCTTCTTAAGGCCGAAGTCGATTACATCGTAGGTGATTCCACACAATTCTGGTGATGGTAGGTTTGAGTCATCTGAATCTCCATCTTCAGAATCTGTCTCAATGTCTAGAGCATCAAGTTGAATTTGAATCTTCTTCCTTTCTTCAGTCAGTAAGGCCCTTTGATTTCTCTTGAAATTTCTTCTGTCCTTCTTATCACCTGTCTTGAGCTTGTTTAAAATAGGACAATCTCTCTTGAAGTGACCAGGCTTTTGACAATAGAAACAAATATCATTTCCTATTTCTGCAGCTTCAGTACTAACACCTTTCTGAATGGGGGTGTTCATTGAGTTGTTCATTTGTATGTTCTTGTACTGATGATAGTTTGGGCCAAGATACTTTTTCAGCTTTTCTTTAGCTTTTCTTCTCTCAATCTCTTGACTCACAAATTTCTTCATGTGTCTTACTGCAAGAGCATTTTCTTCAGATGCATCTTTGGTATCCTTCTTTTCAGAAGTACCTTGAGAAACTAGAACAACACTTTGCAACTTTTCAGCTGTTTGTTCTCTTTGAGTTGTCTCATAGTCTACAGTAGCAAGATGAGAGAAGAGCTCTACTGGAGTAATATTTGGCATCCCTTGATTGAAATAAAAGAACTTAGTGTGTTCCCAGTTGTGATTGAGACTTCTGACAATAGTCTTATTCTTTTCTGACTGGGAGTATCTATTGCTTTCACCAAGTGCACCCATATCACTCATAAGAGTAGTAAATCTGAAATCAAGTTCTTCCAGAGTTTCAGTGGGACCTTGTTTGAAGTTTTGGAACTTCAATTTAAGAACTTCGGACTTGTTTTCTTTGGTTTTCTCAGTTCGGCCTGATTTCTTCAATCAATTGCTGTGCAACTTTCCATTTTAGCACCCTGATTTACCTTGTATGTGCTCAGGTGTCGATCTGATGATGATATTACGAGCTTGACCATCCAATCTGTGTCTCTTGGCATCTTCAGATGTCCAGAGCTCTCTTGGCTTGTCTTCATATATAATGCTTCCACGAGCAACATGACCACTATCACTAGCAGCCATATCCTCGCTTCCATCTTCCTTGCCTGAGGCTTTTCTTCCATCATACACCTCAGTAACTTGTTTGAGTTGTCTGATTTTGATAGGCCCTTCATTGATGACATAGATCATCTCATCACTAATGGCCTCCAGATGGAGCATCATGTTGTTCTTCCATTTCTGTAGTTTTACGGCTTGAGCAGGGTGCATCACTCGAGACATACCGCACACACAAATTATATAGTCCTCAGAAAGGGAAAAAGTTCCTTCACCTATCTGGGGATCTAGGTTCAGTGTAGAAGGCTTGTGAACCTCCAGCTCTGATACCACTTGTTGGTCCAGATAACGGCAAAGTAAAGACTAGAGGGGGGGGGGGGTGAATAGTCTTTTAAAACTTTTGTCGATAAACAAAGTTTCTCAGAAACCTGGGGGTTTCTGATACTTAAATTCAGAGCGCGAAAGACTTTAAGATAGGTAGGTGCAGAAACAATAAGTATGTGTGTGTGTGCTTTGCTGAAATGTAAATACAGAAAGGTAAATGACACAAAAAATATAGTGGTATCTGGAGGTGGCGTAATCCTCCAACTAATCCACTTCGGTCTTTCTGAGACCTAGAATTCACTCGAACAGATAATTGAGTTTACCTTACAATAATCCTATTCTAAGATTCCTAAACGAATGGTTCCCAACCAAATGTTCCCCCTGAGTTATTCCACAGCTCCTAGAGCTAAGTACTTCCTCTGCTCAGATAACCTTGGAGTTATTCCCTGATTTCCCAAATCAAGTACTTCCTCTACTCCACGCCTTGATGGTGATGGTTATAAGGTTTTGTCAGAAAGGCTTCTCGTATAACTTTTCAGTTATGTTTACAGAGAGCCAAACAGAACGAGACTACTTAATACACTTGTTTAGTGGATGGCAGTCTGCTCTTTACTGATCCAAGTAATTTGTGTCCGTTCTGGAGAATGAGCTTCAGAAAGGGTATCTGATAGTTCAACTCTTTCACGAATAACAATCTCTTGTTAAGGTTCAGGACAACTTAGAACTACTAGTGATTCTTCAAGCAATAGAAAGCTTTCAGAAAGGGTAGTAGAGTGCTTGAGAGAATACTTTGCTTGATGGTAAGTTTGCAAGATAGAGCGTTCTAAGGTATGTTCTTCAAGCATCTAAGTGTGTGATATATATAGATAAATTTGAGAGGCGTTTGAATTGTATCTGTTGTGATCTCTATCAAATTATATCCGTTTATATCTTGAACTATGTACTCAGAAGTCACTATCTCATTTTTCAGAGGATCGCTTTTCGACATTTACGCGATGCATTTAATGCATAATACTGTTCATTGTCCTTTAGTCTCAACGGATACATGAGCCTTTCTGATGGATTGCATGCTCCATACTCATGATGTTATATGTCTAGAATCATATTTCTAAAGTAAGTTAATATACTTAAGAAAGGATTAAGGACATAGTCTTTCTGAGTTAGACTAAACCTTTGTGTCTTCATAAATCTTCTGCAATTTTCTGTCTTCTAATCTTCAGAAAAGCTCCATTGCTAGGATTGATCTTCATGGTCTTCTTGAAATAAAAATTACACTCAGAGACCTATAATCCTAATACAAGATTTACTAGACTAATCATACTCAGTGATTTCCTCTTTTACACTGTTCAAGTGAACCAAGAGTACTTAATCACCTTTCTGGCTAAGATAAGAACATGTGATGAGTGATCAAAATACTAACAGATATTCCTAACAGTTCAGTTATGCAAATAGCTCTGAGAATCAAGTATACTTAATACACTTTGCAATGTATGGTATCTTGTTCTTTACTGACCCAAGTCTATGATAAATGTTCAAGAGAATGAATCTCAGATATCAAATCTTAATTCAACTCTTTCACAAATAGCAATGCTTGTTAAGGATCAGGACACTTAGAACTTTTGTGCTACTTAGAATCAAGAGCTTTGGTCGCAACAGAAAGCTTGAAGGTAAGTAGTATGCTTGAGAGAGCTTGTGTTAGAAAAATTCAATGTAAGTTCAGTTTTCTAAGGTGTAAGTTCTGTGTGTGTTCTCAAGCAGTCTAAATGTTGATATTTATAGATGAATTTGAGCCGTTTGAATAGTATCCGTTAGGCTTATATCAAATTCAAACTATTGATATCTGAGTATAGTACTGTAGTACGTTTGTCTTCTTCTTTAGAAGCTACCGTTTTTGTTCAGACATCTCTGTCCGTGCATTCAATGCATTGTACTATACTTTGTCCTGTAGTGCCAACGGAACTATGCATTGTATCAGAGATCTTATACTATCAGAGTTTTATGAAGCTTTGCACGTTCTTTTACAGAAATTATCACAACTCTAGATATAATATATTTCTTTTCAGAAATATAGTTTATGTCTAAGGTATCTGAGTGTGGATATCTGTGGGAACTTTCCTTGTCTCAGAAACCTTTTATTTCTCAGATATCTTTTACAACACTTTATTTCAAAATGCTTGTCTTTAAGATATCTGGTCATAGGTATCTGAAAAACCCTTGTCTTCAGCAATCTTGTGCAGTCTTCAAATCTTCAAATCCGTTGAACTTTTCCTGCTGGATGCCTTCTTCTTGGTCTTCTTTAGAGGAATTAAAAATTACATTCAGAGACCTAACATCCTATACAAGATTGGCTAGACTATCATACTTAGTGAGTTTTCTCTTTTACAGCGTTCCAGTGAACCAAGAGTACTAACCACCTTTCTGAGCTAAGATAAGTCATTAGGTTGCTGATCAAAATCTAAACAGATATTCCTAACAAATTTCCCCCATTTTGATCAGTCAACGATGACTATCTGGCCTATTACAAATCTGGATGAGGAAACAATCCACCACTTAATCATTTCTTATGATCTTTCAATTCATATAATTAAGTGCAGAAAGTAAACATCAACCAAATTACAAGGTGTGATCTTTGCTGACAAGTTATCTTTTATAGAATGATATCTGAGAGTAGGTTCATCAGATATGTTACAATGAAAGTTCAGATAACTCTTACACGATAAAACAAAAAGTTACAGTCAGCAAGATACAAAAATTACATAGTAAATTAGGACAACAGGAGTAACCAAGCTCCAAGTGAACATCCTAACAAACTAGTTTTCAAGTCTTCAAAATCTTCAAGTCTTCAAAACAGTTCCATGGATCAATCTACAAATTTCCTATCACCAAACCTTTTGATATCATCAGAGTAGTCATAGAGAAGAGTTCTGACAATCATCTCTGTATCTCTGGCAAATCCACAGACTTCCTAGGTTTTGGTGGGATTCTTCTTGGCAAATTGTTTGACCCACAGATACTTTCCCCATTTCCAGGCATGCTCGATTCTGATATCTGATAGTTTGAAGTATTCATAAATGATCTTCAGATATTTGATGTCACCCTTGTATTGATCTTCAGTCAAGTAGAAGGACTCATAGGGTTCCACAGCAAGTCTTGCTCTTGTGCCTGTTCCAGTGATGTTGGGAATTCTGTGCACATCATCTGAATTTCCATAAGGACATTCATCAGAGAGGTCCTTCTTCATGGCTTCTATTCTCTTGATAACTTCAAAATCCAACCAGGCTTTGATGTGGTTGGTGTTAATCAAGATTGGCTTGTCTTTTCTCCATGCCATGAGTTGTTTATGGATTGGTTTTGGAAACCTTGAATTTAGCAGTAAATGTTTGAGTTCCAAAATCCAGTAGCCATTCTTCTGATTAATGCACCTGTAGATAGAGGAGTTGTTGTCAGTCTTCACATACTCAATTCTGGCTTCTTCTGTCCTGAGTGGAAGTTGACTTTTTCTTCTTTCAACTCTTAGTCTATTCCTCCTTTGGTTGAATTCTCCCTTGGGGGATTGCTTGAAGAACCACTCTGGATTGACTTGGTATTTCCAGAGGGTGTTATAGCTGCCAAAGGCTTTGCAGCTATGGGCTCAGATGGGCTATCAACCTTTCTTATTTTTTTGTGAAGAGGAGCTTCATCTTCATCCTCATCTTCATCATCATCTTCCAGAATTCTCTTGTTAGGTGATTTGCAGCCTTCTTCATTGCCCAGGGATTTGATTTGGCCTTCTTCTTCTTCTTCTTCAGAAGACTCTTCAATCCATTTTACTTGTCTTCTCCTTGGAGCCTTGGTACTCCTTGGAGGTCTTTTTGCCATGGCCCTTGTTACCATTGTTGTTTATTCAGTTGGCTGCTGGGAAGTTTTCTTGTTTCCTCTTCCTTTCTGAGCAGCACCAACTTTAGATTTCTTCTTTCCTTCCCCCTGATCTTGAAGTCCAAATCCTTCCCCCTTAGTCATTGTTGACTGACTAAGTACCACAAAGGATTCTGAGAGAGACTCAAAATTCCTTTGCAAGTAATTGTATGCAGTAACCAACCTCTGAAGTTCAGCCTTGAGCTCCTGATTTTGTTTGATAAGTCCATTTTCCTTATCAGTGAGCTCTGTCAATGGGCCTAGTATGGCATCTGCTTTTCCAGCAGTGTAACTTGCCTCATGAAAAGCTTTTTCAGCTAATGACACATCAACGCCCCTTATCATTCCCAGCCTTCTGAGCAATAACCATACTGGTTGTGTTAGGAATATCTGTTTAGATTTTGATCAGCAACCTAATGACTTATCTTAGCTCAGAAAGGTGGTTAGTACTCTTGGTTCACTTGAACACTGTAAAAGAGGAAACTCACTAAGTATGATAGTCTAGCAAATCTTGTATAGGATGTTAGGTCTCTGAATGTAATATTTTATTCTCTGAATAAGACCAAGAAGAAGGCATCCAGCATGAAAAGTTCAACAAATTTGAAGATCTGAAGACTGCACAAGATTGCTGAAGACAAAGGTTTTTCAGATACCTATGACCAGATATCTTGAAGACATAAGCATTTTTAAATAAATAAATGGTGTTGCAAAAGATATCTGAGAAATAAAAGGTTTCTGAAACGAGAAAAAGTACCCACAGATATCTACACTCAGATACCTTGGATAAAGATTATGTTTCCGAGAAACAATATATTTTTAACAAGTGGTATATGGAGTTGTGATAGTCTCTGGAAAAGGACGTGCAAGGCTTCAGAAAGCATGCATAGTTCCATTTTTCACAACAGGACAAAGTATAGTACAGTGCATTAAATGCGTGGACAGAAATGTCTGAACAAAAACGGTTTCTTCTGAAGAAGAAGACAAACCTACTACAGTACTATACTCAGATATCAATAGTTTGAAATTGAGTTAAGCCTAACAGATACTATTCAAACGGCACTCAAATTCATCTATAAATATCAACACTTAGACTGCTTGAGAACACACCTTAGATCACTGAACTTATATTGAATACTCTCACAAGCTCTCTCAAAGCACACTACTTTCCTTCAAGCTTTCTGTTGCGACCAAAGCTCTTGATTCTAAGTAGCACAAAAGTTCTAAGTGTCCTGATCCTTAACAAGCATTGTTATTTGTGAAAGAGTTGAACTAAGATTTCATATCTGAGATTCATTCTCTTGAACACTTATCGAACTTGGAAGATAAAGAACAAGATACCATACATTGCAAAGTTTATTAAGTATACTTGATTCATAGAGCTATCTGAATAACTGAACAAGTTATTAAAAAAGCTCAACTGACAAACTACCTTAACCAACACCTTAATCGGCGTGGAGTACATGAAGTACTTAGTTTGGGAAACTAAGGAATAACTCCAAGGTTACTGAGCATAGGAAGTACTTAGTTTGGGAAACGAAGGAATAGCTCAAAAGGTTTCTGAGTACAGGAAGTACTTGGCTGTGAAAGCCGGGGTATAACTCAGGGGGAACACTTGGTTGGGAACCTAGTGTATTTAGGAATCTAGAGAAGATACTTGTAAGGTTACCTCAATTATCTGTCTTAGTGGATTCTAGGTCTGAGAAAGGCCGAAGTGGATTCTAGGTCTGAGAAAGGCCGAAGTGGATTAGTTGAAGGATTACGCCACCTTCAGATACCACTATAAAAGATCTTGTGTTATTTACTTTCTGCAGTTTATTACTTGCTTTATTTATCTTGCAAAGTATTTACACTTATCTTGCTGAGCACGTGCACTTATCACAAAAAAGTCTTCCGCTCTCTGAAATTAAGTATCAGATATCTTCACAGATATCTGAGAAACTGTGTTTATCGACAAAAGTTTTAAAAGACTATTCACCCCCCCCCCCCTCTAGTCTTTTACTTTGCCGTTATCTGGACCAATAAGTGGTATCAGAGCAGGAGGTTCCCAAGCCTTCTGCACTGAACCTATATCCCAGATAAGTGCCCACTAACTGCTTTTCACCTACACTTGATTCGTTTGTTTAGTGTGTTTGCTGCAGGATGTCTTTAAGTGATGCTCCAATTCTCAAGCCAGAGAATTATGAGAAATGGAAGAACAACATGATGCTCCACCTAGAATCCATCAGTGACAAAATGATCGACGTGATAAAGAATGGCCCAATAGTCATTCAACAACTCAAGAAAGTCATAGAGGTTTCTAATGGTAGAGACAGAGAACAAAGCGATGGGTCTTCACAGACATATACGTCAACCAGTGGGAGACCTGCCAGTCAAGTTATTTACGAACCAAAGCCCAGAGAGCTCTGGACATCGGAAGATGCCAAGAGAAATCGATTGGATGGTCAGGCTCGTAATATCATCATACGTTCTACTCCAGAGCACATACATTGTAAAGCGTGGGTGCAAAACGGCGAAAGTGGCACGGCACTGATTGAAGAAATGCGTGCACTTTGAGAAAACAAAGGAAAATAAGTTCGAAGTTTTGAAGCTCAAATTCCAAAACTTTAAACAAGGTCCCACAGAGACTCTTGAAGAACTAGATTTCCGGTTTACAACACTTATGAGTGACATGGCTACACTTGGTGAAAGTAATAGATATACCTCAATGTAAAAGATTAAGACTATTGTGAGAAGTCTAAATCATAACTGGGAGCACACAAAGTTTTTCTACTTTAACCAAGGAATGCCAGATATCACTCCAGTGGAACTTTTCTCTCACCTTGCCACCGTTGACTATGAGACAACTCAAAGAGAACAAACAACTGAGAAGTTGCAGAATGTTGCTCTAGTTGCTCAAGGAACTTCTGAAAAGAAGAAAGGCAAGGAGGTGACTGAGGATTCTCTTGCTGTAAAGCAAATGGGAAAATATGTCAGTCGAGAAATTGAGAGAAGAAAAGCCAAACAGAAGCTGAAAAAGCATCTAGGCTCAAACTATCACCAGTACAAAAATAAGCAAAGCTCGCTGAACAAGCCGGCTCAGAAAGCATCAAGTACTGAGGAAGCAAAAATCGGAAATTATATCTGTTTCTATTGTCAGAAACCTGGTCATTTTAAGAAGGATTGTCCTGCCTTTAACAAACTTAAGACAGGTGACAAGAAAGATAGAAGAATCTTCAAAAGAAGTCAAAGAGATGCTCACTGAAGAAAGGAAAAAGATCCAACTCCAACTGGATGCTCTAGACATTGAGTCTGATTCTGAGGATGAAGACTTAGATGATTCCACACTGCCTTCTCCAGAAATGTGCAATGTTTGTCATGAAGTAATTGACTTTGGACAAAAGAAGAAAGAAGTGTGTGGAATGGCTGAAGAGATCTTTCCAGATATCTCCAACATTGAACCTGTTAGAACATAGGATCCCGGATTGGTACTTGGAACATGATCAACAAACAATGTCGCCAACAATGTTGTTCAACAATGTCTTCAACACAGTAAATAAAACGCAGCGGATGAATATGAATGAAACTTCTATTACCAAGCCAACATATATAAAAATGTTGGCCGCGCCTTTAGGCAAAATATCTACTGACAGGAAAAGTAGATCTAATCAACTAGGTTTAATACAATCACAGATGATTGATTAAACAACCAAAACTAGCCCTAGAAGAACTAACAGTAAAATCTATTCTAGGTCAATGTTTGAAAGAGTTATTCCAACAATGAATACTCTTAGACAAACTCTAAAGCTAGCATAAAACAAGAAGCCTAAACTCTTTAATAAAATCTTGATTGATCATCAAAAAGACTTCTCCATTGCTCGGCTGAATCCTTGTATATATACTCGAGATATCGACAGCTCCCATCCAAGTCGAAAGGCAATAGGATATCAGCAAAGGTAATTTTCTTTGTCTTGTTTTCTTCAATATTCAGCTAGAAGGAAATTCCCATATTAGTGTCTTCAACAATATATTTCCTTCTTGCTTTCTTCAACAATCTTCTTGAAAGATTCTCTCTTTAATCTTGTATTCTTCTTGCAACTATGTTCTTCCTGTACATATGTGATGATCCGGGATCTCAGCAGGAAGAAACTAACGTTGTTTCTCTGTATCTGGCTGGCTGGAAAATCTTTCCAAGATTATCTCTAGAGAATCTTTTATTTCCTTCTTTCTTTCAAGGTGCCCATAACTTGTCAAACTCTTTCCTTATTCCTGCAGAAATTCGAATTGATTGCTTCCAGTCCAAGTCATCAGTCCAATTGGCCTGCTTGTTTCTATGTTGTCTGCTGTTGTCTGTAATGTTGTTCCAACATTGTATCGGCACTATTTCGCAATGTTGCACAACATTGAAATCCTGCAGTTCACAAACAACAACAACAAACACAAACATTGAACTGAATCATGAAAGATAAGATTATCTAATCAAGTGCAACTTGCACTTTCAATCTCCCCCTTAATCTTAGTCTTTCATCAAGCAATATCATTCCTTTGGGCTCATTGATTCCTTTTGATACATTAAGCATGTTTAAGCCCGACTTGATATATCCTACAAAATATTCATAGAAAAACAACTACAATCATTGAACCGGTTATGTTACGAAGAAAGGTTGAATTACTAAACAAAGTGCAATAAATCCCACTTTCAATCTCCCCCTTAATTCTGACCTTTCTTCACACAACCTAAAACCAGTTTGTTAGTCAAATCAAACAAGTAGGATTTAAACAAGTCACGAGGAATCCTTTGTTGGGAACTGAAAGATAAAGTGCAATCGATCAATGCTGATGGACAATGTTGAGTCAACACAGAACTCAACATTGCTGTAAATATGCACTTTCAAACTCCCTCTTATTTCTTTGTCTACTCATCTCCTTTGAACTCATCATGGGCATCATATCATACTTCTTTTGACAATTCCTGCATTCAGTAGTTAGTGAATAAAGACAAACTTGCGTAGAATCGCAGTATAAGTGCGATGGCAATTAAATGCGCAATGTTGACACAACATTGCAGTCAACACTGCACTATTCAATCTCCCCCTTTGTCTTTCTTCACAAAAACACACCTGAACAAACTCGTTAGAAACACCTGAACAAACTTGTTAGAAAACAAACAAATATAACAGGCATGAAACTACAGAACTCCCCTCAACATTAGACGAGAGCAATATAACAAAATAAAGTATGTTAGCTTTTCGTTCAATCTCTTCTCTTCTCCCCCTTTTTGAGAAGAAAGATATCTCTCAGATTATTCTACCAAGTTCACAGAAGGAGACAAGAAGACATGCAATGAGTGCAATACTGAGTTGTGGACTATAGGACCTGCAATAAGAGCTGTGCAATGTTGGAGAATGATGTTGAAAACATTGAGTTCAACACTGGCAGCCAAGGTGATAGCAAAAGCAGGCAAAAAGGATAAGAGTGGATGGTCATGATGGGTGTTGTTGGGTTTGCCTTAAAATATCCTGCAAATATATATCAATGCTACAGAAACTGTGCATAACTGCTAATAAAAGATTAAAGTTGCAAGTAAAACAGTTATCCGTCAAGTCATAGTAATTAGATAAACAGATAAACCCTAGGGAGGTTGACCAAAAATCTTGATCTTAAATAATGACTTGACATGCAAGAACAGGAAAGCAAAAACCCCAAACCCCAATGAAACACCTTAGACCTGAAACACCTCAGACCTACTCCCCCTCAAATCCTAAAACACACAGAAAGGTCAGATAGAGAAGCACATATAAAAAAGAGCAAATATAAGTCACAAAGTACTCCAAGGATGACGATGTTGACCAGCATGTTGACTCAACATTGATGACAACATCGGGAAATCAGACCACTCTTAATGTAAGTCAGCCAGGAAACCAAGTCTCAAAATGTGCAGATTCGATTAACACCACTGATGCTGCAGACAAAGACAGAGAGAGAAAGGAATACCAAAGAAACACAATCAACATTGCCTCAAAAAGTAAATTTAACAATTAGCATAAGTTTGAGTGGGGGTGACCATGAGACTGTGAACCATGTCAAATAATTGGAACACGTATGAATCCGCTCCAAAGCCGAAGCCTATGCGGAGTTAGGCAAACACACGTCTCATGGCATAAAATCACTCATTTGACCACATTGGGTAATTTGGTACTCAGAAAGTGAACCAGCAGCATTACGAGAATCGGCACTTTTGTGCGTGTCGGTTTCCAGTACAGGCTATCAACCCTCATGGCATATGACACATTGGCCACGTCGATATCTGGATAGTATTTGAAACCTGCCCAACATGATCCTCGACGGAAACACTTTGAGCCCTTTTTATCATAATTCATTAGATTTATTAAGCATAAAGGACAGGAGGCAACATCAAGTGCAAGTCAAGGTACGAGGAAAAATAGCCAAAAAGCAGCAAAAGTGGGTTTTACATAAAGCAAACACACAGGAGGCTCGATCCCTTTCAACCTTGGTTTCAAATAGCCTTTCAAACCCTAAGCATCACCACTGTAAGCTACAAAACAGGAACAAACATAGAGCAGTACAGAAGCACAGGAGCACAGAAAGCACATAGACACACACACAAAAAAATAAAAGAAATCAAAAGGCAACAAAAAACACATCACTTTTCTGCTTCCAGTGTTGACTGTGATGTTGAGTCAACACTGGTTTCAACATTGAAGATCACAAAGAGCACAAATCAAGAGATCTTCTAAGATTGAAGAATCTCTCACAATCTAAAGGCTTGGTAAAAA
The DNA here is from genome assembly GCA_026545765.1 of Plantago major. NCBI lineage: Eukaryota > Viridiplantae > Streptophyta > Magnoliopsida > Lamiales > Plantaginaceae > Plantago > Plantago major. The sequence continues at coordinate 45,022,566 of CM048844.1, forward strand.
TATCTGCAAGTTGATTGGTTGTATCTATGTGTTGTATGTCTATTACTTGCAGATTGACCATATCCTTAAGAAAATGATGCCTAATCTCTATGTGTTTCGTGCGTGAGTGCAAAACAGGCTTCTTAAAATTATTTATGGCACTAAGGTCATCACAGAACATCAACAAGGTATCACATTGAAGACCAAAGTCATGCAGCATATTTTTCACCCATATCAATTGAGTAACACAACTCCCAGATGTTACATGTTCAGATTCAACATATGAGAGTGACACATTGTTCTGTTTCTTGCAATACCAAGACATTAAATTAGAATGATAAAAGCAACCTCCACTAGTGTATTTTCTATCATCTAGATCACTAGCCCAATCAGAATCATTAAACCCCACTAGATTAGTGTTTGTATCACATGCATACCATAATCTAAGATTAACAGTTCTTGATATACATATGAAAAATCTTTTAAGAACAATCAGGTGTGGGATTTTATGGTTAGACTGATACCTGGCACAAACACACACATAAAACATGATGTCAGGTATGCTGGTTGATAGATATAGAAGGCTGTGAGTCATTGTTCTGTACAATGTTGGGCCAACATCATCTCCAACATCGATTCTGCTGAGCATAAGACCATTAGCCATAGGAGTGTTGGGTTCGCCTATCATGCTCATCTCATGGGTACCGTCAGATGGAATTTCTGCCTATAATGTTGAGCTCAATGTTGTGTCATCATTGCTGTCAGCATTGACAATTTCTCCTTGTACACCAACTGGAGTTCTTGGTTTAGACACCTTTTCGTGTTCGATGACGCTTTTCTCGGGAGTAGTGTCAGAATCTTCGATTACACTGCAACTTTTGTTTATTCTTGGGTACAGTGCCTTTACGGGCGAGACATCGGAAGAGACAGTTTGAAAATGCATAATGTTGATGTCAATGTTGACTCATCATTGTTTTCATTCATCGATTTGACTCTTCCCGGTGATAATCTGCAGATAGATCAATCGAACCATGTAGACACAAAACATTAGTAGAAACCGATTCCTCGTGGTTAGTCCGGAAAAAGTGTTTCACGCTTTGAGAATCATCATAGTCGAAAAAGACTTCTTTTGTCAATGTTGGACCATCAATGTTGGACCAACATTGTTTCTCAACATTGTTCAGAACAGCAGATAGGGCTTTGGCATGAACTTCTGGATCATCATCTTCCTGTTCGTCATCTGAAACATCACTGAGACAAGCAAGCATAGTCTTTTTTTCCTTTCGAAGAGTGTTAGCACATTCATTCTGATAATGCCCCCATCCTTGACATTCAAAACATCTAACTTTACTAAGTTTACTAAGACTAGGGCTAGAGTTAGACACACCAGTTTTCTTTTTGAAATTTCTAGTTCCTTTTGAGTTGCTCGAAGAGCCTCTATTAGAATTCTTCCTGAATCTAAGTTTCTCAATTTTCCTAACCAAGTCATTGTAGGCTTCTTCAGTCATGTCATCAGAATCATCACTACTACTTTCAAGCTCAGTAACTTTAGTTTTAGATTTAGAGTGAAGGGACATACTAAGGATTTTCGTACCTTTTCTTTCGTTATCAATTATCTCAAAAATTTTCAAATTGTTCATCAAGGTATGAAAATCCATAGTAGCCAGATTGTGAGTGTCTTCCAAAATAGTAACTTTAGTGTCAAATTTTGAAGAGAGAGAACGAATGGCTTTAGAAATCAGTTGCTTGTTGGAAATAGCATCGCCAAGAAGTTGAACATCATTAGACAAAGTCAAAAGCTTTTCAAAATAAGAATCAATGGTTTCAGCTTCTTCCATTCTTAGATTTTCAAATTTTGACCAAAGCATTCGAAGTTTAGTTTGTTTGACACTATTATCACCTTCACAATGATTCTGAAGTAAGTCCCAAGCTTGTTTAGCAGTAGTGCAATTTTGAATGATTTTAAACATATGAGCATCAACATGTCCAAAAATGGCATTTAAAGTTTTTTCATTGTAAGAGCTTAAAAGAAAGTCACCTGCAGTGAAGCGTTCTTCAAGTATGGGAACAATATCTCCATCAGTATCAGGTCCTTCAGTAGGCCAGACAAATCCTTCAAGAACAGATCTCCAAGCTCGACCTTCAATGGACTTGATGTATGTCCTCATCCTGATTTTCCAGTAGTGATAGTTCGATCCATCAAGCATAGGTGGCCTGTAGACACTTGAGTTTGCAACATCCCTTGTAGTAGTACCAAATCCAGACACCAATAGTTAGGTGGCTGGCTCTGATACCACTTGTTAGAACATAGGATCCCGGATTGGTACTTGGAACATGATCAACAAACAATGTCGCCAACAATGTTGTTCAACAATGTCTTCAACACAGTAAATAAAACGCAGCGGATGAATATGAATGAAACTTCTATTACCAAGCCAACATATATAAAAATGTTGGCCGCGCCTTTAGGCAAAATATCTACTGACAGGAAAAGTAGATCTAATCAACTAGGTTTAATACAATCACAGATGATTGATTAAACAACCAAAACTAGCCCTAGAAGAACTAACAGTAAAATCTATTCTAGGTCAATGTTTGAAAGAGTTATTCCAACAATGAATACTCTTAGACAAACTCTAAAGCTAGCATAAAACAAGAAGCCTAAACTCTTTAATAAAATCTTGATTGATCATCAAAAAGACTTCTCCATTGCTCGGCTGAATCCTTGTATATATACTCGAGATATCGACAGCTCCCATCCAAGTCGAAAGGCAATAGGATATCAGCAAAGGTAATTTTCTTTGTCTTGTTTTCTTCAATATTCAGCTAGAAGGAAATTCCCATATTAGTGTCTTCAACAATATATTTCCTTCTTGCTTTCTTCAACAATCTTCTTGAAAGATTCTCTCTTTAATCTTGTATTCTTCTTGCAACTATGTTCTTCCTGTACATATGTGATGATCCGGGATCTCAGCAGGAAGAAACTAACGTTGTTTCTCTGTATCTGGCTGGCTGGAAAATCTTTCCAAGATTATCTCTAGAGAATCTTTTATTTCCTTCTTTCTTTCAAGGTGCCCATAACTTGTCAAACTCTTTCCTTATTCCTGCAGAAATTCGAATTGATTGCTTCCAGTCCAAGTCATCAGTCCAATTGGCCTGCTTGTTTCTATGTTGTCTATTGTTATGCGTAATGTTGTTCCAACATTGTATCGGCACTATTTCGCAATGTTGCACAACATTGAAATCCTGCAGTTCACAAACAACAACAACAAACACAAACATTGAACTGAATCATGAAAGATAAGATTATCTAATCAAGTGCAACTTGCACTTTCAGAACCTTGTCTAATGGCTGATGAGGTAACACATACTTCCTGTTATACTTATGAAAGTGATGAAGAAGGAATCAAAGATCTGGAAAATCTCAGAAGAGAACTTGATCTCTACAAAAGAGAATTTCTAATGGTCCGAGCTAGAGCCGAAATTCTTGAAGAAGAAAAGAATTCTCTTGTAAAGGAAAATTCACAAATACTCAAGATATCTGAGAAAAAGGATGCTGAAAATGCATTTCTCAAGGCTCAGATATCTGAGACCGAAAAGTCACATAAAGAAGCATTGGCCAATCTTCAAAAGAAATGTGAAGATCTTCTTTCTGAGAATGAAGAATTCAAAAAGAAAGAATTATCTTTTCAATCTTATGCCAAAGCTAGTGACGCTCTTACTGAAGTACAATCTTATTTAAGAGATCCTTCACAAAAGAGAGGACTTGGGCTGGACACACACACAGATAGTTCTACCACTCTGAATAAGAGTGATGAAAGACGAAGATTTGTTAGTGCTCAGCAAGGTGATTCCCAAACAATCTAAAGTATATGTCAGAAAGCTAAGGTTGTTGACTAAGGAAAGGCAGTTGCGACCAAGCCTTTGTGGGAAAAACAAGTCCCAAGGAAAACTGTTGGGAATGTTTCTGAAAAGAAACATAACACTGAAAAGTGCAATCACCCACAGTGCTATGTCTCTCAGAATGGAAAAATTGCAGGAGCTGACAAATTTTCCTATGTCACGTTTTCTGGAAAGAAAATAGATTATCCAGAGACTAGCAAAACTGCTGAGAAAAGATTTCAGATAGCACCAGGTGCTCGGAATGGTATTGGCTATAAAGCCATCGGGAAACAACTTGCTCATGAGTGCAAACAAGAGAAAGAACGATGGTTAAAGGCTAGAATTGCTCACAGAAATTATCAGAAGTGGAAAATGAATCAAGCCACTCAAAATCTGAATGCCAGGGCAAGAAGATATCTGGCTAGGAAAGCTAAGTTTGCTGAGAAGCAGACTCAGAAACCTGACAGGTATCTAAAAGCACCAAATGGAGCACTAATGAACACACCAAGGAAGAAAATAGTTCTTAATAACAATGATACTAATCATTTAACTAAAATTTCTCCTTATGTTCCTGTTAGGCAAAAGAATGTTCCTAAGAAATTCATTCAAAAATGGATTCCTACTGGAAGATTCTTTAGACAGATGGTTCCATTGTCGGTATGAGAACCTAATCTCATGTTTCCTGTTTTGTTCAGAACACTCTAAAGACTAATTCAAAGTGGCATTTTGATAGTGGATGTGGGAAGCACATGACAGGAGACAAAGCAAATCTGATTGACTACAGAAAGTGCAATGATGGACCAATTATTAGGTTTGTTGGAGGAGATGAAAATCCAACCATAGGTTTTGGCAATTTGAAGTTTGGAGCCCTTACAATTTCTGAAGTACGTCATGTAAAGGGATTGAAATATAATCTCCTAAACATGAGTCAACTAGTAGACAAAGGGTACACTGTCAAGATCAAGTCAAAACTATGTAAAGTGATTGACAATGAGTCAAAGCAGACAGTCTTGGTTGCAAGGCGTAAAGGAAATCTTTATGTTGCTGATTGGGCATCCGCCACAACTGAAGAATGTCTCATGGTGAGTCAATCTGCCACACTGAAGAAAATTGGCTATGGCATAAAAGAATGAGTCACTTGAATTTCAAAACTCTGAATCAGCTAGCCAAGAAAGAGATGGTGGTTGGTTTACCCAAAATGGCATATAGAAAAGAAGGTGTATGCTCAGCTTGCCAAATGGGAAAACAATCAAAAACATCTTTCAAGTCTAAAACTAGACATTCCAGTGAAAGGCCACTGCAAATGTTACATATGGATCTTTTTGAATCCTCTGTAACTAGCTATGCAAGAAAGAAGTATGGTTTGGTTGTTGTTGATGATTACTCAAGATTCACTTGGGTTGTCTTTCTCAAACACAAATCTGATGCAAGGGTTGAGATACCCAACTTGCTGAATAAGCTCGAAGTCATGAAAAATGACAAGGTATCTCAGAATCGAATGCACCATGGTACCGAGTTTGTGAACCAAGACATAAAAGAGTTTTGTACCGCAAAGGTATACTGATCAACTATCTTCAGAAGGACACCACAACAAAATGGTGTTCTTTGAAAGAAAGAATAGGACTGAAAGAAGCAAAGAAGAACAATGCTTGCGACCTTTGAAATAAGTGAAATCTATTGGGTTGAAGTCAGTAAACACAAAGATGCTACAATCAAAATAGATGTCTGATTAACAAACACCATGACAAAACTCCTTACGAGCTTTTCATTGGTAGACCCCCTAGTATCAAACATCTAAGGGTGTTTGGTTGCAGATGTTTCGTTCTTAACAAAGGAAAAGAATACTTGAGAACATTTCAACCAAAGGCAGATGAAGGAGTATTTCTTAGTTATTCTCTGAATAGCAAAGCCTATAGAATCTACAACAAAAGAACGCAAAAGATTGAGGAATCTGTTCATGTAGTATTCTATGAAGAAAACAAGAAAGTACTCTTGAATGATGATCTCTCAGATAGGTTCAAAGAACTGATGATTAAAGATTCTGAAAAAGGATCCTCAGAAGGAAACAATTCTATCATTCAAATAGAGGATGAGTCTGACGATGAAAAGCAACCTATAATTAGTAACAACCAGATGAGTCTAAGACATGATGAAGAATTTCCTATGAGAATTCCAGAAATGGAACAGGTTACTGAGAACCTTCATCATGAAAATGTATCTGAAAATGGGATTGCTGAAATGCAAGATTCAGATATCTCTAACACTGAAAGAGTGTCTGATATCCATGGCATTCCCATGTGTCAGATATCTCAGATACTGCACAAGTAGCTCATCAAGATCATATTAATTCACATTCAAATCAAAATGATATTGATCCTACTAGTTCAAAACCCATTATGAAATGGAAAAGAAATCATCCTGCAAAGGATGTGATTAGTCCCATAGACCAAGGAGTTAGAACTAGAAGAGCAATCGTTGAAAATGCAAATTGTCTCTATGAATGTTTCATCTCAAACATTGAACCAAAGACTATAGAAGAAGCATTAAAGGATCAAGATTGGATTTCTGCAATGCAAGAAGAGTTGGATCAATTTGAGAGAAACAAAGTCTGGAAACTGGTTCCATTTGTTGACGGAATATCTGTAATCGGAACCAAGTGGATTTTCAGAAACAAAATGAATGAGTCTAGTGAAATAACCAGAAACAAAGCTAGGTTGGTTGCCAAGGGATTCACCCAGACTGGAGGACTAGATTTTGATGAATCTTATGCACCAGTTGCAAGATTGGATGCAATAAGACTCTTTCTAGCCTTTGAAGCTCATAATGACTTTACAGTTTATCAGATGGATGTCAAGAGTGCATTTCTAAATGGTGAACTTGCTGAGGAAGTCTATGTTGAGCAACCACCAGGTTTTGAAGTTTCCTCAGAAAGTAGGATGGTCTATAAGCTTCAGAAAGCTCTGTATGGGCTGAAACAAGCTCCAAGAGCATGGTATGATACACTGGCCAGATACCTACTAGAAAGTGGTTTCAAGAAAGGAGATGTTGATAAAACACTCTTCACATTGAACCATGATGGGAAACTACTTTTAGTTCAAATATATGTTGAGGACATTATATTTGGATCTAAAGACATGCAACTTTGTGAAGACATTGCTGAACTCATGAAATGTAAATTTGAGATGAGCATGATGGGAGAATTGAATTACTTCTAGGGCTGCAAGTCAAGCAACTCAATGATGGAATATTCATTAATCAAACAAAGTATGCAAAGGACATGCTCAATAAGTTTAATCTAAAGCCTTCTGAAATGAATGCTAAGATACCAATGAGCATTGGAACCAAAATGACCTATTCTGAATCTGACAAGAGTGTTGAAGAACATAAGTATAGGAAATTGATTGGATCTCTACTGTACCTCACTGCAAGTAGACCTGATATTCAATATGCAGTTGGAGTGTGTTCTAGATTTCAGACAAATCCAATGCAATCACACTACAACATTGCTATGAAAATATTGAGGTATGTAAAAGGTACTGTAGAAGATGGATTGTGGTATCCAAAAGATAGTGGATTGAGTTTTGTTGGCTATTCAGATGCCTACTATGCTGGATCATTGCTTGATAGAAAAAGCACCTCAGGAACTTGTCAATTTCTTGGTACTAGATTGATATCTTGGGTCAGCAAGAAACAAAATTCAATTGCCACATCTACCACAGAGGCTGAATATATTACTGCTGGGTGTTGTGCTTCACAGATATTGTGGATACAACAACAACTCAGAGACTATGGACTCAATGAAGGGAAAACTCCCATTTTCTGTGACAACACAAGTGCCATTGCCATAACTCAGAATCCTAAGTTTCATGCAAAAACAAAGCACATTGATGTTAGACACCACTTCACCAGAGACCATGTTGAAAAAGGCAATATAGATATACTCAAGATCGGCACTGAAGACCAACTTGCAGATATCTTCACTAGGCCACTACAAGAAAGTAGATTCTTAGCCTTAAGACACAGTCTTGGACTAATGGAGCTACCAAAGAACTGAAAAAGTTCAGATATCTGAAGAAGATATCAAAGGAGAGAGAAAAGGAATCTGGAACGGGTATCCAGAGAAGAGGTATCTGGAACGGGTATCCAGAAAAGAAGAATCTGGAACGGGTATCCAGAAACCAAAGGCTAAAGGGTAAAATGGCTATTTGAAGATTTCTGAGACAGGTACTCAGATATCTAGATCACTCAGTGAGGGGGAACACAAAAGAGAATAGTACAACTGTCTACAGTTAACTACTAAATTTGTATTATTTCTATCTTTGTGAAAAACTTTGAAAAGACAACAAGTATAAGATAGAATCAGATACAAACATTGTTCTCATTCACACAGAAATGTGATTCAGATAGCTAATAGCCAACATTCATTAAATGGGTACAATTACAATTGTTGATTGTGATCATTGCTGCAGAAGCAATGGTGACCCTTGATGAAATGGGCGATTGATCTTTATGGCAGAGATTAATTCTAGGTAAATAGTGGACTGTTGAAATTCCGACATGGCCCACTATGCATTTAATGCCGAACAAACTTTTACCCACGCCTGTCTGTAATTCACAGATACGTAAATACAAAACCAATTTGTATGTATATGTTTGTCTGAATTACGCTGCTATATATATAGGATTTTGGCAAAAGAAATTACTTTCGTCTAATCCAACATTCAGACTTGCACAAGAATGGCAAAAACCATTCTTCAACCTCTGCAAATTTCTGTTAGTCTTTCTGCAAAGAATCACTAATCTCTCACCCAAATCTCTTTCAAACTTTCAAAACACTTGCACTATATAAAGAGATGGCTCCTAAGCGTTCGTCTACCCAGAAACCCCAATCTTCTACCACTGGTACTGCTGAAAAGCAAGCACCAGAGTTGGTTATAGTGAACAATCGATTGGTAGGAGACTTTAATCCCAATCATTGGACTTCAAATCACATAATGATTTGGGGTGGTGCCATGATTGAGGAATACCTCACGGCTGCTGTTGAAAACCAAGCCGATAGGAAGCTAATTCTTGACATGCTTGAAAAGGCACAAATCAAGGGTTTTCTATCTGCTCTTCCCAGTGGAATTTCTTCACTGGATGTGTTAGAATTCTACAATAACTCCAGAATTATATCCTGTGTTTCTGAAGGCACTGCAATAGTGTCTTGGACTATAGTGTCTATAAAAACTAAGGTCCAAGGAAAGGAAATCCTTTTGGACTTAACAACTTTCTATAAGTTGTTTGATCTTCAAAATCTTGGAAATGATTTTGAAATAGACACCGAGGATGATGATCTCCTTGAAGGTGTAAAACAATTTGTCTGATGATGTGTGATCTTGAAAACCGAGACACCCACGATTTCAAGCTTTCGACATCGAACTAGACATCTTGGTTCCTTTGGGATGTGTTGGCATGCATTCTTCACAGATGCTTTGATGGTCTACAAGGAGGTGCTGACCAGATAAGCCAAGAACGCTGGATGATGATGTTCTTGTTGCAACAACAAGACAAAAGGCTGGAAAATCGTTTCAATTGGAGAAAGTACGCCTTTATGAAGTTTGTGAAGAAGGTTCAAGGATTTGAGCCTAAAACCGCTAAGGGACTTGCTGAGCCATAGGCCACAGTAAACTATGGTCTAAAGATATGCTACTTGCTGGAGAAGCTTGGCATTGAGCTCAGAGAAAGGCGTGATAGCGGTAACCTACTCTACAAATATGAGTATACGAACTTGATGAAAAAGGTTATTGGATCTCAGAAAGGTTCCAAGAAGTGAAAGATTGAAGAGGTATCTGAGGGAAAGGTTGCGACCAAGAAGCCCAGAACTCCACGAAAGAAGTATGCTGGAAAATCAGTAGACACACCCATTGAGGTTGTCGATTCCTAGATATCTGCCGCCACTGCTGATGAACTCATAAATGCAGATGAACTCATCAATGCTGCAAAAGAGGTATCGGCTACTGAACAAATAGACTCAGCAAGAGAAAGTGCTTTTAGAAATGTTAAGACTATTGCCGAAAGCCTTGTTGATGAACTTATCAATGCCGCTAAAGAAAGTAGTGACAGATACCAAGCCCTATCTACAGAAACCGCAGGGATTATGGACCAATCAGTTTCTAATGCTGATGAGAGCTCTGACGATGGAGATGATGAATTAGTCATCTCTCAAGTCCTAGAAAAATCAAAAAGGGCTAAGGTTACTGAAAAAGTAACTGGTGTAGAGGTATCTGAAGAAGAACCTACACCACAGGTTGCTGAACAAGCACCTGTTTCAAAGGTTGCTGAAGAAGCAACTGTGTCCAAGGTCACTGGACAAATTACACCATCAAAGCAAGAAAGACTGAAAGATATTGAAGATGCTCTGATGAGTGATAGCTTAGTGTTGGAAGATACTGCCATTGCCTCAACACTCAACAGTCTGTCTCAAGCACAACAACCACAACAGCCAGATGTGAATACTGCTGAAATGGTACTTGAGTTACAGAAACCAGCATCTTTCATTGCTGAAGAAAATCCTGCAAAAGAGCAGGTTCCCCAACTCAATGAGAGGGATCAAACTGAGACATCTGCTCAGAACGATCAACCAGGGGAGGCAACTGAGTTGCATACTCAGGAAAGGTCTAAAGTACCTGAAACTTCAAATAAAGAAGCTGAAATGGAACCACAAGACCAAAACATAGAAGGGTCACAAGTTCCAGAGACCAATCAACCTGACGCTGCTCAGGTAGCTGAATGGTTTAACTCTCTACTTGTGATAATTTGTGTTTATTAATCTTGTTATTTAATAAAATTTCTTTGTTACAGGCTGAATTAGAAACACAAGAACAAGAGGAAGCTGGAAAGCTTGCCTCAGAGACTGAGAAGGAGGCTACTACAACCTCACCTCTTAAGGAATCTGAGCCTGTGCTACAGAAGATATAGAGTTTCTTAAGACATTACTTTTCAGATATATGTTAATACAATTAACTAATTAAGTGGATGTTTCTAATAGGCTCCAACTGAGAAAGAAGAAGATAAGGCAGACATGCCAGAAAAGGACCCAGAAACCGTCAATGTTTCTGAAGAAAATGTCACTGAGCCTTCTAGTGTGAAGGTATATGAAAATCAGTGATAAACATTCCTCATCATGGGTTAATATAAATTCTTCTCTAATTACTCAATACTTTCTACTTACAGGCTCATTCAGAAGTAGAAGTGCAAGGGGAAAGAGTTGCGATATCCCCTGCACCCATGGAAATTGATGAAGCCCCCAAGGAAACATCACCAGAAAGAACACCAGAAACTGAGAACGTTTCTGCGAAAAATGATTCTGAGCCTCCTGTTGAGGAAGTAAGTGGAAAACTCAGAAATCATTGAAGCTTAATTGCATAAATTCTTTCATGACAATTTCCTAAGTATTGTGATAATTTTAATTCTCAGGATCAAGCAGAAAGAAAGGTTAATGAGGACCAGACTTCCAAGTCTCCACCTCACAACAAGATATCTGAGGCACCCCCTGCCTCAGTAGTACAAGTCTCTGAGCCTGATGTACTCATTCAGGTAACTCAGAAACCTAACTACACTCGTACTCAGATATCTACACAAGTTTTGAATCTAACTCAAAACTCTTTCTTTCAGGCTCAAACAAGTGCCACTAAGGTCCCTGTTGATGAGAAAGAGGACACCTTCCTTTCTTCAAGGAACACACTTTGCCAAAGCATCTGAAATGCTTCAAGAAATGGCAAAAGCTCCGATGCTCCGATCTATCTGAAATCTTAAAGGTGACTGATCACCACACAAGGAGAGCATGAGCCCTTGACTTGGAAAACTAGGTCCATGCAATGTTCCCCACTGAACAATATTCTTTCGGAACATTGATGGATATGGATTTTGTCAAGGAAGTGGCCAGAAAGCTGATCCAAGCTTTCAACCAAGCGGATGGTCAGACCAGACTACAGATGGTATTCAAGCCTACTTTTCCCCAGACTCTACAATACATACCCTCTGAACAAGAGGATGTTAATGGGTAAACGGTCACTATTCCAGAAGTGATCAACCTGGTCTCTGAAGATGAAGAAGAGAAGGAAACTAATGAGAACAATTATGAAGATCCTCCTTCTGACCATCACAAGGATGAGGATAAGAAGGATGATGATGCCCCTGCACCAGGGACAGGAAGGATTCCACAAGGAAACAATGCCTCAGCTGCTGAAAAGCACACTGAGAGAGGACATCACAACAATCCCCTCCTCCATCTCCTCAGAAATCTACCCATCCATCTCCCCAGCACAAGGACTCTACTGAACAAGCAGTTGAGCACTCTGAGAACAACACTCAGAAAATATCAGATGCACAAGCTAGAGTTGCTCAACTCAAACAACTGTTGGAGGAAGAATAACAGCTACATCTTCAACTGGAAGAAAAGATAGCTGAATCCAGAGTCAAGCTAGACAAACTTGAAGAACAAACACGGAAGGAAACACAAGCTTACTCTGAGATTAAAGAGCTCTGGGAAGCTGTTGACTATATTACTAAGGAGCTAGATGCTGAACAAGCATCTGAAGCAAAGCATGATGCTAACGCTGCATCTTCACCAAAGAAACCATCCTCCAAAGGCAAGAAACCCATATCTGAGATGGTTGCCGTTTCAGAAACCTTGATGAAGAAGTACAAGAGGATGAAGATCACTGGGCTGATGACTCAGATGATGAAGAAGACAGAACCTTGGCAGAACATGCAAATGTTCACTTGGGAGTTTCTCACTTAAAGAGAAAACTGATAGCTCCTCAAAGCTTCAGTAAGAAACCAAATCTCAACTCCCATGATTACATGGCCAGATACCAAGTTCTGGCAACTCTAAGAAAGGAGTTGTCTCAACAAAATGAAGAAGTAATTGCTATCAGTCCCTGCTGAAATGAAAAGTTCACTGAGCTAATCACTTAAAGAACAACAAGCTTGTTCATTGCTCAGAGAGACCTAGGCATGGTAAGGGCAATAATCTTGCTGAAAAAGCCCTCAATGAGGCTAGCTATGCTGCTGGAAAAGCAGATGCTACTCAAGGCCCACTGGCAGAGCTCACTGATAAGAATACTGGTCTTATCAAACAAAATCAGGAGCTCAAGGCCACTCTGGAACAGTTGGTTGCTGCTTACAACTATCTGCAAGGCAACTTTAACTCCCTTTCAGAATCCTTTGTGATTCTTAGTCAGTCAACAATGACTAAGGGGGAAGGATTTCAAGATGCTCAGAGAGGAAGAGGAAGAGGAAACAAAAGAAAATCTGAACAACCACCTCTCAGAATTAATGAGCCCTCCTCCAGTCAGACTGCTCTACAGATAGTGGCCACCACTCAGCAACTTCCTGAAAAAGGAATGACAACAAGGGCCAGAGCACAGAAACCTCCAAGGAGTACCAAGGCTCCAAGGAGAAGACAAGTAAGAGGGATTGATGAGTCTTCTGAAGAAGAAGAAGAAGAAGAAGAAGAAGAAGAAGAAGAAGAAGAAGAAGAAGAAGAAGAAGAAGAAGAAGAAGAAGAAGAAGAAGAAGAAGAAGGCCAAATCAAATCCCTGGGCAATGAAGAAGGCTGCAAAAGTCTCACAAGAATTGATATTGATGATGATGAAGAGACTGATGAAGATGAAGCTCCTCTTCACAGAAAAAGAAAAATTGATAGCCTAACTGAGCCCATAGCTGCAAAGCCTTTGGCAGCTAAAACACCCTCTGGAAATACCAAGTCTATCCAGGGTGGTTCTTCAAGCAATACCCCAAGGGAAAATTCAAGACAAAGGAGGAACAGGCTGAGAGCTGAACAAAGAAAACTTCAACTACCACTCAGGCCTGAAGAAGCCAAGATTGAGTATGTGAAGACCAACAATGACTCCTCTGTCTACAGGTGCATTAATCAGAAGAATGGCTACTGGATTCTGGAACTCAAGCACTTATTGGTAAATGAAAAATTTCCAGAACCAATCCATAAACAGCTCATGGCATGGAGAAAAGACAAGCCAATCTTGATTAACACCAACCACATCAAAGCCTGATTCGATTTTGAAGTAATCAAGAGAATAGAAGCCATGAAAAAGGACCTCTCTGATGAATGTCCTTATGGAAAGCCAGATGATGTGCACAGAATTCCCAACATCACTGGAACAGGCACAAGAGCAAGACTTGCTGTGGAACCCTATGAGTCCTTCTACTTGACTGAAGATCAATACAAAGGTGACATCAGATATCTGAAGATCATATATGAAAACTTCAAGCTATCAGATATCAGAATTGAGCATGCCTGGAAGTGGGGAAAGTATCTGTGGGTCAAGCACTTTGCCAAGAAGAATCCTACCAAAACCTACAAGGAAGTCTGTGGATTTTCCAGAGACACAGAGATGATTGTCAGAACACTTCTCTATGACTACTCTGATGATATCAAAAGGTTTGGTGATAGGAAATTTGCAGATTGATCCATGGAACTACTTTTGAAGACTTGAAGCGTTGAAGACTAGTTTATTATGATGTCTACTTGGAGCTTGGTTACTCCTGTTGTCCTAATATAAACTATGTATTTTGTATCTTGCTGACTGAGCAGAAATGTTGTTTTATCTTGTATTAAAGTTATCTCTGAACTTTCTTTGTAACATATCTGATGAACCTACTCTCAGATATCAATTTCTATAAAAGATAACTTGTCAGCAGAGATCACACCTTGTGATTTGGTTGATGTTTACTTTCTGCACTTAATTATACGAATTGAAAAATCATAAGAAATGATTAAGTGATGGATTGTTTCCTCATCCAGATTTGTAATAGGTCAGATAGTCATCGTTGACTGATCAAAATGGGGGGAATTTGTTAGGAATATCTGTTTAGATTTTGATCAGCAACCTAATGACTTATCTTAGCTCAGAAAGGTGGTTAGTACTCTTGGTTCACTTGAACACTGTAAAAGAGGAAACTCACTAATTATGATAGTCTAGCAAATCTTGTATAGGATGTTAGGTCTCTGAATGTAATTTTTTATTCTCTGAAGAAGACCAAGAAGAAGGCATCCAGCAGGAAAAGTTCTACAAATTTGAAGATCTGAAGACTGCACAAGATTGCTGAAGACAAAGGTTTTTCAGATACCTATGACCAGATATCTTGAAGACACAAGCATTTTAAATAAATAAACGGTGTTGCAAAAGATATCTGAGAAATAAAAGGTTTCTGAAACAAGGAAAAGTGCCCACAGATATCTACACTCAGATACCTTGGATAAAGATTATGTTTCCGAGAAACAATATGTTTTTAACAAGTGGTATGTGGAGTTGTGATAGTCTCTGGAAAACGACGTGCATGGCTTCAAAAAGCATGCATAGTTCCGTTGGCACTACAGGACAAAGTATAGTACAGTGCATTAAATGCGCGGACAGAAATGTCTGAACAAAAACGGTAGCTTCTGAAGAAGTAGACAAACCTACTACAGTACTATACTCAGATATAAATAGTTTGAAATTGAGTTAAGCCTAACGGATACTATTCAAACGACACTCAAATTCATCTATAAATATCAACACTTAGACTGCTTGAGAACACACCTTAGATCACTAAACTTATATTGAATACTCTCACAAGCTCTCTCAAAGCACACTACTTACCTTCAAGCTTTCTGTTGCGACCAAAGCTCTTGATTCTAAGTAGCACAAAAGTTCTAAGTGTCCTGATCCTTAACAAGCATTGTTATTTGTGAAAGAGTTGAACTAAGATTTCATATCTGAGATTCATTCTCTTGAACACTTATCATAGACTTGGGTCAGTAAAGAATAAGATACCATACATTGCAAAGTGTATTAAGTATACTTGATTCATAGAGCTATCTGAATAACTGAACAATTTATTAAAAAAGCTCACCTGGCAAACTACCTTAACCAACACCTTAATCGGCGTGGAGTACAGGAAGTACTTAGTTTGGGAAACTAAGGAATAACTCCAAGGTTACTGAGCATAGGAAGTACTTAGTTTGGGAAACTAAGGAATAGCTCAAAAGGTTTCTGAGTACAGGAAGTACTTGGCTGTGAAAGCCGGGGAATAACTCAGGGGGAACACTTGGTTGGGAACCTAGTGTATTTAGGAATCTAGAGAAGATACTTGTAAGGTTACCTCAATTATCTGTCTTAGTGGATTCTAGGTCTAAGAAAGGTCGAAGTGGATTAGTTGAAGGATTACGCCACCTTCAGATACCACTATAAAAGATCTTGTGTTATTTACTTTCTGCAGTTTATTACTTGCTTTATTTATCTTGCAAAGTATTTACACTTATCTTGTTGAGCACGTGCACTTATCACAGAAAAGTGTTCCACTCTCTGAAATTAAGTATCAGATATCTTCACAGATATCTGAGAAACTATGTTTATCGATAAAAGTTTTAAAAGACTATTCACCCGCCCCCTCTAGTCTTTTACTTTGCCATTATTTGGACCAACAGGTTGTTCTCTGAGTGATGAGCTCAGTGAATTTCTTCATATCTAAGGGGACGGAGGCAGTTACATCTTTGTTTTGTGAAGACAACTCCTTTTTAAGATGTGCCAAAATTTGGTATCTATTCATGTATTCTTGGGAGTGGACATTTGGCAGTTTGTTGAAAACTTCTGGAGCAATTAGCTTCCTTTTCAGATGAGAAACCGCTAAGTGTACATTGCGGTGTTCTGCCAAAGTCTTGTCTTCTTCATCATCTGAGTCATCAGCCCAGTGTTCTTCATCCTCTTGGACATTTTTAAGATTTTCTAGTCCAGCAACCATCTCAGAGATGGGCTTCTTTCCTTTCAGAGAGGAGGATGGTATATCGTTTGAAGGTGATGCAGCCTTAGCATCATGCTTTGCTTCAGATACTTCTTCAGTATCTAGCTCCTTAGTAATGGCATGTACAACATTCTGAAGCTCTTTGACCTCAGAGTAAGCTACCATTTCTTTCAAGTATTGATCTTGAAGCTGATTAAGCTTATCTCTGGATTTAACTAGCTCTTCTTCCAGTTGAAGATGGAGCTGTTGTTCTTCTTCCAACAGTTGTTTGAGTTAAGCAACTCTGGCTTGTGCATCCACTATTTTCTGAGTGTTTTCCTCAGAATGCTCAACTACTTTTTCAGTAGTGTTCTTTTGTTGTTGGGAAGATGGATGGGTAGATTTCTGAGGAGATGGAGGAGGGGATTGTTGTGATGTCCTCTCAGTGTGCTTTTCAGCAGCTGAGGCATTCTTCCTCTGTGTAATCCCTCCCGTCCCTAGTGCAGGGGCATCATCATCGTCCTTCTTATCATCCTCATCCTTGTGATGGTCAGAAGGAGAGTCTTCATAGTCATTCTCATCAGTCTCCTTCTCTTCTTCATCTTCAGAAACCAGATTGATCACTTCTGGAATAGTGACCATTTGCCCATTTACTTCCTCTTGCTCAGAAGGTATAAATTGGAGTGTCTTGGGCAAGACTGGCTTGAAAGCCATCTGTAATCTGGTCTGACCATCTGCCTTTTTGAAGGCTTGCACCAATTTGTGTGCCACTTTGAAAAAATCCTTATGCATTAAGGTCGCAACCTGATATTGTTCAGTAGGGAACATTGCATGGATGTAGTTTTCCAGGTCATGAGCTCGTGCTCGTCTTGTTGGTTGATCTGTGATTCTAAGTATTTCAGAGAGATCAGAGCACCTTAACCTCTGCCATTTCTTGAAGCATTGAATATGCTTTGGAAAGCTATGAGTCTTGAAGAAGGGAAGAAGGGTCTCATAGTCATCATTTGACTCCTCCTTGGCACTACTTTGAGCCTGAAAGAGAGAGTTTTGAGTTAGTTTCAAAACTTGTGTAGATATCTGGTTTTTAGAGTAGTCAAGTATTTGTGTTACATGTGCAACAACAACAGGCTCAGAAGGTTGGACTACTGAGGTTCCAGGTGCCTCAGATATCTTGGTGTGAGGAGGAGACTTGGAAGTCTGATCCTCAGCAACCTCTCTTTCTTCTTGAACCTGAGATTAAAAACATAACACTTAGGAAATTTGGTCAAGAAAAATGTTTATTGACAAGATCAGATATCTGAGAGGTCAATTACCTCCACTATTGGAGGCTCAGATACTTGTTGCTCAGAGACTTGTGCAGTCTCTGGAAATTTTTCTTGTGATGAAGGCTTTGATGCCTCATCAATTTCCATTTGTTGTGGGGATTGAGCGGGCAATTCCCCAACAACTTCTACTTCTTTTTGAACCTATGAGTAGAAAGTGTTAAGTATTTAGAAAAATGATCAGAGTATTATTATGAAGAATATCGATATCTGAGATAAATACCTTCTCTATAGAAGGCTCAGATACTTGTTCCTCAGAGACTTTGTGAGTCTCTGGTTGATTCTCTGACGAGTTAGGCTTTTCAGCCTCATCATTTTCCTTCTCAGTTGGAGCCTATTAGAAACAAACACTTTAGTATTATTCATATGTGTAAAGCATTTATCTGAGATGTTATATCTTAAGGAACTTTCTCCTACCTGCGAGATAGGCTCTTGTTCATTAAGTGGTGAGGCTATGGAAGCCTCCTTCTCAGATTCCGAGGCAAGCTTTCCAGCTTCCTCTTGTTCTTGTGTTTCTAATTCAGCCTGTATCAAAGAAATTTTATTAAATAACAAGATTAACAGACAAAAATATCACAAGTAAAGAGTTAAACCATTCAGCTACCTGAGCAGTGTCAGGCTGATTGGTCTCTGGAACTTGTGACCCTTTTATGCCTTGGTCTTGTTGTTTCATTTCAGCTTCTTTGTTTGAAGTTTCAGGTACTTCAGATCTTTCCTGAGTGTGCAACTCAGTTGCCTCCACTGGTTGATCATTCTGAGCAGGTATCTCAGTTAGATCCCTCTCTAGGAGTTGGGGAACCTACTCTTTTGTAGTATTTTCTTCAGCATCTTGCATTGCTGGTATGTCGAAATGGAGTTCATTGACCATTTCATCAACCACTTGTGGCTGTTTTGGTTGTGGTTGTTGTGGTTATCTGGAAGCAGAGGTTTGCGCATTTGAGAGCTCTTCCAAATTTTTAAGTGTGGTGTTGACATCAGCGTCTACCAACACTAGGTCACCACTCATCAGGGCTTCTTGAAGTTGTTTATACGTGACTTTCCCTGATGGTGTGTTGGCACCAACAACCTTTGCTATAGGTGCTTGCTCAGCAACCTTTGAGCTAGTTGCTTTCTCAGCAACCTTGTACCTTTTGTTCCTCTTTCCCTTTGCCTTGGTTACTTTTTCAGCAACCTTGGGGGCTGGGATTTTCTCCTCGTCCGATTCTTCATCGAAATCTGGAACAGAGTTATCAACAATCCCTGCTGCTTCTGCAGAGAGAGTTTGAAGTTTCTCACTGCTTTTATCAGCATTGATATGTTCATCAGCAAGGCTTTCGGCAGTAGTTTTAACATTTCTGAAAGCACTTTCTCTTGCTTAGTCTACTTGTTCAGTAGTTGATACCTCTTTTGCAGCATTGTTGAGTTCATCTTCAGCGGCGACAGGTATCTGGGAATCAGCAGACTTCTTTTGTGAAGTTCTGCGCTTTTTTGTCGCAACGGAACCTTCAGATATCTCATCAGTCTTTCGTTTCTTGGAACCTTTCTGAGATGCAGTAACCTTTTTCATCATGTTTGTATACTCATATTTGTAGAGTAGGTTACTATTGGCAATGTCTGCCGTCTCTCTGAGCTCAATGCCAAGGCATTCCAGTAAGTAGCATATTTTCAGTCCATAGCTTACTGTGGCTTTTGGCTCAGCAAGGCCCTTAACGATTTTAGGCTCAAAGCCTTGTATCTTCTTCACAAATTTCATGAAGGCGTACTTCCCCCAATTAAAAGGGTTTTCCAGCCTTTTGTCTTGTTAACTCAACAAGAACATCATCATCCAGCGTTCTTGGCTTATCTGGTCAGCACGTCCTTGTAGACCATCAAAGCATCTGTGAAGGATACATGCTAACACATCCCAGTGGACCAAGAGATGTCTGGTCCTTATGTCAGCAAGCTTAAAGTCGATGGGTGTGTCTGGTTTGTCAAGATCACACACATCACTGTATAGTTGCTTCACACCTTCAAGGAGATCTTCATCCTTGGTGTCAATTTCAAAATCCTTTCTAAGATTTTGAAGTTCAAACAGCTCACAGAAAGCTGTTTCGTCCAACATGATTTCTTGTCCTTGGACTTTGGTCTTGATAGACACTGTCTCAGTTCCTTCAGAGACTTTGGAAATAATTGTGGAGTTGTTGTAAAACTCCAAGACATCCAGTGAAGAGACTCCACTGGGAAGAGCAGATAGAAAGCCCTTGATTTGTGCCTTTTCAAGCATATCAAGTACCAACTTCCTGTCAGTCTGGTTTTCTATTGAAGCAACCAGGTATTCCTCAATCATCCTGTGATTTGAAGTCCAATGATCAGGGTTGAATTCTCCAATCAACCGATTGTTTGTTATAACTAGCACTAGTGCTTGCTTTTCAGCAGTACCAGAAGTAGTAGCTTGGGATTTCTGATTAGAACCACGTTTGGGAGCCATCTCTTTAAATAGTGAAGTCTTTGAAAAACGAGAAGAGATTAAGGTAAGAAATTAGTGATTCTTTGCAGAAAAACTAAGAAGGAATCAGTAGTTGCAGAGAAAATTACAGAGAGAATTTTGCAGTTTCTGTGCAAGAGCAAATTGTTGGTCCAGATAACAGCAAAGTAAAAGACTAGAGGGGGGGGGGGGTGAATAGTCTTTTAAAAACTTTTTTCGATAACAACTATTTCTCAGATATCTGAATAGATATCTGATACTTAGAATCAGAGTGCGGAAGACTTAATAAAGATAAGTGCAGAAACAGTTAATGTGTGTGTGTGTGTGTTGCTGAAGAGTAAATACAGAAAGGTAAATAACACAGCAAGTATAGTGGTATCTAGAGGTGGCGTAATCCTCTAACTAATCCACTTCGGTCTATCAGAGACCTAGAATTCACTAGAACAGATAATTGAGTTCTCCTTACAATAATCCTATTATAAGATTCTTAAACAATTGGTTCCCAACCAAATGTTCCCCCTGAGTTGTTCCCCGGCTTTCACAGCCAAGTACTTCCTGTACTCAGAAACCTTTGAGTTATTCCCTAGCTTCCCAAGCTAAGTACTTCCTATACTCAATAACCTTGGAGTTATTCCTTAGTTTCCAAAATCAAGTACTTCCTATACTCCGGTAACCTTGGAGTTATTCCCTGATTTTTCAAACTAAGTACTTCCTGTACTCCACGCTTGATTATCTTTGTTGGTTTTTGGTTTGAGTTGTCAGATGAGCTTCTTTAATAACTTATTCAGTTATTCAGAGAGCTCTGTGAATCAAGGTACTTAATACACTTTACAACGTATGGTATCTTGTTCGATTTTACTGACCCAAGTCTTATGATATCTGTTCAAGAGAATGAATCTCAGATACTTGATCTCTTGATTCAACTCCTTCACAGATAACTTTGCTTGTTTAGGATCAGGACACTTAGAACTTCAGTGTTACTCAAGATCAAAAAGCTTTGGTCGCAACAGAAAGCTTTGTGAGTAAGTAAGTTGCTTTGAGAGAGTAAGACGTTCAGCGTTTGTATGCAGTTCAAGGTGTGTCTAAGGTGTCTTCTCAATCTGTCTAAGTGTTGATATTTATAGATGAATTTGAGTGCCGTTTGAATAGTATCCGTTAGGCTCAAATTCAAACTATCGATATCTGTGTATAATCTTTATGTGAGTTTTGTCTTCTTCTCAGAAGCTGTCGTTGCTTTTATTCAGACATCTCTGTCCGTGCATTAAATGCATTGTACTATACTTTTGTCCTGTAGTGTCAACGGAACTATGCTTTGTATCAGAGACTAGCGTTATCTGATTCTTTGCACGTTCTTATCTTCAATCTTCAGATACCACTTGTACTTATTGAAACAACTTTGTTTGCAATATACATTTCTTTTTCAGAAACGTGGTTAAAGCTCAAGGTATCTGAGAGTAGATATCTGTGGACACTTTCCTTGTTTTCAGATATGTCTTTTATTTCTCAGATATCTCTTGTGACACAGTTTGTTAGAAACTATTCGTGTCTTCAAGATATCTGGCTAAGATATCTGAACAACAGATTCAGTAATCTTGTGCAGTTTTCTTCAAGTCTTCAATGTCGTTGAGCTTTCTGCTTGGATGTCTTCTTCTTGGTCTTCTCTTCATAAAATAAAAATTACATTTTGAGACCTAACATCCTATACAAGATTAGCTAGACTATCATACTTAGTGGTTTTCCTCTTTTACAATGTTCAAGTGAACCAAGAGTACTAATCACCTTTCTGAGACTAAGATAAGTCATCATGTTGCTGATCAAAACTAAACAGATATTCTTTACAAAATATCTAACAAAATTCCTAACAAATTTATCAAGAAATTTCCCAAAAAATTTCCCCCTTTTTGATCAGTCAACGATGACTATCTTCCCTATTACAAATCTGGATGAGGAAACAATCCACCACTTAATCGTTTCTTAAGATCTTTCAATTCATATAATTAAGTGCAGAAAGTAGACATCAACCAAATCACAAGGTGTGATCTTTGCTGACAAGTTATCTTTTATAGAATACTATCTGAGAGTAAGTTCTTCAGATAAGTTACAAATAAAGATTACAGATAACTTCAATACATGATACAGTTAAGCTCAGTCAGCAAAAATACAAAAACTACATAGTAAATTAGGACAACAGGAGTAACCAAGCTCCAAGTAAACATCCTAATAGACTAGTCTTCAAGTCTTCAATCTTCAAGTCTTCAACAGTATTTCTATGGATCAGTCTGCAAATTCCTATCTCCAAACCTTTTGATGTCATCAGAATAATCATATAGAAGAGTTCTGACGAGCACCTCTGTGTCTCTGGCAAATCCACAGACCTCTTTGTAGGTTTTGGTAGAATTTTTCTTGACAAAATGCTTGACCCATAGGTACTTTCCCCACTTCCAGGCATGCTCTATTCTGATATCTGAAAGCTTGAAGTATTCGTAGATAATCTTCAGATATCTGATGTCACCCTTGTATTGATCTTCTGTCAGATAGAACGACTCATAGGGTTCCACAGCAAGTCTTGGTCTTGTGCCTGTTCCTGTGATATTCAGAATTTTGTGCACATCATCAGGCTTTCCATATGGACAACCATCAGAAAGGTCCTTCTTCATGGCTTCAGTTCTCTTGACAACTTCAAAATCCAACCATGCTTTGATGTGATTGGTGTTGATCAAGGTAGGTTTATCCTTTCTACATGCCATGAGTTGTTTATGGATTGGTTCTGGAAATCTTGAATTTACCAATAGATGCTTAAGTTCCAGAATCCAATAGCCATTCTTTTGATTGATGCACCTGTAGACAGAGGAATCATTGTCATACTTCACATACTCTATTTTGGCTTCTTCTGGCCTGAGTGGAAGTTACTTTGTCTTTGCTCAGCTCGCAGTCTGTTCCTTCTCTGTCTTGAATTCTCTTTGGGGTTGTTGCTTGAAGAACCACCACCCTGGATAGACTTGGTATTTCCAGAGGGTGTTTTAGCTGCTAGGGGCTTTGCAGCTATGGGCTCAGTTAGGCTTTCAATTTTCCTTTTCTTGTGAAGAGGAGCTTCATCTTCATCAGATTCCTCATCATCATCAAGATTGAATCTTGTGTGAGTTTTACAGCCTTCTTCATTGCCCTGGGACTTGATTTGACCTTCTTCTTCTTCTTCTTCAGAAGATTCATCAATCCCTTTAACTTGTCTTCTCCTTGGAGCCTTGGTACTCCTTGGAGGTTTCTGTGCCATGGCCCTTGTTACCATTTTGGTTCCTTCAGTAGGTTTCTGGGAAGTAGCTACTGTTTGCAAAGCAGCTTGGCTTGAGGAGGGTTCATTGATTCTGAGTGGTGGCTGGGAAGTTTTTCTTCTTCCTTTCTGAGCCGCACCAGCTCCAGATTTCTTCTTGTTTTCATCTCCTTCTTCCCATTCCCCCTGACTTTGAGGTCCAGATTTGTACTTTCTTTCCCCCTTAGTCATTGTTGGCTGACTCAGTCTCATAAAGGAATCTGAGAGACAGTTGAAGTGCCCTTGTAGATAATTATAGGCACTGACCAACTTCTGATGTTCGGCTTTGAGCTCCTGATTTTGCTTGATAAGTCCATTGTCCTTATCAGTGAGCTCTGCCAATGGGCCTAGGATGGCATCTGCTTTTCCAGCAGTGTAACTTGCCTCTTGAAGAGCTTTTTCAGCTAAAGACGAATCATCGTCCCTTATCATTCCCAGATCTTTCTGAGCAATGACTATGCTAGTTGTTCTCTGAGTGATGAGCTTAGTGAACTTTCTCATTTCAGAGGGGACGGAGGCAATTACTTCCTTGTTCTGTGAAGACATCTCCTTGTTCAGAGTAGCCCGTACTTGGTACCTGTTCATGTATTCATGGGAGTGGATGTTTGGCAGTTTGCTGAATATTGTAGGAGCAATCAACTTCCTTTTCAAGTGAGAAACCGCTAAATGTTCATTGCGGTGTTCTGCCAAAGTCTCGTCTTCTTCATCATCTGAGTGATCAGCCCAGTGATCTTCATCCTCTTGGACATTTTCATCGATTGTATCGAGTCCAGCAACCATCTCAGAGATTGGTTTCTTTCCTTTATGGGAGGAGGATGGTACTTCTTTCGAAGATGATGCAGCCTTAGCATCATGCTTGACTTCAGATACTTCTTCAGTATCGAGTTCTTTGGTGATCTCATGCACAGCATCCTGTAGCTCTTTAACCTCAGAGTAAGCAATCATTTCTTCTAAGTATAGATCTTTTAGTTGATCAATCTTATCTCTGGATTTAGCTATTTGGTCTTCCAGTTGAAGATGGAGCTGTTGTTCTTCTTCCAACAGTTGTCTGAGTTGAGCAGATCTGGTTTGAGTGTTTAGTATTTTCTGATTTGTTTCTTCAGAAAGCTCAACTACTTGTTCAGTAGTAACTGCGTGTTGGTTAGAAGATGGATGAGTAGATTGATGAGGTGATGAAGACGGAGATTTCTGTGAAGTCTTCTCAGTTTGCTTTTCAGCAGCTGAGGCATTGTTTCTCTGTGAAATTCCTCCGCTCCCTGGTGCAGGGGCATCATCATCATCCTTTTTGTCATTATCATCCTTTTGGTGATGGTCAGTGGGAGGTTCATCAAAGTAATTTTCATTCATTTCTTCCTCCTCATCATCTTCAGATACAAGATTGATCACTTCCGGGATAGTGATCTTCTGCCCATTAACTTCTTCTTGTTCAGAAGGTATAAATTGCGGAGTCTGGGGCAGGACTGGCTTGAATGCCATCTGTAATCTTGTCTGACCATCAGCCTGTTCAAAGGCATGTATCAAACTATGCGCCACTTCTCTGGAAAAGTCCTTATGTAGTAGAGTCGCAACTGTATATTGTTCTGCAGGGAACATTGCTTGGACATATGTCTCCAGGTCAAGAGCTCGTGCTCGTCTGGTTGGTTGATCAGTGATTCTCAATATTTCAGAGAGATCAGAGCACCTTAACTTCTGCCATTTCTTGAAGCATTGAATATGCTTTGGCAGGGTGTGAGCTTTGAAGAAGTGAAGTAGGTCCCTTGTTTCTTTAATGGGAACCTGCTTTGCATCTGTTTGAGCCTGAAAGAAGAAGTTTTGAGTGAGTTTCAAAACTTTTGTAGATATCTGAGTATGAGTGTAGTTTAGTTTCTGAGGTACCTGAGTATGAACATCAGATATCTTGTTCTACTGAGACAATTGGTGTCTCAGATATCTTGTTGTGAGGTGGAGACTTTGAAGTCTGGTTCTCAGCAACCTTTCTTTCTTGAACCTGAGAGGAATACAATACTTAGGAAATAGTTTGAAAGAATCTATGCATAAATATGCTTTTAATGAATTCTGATTTGTGCTACTTACTTCCACAAAAGGAAGCTCAGATTCATTTTTCTCAGAAACTTGTGCAGTTTCTGGTGTTTTTTCGAGTGATGCTGCCTTGGGGGCTTCATCAATTTCCATTGATGCAGGGGAAGTCGCAACTTTATCCCCTTGCATTTCTACTTCTGAAATAGCCTGTAAGTAGAAAGTATTGAATATTAGAAGAGATAAGGGATAACCCAAGATGAAGAATACTTGTCACTTGATTGTCATATACCTTCAAGTTTGAAGGCTCAGTGATGTGTTCTTTAGAAACCTTGTTGGTTTCTGGGTTTGTCTCTGGCATTTCTGCCTTATCTTCTTCCATCTCAGTTGGAGCCTGTTAGAAACATTTGACATGAATGAGCACATAAACATTTTTACTGAAAAATTAGTTCTCTTTAAGAATCATTTACCTGTGGCACAGGCTCAGATTTCTCAAGAGTTGAGGTTGAAGGGACCTCTTTTTCAGTAGTTGAGGCAAGCTTCTCAGCTTCCTCTTGTTTCTGCGTTTCTAACTCAGCCTGTAACAAAGAAATTCTTATGAGGTAACAAGATTTATAAGTATAAAATTTTTCACAAGGTAAGAGTTAAACCAGTTAAAAGGGTTTTCCAGCCTTGAATCTTCTTCACGAATTTCATGAAGGCGTACTTTCCCCAGTTAAAAGGGTTTTCCAGCCTTTTATCTTGTTGATTCAGCAAGAACATCATGATCCATCGTTCTTGGCTTATCTGGTCAGCACCTCCTTGTAGACCATCAAAGCATCTGTGAAGAATGCAAGCCAGTACATCCCAGTGTACCAACAGATGTCTGGTTCGGATGTCAGCAAGTTTGAACTCGTGGGTATGTCGATTTTCAAGATCACACGTCATCGTAAAGTTCTTTAACACCTTCAAGGAGTTCATCATCCTTGGTGTTTATTTCAAAATCCTTTCCAAGATTTTGAACCTCAAACAACTTCTGAAGGTTGTTAAGTCCGTAAGGATTTCCTTTCCTTGATGAGGTTTTGATAGACACTATTTCGGTGCCTTCAGATATCTGAAATAATCACGAGTTGTTGTAAATTCCAACACATCGAGTGATGAAATTCCACTTGGAAGCGAGATAGAAAACCTTTGATTTGTGCCTTTTCAAGCATGTCGAGAATCAATTTTTCGATTTGGTTTTCTATTGCAGCAGAGAGGTATTCCTCAACCATGGCACCACCCCAAATCATTCTGTGACTTGAAGTCCAATGGTCAGGATTAAAAACTCCTACCAGTCGTTTGTTTACAATAACCAACTCTGGTGCTTGCTTTTCAGCAGTACCAGTGGAGGATTGGGATTTCTGTGTTGAAGTGTTCTTGGAGGCCATCTCTTTATATAGTGTAGGGATTTGAAATTGGTGTTTGAAAGAGACTTGATTCAGTGATTCTTTTCAGAAAAACTTAATCTTGATTCGCAGAGATTGTAGAGGGTTTGCAGAGAATCAAGAGAAGGATTTGCTATTTTTGTGCAAGATGAAATTTCGGATTAGGCAAAAGTGATTTCATTTGCCAAAATCCTATATATATAGCAGTTGAATCCCAACAGATAAATACATACAAATTGATTTTGTGTGTACGTATCTGTGATTTGCAAACAGGCGTGAGCAAAAGCTAGTTCGGCATTAAATGCTTAGTGGGCCATGTCTGAATTTCAACAGTCCACTATTTAATGTGAATCAATTTCCACCGTACAGATCAATCGCTTAACTTCATCGAGGGTCACCATTGCTTCTTCAGCAATGATCATAATCAGCAAGTGTAATTGTGCCCATTTAATGAGTTTTGGCGACTTGCTATTTGAATCACAATTCTGTATGACCAAGGACACTGTTCGCATCTGAATCTGTCTTATACTTAGGATTTTTCCAAGTTTTTTCGTCAAGATAGAAATAATGCGAGTTTCAAGAGAGTAGTTGACTGCAGATAGTTATACTATTCTCTTTTGTGTTCCCCGTTTATAGAGTGATTCAGATATCTGAGTTCCCGTCTCAGAGATCTTAAGCTATCTTTTTGCTCTTTAGCCTTTTTGACTTCTGGATACCCGTTCCAGATTTCTCTTTTCTCTTTTCTCGATACCCGTTCCGGATACCCGTTCCAGATACCTCTTCTCTGGTTGCCCGTTCCAGATACCTCTTCTCTGGTTGCCCGTTCCAGATACCTGAACTCTTTCAGTTCATTGGTAGTTCCATTTGTCCAAGACTATGTCTTAAGGCTAAGAATCTACTTTCTTGTAGTGGCTTAGTGAAGATATCTGCAAGTTGGTCTTCAGTGCCAATCTTGAGTATCTCTATATTGCCCTTTTCAACATGGTCTCTGATGAAGTAATGTCTAACATCAATGTGCTTTGTTCTGGCATGAAATTTAGGATTCTGTGTAATCGCAATAGCACTTGTGTTGTCACAGAAAATGGGAGTTTTCTTCTCATCGAGTCCATAGTCTTTAAGTTGTTGTTGTATCCACAGAATTTGTGTTGCACAACAACCATGACAATATATTCAGCCTCGTGGTAGAAGTAGCAATTGAGTTTTGCTTCTTGCTAAATCATGAGATAAGTCTAGTACCGAACCCGACAAGTTCACGAGGTGCTTTTCCTATCAAGCAATGATCCAAGATAATCGGTCGAGTACCCAGCTAAACTCAATCCACTTTCTTTAGGATACCACAATCCTACATCTACTGTACCCTTTACATACCTTAATATTTTCATAGCAATGTTGTAGTGTGTTTGCATTGGATTTGTCTGAAATCTAGCACATACTCCAACGGCATATTGAATATCAGGTCTACTTGCAGTGAGGTAAAGTAGTGAACCTATCAATTTCCTATACTTATGTTCTTCAACACTCTTGTCTGATTCAGTATAGGTCATTTTGGTTCCTATGCTCATAGGTATCTTAGCATTCTTTTCAGAAGGCTTAAGATTGAATTTTGTGAGCATATCTTTTGCATACTTTGTTTGACTAATGAATATTCCATCATTGAGTTGCTTGACTTGCAATCCTAGGAAATAATTCATTTCTCCCATCATGCTCATCTCAAACTTGCTTTTCATGAGATTTGCAAAGTCATTACAAAGTTGCTTGTCCTTAGATCCAAATATGATGTCATCAACATATACTTGAACTAAGAGTAGTTTCCCATCATGATTTAAGGTAAACAAAGTTTTATCAACTTCACCTTTCTTGAAACCACTTTCCAGAAGGTACTTGGACAAAGTGTCATACCATGCTCTTGGAGCCTGTTTGATCCATCTGAGCTTTACAGTTTATAGACCATTCTACTTTCGAGGAAACTTCAAAGCCGGTGGTTGCTCAACATAAACTTCTTCTGCAAGTTCACCGTTTAAGAATGCACTTTTGACATCCATCTGATAAACTTTGAAATCTTTATGAGCTGCAAAGGCTAGAAAGAGTCTTATTGCATCCAATCTGGCAACTGGTGCATATGACTCGTCAAAATCTAAGCCTTCAGTCTGAGTAAATCCCTTGGCAACCAATCTTGCTTTGTTTCTGGTTATTTCACCAGATTCATTCATCTTATTTCTGAAAACCCATTTAGTTCCAATCACAGATATTCCTTCTATAAATGGAACTAGTTTCCAGACTTTGTTTCTCTCAAATTGATCCAACTCTTCTTGCATTGCAGAGATCCAGTCTTGGTCTCCTAATGCTTCTTCTACATTTTTAGGTTCAATATTTGAGATGAAACATCCAAAGAGAGAGTTAGCATTTTCAGCTATTGCTCTCCTAGTCCTAACACCCTGATTAATTGGTCCAATTATATCCTTTGTAGGATGATCTTTGATCCATTTCATCATAGGTTTAGTGCTAGTAGGATCAATATCCAAGTGATCTGAATGTGAATCACTAAGATTTTGATTTGATACTTTTTCAGTATCTGAGATATCTGACATATGGGAAATGTCATGGATATCTGACACTTTTTCAGTGTTAGAGATATCTGAAACATGCATTTCAACATTCTTATTTTCAGATACCTCTTCATGATGAAGGTTCTCAGTAACCTGTTCCATTTCTGGAAATTCCTCATCATGTCTGTGAGTGATCTTGTTGTTACTAGGCTTTTCAAGATTTTCTACGTCAGAGTCATCCTCGCTTTCCATAATGATGTTTTTCCTTTCTGAGGATTCTTCTTTAGAATCCCTCAGTAATAATTCTTTGAACCTTTCTGAGAGTTCATCAAAAGGAGGTGTTTTCTTACTTCCTTCATAGAATAAAACATGAGCTGATTCTTCAATTTTCTTTGTTCTTTTGTTGTAAACTCTGTAGGCTTTGCTGTTTGTGGAATAGCCAAGAAAAACACCTTCATCTGCCTTTGGTTGAAATGTTCTCATATAATCTTTCCCATTGTTTAGAACAAAACATCTACAACCAAATACTCTCAGATGTTTGATATTAGGGGGTCTACCAACAAAGATTTCATAGGGGGTCTTGTCATGGTGTTTGTTTATCAAACATACATTACGAGTGTAGTGCTATGTTTACGACTTCAACCCAATAAATTTCACTTATTTCAGGTGTCAACTAGCATTGTCCTTGACTTCTTTAAGGGTTCTGTTTTCCTTTACGCAACACCATTTTGTTGAGGTGTTCTTACAGAGGAAAGTTGGTGGTGTATACCTTTTCAGGTACAAAACTCCTTTATGTCTTTGGTTGACAAACTTCGGTACCATGGTGCATTACGATTGAGATACCTTGTTATTTTCATGACTTCAAGCTTTTTCACCAAGTTTGGTATCTCCACCACGGCATCGATTTGTGTTTGGAAAGACAACCCAAGTGAATCTTGAGAAGTTATCTACCACAACCATACTACTTCTTTCTGCATAACTAGTTACAGATGATTAAAAAAGATCCATGTGTAAAAGTTGCAGTGGTCTAACACTAGAGTGTCTGATTTTGGACTTGAAAGAGATTTTAGATTGTTTCCCCATCTGACAGGCAGAACAGATACCATCCTTTCTGAAAGATGTTCTGGGAAGGCCAACCACTAACTCTTTCTTGGCAAGTCTATTCAGAGTTTTGAAGTTCAAGTGACTCATTCTTTTGTGCCATAACCGGTCTTCTCAGGTGACCAGATTGACTCACCATGAGACATTCTTCAGTTGTGGCAGATGCCCAATCGGCAACATAAAGACTGCCTTTCCGCCGACCAACTAAGACTGTCTGCTTTGACTCATTGTCAATTAGTTTGTAGTATTTAGCTTTGAATTTTATAGTAAAACCGCATGCAACCTGCGGCTCATGCTAAATAGATTATATTTCAAATCCTTAACATGTAATACGTCGGTGATTGTTAAAGTCCCCAATTTGACGTTGCCAAATCCGGAGAGGATTTAATTCTCCTCCAAATCTTATATCCGGTCACGTGTTGCAAGCTTTGTAATCAACCAGTTGCTTTGTCTCTGTCATGTGCTTTCGCATCCACTATCAAATAGCCATTGTGCTTTAGTCCGTGAAGCATTCTACACACTGAAGCAGAAGATTAGGTTCTCATATCTTTGATGGAACCGCGTAATTAAAAGTTCTTCCGGTAGGAATCCATTTTGTATGAATTTCTTTGAAATATGCTTTTGTCAGCGAGGAACGTAAGGAGGAATTCTATTTGAATGAATGTTATCATTAGTAAGAATTATTTTCTCTCCTTGGTGTGTTCCTAGGTGCTCCATAAGATGCTTTCGATACTGTCAGTTTACGAGTTTGCTTTTCAAGAACTTAGCCTTTCTTGCCGATTTCTTCTAGCCACGGCATTGATTTTCGATGGCTTGATTTAACTTCCACTTCTGATAATTGCTTTGAGCAATTCTATCTTTCAGCCATCGTTCTTGCTCCTGCTTGTACTCATGAGCAAGTTGTTTTCCGATGCCTTTGTAGCCAATACCGTTTCGAGCACTTGAAGCTTTCTGAGATCTTTTCTCAGCACCTTTGCTAGTCTCTGGTTGGTCCAATTTCTTTCCAGAAAAAGTGACATGGGAGAATTTGCCAGCTCCTGCAATTCTTCCTTTTTGAGAGACATAACTTGTGGTGTTTACACTTTTCAGGTTGCGTTTCTTTTTAGACGTACCCAGAGTTTGTTTTTGACTTGTTTTTCCCACAAAGGTTTAGTCGCAACTGCCTTTCCTTTGTCAACAATCTTTGTCTTCTCACCGATACTATAGATTGCATGGGAACCGTCTTGCTGAGTACTTACAAATGTTCTTGTTTCCTCACTCTTATTCAGAGTGGTAGAACAATCTGTCTGTGTATTCATCCCAAGTCCTTTCTTTTCTGAAGGATCTCTTAAGTAAGATTGTACTCCAGTAAGAGTGTCACTAGCTTTGGCATAAGATTGAAAAGATACTTCTTTCTTCTTGAGTTCCTTGTTCTCAGAAAGAAGATCTTCATATTTCTTTAGTAGCTCAGCCATTGCTACATTATGTGACTTTTCAGTCTCAGATATCTGAGCTTTGAGAAATGCATTTTCAGCATCCTTTTTCTCAGATATCTTAACCAGTTTAGAGTTTTCCTTTGCAAGAAAATTCTTTTCCTCTTCGAGATTTTCGGCTCTAGCTCGGATCATTAGAAATTCTCTTTCATAGATGTCAAGTTTTCTCCTGAGATTTTCTAGATTCTTTATTTCCTCTTCATCACTTTCATAAGTGTAGCAAGAAGTATGTGTTACCTCATCAGCCATAAGACAGTTTTCTATGTTGGAGATGTCTGGTCCGTCAATTTCAGCAACTCCACACATTTCATTCTTCTTGAGGCCGAAGTCGATTATATCATGAGTAACTCCACATAATTCTGGTGATGGTAAGGTTGAATCATCTGAATTGTCATCTTCAGAATCTGTCTCAACGTCTAGAGCATCCAGTTGAATTTGGATTTTCTTTCTTTCTTCAGTTAACAAAGCTTTCTGGCTTCTTCTGAAGATTCTTCTATCTTTCTTGTCGCCTGTCCTTAGTTTGTTGAAGGCGGGACAATCCTTCTTGAAGTGGCCAGGTTTCTGACAATAGAAACAGATATCGTTTCCAATTTCTGCTTCCTCAGTACATGATGCTTTCGGTTGGCTTGTTAATGAGCTTTGCATATTTTGTCTTGGTGATAGTTTGAGCTAGATGCTTTTTGACTTCTCTTTGGCTTTTCTTCTCTCAATTTCTCGTGACAAATTTGCTCATTTGCTTTGCAAGAGCATCCCGATCTCCTCCTTGCTTTTCTTCTTTTGAAGTTCCTTGAGTAACTAGAGCAACATTCGCAACTTTTCGGTTGTTTGTTCTCTCCGAGTTGTCTCATAGTCAATGAGCAAGATGAGAGAAAAGTTCCACTAGAGTGATATTTGGCATACCTTGGTTAAAATAAAGAATTTAGTATACTCCCGTTGTGGTTAAGACTTGACAATAGTCTTAATCTTCTCGCCGAGAGTATCTATTGCTTTCCCAAGTCTTTGCCATATCACTCATGAGAGTGGTAAACACAAATCAAGTTCTTCGAGTTTCGGTGGGACCTTGTTTGAAATTTTGAAATTTCAACTTTAGAACTTCGAACTTGTTTTCCTTGGTTTTCGATTCCGCAGATTTCTTCAATCGGTTGCTGAGCAACTTTCGCCGTTTAGCACCCACGATTTACTGTATGTGCTCGTGTCGATCGATGATGATGTTACGAGCTTGACCATCCGATCGATTCCTCTTGGCATCTTCCGATGTCGAGTTATCTGGGCTTTGGTTCGTAAATAACTTGACCAGTAGATCTTCCACTAGTTGACGCATCTGTTTGTGAAGATCCTTCGCTTTGATCTCTGTCTCTTCCACTCGAAACCTCCATGACTTGCTTAAGTTGTTGAATGACTATTGGGCCATTCTTTATTACTTCGATCATCTCGTCACTTATGGCTTCAAGGTGGAGCATCATGTTATTTTTCCATTTCTCGTAGTTCTCTGGTTTGAGAACGGGTGCATCACTCAGAGACATACCTGCACACTTAACACACAAATTAAATAGTTCTCAAAAGTGGACAAAGTTCCTTCACCTATCTGGGGATCTAGGTTCAGTGCAGAAGGTTGGTGAACCTCCTGCTCTGATACCACTTGTTGGTCCAGATGACGGCAAAGTAAAAGACTAGAGGGGGGGGGGGGGGAATAGTCTTTTAAAAAATTTTGTCGATAACAACTATTTCTCAGATATCTGAATAGATATCTGATACTTAGAATCAGAGTGCGGAAGACTTAATAAAGATAAGTGCAGAAACAGTTAATGTGTGTGTGTGTGTTGCTGAAGAGTAAATACAGAAAGGTAAATAACACAGCAAGTATAGTGGTATCTGGAGGTGGCGTAATCCTCCAACTAATCCACTTCGGTCTATGAGAGACCTAGAATTCACTAGAACATATAATTGAGTTCTCCTTACAATAATCCTATTCTAAGATTCTTAAACAATTGGTTCCCAACCAAATGTTCCCCCTGAGTTGTTCCCCGGCTTTCACAGCCAAGTACTTCCTTACTCAGAAACCTTTGAGTTATTCCCTAGCTTCCCAAGCTAAGTACTTCCTATACTCAATAACCTTGGAGTTATTCCTTAGTTTCCCAAATCAAGTACTTCCTATACTCCGGTAACCTTGGAGTTATTCCCTGATTTTTCAAACTAAGTACTTCCTGTACTCCACGCCAGTTATGGTGTTGGTTTTTGGTTTGAGTTGTCAGATGAGCTTCTTTAATAACTTATTCAGTTATTCAGAGAGCTCTGTGAATCAAGGTACTTAATACACTTTACAGCGTATGGTATCTTGTTCGATTTTACTGACCCAAGTCTTATGATATCTGTTCAAGAGAATGAATCTCAGATACTTGATCTCTTGATTCAACTCCTTCACAGATAACTTTGCTTGTTTAGGATCAGGACACTTAGAACTTCAGTGTTACTCAAGATCAAAAAGCTTTGGTCGCAACAGAAAGCTTTGTGAGTAAGTAAGTTGCTTTGAGAGAGTAAGACGTTCAGCGTTTGTATGCAGTTCAAGGTGTGTCTAAGGTGTCTTCTCAATCAGTCTAAGTGTTGATATTTATAGATGAATTTGAGTGCCGTTTGAATAGTATCCGTTAGGCTCAAATTCAAACTATCGATATCTGTGTATAGTACTGTAGCAGGTTTTGTCTTCTTCTCAGAAGCTGCCGTTGCTTTTATTCAGACATCTCTGTCCGTGCATTAAATGCATTGTACTATACTTTTGTCCTGTAGTGTCAACGGAACTATGCTTTGTATCAGAGACTAGCGTTATCTGATTCTTTGCATGTTCTTATCTTCAATCTTCAGATACCACTTGTACTTATTGAAACAACTTTGTTTGCAATATACATTTCTTTTTCAGAAACGTGGTTAAATCTCAAGGTATCTGAGAGTAGATATATGTGGACACTTTCCTTGTTTTCAGATATGTCTTTTATTTCTCAGATATCTCTTGTGACACAGTTTGTTAGAAACTATTCGTGTCTTCAAGATATCTGGCTAAGATATCTGAACAACAGATTCAGTAATCTTGTGCAGTTTTCTTCAAGTCTTCAATGTCGTTGAGCTTTCTGCTTGGATGTCTTCTTCTTGGTCTTCTCTTCATAAAATAAAAATTACATTTTGAGACCTAACATCCTATACAAGATTAGCTAGACTATCATACTTAGTGGTTTTCCTCTTTTACAATGTTCAAGTGAACCAAGAGTACTAATCACCTTTCTGAGACTAAGATAAGTTATCATGTTGCTGATCAAAACTAAACAGATTTTTTTTACAAAATATCTAACAAAATTCCTAACAAATTTCTCAAGAAATTTCCCAACAAATTTCCAACACAAATGTAGGATTAGGCAAAAGTAATTTCTTTTGCCAGAATCCTATATATATAGCAGTGTAATTCCAACAGACAGAAATACATAAATTAATTTTGTGCATTTGTATCTGTGTACGTGCAATAAGGCGTGGGTAAAATTTGGTTTGCATTAAATGCTTAGTGGGCCACGTCTGAGTTTTTACAGTCCACTTCTTATAGAGAATTAATCTCCGTCGTTAAGATCAATCGCCCAATTTATCAAGGGTCACCATTGCTTCTTCAGCAATGATCACAATCAACAATTGTAATTGTCCCCATTTAATGAATTTTGGCTATTAGCTATCTGAGTCACGTTTCTGTGTGAATGAGAATACTGTTTGTATCTGAGTCTATCTTATACTTGTTGTCTTTTCATAGTTTTACACAAAGATAGAAATAATAAAAATTTCAAGATAGTAGTTGACTGTAGACAGTTGTACTATTCTCTTTTGTGTTCCCCCCTCACTGAGTGATCTGGATATCTGAGTACCCGTCTTAGAAATCTCCAAATAGCCATTTTACCCTTTAGCCTTTGGTTTCTGGATTCCCGTTCCAGATTCTTCTTTTCTGGATACCCGTTCCAGATTCCTCTTTTCTCTCCTTTGATATCTTCTTCAGATATCTGAACTTTTTCAGTTCTTTGGTAGCTCCATTAGTCCAAGACTATGTCTTAAAGCTAAGAATCTACTTTCTTGTAGTGACTTAGTGAATATATCTGCAAGTTGGTCTTCAGTGCCAATCTTGAGTATCTCTATATTGCCTTTTTCAACATGGTCTCTGATGAACTGGTGTCTAACATCAATGTGCTTTGTTCTTGCATGAAACTTAGGATTCTGAGTTATGGCAATAGCACTTGTGTTGTCACAGAAAATGGGAGTTTTCTCTTCATTGAGTCCATAGTCTCTGAGTTGTTGTTGTATCCACAATACCTGTGAAGCACAACACCCAGCAACAATATATTCAGCCTTTGTGGTAGATGTGGCAATTGAATTTTGTCTCTTGCTGAACCAAGATATCAATCTAGCACCAAGAAATTGACAAGTTCCTGAGGTGCTTTTTCTATCAAGCAATGATCCAGCATAGTCGGCATCTGAATAGCCAACCAAACTCAATCCACTATCTTTTGGATACCACAATCCAACTTCTACAGTACCTTTTACATACCTCAATATTTTCATAGCAATGTTGTAGTGTGATTGCATTGGATTTGTCTGAAATCTAGCATACACTCCAACTGCATATTGAATATCAGGTTTACTTGCAGTGAGGTACAGTAGAGACCCAATTAATTTCCTATACTTGTGTTCTTCAATACTCTTGTCAGATTCAGTATAGGTCATTTTGGTTCCAATGCTCATAGGTATCTTAGCATTCTTTTCAGAAGGCTTTAGATTAAACTTGTTGAGCATGTCCTTTGCATACTTTGTTTGACTAATGAAGATTCCATCATTGAGTTGCTTGACTTGCAGCCCTAGGAAGTAATTCAATTCTCCCATCATGCTCAT
Source organism: Plantago major (assembly GCA_026545765.1). NCBI lineage: Eukaryota > Viridiplantae > Streptophyta > Magnoliopsida > Lamiales > Plantaginaceae > Plantago > Plantago major. The sequence goes on from CM048844.1 coordinate 45,059,719, forward strand.
CTCAAATTTACATTTCATCAGTTTAGCAAAGTCTTCACAAAGTTTCTTGTCTTTAGATCCAAATATAATGTCATCAACATATACTTGAACTAAAAGTAATTTCCCATCGTGGTTTAGTGTGAAGAGTGTTTTATCAACATCTCCTTTCTTGAAACCACTTTCTAGTAGGTATCTGGCCAATGTATCATACCATGCTCTTGGAGCTTGTTTCAGCCCATACAGAGCTTTATGAAGCTTATAGACCATCCTACTTTATGAGGAAACTTCAAAACCTGGTGGTTGCTGAACATAGACTTCCTCAGCAAGTTCACCATTTAGGAATGCACTCTTGACATCCATTTGATAAATTGTAAAGTCATTATGAGCTGCAAAGGCTAGAAAGAGTCTTATTGCATCCAATCTTGCAACTGGTGCATAAGATTCATCAAAATCTAGTCCTTCAGTCTGGGTGAATCCCTTGGCAACCAACCTAGCTTTGTTTCTGGTTATTTCACCAGACTCATTCATTTTGTTTCTGAAAATCCACTTGGTTCCGATTACAGATATTCCGTCAACAAATGGAACCAGTTTCCAGACTTTGTTTCTCTCAAATTGATCCAACTCTGCTTGCATTGCAGAGATCCAATTTTGATCCTTTAATGCTTCTTCTATAGTTTTAGGTTCAATATTTGAGATGAAACATCCAAAGAGACAATTTGCATTTTCAGCGATTGCTCTTCAAGTTCTAACACTTTGGTCTAAGGGACCAATCACATCCTTTGCAGGATGATTTTTTATCCATTTCATAATAGGTTGTGAACTAGTAGGATCAATATCATTTTGATTTGAGTGTGAATCAATATGATTTTGATGGGATACTTATCGATGTCGAGATATCGACATGGGAAATGCCATGGATATCTGACACTTTTTCAGTGTTAGAGATATCTGGAACTTGCATTTCAACAATCTCATTTTCAGTTACCTTTTCATGATGAAGGTTCTCAGTAACCTGTTCCATTTCTGGAATTCTCATAGGAAATTCTTCATCATGTCTTAAAGTCATCTGGTTGTTACTAAGCAATGGTTGCTTTTCATCGTCAGACTCATCCTCAATTTGAATGATAGAATTGTTTCTTTTTGAGGATCCTTTTTCAGAATCTTTAATCATCAGTTCTTTGAACCTATCTGAGAGATCTTCATTCAAGAGTACTTTTCCTTCATAGAATACTACATGAACAGATTCCTCAATCTTTTGCATTCTTTTGTTGTAGATTCTATAGGCTTTGCTATTCAGAGAATAACCAAGAAATACTCCTTCATCTGCCTTTGGTTGAAATGTTCTCAATTATTCTTTTCCATTGTTAAGAACGAAACATCTGCAACCAAACACCCTTAGATGTTTGATACTAGGGGGTCTACCAATGAAAAGCTCGTAAGGAGTTTTGTCATGGTGTTTGTTAATCAGACATCTATTTTGAGTGTAGCATGTTGTGTTTATACCTTTAACCCAATAGATTTCACTTATTTCAGTGTCAGCGAGCATTGTTCTTGCCGCTTCTTTTAGGGTCCTATTCTTCCTTTCAGCATCACCATTTTGTTGTGGTGTTCTTACGGAAGATAGTTGATGTTGTATACCTTTGCAGGTACAAAACTCTTTTATGTACTGGTTCACAAACTCAGTACCATGGTCTGTTCTGATTACAGATACCTTATTCAGCAAGTTGGGTATCTCAACCCTTGCATCAGATTTGTATTTGAGTAAGACAACCCAAGTGAATCTTGAGTAATCATCAACAACAACCAGACCATACTTCTTTCCTGCATAACTAGTTACAGAGGATTCAAAAAGATCCATATGTAACATTTGCAGTGGCCTTTCACTGGAATGTCTAGTTTTAGATTTGAAAGATGTTTTGGATTGTTTTCCCATTTGGCAAGCTGAGCATATACCATCTTTTCTATATGCCATTTTGGGTAAACCAACCACCAACTCTTTCTTGGCTAGCTTGTTCAGAGTTTTGAAATTCAAGTGACTCATTCTTTTATGCCATAGCCAATTTTCTTCAGTGTGGCCAGATTGACTCACCATGAGACATTCTTCAGTTGTGGCGGATGCCCAATCAGCAACATAAAGATTTCATTTACGCCTTGCAACCAAGACTGTCTGCTTTGACTCACTGTCAATCACTTTGCATATTTTTGACTTGATCTTGACAGTGTACCCTTTGTCTACTAGTTGACTCATGCTTAGGAGATTATATTTTAATCCCTTTACATGCAGTACTTCAGAGATTGTAAGGGCTCCAAACTTCAGATTGCCAAATCCTATGGTTGGATTTTCATCTCCTCCAGCAAACCTGATAATTGGTCCATCATTGCACTTTCTGTAGTCAATCAGATTTGCTTTGTCTCCTGTCATGTGCTTCCCACATCCACTATCAAAATGCCACTTTGGATTAGTCTTTAGAGTGTTCTGCACAAAATAGGAAACAGGAGATTAGGTTCTCATACCAACAATGGAACCATCTGGACTACAGAATTTTCCAATAGGAATCCATTATTGAATGAATTTCTTAGGAACATTCTTTTGTCTAACAGGAACATAAGGAGGAATTCTAGTTAAATGATTAGTATCATTATTATTAAGAACTATTTTCTTCCTTGGTGTGTTCCTTGGTTCTCCATTTGGTGCTTTCAGATACCTGTCAGGTTTCTGAGTCTGCTTCTCAGCAAACTTAGCTTTCCTAGCCAGATTTCTTCTAGCCCTGGCATTCATATTTTCAGTGGCTTGATTCATCTTCCACTTATGATAATTGCTGTGAGCAATTCTAGCTTTTAACCATCGTTCTTGCTCTTGTTTGTACTCACGAGCAAGTTGTTTCCCGATGGCTTTATAGCCAATACTATTCCGAGCACCTGGTGCTATCTGAGATCTTTTCTCAGCAGCTTTGCTAGTCTCTGGGTAATCTATTTTCTTTCCAGAATATGTGACATAGGAGAATCTGTCAGCTCCTGCAATTTTTCCTTTCTGAGAGACATAGCACTGTGGGTGATTACACTTTTCAGTGTTGTGTTTCTTTTCAGAAATATTCCCAACAGATTTCTTTTGGACTTGTTTTTCCCACAAAGGTTTGGTCGCAACTACCTTTCCTTTGTCAACAACCTTAGCTTTCTGACCGATACTGTAGGTTGTTTGGGAACACCTTGCTGAGCACTGACAAATGTTCTTCTTTCATCACTCTTATTCAGAGTGATAGAACTATCTGTCTGTGTGTCCAGACCAAGTCCTCTCTTTTATGAATGATCTCTTAAATAAGACTGTACTTCAGTAAGAGTGTCACTAGCTTTGGCATAGGATTGAAACGATAGTTCTTTCTTTTGAGTGCTTCATTCTCAGAAAGAAGATCTTCACATTTCTTTTGAAAATTGGCCAATGCTTCTTCATGTGACTTTTCAGTCTCAGAAATCTGTGCTTTGAGAAATGCAATTTCGGCATCCTTTTCCTCAGATGTCTTGATTAATTTTGAATTTTCCTTTTCAAGAGAATTCTTTTGTTCTTCAAAGATTTCGGCCCTAGCTCGGACCATTAGAAACTATCTTTCGTAGAGATCAAGCTCTCTTTTGAGATGTTCCAGATCTTTGATTCCTTCCTCATCACTTTCATAAGTATAACAAGAAGTATGTGCTACCTCATTAACCATTAGACAAGGTTCTATGTTGGATATATCTGGAAAGATTTCTTCTGCCACTCCACACACTTCTTTCTTCTTTTGACCAAAGTCGATCACTTCATGAGAAACACCGCACATTTCTGGAGAAGGCAGTGTAGAATCATCTGAGTCTTCATCCTCAGAATCAGACTCAATGTCTAGAGCATCCAGTTGGAGTTGAATCTTTTTTCCTTTCTTCAGTGAGCATAGCTCTCTGACTTCTCTTGAAGTTTCTTCTATCTTTCTTGTCACCTGTCTTTAGTTTGTTGAAGGCAAGGCAATCCTTCTTGGAATGACCAGGTTTCTGACAGTAGAAACAGATATCGTTTTCGATTTATGCTTTCTCAGTACTAGATGCTTTTTGAGCCAGCTTATTTAGTGAGCTTTGCATATTTTTGTACTGGTGATAGTTTGAGCCTATATGCTTTTTCAGCTTCTCTTTGGCTTTTCTTCTCTCTATTTTCCGACTGACATATTTTCTCATTTGCTTTACAGCAAGAGCATCCTCAGTCACCTCCTTGCCTTCCTTCTTTTCAGAAGTTCCTTGAGCAACTAGAGCAACATTCTGCAACTTTTCAGTTCTTTGTTCTCTTTGAGTTGTCTCATAGTCAACAGTGGCAAGGTGAGAGAAAAGTTCCACTGGAGTGATACTTGGCATTCCTTGGTTAAAGTAGAAAAACTTTGTGTGCTCCCAGTTATGATTTAGACTTCTCACGATAGTCTTAATCTTTTCTGACTGGGTATATCTATTACTTTCACCAAGTGCAGCCATGTCACTCATAAGTGTTGTAAACCGGAAGTCTAGTTCTTCAAGAGTCTCTGTGGGACCTTGTCTAAAGTTTTGCAATTTGAGCTTCAAAACTTCGAACTTATTTTCCTTCGTTTTCTCAGTGCTGGCACAAATTTCTTCAATCAGTTGCCAGGCCACTTTTGCCGTTTTTGCACCCCACAGTTTACACTGTATGTGCTCTGGAGTAGAACGTATAATGATATTACGAGCCTGACCATCCAGTCGATTTCTCTTGGCATCTTCCGATGTCCAGAGCTCTCTGGGCTTTGCTTCGTAAATAACTTGACTGGCAGGTCTCGCACTGGTTGACGCATCTTTCTGTGAAAACCCATCGCTTTGTTCTCTGTCTCTACCATTAGAAACCTCCATGACCTGCTTGAGTTGTTGAATAACTATTGGGCCATTCTTTATCACGTTGATCATTTCGTCACTGATGGCTTCTAGGGGGAGCATCATGTTGTTCTTCCATTTCTCATAATTCTCTGGCTTCAGAATTGGGGCGTCACTTAAAGACATCCTGCAGTAAACACACTAACCAAACAAATCAAGTGTAGGTGTAAAGCAGTTAGTGGGCACTTATCTGGGATCTAGGTTCAGTGCAGAAGGCTTGGGAACCTCCCGCTCTGATACCACTTGTTGGTCCAGATAACGGCAAAGTAAAAGACTAGGGGGGGGGGGTGAATAGTCTTTTAAAACTTTTATCGATAAACACAGTTTCTCAGATATCTGTGAGGATATCTGATACTTAATTTCAGAGAGCGGAAGACTTTTCTGTGATAAGTGCACGTGCTCAGCAAGATAGGTGTAAATGCTTTGCAAGGTAAATAAAGCAATTAATAAATGCAGAAAGTAAATAACACACGTCTTTTTATAGTGGTATCTGAAGGTGGCGTAATCCTTCAACTAATCCACTTCGGCCTTTCTTAGACCTAGAATCCACTAAGACAGATAATTGAGGTAAACTTACAAGTATCTTCTCTCGATTCCAAAATACACTAGGTTCCCAACCAAGTGTCCCCCCTGAGTTATTCCCTGGCTTTCACAGCCAAGTACTTCCTGTACTCAGAAACCTCTTTCCTGGAGTTGTTCCTTAGTTTCCCAAACTAAGTACTTCCTGTACTCCACGCCAATTAAGGCGTTGGTTAAGGTAGTTTGTCAGGTGAGCTTCTTTAATAACTTGTTCAGTTATGCAGATAGCTCTGAGAATCAAGTATACTTAATACACTTTGCAATGTATGGTATCTTGTTCTTTACTGACCCAAGTCTATGATAAATGTTCAAGAGAATGAATCTCAGATATCAAATCTTAATTCAACTTTTTCACAAATAGCAATGCTTGTTAAGGATCAGGACACTTAGAACTTTTGTGCTATTTAGAATCAAGAGCTTTAGTCGCAACAGAAAGCTTGAAGGTAAGTAGTATGCTTGAGAGAACTTGTGTTAGAAAAATTCAATATACGTTCAGTTTTCTAAGGTGTAAGTTCTGTGTGTGTTCTCAAGCAGTCTAAGTGTTGATATTTATAGATGAATTTGAGTGCCGTTTGAATAGTATCCGTTAGGCTTATATCAAATTCAAACTATTGATATCTGAGCATAGTACTGTAGTGCGTTTGTCTTCTTCTTCATAAGCTACCGTTTTTGTTCAGACATCTCTGTCCATGCATTCAATGCATTGTACTATACTTTGTCCTGTAGTGCCAACGGAACTATGCATTGTATCAGAGATCTTATACTATCAGAGTTTTCTGAAGCTTTGCACGTTCTTTTACAGAAATCATCACAACTCTAGATACCACTTGTTGAAACAACTTGTTATGATATATTTCTTTTCAGAAACATAGTTTATGTCCAAGGTATCTGAGTGTGGATATCTGTGGGCACTTTCCTTGTCTCGGAAACCTTTTATTTCTCAGATATCTTTTACAACACTTTATTTCAAAATGCTTGTATTTAAGATATCTGGTCATAGATATCTGAAAAACCCTTGTCTTCAACAATCTTGTGCAGTCTTCAAATCTTCAAATCCGTTGAACTTTTCCTGCTGGATGCCTTCTTCTTGGTCTTCTTTAGAGGAATTAAAAATTACATTCAGAGATCTAACATCCTATACAAGATTGGCTAGACTATCATACTTAGTGAGTTTCCTCTTTTACAGCGTTCAAGTGAACCAAGAGTACTAACCACCTTTCTGAGCTAAGATAAGTCATTAGGTTGCTGATCAAAATCTAAACAGATATTCCTAACACTCCGAAAAGACGAAGGGTGTAAAAACAACCCTCACCTAGATCCAAGGCAGATATTGTATTCTGAGTTTTATAGAAACCCAAAAACAGGGTGATTGAAACCTTTCTTATGCACCAATTTTCGGAGTAGGCTAGATCTGTCAACTTAGGGGGAATTTGTTTTTCTCTATGTTTCTTCTTCTTAAAGGCACTAGATGTATGGAGAGAGGATGGATTTTTGTTCTTGGAGGAACCCACCAAGTTTTAGGGAGATAGATCGGACCTTCATTTTTCGGCCAGAGCATCGAGTCTCATTTTCAGATTGAAGAATTCCTTCCATTATTTATTTATTTATTATGTGTTTGTCTTTTTTAAATTTCAAAGTATGGAGTTAAAAGGGCTTGTTGGGGAGTAATTGTTTGTAAAACTTAAAATAAGCTTGTCAACTCTCAAACTCATTTTTGGACCCCAAATGTTATTGTTAGACTAATATGGATTTGGGTTTAGATGAGATTGACGTCTCCAACAAGGGTGTCAATGGTAATAGACCCGTTTTTTAATGATTAATTGATTTTGTTGGAGCTGTGTTAGGGCTTAGAATTAGAATGATTAAGACACATTGGTTTTTTGTAATTAAAATCTAATTTACATATGTATTACAAATTTGTACAATTTAATTTAAATTAAGTACTCAATCGTACAATTTTAATAGTTGTCCACTTATTTATATATATATATATATATATATATATATATATATATATAGTGTATTAAACCAGCTCGGGCCCAAATATCCAATAACTCTTGGATACACCATTTTGGGCTTTTATTCCGGTCCGAACCGAATTCAATAAAATTATTGTAACCTGTATCAATTTAACGGTCCATAAAATAGTGACTAATAAAATCCTGTGCAACAACTCGAGTCCATATAATTTTTTAACTGGGAGCTCAATGTCCACTACAGTGTCTGGTGGAATATATATGAAAACGCGTCCCTTTTTGCTGCCCATTGTTTCAACTTTCAACTACAAAACCTACAAATCATAGCCCATTAATAGGTCTGCCCAAGTCTGTAACCCTATTCCGGCAAGGAAAAAATCGCATGTTAACGATGCAATTAATTAGCCGCCCACCTGCAATTAATTAGTTTTACTACCAACTACTTCATTAATAGATTGGTAAAAGATTGCTCAAAACTTCTATGTGGCATCAGGTAGGAAAAGGGGGAAAAAGACATGGAAGGAAGAGATGAGGAAGAGGTTCCCAGCCATTGTCATGTTCACCGCGGCGCTGAAATGGATCCAAGCCCAGGTAATAGTTGCCCACTGCGACATTTTCAAGCAGTACTCTTGTAGTCTCTTTAATTTGTATTTAATTTTATCAAGCAAAATTCACAAAGGCAATGTCTTCTGTGTTTTTTGCTGGTTTAGGATTGCAACCAAGAGAAGCTAAGGCCAAAGGAAAAATGATAGAAGGTGTTCAAGACACCTCAGACTCGTCTTCCAACCAAGAGTCAGGTATGACGCCCAAGAAGGGAAACCAATATATTTTGAATTGTTTTGCTTAGACTGTCCATTGCTTCTGAAGCTTGTTTGTTGCCACATAAAGAAAGTGAGCAGAAACATGAGTAGTACAGTTTTCCCCTGTTCTGTGGCGCCTTAGAAACATTAACAAACGTCCGCGAAAGCTTTGATTCATCACAACACAAAATTCGAGGGTATACGAAAGGGATTGGGCTATCGAATGCACGCTTTTGGGTGACGCTTTCGGAGGACATTATCAACCGGGATGGTTACTATCGGTGCGATTTCTTGTGAATGTTGAGCTTGGGTTTGAACAGTTTATCGGTGCGATTTCAACGGTCAAATGTTGTCCAGTTTGGATGAGGAGTTTAAAAAAAAACAATATAATTATTGTATATTTAGCTCATTTATTTTATTTGTCATGAGTTAGAAATGTGATGTTAAGCGATGAGATGTATGATCTAATAGGCTTGTAACTTGATACAAATATTTTTAGTTGATTGGCAGTTTTAAAGAGCATGAAAATGGATATATGGATTGAACATATAAATTCTCACTTCGTTTGCCATAAAATCCACTACAAGACAATGTATGGGATTTCCCACACCATTTTCGAGTCCCCCGTCAGCTGTCGGCAACTCTTGCGCCCAGTTGAAATTGTTAAATGCCAAGCTCACTCACGGATTTTTCCTGCCTATGAGAATAAACAGAAGACGATGTATGGGCTTTCCCACACCATTTTCGAGTCCCCTGTTAGCTGTTGGTAACTCTTGCGTTCAGTTGAAATTGTTAGATGCCAAACTCACTCGCGGATTTTTTCTGCCTATGAGAATAAACAAATGCCCACACCATATTGTGTAAAAGCATCTGCTCATTATGAGTGAGCTTTCCATGATCATTTTCGACTACAAGATAACTAACTAATATGCCCTTCATGGAAAATGGGCGGTTAGTTAGTTACTGGGTTTCTAACCAATTCTAACCAAGTCTGGTTTCTAAAACTCTCGTGTCTAGTTTAAATTGGCAGATGACAAGTTCACTCGTGGATTTTTTCTACCTATGGGTATAAACGGATGCCCATTCCATATTGCATAAAATCATATGCTCGTTGTGAGTGAGCTTTCCTTGATCATTTTCGACTACAAGATAACTAACTAAAAATTGACAGTTGTCAGTCACTGGGTTTCTATACAACTCTGGCTTATCTAAATATTTGTGAAATAGTTAAGCACCCACTATGTCTGCAAAATTTCACATTCATCTAGGAGCTGTCTTGTAGAATTGTACAGTCATAAAAATTATTTCAGTCGATTGAAAGTTTCAGAAAGCATGAAAATCGAGATATAGATTAGGAAATAGTTAGAGAAGCCAGGTGAAACTGCCATATTATGAATTGCTAAAGTTGAATGAGATCTTAATTCGCGGCACACTGGGTGACAATAATCTAATGGATGCTCGGATGTATTATCTTGTAGTCTAAAAATAATTTATTGATTAAGGCACACGTTAAAAAATTGTTAGCTGTCGTAACTCTTGCGCCCAGTTGAAATTGTTAGATGCCAAGCTCACTCGCGGATTTTTTTTATGCCTATGAGAGTATACAGATGCCCACTCCATTTTGCGTAAAAAGCATCTGCTCGTTGTGAGTGAGCTTTCCATGATCATTTTTTACTACAAGATAACTAACTAATATGCCCTTCATGGAAAATGGGCAGCTAGTTAGTTACCGGGTTTCTAACCAAGTATAGTTTCTAAAAAACTTGCGCCCAGTTGAAATTGGCAGATGACAAGCTCACTCGCGGATTTTTTCTGCATATGGGAATAAACAGATGCCCATTCCATATTGCATAAAATCTTCTGCTCGTTGTGAGTGAGCTTTCCTTGATCATTTTCGACTACAAGATAACTAACTAAAAATTGACAGTTGTCGGTCACTGGGTTTCTATACAATTCTGGCTTATCTAAATCTTTGTGAAATAGTTAAGTACCCTCTCTGTCTACAAAATTTCACATTCATCTGGGAGCTGTGTGGTCTTGTAGAATTGTACAGTTATAAAAATTATTTCAGTTGATTGAAAGTTTTAGAAAGCATGAAAATCAAGATATAGAGGGCAAAGATTTAGAGAAGCCAGGTGAAACTGCCATATTATGAATTGTTGAAGTTGAATGAGATCTTAATTCGCGGCACACTGGGTGACAATAATCTAATGGATGCTCGGATGTATTATCTTGTAGTCTAAAAATAATTTATTGATTTAGGCACACGTTAAAAAATTGTTAGTTGTCGGTAACTCTTACGCCTAGTTGAAATTGTTAGATGCCAAGCTCACTCGCAGATTTTTTTTATGCTTATGAGAATAAACAAATGCCCACTCCATATTGCGTAAAAGCATCTGCTCGTTCTGAGTGAGCTTTCCATGTTCATTTTCGACTACAAGATAACTAACTAATATGCCCTTCATGGAAAATGGGCGGTTAGTTAGTTACTGGGTTTCGAACCAATTCTAACCAAGTTTGGTTTCTAAAAAACTTAAGCCCAGTTGAAATTGGCAGATGCCAAGCTCACTCGCAGATTTTTTTCTGCCTATGGGAGCAAACAGATGCCCATTCCATATTGCGTAAAATCATCTGCTCGTTGTGAATGAGCTTTCCTTGATCATTTTCGACTACAAGATAACTAACTATAAATTGACAGTTGTCGGTCACTGGGTTTCTATACAATTCTGGCTTCTCTAAATCTTTGTGAAATAGTTAAGTACCCACTCTGTCTGCAAAATTTCACATTCATCTGGGAGCTGTGTGGTCTTGTAGAATTGTACAATCATAAAAATTATTTCAGTTGATGGAAAGTTTCAGAAAGCATGAAAATTGAGATATAGATTGGGCAAATAGTTAGAGAAGCCAGGTGAAACTGCCATATTATGAATTGTTGAAGTTGAATGAGATCTTAATTCACGACACCCTGGGTGACAATAATCTAATTGATGCTCGGATGTATTATCTTGTCTAAAAATAATTTATTGATTAAGTCACACGTTAAAAATAGTATTTTTTCTAAATGGAATACCTCAGGTGGCATATTATGAATTGTTGAAGTTCATTAAGATTCCATTGACATGCTCCTGATAGATAGTGAACTAACGGTTGACCGCATGAATGTTGTTATCTAATTAGGAGAATGCAGGGCCCTACATTCCATGAAAAATAGGAGCCTCCTTGTTGGACAGATAAATTCTCACTATGTCTGCTATAAAATCCACTACAAGACGATGTATGGGCTTTCCTACACAATTTTCGGGTCCCCCCGCCAGCTTTCAAAAACTCTGGCGTCCATGATCATTTTCGACTACAAAGATAACTAACTAATATGCCCTTCATGGAAAATGGGCGGTAAGTTAGTTACTGGGTTCCTAACCAATTCTAACCAAGTCTGGTTTCTAAACTCTTGCGCCCAGTTGAAATTGGCATATGCGAAGCTCACTCGCGGATTTTTTCTGCATATGAGAATAAACAGATGCCCACTCACTCTATATTGCGCAAAATCATATGCTCGTTGTGAGTGAGCTTTCGTTGATCATTTTCGACTACAAGATAACTAACTAAAATTGACAGCTGTCGGTCACTGGTTTTTTATCCAATTCTGGTTTTCCTGAATCTTTGTGAAATAGTTAAGTACCCACTCTGTCTGCAAAATTTCACATTCATCTGGGGCTGTGTGGGCTTGTAGAATTGTACCGTCATAAAAAAATTTTGATTGAAAGTTTAAGAAAGCATGAAAAGCGAGATATAGATTGGGCAAAGAGTTAGAATAGCCAGGTGAAACTGCCATATTATGAATTGTTGAAGTTGAATGAGATCTTAATTCGCAACATCCTGGGGGACAGTGATCTAATGGATGCTCAGACGTAAGATACAAATCCTGATAGACAGTCAACGAACGATTGACCGCAGAAATGTTGTTATCGAATTAGGAAAATGAAGTGCCCTGCACTCCATGAAAAATTGGATGATGCTTGTCGGACAGATAGATTCTCACTCTGTTAGCCATAAAATCCACTACAGGAAGATGTATGGTCTTTCCCACACCATTTTCGAGTCCCCCGTTAGCTTTCGGTAACTCTTGCAGACAGTTGAAATTGGCAGATGCCCGGATTTTTTTTGCCTATGAGAATAAACCGATGCCCACTCCATATTGCGTAAAATCATCTGCTCGTTGTGAGTTTGCTTTCCTTGATCATTTTCGGATACAAGACAACTAACTAATATGCCCTTCATGGGAAATGGAATTGGGCAAAGAGTTAGAGAAGCCAGGCGAAAATGCCATATTACGAATTGTTGAAGTTGAATGATATTATATTTTCCAAGCTCGCTTGCGATGATTTATGCCTTCGAGAATAAACGGATGCCCACACCATATGGCGTAAAATAATCTGCTTGTTGTGAGTGAGCTTTCCTTTAACATTTTTGACTACAAAATAACTAACATATATGCAACTTGGTGGGTGATGTTTGAGGGCATCATTTAGTAAAGTGAACTAACATATTCGACACTACGATGATAGAGTTAACCAAACAAGCAAATGGTACTGTTGGTATTCAGAATTATTTTCATGTTCTGGTGATTGCCAACTATCACAATTATTGTTTATTTAATTTGATGCCGTTTTGATCAACTATCAGTTTGGCTAATTATTTGATCAACTACAGTGTTTATTTGATGCCGTTTTGAAGCAGATTGGGGCGTATCAGTGTTTGAATTTTGGTTTTTGAATTTGAAATTGCCATTATTAATGTTAATGAGCATGCATAATCGTGGAGAAACATAATGTTTATAGCCTGACACCTACTTGGAACTAGTTAAGACAGATTAGCCTATAACTTGGGCTGAGTGAATTGAATATGTATGTGAAAAAAATACATAATAAAGGTGATGGGCTGGTACAAATAAAAGCCCACACCTTGTACTGCAACTTAATTTACCCATTTTTCAACTCCACGTATATATAGACAATACATAATTAATTTCGGAATTTTACACTAACATTTGTAATGGTGAATATCACACGTAACGAATTTGGAGGTGTTGATGGAGGGCCTCTTGGGTGATTCAGAACTTCGAGGAGAACCCTATGATTACATTTAAATTCATTTAATTAATAACCGCGCTTTGTGGTTGGACGTTCTAGGAAGGATTATGACGTCTTGATTTTTTATGATTCATATTAAAATTTTTGGGCATTACAATACTTAGTATTTTCCTAATTTTATTGATGAATATCTTGTAGTAGTAATTAAGAATCAAGCAATAGTGATCAATTTAAGTATAACGTCTGGCTTTGGTCCTTATAGTAGAACAACAAATCTAGAACATGGTATACTCACGAGTCGTGATACCCTTTGTTATTCTTGTTGTATGTATACATGTTCCTGAAATTGCTCCATCCATTTTTCATCCACATAAAAAAACTGTTCGAGTGCACAATAAATTTGGCCATAACATAACCGTTCATTGCAAGTCCAAAAACAATGATTTGGGTTATCATAACCTTCCAAATGGCGGTGTGTTTGAATGGAAGTTTCGGCCAAACCTTTGGGGCACCACCCTATTCTTCTGTGGTCTGAAATGTAAAAATAGAAAAGGTGTTTTTAATCTGTATGTGAATGACAGAGACTCTAAAAGGTGTCGAGAGTGTGTTTGGATTGTTAACAAAAATGGAGTTCGTGGATACAATAAGGAAGGCGGTGATGAACAGATCTGGTTCCGATGGGTTTCAAAACCAAAACCCATCAAGTCGTACTTTACTAACTAACAACTCTCGGGTATGTGTTCAAGTATGAAAAATGTAATCTCTAATCTTGGTATTGATTATCATGACTTTTATGTATCATTTGTTATATGCCTTCATCCAATGTACTGAGAGCATGTCAAGCTAAACAAATCTGTGGATAGATGGTAAAGTTTGGCATGATAGTCTGGGTTGTTGATTATTAATGTAATATGAATGTGTAAGCGTTGTAAAAACATTTTAGGAACGAGTACGGTTTAATATATGTCGGCTAACACCAATAGATTTTAAGGGAATTCACATTTTTGTGGTTACAACCAACCATTGAAAAATATATGATACCCTCATTGTTATTCGTTACGCACAATGCATGGCTCTATGGTACCACTAAAGTAGCTATTCTAACATAGAGTGTAGGGGTGCGATTAGTATATGAGTTGTGTAGCAGTGATCTTATGTATTATAATCTATGACCAAGCCTTAAACTGCTTGCCACTTGTTTGATGAAGAGAGTAGGGTGTAGGGGTATTGGCAAGTATAGATTGCAATATGTTTTGGATTTGACGGTTTTGTTTTGCAATCTATGACTACATATTAAATTGCTTGACACTTGGTTTGTTTTTTGTTTGGAACAAAGATTTTGAATTTTGACGGTTTTGAGTTGTGAAGTTTGACCTCATCTTAAATTGTTTGCCATTTACTTTGTTAAATAGCATAGGGTCGAGGGGTGATGTCAAATATAGTTGGCCAAATTAACGAAAAGAGAAAATTACATATGGTACCCCTTAAATTGACCCCCTAAACAGATTAGTCCCTTCTATTCGAACAATAACAGATATCCCCCTACAGTTGACCAAAACCTTCATTCCTTTTCTCTCTCCTGCCATGTTGGATATTATTTGATGATATGTAAAAGAAAAGCAAAAAGAAAATTTAATTAACTTATCAATTAAAGAAAAGACAAAATAAAAACAAACACAAACCCATCTTCTTCCTATTCTATTCCCTTTCCTTCCTCCTCTTTTCTTCCCTTCTTCCCTTTGAAAGCTCCAAATCGGAGCTGTTTAGAGCTCCATTTCGGAGCTATTCACAGCACCGAATGGAGCTGTGAACAGCTCCGAAATGGAGCTCTAAACAGCTCCGAAATGGAGCTCTAAACAGCTCTTATGAAATTCGAAGATGTTCATTGTCATTTGGATCGTTTCATGGTTTCAGGGACTCAATTTGAAGTTTTGAAAACTCGTAACCCTTACAATTGAGAATTTTAAAAACCTAATTGCAAAATTGAAAAAGTTATAGGGACTGAATTGAACTTTTTATTTTTTTTGTATAATAACTAGTTGGGTTCAAATAGTTTGTGTTCATTCAATTTGACCCCAAATACATCAACTCAATTGATTCGAATTCACCAATTACATCAATGTCCCTTTATTTGTGTCTCTTAATTACAGACACGTCCAATGTCAGTTGGGGCAAAATAAAAGTGAAAAAAAAAAAGAAAAGCAAAATGAAAAGAAAATAGAGAATTAAAATAAAGAAACTCAAAAATCAAATAAATCAATGGCATTTTCGTTATTATCATGAACTTCAGCCGACACATCAGCAAAAAGTAGATCCATGTCATCATCAAGTTTGACTTTTGGACCTATTTGTAATATTAAAATTTGTTCAGTTCAATTTTTTGGATGTAAGTGTTATTGTTTGAGTAGAAGGAGTGAATCTGTTATTCACACCAATTTAAGGGGTACCGGACGAAATTTTCCCTAACGAAAACTACATACCTAGACCCAACATTTGCCTTAGGTCATTAAAAATATGTCATCAATGTAAAGTACTAATGTACCTTAAATATAGATGATATAATATTAATAATTTAGATGATATACTATTAATAATATACTACAAAATATAATATAGATGATATACTATTAATAATATACTACAAAATATAATATACATAATATACTATTAATAATATACTACATGATCTACTATATAAGATATATACTACATGATATCTTCTGAAGAAAAAGAAATTATACATGACACACTATGAATGATATACTACAAATTATATCATAGATAATATACTATAAATGATATACACTACTTAATGATATACTATTGAATATTGAAGATGTACTTTGATGATATACTATTGACTATTGTAGATGTACTATGTACGATATGCTATGTAACATATACTACTAGTGTTATACTTCCTCCGCTCCGCTCTGTTCTATGTTTCCAATTTTGAACGTTTTCGTTCAACCATCTCTAATTTTAACTACAAATTCATCTTAAACAGCAAAATGCACTACAAAAATCCAGGTGTTTATCCGTCGCTAAACACCTGCCGATCCGTCGCTAAGTCCTTAGCGACGGATAGAAAAGCCGTCGTCTTTCGGCGAGCTTAACGACGGATTGTTTATCCGTCGCTAAATCGCGACGGATTTGGCGACGGATAAACCATTGACTTTTTAGCGACGGATTTTTCATTTTAAAAAAATGCAATGTTTAGCGACGGATAACTAATCCGTCGCTAAACAACTTTTTTTTTTTTTAATTTGCAGATTTATGAAAAACGGAAAACAGAAAAATATGAATAATTATACAATTTTATAAATACAATATATTAATACATTTCGTTTCATTTCACCAAAAATACTCAATTTGCTATAAAAATTTGTTTCCTATACAAATCTAATACTAAATGTATACTAATAAAAATTACATAATCAAATACAAAATCCTATACTAATACAAGATCAAATACATAATCAAATACAAGATCCTATACTAGTTAACACTACAAAATTAATACAAATAATAAATTATACAAAATTAATACAAGAATACAATAATTCAAATTAGATCTTGTTGCATCTTGACGAATCTTGGACGGAGGAAGTCGGATCGGGTTGTGGAGGCAGTGAACGATGGTGGCAGTGGAGTGGCGGATCTGGTGGTGGACGGTGGTGGCGCTTGGTGGTGGCAGTGGAGTGGTGGTGGCCGTGGTGGTGGCAGTGGAGTGGAGTGGTGTGGTGGTGGAGTGGTGGTGGCCGTGGTGGCAGTGGAGTGGTGTGGTGGTGGAGTGGTGGTGGCAGTGGAGTGGTGTGGTGGTGGGTGGTGGTGGAGTGGAATGGTGGTGGTGGGAGGAAGGAAGTAGGAGAATTTAGGGCTTGTGAGTGAAGGGAGGAAATGGAAGGGTTAAATATTAGGGTTTACTGCCGATTTTAGCGACAGATAGATCTATCCGTCGATATTTAGCGACGGATAAATCTATCCGTCGCTAAATTTATTTATTTTTATTTTTAAATAACATATTTAACGACGGATAATCTATCCGTCGTTAAAATACTTTTATTTTTTTTGAAAATTAAAAAGTCAACAGAAGTGACGACGAATAGAATTATCCGTCGTTATTTAGCGACGGATAGAATTATCCGTTGCTATTTAGCGACGGATTTAACTACGGATTAGTGACGGATAGGGCGAAACGCCCTATCCGTCGCTAATTTGAGCGATCCGTCGCTAATATAGCGACGGATAAAACCCGTCGCCCCTAATGGTCGCTATTTTGCATAATTCTTGTAGTGATGTAAAATGTTCAATTAATTTATATTATGAAATTTTAGTCCCTGAAGTATCATAATATAAATTCATTGAGCATTTACATTTGCCGTTTAAGATTAATTTGTAGTTAAAGTTGAAGACGGTTAACTGAAAAAAAGTTAAAATGGAAAACATGGGACGGGACAGAGGAAGTGCTAAATATGAAATACTACAAAAATAAAATATACTACTGGAGAGATATAATATTCAAGCTACTAGAGATATATTATTACAAATATATTACTGAAGATATCAAATATACGAGTATAAAGTACTAGTTTTCTGCGAAATTATGTTGAACGAGAACATGGTTTCCATGATGAACTAAATGGATAGTATTTCTATACTATAAAGTATTTTTCTTCAATACGAGAATTATGTATTTCGCTAATTTAGGATCTGCAACCGTAAATTTAGCAGATTCCATTGTGATTTTGTGATAATTAACAGAAATTCAAAATACATAGAAATCAACCCTTGAAATGAACAAATTTTCTTTCCTTCTTTATTGAAGTGAAGCATATGTATCTGTCACTTAGAGGATTAATAAATAGGGGCATATTAGTATTTTTAACCATGGTTCTGTACCTAATATTTACTATTTACTATGAGAAAATAAATGACTTGGGACAAATTTGGGCGCTTTAATGCACCCACTATTGTAATTGTGTGGAATTGATGGAGTGAAGTGGAGGTTTTGGTGTTGCCGTAATGTTTTGGTTGGGAGGATTGTTGGAGTTTTGGAGGAAGTTTGGGTTGTGAAGAAGTTTTCTTGTATTTTGTTTTAGTGCTTTTGGAATATTTGGTGTTAAGAAGGTTTTTGTTATAGTTATGATGTCAATGTGTTTAATGGTAGGAGAAAATTGTAATGTTCAGTTGGTTGTGTATTTGGGTATGGTCTCTGTGAGCATTTTATTATGCTCATGTAAACGTTCTTTTACCTTTGTTTAATAAATAAAATTTTACTGTTTCAATTGCGATTCTATTGGGAAACTATATTCAAGGATGCAGAGAGATTTTATAGGAGCTGTGTTAGATGCCAAAGAGTCGGGAACATAACTAAAAGAGACGAGATGTCAATGAACACCAATCTAGTTGCAGAGATTTTCGACATATGGGGAATATACTTTATGGGGCTTTTCCCAAAATTGAATGGAAATGAATATATATTGGTAGCAGTTGATTACATCTCTAGATGGTTTGAAGCAATAGCCTCGGAGACAAACGACACACATGTGGTGTTCAAGTATCTAAGGGAATATATATTCGTAAGATATGGGACGCCAAGAACTATCATTAGTGATGGAGGATCACACTTTTGCAACCAATTGTTCGCGGTGTGCATGAAGAAGTATCATATCAACCATAGTGTGGCAACATCCTATCATCCACATACATCCAGACAAGTTGAAGTAAACAATAGACAAATCAAAGCAATTCTGGAACGAGTGGTGAAGTCGAATAGAATGGATTGGTCACATCTACTAGTGAATGCTTTATGGGCGTATCACACGGCGTACAAAACGGTTTTGGGAGCAAGTCCATACCGTATCGTATATGGAAAGACGTGCAATCTACCATTTGAACTCGAGCATAGAGCTTGGTGGGCTATCAAGAAACTAAACCTCAACATGAAAGAAAGTGGAGAGAACAGATTGCTAGATCTCAATGAGCTAACGAAGCATGTTCCAACTCAAGGATATATAAGGAGACTTTATCATGACAAGCGTATATGTAACGAACCGGACCACTAATGGACCGACCCGACCCTTTGGGCTGGCGCGGTTACTCATGGGTAACTCTCCGGGTGATATGTTGGCCCCACTGTACCAACACATGTCCTTTCCCGTGCACTTTGTCCTCACTTGTGCGCGAATCAGGAAACTTCCCAGATGGTCACCCATCCTAAGATTGCTCCAGAGTAAGGACGCTTAACTCTGGAGTTCTTATAGATGGTTCCCGAAAAGAAAGGTGCACCTTGTTGGTATGAGTAGCGTTTTCAATCCCTTTAAGCTGTTTGGACTTGACCTGAATCTTTGGGGCGTTATAGTATAAGACCAAAGATAATCGAGAAGGGAATGGATGTGTTACTTTACACTTCTCGCTTAATTTTTTTTCCCCTGAAAACTAAGGAGCAAATGGAAACGACTGTAGTTTTGAACATATATCCATATGGAACCATGGAAACTTTTGATTACAAGACGAATCAAGTTTTCAAGGTGAACGGACATAGGGTGAAACCGTACATTAAAGGAGATGAAGCCATTACCAGTCAAAATGATAGTTGGACGCACGACTATAAACAAACGCTAGTTGGGAGTCAACCCAATGTTTCGTAAGATTTTAAAATTTTCGCATTGCATGTAGTTTGCATACACTTCACGTTTTCAAATTTTTTCACACAAAGAGCTTTTGTTTTATCACTATATTGGTTAAAAATGTATGTTATCATATTACAAAAAGTGGGAGACGAAAATCACCAAAAATAAAAAATTTCAAGTTTTTGGACCATCAGTGTAAAATCTCGAAATTTTTGAACCGTCTAATTTATTTTATGGAGTTGAATTAATTATATAGACGTGAGTTAAACGGGGTTTTTGTTTATACGGAAATATGTCAAATTCGTCACAGACGCCTTTGGAACGTATCCTAAGGCGTTTCAAGCTGTCTAAGGTCCAAGGCCTCAAGGTCCGACCCTAAGGCTGCCTCTTGTCCGACCCTCCTGAGTAAAACAATGAACTAGACCTCAAAGACAGTAGGTCCGACCCAAACCATGGTCCGAGACCATGAGGGTCCGACCCGGACGATGGTTAACATATAGGAAAAACCCTTGTCCAAGCCATTCATCCACTGTCGTGCCTTGTCAGCTAAACATATAAGAAAAACCCTCATCTTCATATCATTGTTGGTGACATTCTCACCTGTAGGCAGCCACCCAATAAAGTGATCCAACTCCATAAGAAATCCCATCAATTCCTCATTCTTCTGCCCATAGAATTTCAGAAGTAGGGCCATAAGATGCCCCTTAATCTCCAAGTTACGCACATTGGCAGGAGTGACAATACTAGGACGGTAAACTTTTACGGGGCAGTGTGAAGAGTGCAGCCATAGAAGGCTACTCCAACTCGGTCATCTCTTCGAACCTGTGCTGCAAGACAAACACAACACCAGAAGTACGCAAACGTAAGTACCCGTTACTTAAAACAAGCACTCAAGACGAGAAACACAGAGGTAACAAGGGAAAACAAAGACTAATGAAAACAAAAACAAAAACTAGAAAAAGGAAAAACAAAAATACTGTAACTAAAATTCGTAAACTTAACAAAGGAGTTAAGTCCCCGGCAGCGGCACCAAAAACTTGATGTGTCAAATCAGAGTTTTAAATTTGTTTAAGAGCTAAGAGTTTGTTAGGAATATCTGTTTAGATTTTGATCAGCAACCTAATGACTTATCTTAGCTCAGAAAGGTGGTTAGTACTCTTGGTTCACTTGAACACTGTAAAAGAGGAAACTCACTAAGTATGATAGTCTAGCAAATCTTGTATAGGATGTTAGGTCTCTGAATGTAATTTTTATTCTCTGAAGAAGACCAAGAAGAAGGCATCCAGCAGGAAAAGTTCAACGAATTTGAAGATTTGAAGACTGCGCAAGATTGCTGAAGACAAAGGTTTTCCAGATACCTATGACTAGATATCCTGAAGACACAAGCATTTTTAAATAAACAGTGTTGCAAAAGATATCTGAGAAATAAAAGGTTTCTGAAATGAGGAAAGTGCCCACAGATATCTACACTCAGATACCTTCGACATAAACTATGTTTCTGAAAAGAAATATATTATACCAAGTTGTTTCAACAAATGGTATATGGAGTAAAGATAATATCTTGAAAAGGACGTGCACAACATCAGAGAAATCTGACTATATTAAGGTCTCTGATACAATGCATAGTTCCGTTGTCACTACAGGACAAAGTATAGTACATTACATTAAATGCGCGGACAGAAATGTCTGAACAAAAACGGTAGCTTCTGAAAAAGAAGACAAACCTACTACAGTACTGTACTCAGATATCAATAGTTTGAAACTGAGTTAAGCCTAACGGATACTATTCAAACGGCACAAAAATTCATGTATAAATATCAACACTTAGACTGCTTGAGAACACACCTTAGAACAGTGAACACACAGAACTTATATTGAATACTCTCACAAGCTCTCTCAAGCACACTACTTACCTTCAAGCTTTCTGTTGCAACCAAAGCCCTTGATTCTAAGTAGCACAAAAGTTCTAAGTGTCCTGATCCTTAACAAGCATTGTTATTTGTGAAAGAGTTGAACTAAGATTTCATATCTGAGATTCATTCTCTTGAACACTTATCATAGACTTGGGTCAGTAAAGAACAAGATACCATACATTGCAAAGTGTATTAAGTATACTTGGTTCATAGAGCTATCTGAATAACTGAACAAGTTATTAAAGAAGCTCACCTGACAAACTACCTTAACCAACACCTTAATCGGCGTGGAGTACAGGAAATGCTTAGTTTGGGAAACTAAGGAATAACTCCTGGGTTACTGAGCATAGGAAGTACTTAGTTTGGGAAACTAAGGAATAGCTCAAAAGGTTTCTGAGTACATGAAGTACTTGGCTGTGAAAGCCGGGGAATAACTCAGGGGGAACACTTGGTTGGGAACTTAGTGTATTTAGGAATCGAGAGAAGATACTTGTAAGGTTACCTCAATTATCTGTCTTAGTGGATTCTAGGTCTGAGAAAGGCCGAAGTGGAATAGTTGAAGGATTACGCCACCTTCAGATACCACTATAAAAAGACTTGTGTTATTTACTTTCTGTAGTTTATTACTTGCTTTATTTATCTTGCAAAGTATTTACACCTATCTTGCTAAGCACGTGCACTTATCACTACAAATTCTTCCGCTCTCTGAAATTAAGTATCAGATATCTTCACAGATATCTGAGAAACTGTCTTTATCGACAAAAGTTTTAAAAGACTATTCACCCCCCCTCTAGTCTTTTACTTTGCCGTTATCTGGACCAACAAGTGGTATCAGAGCAGGAGGTTCCTAAGCCTTCTGCACTGAACCTAGATCCCAGATAAGTGCCCACTAACTGCTTTTCACCTACACTTGATTTGTTTGTTTAGTGTGTTTGCTGCAGGATGTCTTTAAGTGACGCCCCAATTCTCAAGCCAGAGAATTATGAGAAATGGAAGAACAACATGATGCTCCACCTAGAAGCCATCGGATTTAAAATGATCGACGTGATAAAGAATGGCCCAATAGTCATTCAACAACTCAAGCAAGTCATAGAGGTTTCTAATGGTAGAGACAGAGAACAAAGCGATGGGTCTTCACAGACAGATGTGTCAACCAGTGGGAGACCTGCCAGTCAAGTTATTTACGAACCAAAGCCCAGAGAGCTTTGGACAACAGAAGATGCCAAAAGAAATCGATTGGATGGTCAGGCTCGTAATATCATCATACGTTCTACCCCAGAGCACATACAGTGTAAACTGTGGGGTGCAAAAATGGCTAAAGTGGCCTGGCAACTGATTGAAGAAATCTGTGCCGGCACTGAGAAAACGAAGGAAAATAAGTTCGAAGTTTTGAAGCTCAAATTCCAAAACTTTAAACAAGGTCCCACAGAGACTCTTGAAGAACTAGATTTCCGGTTTACAACACTTATGAGTGACATGGCTGCACTTGGTGAAAGTAATAGATATACCCAGTCAGAAAAGATTAAGACTATTGTGAGAAGTCTAAATTATAACTGGGAGCACACAAAGTTTTTCTACTTTAACCAAGGAATGCCAGATATCACTCCAGTGGAACTTTTCTCTCACCTTGCCACCGTTGACTATGAGACAACTCAAAGAGAACAAACAACTGAAAAGTTGCAGAATGTTGCTCAAGGAACTTCTGAAAAGAAGGAAGGCAAGGAGGTGACTGAGGATGCTCTTGTTGTAAAGCAAATGAGAAAATATGTCAGTCGAGAAATTGAGAGAAGAAAATCCAAAGAGAAGCTAAAAAAGCATCTAGGATCAAACTATCACCAGTACAAAAATATGCAAAGCTCGCTGAACAAGCCGGCTCAGAAAGCATCAAGTACTGAGGAAGCAGAAATCGGAAATGATATCTGTTTCTATTGTCAGAAACCTGGTCATTTCAAGAAGGATTGTCCTGCCTTCAACAAACTAAAGACAGGTGACAAGAAAGATAGAAGAATCTTCAAGAGAAGTCAAAGTGCTATGCTCACTGAAGAAAGGAAAAAGATTCAACTCCAACTGGATGCTCTAAACATTGAGTCTGATTCTGAGGATGAAGACTCAGATGATTCCACACTGCCTTGTCCAGAAATGTGCAGTGTTTCTCATGAAGTAATTGACTTTGGACAAAAGAAGAAAGAAGTGTGTGGAATGGCTGAAGAGATCTTTCCAGATATCTCCAACATTGAACCTTGTCTATTGGCTGATGAGGTAACACATACTTCCTGTTATACTTATGAAAGTGATGAAGAAGGAATCAAAGATCTGGAAAATCTCATAAGAGAACTTGATCTCTACGAAAGAGAATTTCTAATGGTCCGAGCTAGAGCCGAAATTCTTGAAGAAGAAAAGAATTCTCTTGTAAAGGAAAATTCACAAATACTCAAGATATCTGAGAAAAAGGATGCTGAAAATGCATTTCTCAAGGCTCAGATATCTGAGACCGAAAAGTCACATAAAGAAGCATTGGCCAATGTTCAAAAGAAATGTGAAGATCTTCTTTCTGAGAATGAAGAACTCAAAAAGAAAGAACTATCTTTTCAATCTTATGCCAAAGCTAGTGACACTCTTACTGAAGTACAATCTTATTTAAGAGATCCTTCAGAAAAGAGAGGACTTGGGTTGTACACACACACAGACAGTTCTACCACTCTGAATAAGAGTGATGAAAGACGAACATTTGTCAGTGCTCTGCAAGGTGATTCCCAAAAAATCTAAAGTATCGGTCAGAAAGCTAAGACTGGTGACAAAGGAAAGGCAGTTGCGACCAAGCCTTTGTGGGAAAAACAAGTCCCAAGGAAAACTATTGGGAATGATACTGAAAAGAAACATAACACTGAAAAGTTCTATCACCCACAGTGCTATATCTCTCAGAAAGGAAAAATTGCAGGAGCTGACAAATTCTCCTATGTCATGTTTTCTGGAAAGAAAATAGATTATTAAGAGACTAGCAAAGCTGTTGAGAAAAGATATCATAGCAACAGGTGCTCGGAATGGTATTGGCTATAAAGCCATCGGGAAACAACTTGCTCGTGAGTACAAACAAGAGCAAGAACGATGGTTAAAGGCTAGAATTGCTCACAGGAATTATCAGAAGTGGAAGATGAATCAAGCCACTGAAAATCTGAATGCCAGGGCTAGAAGAAATCTGGCTAGGAAAGCTAAGTTTGCTGTGATGCAGACTCAGAAACCTGACAGGTATCTGAAAGCACCAAATGGAGCACCAAGGAACACACCAAGGAAGAAAATAGTTCTTAATAAGAATGGCACAAATCATTTAACTAGAATTCCTCCTTATGTTCCTGTTAGACAAAAGAATGTTCCTAAGAAATTCATTCAAAAATGGATTCCTACTGGAAGATTCTTTAGTCCAGATGGTTCCATTGCTGGCATGAGAACCTAATCTCCTGTTTCCTGTTTTGTGCAGAACACTCTAAAGACTAATTCAAAGTGGCATTTTGATAGTGGATGTGGGAAGCACATGACAGGAGACAAAGCAAATCTGATTGACTACAGAAAATGCAATGATGGACCAATTATCAGGTTTGCTGGAGGAGATGAAAATCCAACCATAGGTTTTGGCAATTTGAAGTTGGGAGCCCTTACAATTTCTGAAGTACTTCATGTAAGGGATTGAAATATAATCTCCTAAGCATGAGTCAACTAGTAGACAAAGGGTACACTATCAAGATCAAGTCAAAACTATGTAAAGTGATTGACAATGAGTCAAAGCAGATAGTCTTGGTTGCAAGGCGTAAAGGAAATCTTTATGTTGCTGATTGGGCATCCGCCACAACTGAAGAATGTCTCATGGTGAATCAATCTGGCCACACTAAAGAAAATTGGCTATGGCATAAAAGAATGAGTCACTTGAATTTCAAAACTCTGAATAAGCTAGCCAAGAAAGAGTTGGTGGTTGGTTTACCCAAAATGGCATATAGAAAAGATGGTATATGCTCAGCTTGCCAAATGGGAAAACAATCCAAAACATCTTTCAAGTCTAAAACTAGACTTTCCAGTGAAAGGCCACTGCAAATGTTACATATGGATCTGGTTGAATCCTCTGTAACTAGTTATGCAGGAAAGAAGTATGGTCTGGTTGTTGTTGATGATTACTCAAGATTCACTTGGGTTGTCTTTCTCAAACACAAATCTGATGCAAGGGTTGAGATACCCAACTTGCTGAATAAGCTCGAAGTCATGAAAAATGACAAAGTATCTGTAATCAGAACAGACCATGGTACTGAGTTTGTGAACCAGTACATAAAAGAGTTTTGTATCTGCAAAGGTATACAACATCAACTATCTTCTGTAGGGACACCACAACAAAATGGTGTTTCTGAAAGACCCTGAAAGAAGCAGCAAGAACAATACTTGCTGACACTGAAATATGTGAAATCTATTGGGTTGAAGCTATAAACACAGCATGCTACACTCAAAATAGATGTCTGATTAACAAACACCATGACAAAACTCCTTATGAGCTTTTCATTGGTAGACCCCCTAGTATCAACCATCTAAGGGTGTTTGGTTGCAGATGTTTCGTTCTTAACAATGGAAAAGAATACTTGAGAACATTTCAACCAAAGGCAGATGAAGGAGTATTTCTTGGTTATTCTATGAATAGCAATGCCTATAGAATCTACAACAAAAGAACGCAAAAGATTGAGGAATCTGTTCATGTAGTATTCTCTGAATAGTACTCTTGAATGATGATCTCTCAGATAGGTTCAAAGAATTGATGATTAAAGATTCTGAAAAAGGATCCTCAGAAGGAAACAATTCTATCATTCAAATAGAGGATGAGTCTGACGATGAAAAGCAACCTATGCTTAGTAACAACCAGATGACTCTAAGACATGATGAAGAATTTCCTATGAGAATTCCGGAAATGGAACAGGTTACTGAGAACCTTCATCATGAAAAGGTATCTGAAAATGAGATTGCTGAAATGCAAGATTCAGATATCTCTAACACTGAAAGAGTGTCAGATATCCATGGCATTTCCCATGTTTCAGATATCTCAGATACTGCACAAGTGTCTCATCAAGATCATATTAATTCACATTCAAATCAAAAGGATATTGATCCTACTAGTTCAAAACACATTATGAAATGGATAAGAAATCATCCTGCAAAGGATGTGATTGGTCCCATAGACCAAGGAGTTAGAACTAGAAGAGCAATCGCTGAAAATGCAAATTGTCTCTATGGATGTTTCATCTCAAAAATTGAACCAAAAACTATAGCAGAAGCATTAAAGGATCAAGATTGGATCTCTGCTATGCAAGAAGAGTTGGATCAATTTGAGAGAAACAAAGTCTGGAAACTAGTTCCATTTGTTGACGGAATATCTGTAATCGGAACCAAGTGGGTTTTCAGAAACAAAATGAATGAGTCTGGTGAAATAACCAGAAACAAAGCTAGGTTGGTTACCAAGGGATTCACCCAGACTGAAGGACTAGATTTTGATGAATCTTATGCACCAGTTGCAAGATTGGATGCAATAAGACTCTTTCTAGCCTTCGCAGCTCATAATGACTTTACAGTTTATCAAATGGATGTCAAGAGTGCATTTCTAAATGGTGAACTTGCTGAGGAAGTCTATGTTGAACAACCACCAGGTTTTGAAGTTTCCTCAGAAAGTAGGATGGTCTATAAGCTTCAGAAAGCTCTGTATGGGCTGAAACAAGCTCCAAGAGCATGGTATGATACATTGGCCAAATACCTACTAAAAAGTGGTTTCAAGAAAGGAGATGTTGATAAAAACACTCTTCACATTGAACCATGATGGGAAACTACTTTTAGTTCAAGTATATGTTGATGACATTATATTTGGATCTAAAGACAAGCAACTTTGTGAAGACTTTGCTGAACTCATGAAATGTAAATTTGAGATGAGCATGATGGGAGAATTGAATTACTTCCTAGGGCTGCAAGTCAAGCAACTCAATGATGGAATATTTATTAGTCAAACAAAGTATGCAAAGGACATGCTCAACAAGTTTAATCTAAAGTCTTCTGAAAAGAATGCCAAGATACCAATGAGCATTGGAACCAAAATGACCTATACCGAATCTGACAAGAGTGTTGAAGAACACAAGTATAGGAAATTGATTGGGTCTCTACTGTACCTCACTGCAAGTAGACCTGATATTCAATATGCAGTTGGAGTGTGTGCTAGATTTCAGACAAATCCAATGCAATCACACTACAACATTGCTATGAAAATATTGACGTATGTAAAAGGTACTGTAGAAGTTGGATTGTGGTATCCAAAAGATAGTGGATTGAGTTTGGTTGGCTATTCAGATGCCGACTATGCTGGATCATTGCTTGATAGAAAAAGCACCTCAGGAACTTGTCAATTTCTTGGTGCTAGATTGATATCTTGGTTCAGAAAGAAACAAAATTAAATTGTCACATCTACCATAGAGGCTGAATATATTGCTGCTGGATGTTGTGCTTCACAGATATTGTGGATACAACAACTCAGAGACTATGGACTCAATGAAGAGAAAACTCCCATTTTCTGTGACAACACAAGTGCCATTGCCATAACTCAGAATCCTAAGTTTCATGCAAGAACAAAGCACATTGATGTTAGACACCACTTCATCAGAGACCATGTTGAAAAAGGCAATATAGAGATACTGAAGATTGGCACTGAAGACCAACTTGCAAATATCTTCACTAAGCCACTACAAGAAAGTAGACTCTTAGCCTTAAGACACAGTCTTGGACTAATGAAGCTACCAAAGAACTGAAAAAGTTCAGATATCTGAAGAAGATATCAAAGGAGAGAGAAAAGGAATCTGGAACGGGTATCCAGAGAAGAGGAATTTGGAACAGGTATCCAGAAACCAAAGGCTAAAGGGTAAAATGGCTATTTGAAGATTTCTGAGACGGGCACTCAGATATCTAGATCACTCAGTGAGGGGGAACACAAAAGAGAATAGTACAACTGTCTACAGTTAACTACTATCTTGAAATTTGTATTATTTCTATCTTTGTGAAAAACTTTGAAAAAGACAACAAGTATAAGATAGAATCAGATACAAACAGTGTTCTCATTCACACAGAAACGTGATTCAGATAGCTAATAGCCAACATTCATTAAATGGGCACAATTACAATTGTTAATTGTGATCATTGCTGAAGAAGCAATGGTGACCCTTGATGAAATGGGCGATTGATCTTTACGGCGGAGATTAATTCTCTTTAAATAGTAGACTGTTGAAATTCAGACATGGCCCACTATGCATTTAATGCCGAACAAACTTTTACCCACGCATGTCTGCAATTCACAGATACGTATATACAAAATCAATTTGTAAGTATATGTTTGTTTGAATTACGTTTCTATATATATAGGATTTTGGCAAAAGAAATTACTTTCGCCTAATCCAACATTCAGACTTGCACAAGAATAGCAAAAACCATTCTTCAACCTCTGCAAATTTCTGTTAGTTTTTCTGCAAAGAATCACTAATCTCTCACCCAAATCTCTTTCAGACTTTCAAAACACTTGCACTATATAAAGAGATGGCTCCTAAGCGTTCGTCTACCCAGAAACCCCAATCTTCTACCACTGGTACTGCTGAAAAGCAAGCACCAGAGTTGGTTATAGTGAACAATCGATTGGTAGGAGACTTTAATCCCGATCATTGGACTTCAAATCACAGAATGATTTGGGGTGATGCCATGATTGAGCAATACCTCACGACTGCTGTTGAAAACCAAGCCGATAGGAAGCTAATTCTTGACATGCTTGAAAAGGCACAAATCAAGGGTTTTCTATCTGCTCTTCCCAGTGGAGTTTCTTCATTGGATGTGTTAGAATTCTATAACAACTCCAGGATTATATCCTGTGTTTCTGAAGGCACTGCAATAGTGTCTATAAAAACTAAGGTCCAAGGAAAGGAAATCCTTTTGGACTTAACAACTTTCTGTAAGTTGTTTGATCTTCAAAATCTTGGAAAGGATTTTGAAATAGATACCCAGGATGAAGATCTCCTTGAAGGTGTAAAACAACTGTACAGTGATGTGTGTGATCTTGAAAAACCAGATACACCCACTGATTTCAAGCTTGCTGACATCAGAACCATACATCTGCTGGTTCACTGGGATGTGTTGGCATGCATTCTTCACAGATGCTTTGATGGTCTACAAGGAGGTGCTGACCAGATAAGCCAAGAATGCTGGATGATGATGTTATTGTTGCAACAACAAGACAAAAGGCTGGAAAACCCTTTCGATTGGGGAAAGTACGCCTTTATGAAGTTTGTGAAGAAGATTCAAGGCTTTGAGCCTAAAATCACTAAGGGCGTTGTTGAGCCAAAGGCCACAGTAAGCTATGGTCTAAAGATATGCTACTTGCTGGAGAAGCTTGGCATTGAGCTCAGAGAGAAGGCTGACATAGTCAATAGTAACCTACTCTACAAATATGAGTATACGAACTTAATGAAAAAGGTTACTAGATCTCAGAAAGGTTCCAAGAAGCGAAAGACTGAAGAGTTATCTGAGGGAAAGGTTGCGACCAAGAAGCCCAGAACTTCACGAAAGAAGTCTGCTGGCAAATCAGAAGGCACACCCATTGAGGTTGTCGATTCCCAGATACCTGCCGCCGCTGCAGATGAACTCATCAATGCAGTTGAACTCATCAATGCTGGAAAAGAGGTATCGGCTACTGAACAAATAGACTCAGCAAGAGAAAGTGCGTTCAGAAATGTTAAAACTACTGCCGAAAGCCTTGCTGATGAACTTATCAATGCTGCTAAAGAAAGTAGTGATAGGTACCAAGCCCTATCTGCAGAAACCGCAGGGATTATGGACCAATCAGTTCCTAATGCTGGTGAGAGCTCTGGCGATGAAGATGATGAATTAGTCATCTCTCAAGTCCTAGAAAAATCAAAAAGGGCTAAGGTTACTGAAAAAGTAACTAGTGTAGAGGTATCTGAAGAAGCACCTGTTTCAAAGGTTGCTGAAGAAGCAACTGTGTCCAAGGTCACTGGACAAATTACACCATCAGAGCAAGAAAGACTGAAACATATTGAAGATGCTCTGATGAGTGATAACTTAGTGTTGGAGGATACTGCCATTGCCTCAGCACTCAAAAGTCTGTCTCAAGCACAACAGCCAGATGTGGATACTGCTGAAATGGTACTTGAGTTACAGACACCAGCATCTTTTATTGCTGAAGAACATCCTGTAAAAGAACAGGTTCCCCAACTCAATGCGAGGGATCAAACTGAGGCATCTGCTCAGAATGATCAACCAGGGGAGGCAACTGAGTTGCACACTCAGAAAAGGTCTGAAGTACCTGAAACTTCAAACAAAGAAGCTGAAATGGAACAACAAGACCAAAACATAGAAGGGTCACAAGTTCCAGAGACCAATCAGTCTGACACTGCCCAAGTAGCTGAATGGTTTAACTCTCTACTTGTGATATTTTGTGTTTATTAATCTTGTTATTTAATAAAATTTCTTTGTTACAGGCTGAATTAGAAACACAAGAACAAGAGGAAGCTGGAAAGCTTGCCTCAGAGACTGAGAAGGAGGATACTACAACCTCACCTCTTAAGGAATCTGAGCCTGTGCTACAGGTGATAGAGAGTTCCTTTAGATATTACTTTTTAGATATATGTTAATACACTTAACTAATTAAGTGGATGTTTCTAATAGGCTCCAACTGAGAAAGAAGAAGATACGACAGAAATGCCAGAAAAGGACCCAGAAACCGTCAAGGTTTTTGAAGAAAATGTCATTGAGCCTTCTAGTGTGAAGGTATATAAAAATAAGTGATAAACATTCTTCATTATGGGTTGATATAAATTCTTCTCTAATTACTCAATACTTTCTACTTACAGGCCCATTCAGAAGTAGAAGTGCAAGGGGAAAGAGTTGCGATATCCCCTGCACCCATGG
Organism: Plantago major; assembly: GCA_026545765.1. Lineage (NCBI taxonomy): Eukaryota > Viridiplantae > Streptophyta > Magnoliopsida > Lamiales > Plantaginaceae > Plantago > Plantago major. The sequence goes on from CM048844.1 coordinate 45,091,559, forward strand.
AAATTGATGAAGCCCCCAAGGCAACATCACCAGAAAGAACACCAGAAACTAAGAAAGTTTCTGAGAAAAATGATTTTGAGCCTCCTGTTGAGGAAGTAAGTGGAAAACTCAGAGATCATTGAAGCTTAATTGCATAAATTCTTTCATGACAATTTCCTAAGTATTGTGATAATTTTAATTCTCGTGATCACAGAAGAAAGGTTGATGAGGACCAGACTTCCAAGTCTCCACCTCACAACAAGAAATCTGAGGCACCCCCTGCCTCAGTAATACAAGTCTCTGAGCCTGATGTACTCATTCAGGTAACTCAGAAACCTAACTACACTCGTACTCAGATATCTACACAAGTTTTGAATCTAACTCAAAACTCTTTCTTTCAGGCTCAAACAAGTGCCACTAAGGTCCCTGTTGATGAGAAAGATGACCTGCTTCCTTTCTTCAAGGAACACACTTTGCCAAAGCATCTGAAATGCTTCAAGAAATGGCAAAAGCTCCGATGCTCCGATCTATCTGAGATCCTAAAGGTGACTGATCACCACACAAGGAGAGCACGAGCCCTTGACTTGGAAAACTACGTCCATGCAATGTTCCCCACTGAACAATATTCTTTCAGAACATTGATGGATAAGGATTTTGTCAAGGAAGTGGCGTAAAGTCGATCCAAGCTTTCAACCAAGCGGATGGTCAGACCAGACTATAGATGGCATTCAAGCCTACTTTGCCCCAGACTCTACAATACATACCCTCTGAACAAGAGGAAGTTAATGGGCTAACGGTCACTATTCCAGAAGTGATCAACCTGGTCTCTGAAGATGAAGAAGAGAAGGAAACTAATGACAACAATTATGAAGATCATCCTTCTGACCATCACAAGGATGACGATGATGCCCCTGCACCAAGGACAGGAGGGATTCCACAAGGAAACAATGCCTCAGCTGCTGAAAAGCACACTGGGAGGACATCACAACAATCCCCTCCCCCATCTCCTCAGAAATCTACCCATCCATCTCCCCAACACAAGGACTCTACTGAACAAGTAGTTGAGCACTCTGAGAACAACACTCAGAAAATATCAGATGCACAAGCCAGAGTTGCTCAACTCAAACAACTGTCGGAGGAAGAACAACAGCTACATCTTCAACTGGAAGAAAACATAGCTGAATCCAGAGTCAAGCTAGACAAACTTGAAGAACAAACACGCAAGGAAACACAAGCTTACTCTGAGATTAAAGAGCTCCGGGACGCTGTTGACTATATTACTAAGGAGCTAGATGCTGAACAAGCATCTGAAGCAAAGCATGATGCTAAAGCTGCATCTTCACCAAAGAAACCATCCTCCAAAGGCAAGAAACCCATATCCGAGATGGTTGCCGCCTTCAGAAATATTGATGAAGAAGTACAAGAGGATGAAGATCACTGGGCTGATGACTCAGATGTTGAAGAAGACAGAACCTTGGCAGAACATGCAAATGTTCACTTGGGAGTTTCTCACATAAAGAGAAAACTGATAGCTCCTCAAAGCTTCAGTAAGAAACCAAATCTCAACTCCCATGATTACATGGCCAGATACCAGGTTCTGGCAACTCTAAGAAAGGTGTTGTCTCAACAAAATGAAGAAGTAATTGCATCAGTCCCTGCTGAAATGAAAAAGTTCACTGAGCTAATCACTCAAAGAACAACAAGCTTGGCATGGTAAGGGATGATGACAATAATCTTGCTGAAAAAGCCTTCATTGAGGCTAGCTATGTTGCTGGAAAAGCAGATGCTACTCAAGGCCCACTGGCAGAGCTCACTGATAAGGCAACAGGTCTTATCAAACAAAATCAGGAGCTCAAGGCCAAT